>OZ026595.1:0-2500 GCA_964020085.1 Micromussa lordhowensis
ATAACAAAGTTTATCACGAGTATGATTGCAGACCGAATTGGACGACACGAAGTCTTCTTGCCAATTAATCAAAAATCTTACAATTCCCGAGAATGGCCTGCTTACATGTTCGTAACATCTCTTAGTAACGGTACCAGCAAAAATCAAGCGGGGTGGCCATTTTGGTCACCTTACAGGAATGTGGATTCTTCTGCATATAACCTTGCACAAGAAGACTAACCCAGAGAGGCACAGGTCAAAGTTAGGCTTGCTTTCCCCAAACGCAACAAACATTAAAGTTTTAAATGTAAAGGATGAACAAAAGGTTATCCTGGTTGATGAGTGACACTTATATCAATGTACGTTAAAACGAAAAAAAATTATAAAAAATAAACGATAGCACGTTGAAGTGTCATATTGTGAAAGAGATCAGTTTTAACCTTATGTCAGTTTTAACCTTATGTCGTTACTGCCTTAGCGAACAGCAGCCCCCTAAATTAACCCAATAGTGCACTCTGCACTAAAAAGATATCACCAGCCTTTTTTCTCAATTAACGTTTTTATTGCATGGTTAACTCTGCCCAAGGGAACAAAGGTGAAAATGGCTATTTCAGGCGCATGCGGACTGGCTCGAGCAGTCACACTTTGATACAGCACGAGTCTTGAAACAGTACCGAAGCAACCAGATAATTGCAATATCAAGTACTACAAACTGAAGTCTTCCTAACTTTGTATACCTATAGCAACATTACATAACGTCCAACAAGAGTCTCTTTGTCACGCCATGACCAACCTAATAAGCATCTGTGTAGGACTGGAGGCTATTCTTAATGCAGCTAGTTCAATACGCCACTTTCCAACTACCGAGAGAGTTCAAAGGCTATGTGATGGGAAAACCCATTTAAGACCGACTGACTGACTGAGTGTAAGTTTAAATTCTTGGAAAAATAGCTTAAATGTACACCTAATTTCAATACTAGAATAAAATAGACAAACAAGAGAAACAGGAACTAACAATACATAAAAACTAATGTAGTCTGGGATTTTAAGAATTCTAAAAACAGTCGTGTAAACTGATTTAGATATTAGCTAATAAAAACCTGGTATGATGATATTCTAGTCTGTCCAGAGACATTTCTTTTTGCTACGAATAATTTTCCTTTGAAGGGATGAGGAGCCCCACCTCCTTGCGTTTTAGCATGTGTATCCCACGGGCCGGGTTATATTTCCCTATCTTGCGATCTCGACGAACTCAAGACAAAATAGAGATTCTGTGGACAGACTAGCGGCGGTATTTATTAACGTTTTAAGCAGGAGGGAAACTGGTTTTCACAGGTGAGCAAAAATATTAGAACTAAACTTCTTTGTAACAAAAACGTTCTGCTAGATGGTTAAACCAGCCAGGCAAAATTGTCCCCACATTCGGTCAATTTGCCTGGCGCCCAATCCTTAACGGAACCCCTTGACTAGTGACATTGCAACTTTCCTAAGTATCAAGATTTCCGCATGCCATGTTCAGACATGTGGAAGAGAATCCCGCATACGTTACGACAGAATTCCCCACACATCCAACATGTGAATTTTTCTCTGTCTTCAGTAGAACATTCACTACATCTGTGTCTCTTTAAACTCATATCATCCTTGAAGCATTTAAAGCATTGCATGCATTTGTGGGGTTGCTCACCACTGTGAATCCTCAGGTGTGTTTTCAAATGTGATGAGCTGTTAAAGCATTTCTTACACTCAGTACATTTGTAGGGTCTCTCATCACTGTGAATCCTTAGATGTGTTTTCAAAGTTGATGATTGGTTAAAGCATTTTTTACACTAAGTACATTTGTAGGGTTTCTCACCACTGTGAATCCTCAGGTTTCTTTTCAAATGTGATGAGCTGTTAAAGCATTTCTTACACTCAGTACAATTGTAGGGTTTTTCACCAATGTGAATCCGTAGGTGTTACTTCAAAGTTGATGAATGCCTAAAGCATTTCTTACACTCAGTACATTTGTAGGGTTTTTCACCACTGTGAATCCTTAGGTGGCGTTTCAAATGTGATGATTGGTCAAAGCTTTTATTACACTGAGTACATTTGTAGCGTTTGTTGCCACTGTGTACCTTCAGATGTCTTTTCAAACTTGATGTGCATCTGTTGGATTCAGTATTCATGTGGCTTGGCAGAGTTTCTGAAATACAAAAGGAAGATATTAAAAAGATTTCTGGACTGTTTGTCACATAAAAAAATGAACTATAAGCATCAAAGGAAATCAGAAATCAACTAGCTAGACAATAACAACATGAGTTACACAGTTACAGCAATACTTTGCAATAGGATTAATTTTAATATGCAAGTCAAGAAATTGCAAACCCTTAATTTGATTCTGACAGGTTAATTGTCATCCTCGGAGACCCAGGGGCAGCTAGTTGGGTCATGAGAAAGTCGAGGCGGTCAAGTTTACAAGAACGAAAGAGGAGCCCCTGGGATTCTACTCTTAACCGACCAGTTCCGAAACCAATTGAAATCC
>OZ026595.1:10000-25000 GCA_964020085.1 Micromussa lordhowensis
GATTGGGCGAGCGTCGAAATTGTTGACAGGTCATCGGCATGGCGGCAAAGACTTGTTCTTGAGGCTTGGCATTCCGTACGAGACACGAACGCTATAAACGAACACATAGCGCTTCCAAACGTTTACAATAACATAAAGGATGTGTAGAAGTAATTAAGAATACTCTAGAGACTTTTGTTAAAAAATTTTAAAATATTCTTTCTAGGTGCGATTTAATTTCAACACACATTATATACCATCAGGACGCCGTTAGATATTTGCATTTTTGCTGAAGAAGGCAACAGCAGTTGCCGAAACGTCCATCACAATATTTTAGCCAGTGTCAACTCTTTTTTATATATCTTTTATCGAATCTTTTAATATGCCTGGCTACACACCAAACATTTTTATCAACGCCTTGTCAGCATCTTATCTGTTTGCCTAACTGAATTAACGTGAAGTTAAGCGCGGGTCGAGAGCCCAAACAGAGAACAGCAAATGTATAATGGTCACGAACCGTGGAAGTCATGAAGGCTAGTTAATTCCATATATTTTACACTTTGCCTGTTGATGTCACTTAAAGCTAGCCAACGTCGAGACACTGCCCCCGGACTGGTAGATAAATTTAATGTTCTTTTTGCTGCCAGTGAAATTGCGTGAGATTCGCTTTGCTCTAGCGGTGTCCACAACGCTGTCGTTTGCTCGTGTTGCAATTTTCTTAAAGTACTGTAAATTCTGGCAAAATCTACAGCATTTTGAGAGGTAGGCTTCAATATTCGAAGAGATTTTAGTTGACAAAGACGACATGTAAAGGAACTGCAAGAAGATCAAAACATGCCGTGAAGTGGTGATACACACGCGAATAACTAGACACCAAAGATTTTGACATTTGACATCCTTGAAGTGCTGTCTTTTTAAAAGTGGGCGGAATGAGGTTTTTCCCGCGCCTTCTCTAATTTCTTTTTACCCGGCCAGATTCCGCTCGTCCCGCGCCCGCTTTTGTCCCCACTGACCGAGAGCCTGGAGCAGGCTACCTTCGCTCAATCTCGTCCCCAGGAGCCTACGTGCCTTTTGGTCAGCACCAAGACACGGAGCTCTGGAATAATCAACAAGCTCGTTCCCAGAGCCCTCGTGTCTTTTGCTTTTAAAATTTGATACTGCTGTTCTTTCAACTTTCCTAGTTTTTCCAGTGCGTATTGAATGCCTTTGTGGAATGTATCCACTTCGACTTTATCTCTAGACGCCATGTAAACCAAGCCACGCATGCGCCGTGAAACCGGAAGTCCTAAAATCTTGGTCCCTGGAAATTGATTATTCCAGAGCTCCGTGTCTTGGTGCTGACCAAAAGGCACGTGGGCTCTGGGAACGAGATTGCCATTCGCTGGGCTGTGACGTTATTCAGCTCTGTCAAAAGCTCTCTGTCGGGAACGATCGCAGAGCCGACTGCTGGTTTGACGTATCGTAGCCTATTACAGTCAACTCTCGCCTTGCGGACACCCCGCTATTACGGACGCTCGCTATTACGGACAAATTTCAGATCCCCGGCGAAAGCTATAGAGGTTTGACTGAAAACAACTCCCGCTATTACGGACTCTCGCTATTACGGAATTACGGACACTTTTGTGGTACCAACATAACAATTTTATTGTTTTCACTCTCGATGAAGCGGACACTAAAAAGTTCTCATGTAACATCATTACGTAAAATGGCAGTCTGTTCTTCTTCATTTGTCAACGCACACTTCAAAATAGTCTGGAAAGTTTATTTTCTCGTTCGGCCGGTCAGACTTTTGTCATGTAGACTTTTTGGTTTCTTTACTTCAGCTTGCGCCTTTTCCTTTTTCAGTTTCAGTTCACGTTGTTACGTTTTTATTCGGAACGGCAATTGAAGGACCGTATCGTTAAATGTGGTGTTTATCGTATACTTGGCACATTTAACACATTAAAGATATAAAATTACCCCACTGGTATAGTGTATATTAACTCAGCACCCTTTAATGGCACTTTTATTTCCGTACCCCGCTATTACGGACTCTCGCTATTACGGACACTAAACGCCGGTCCCGAGGGTGTCCGTTATAACGAGAGTTGACTGTAGTCGTTACGCATCAGTGTAAGTGACTGTCTAGCTACACACAGGTCCAAATCTAATGCAGGATCAGGTATCCTATTAAAGTTCAGGACCCACAGATAGCCTTCACAGCAGATATAGAAAAAGCTTTCCTATAAATCGAACTAAACAACCAAGACAGGGACGCTACGAGATTCTTATGGCTAAAAGAAATAAACAAATCCGTTAACAGTGCGAACAATTTGGAAGTTTACGGTGTTTGCCGCGTTCTATTTGGAGCAGCGCCCCCGCCATTTCTACTAAACACAGCAATACGATATCACCTCAACGAAAACGATAACTGGATAACGTGGTCGCAGGAACTAATTGCGACGATAAAGCCTTGGAATATTATTCTTCGTCGCGATGTTATCTACAAGTAGCAGGCATGAATCTACGACAGTGGACCTCTGACTCAACCGCTTTAAATCGCAGAGCACAAGAAGATAGTGCACATGCAGCTCAAACGACAAAAATCCTAGGACTAACGTGGAATCCAACAAATGACATGCTATCCCTTTCACTCACTATCATAAACCTTACTAAAAGATTCACGGTCAGCTTCGCGCCAAAATTGTTTGACCCCCTTGGGAATTTTTGAACCCATTACAGTTAAAGCAAAAAGATCATGATCTATGGAAACAAAACTTGAGCTGGAAAGAGGTTGTTCCAAACGAACATAAGGACTAATGGCTAAACTGGATCAGCGATATCAGCAATTTGACGTCGATTGAAATACCCAGACCATACTTCCTCACAAGCATTTCTTCAAGGCAACTTCATATATTCTGCGACAGCAGCCAACTAGCTTACGGAGCAGTGGCTTACCTAAGAGGAATGTCAGGAGCTGAAATATACACTGCGTTCAGAATGGCTAAAACCAGAGTTGCACCTATTAAAACAGAACCTTTCACGACTGAAACTGTTAGCAGCACTCTTAGGAGCGCAATTATTTCAATATCTGACCAAAACACTACAGCTCACAAAAAACCAAATGCGAAGTCACATACTGGAGTGATTCCCAAATAGTGTCATCTTGGATATTGTCTACTAAACAATTACCACAATTTATTCGTACGCGAGTCCACAAGGTAAAAGAAATAACATCATCGAACACATGGCGATTTTGCCCAACATCGATGAATCCAGCCGACTTGTTGACTCGGGGACTTGATACCAAAATGTTCAACGACAGGAAACAGCTATGGTTTCAATGACCTCCATGGCTGAGAGACCCAGAAGACGCATGGCCTCCTCAACCCGGAATATCAATCCATGCAGAGTACAAGCGGGTACACGCGTTAAAAACTGCAAATTTGCCAAGAACAGTTCGATACGTGCAACTTTGTTTATGGGTAAAGTTCAATAATACGTGGGGAAATCATTGGAAACCGTTATTTGCGTTAATTTCAGTTAGAATTCTACTAAAACAATCTAATTGTTAATTGGACACCCACGTAATCGCGCACCGATTACGTGCCAACTCAAAAAATTAAGTAAAATCCTTTATTTAAACACGATGAGATTGAAGGCATTACGTGCTAGAGGGGTCGTATGAAGCTAACTGGTTACTAAGTAACCTACAAGTAAAAGTGACTTAGTCTTAACACGCCGCCATTTATGTTGCTCAGTCTAGAAAATTTGATCATGATCTTTTTCTTAAAGAAGACCGGTTAATTTGTTGTCTTTTTTTTCGTTTCTTATGAAGCTATCTGTATCGCAGAGGTCCTGGGTTCTAATCCCGTTCAGGCCAGAATCTTTTTCAGCCTTTAATTTCACAACTACCTAAGTTGTGTGTATAACTGCGATGATCAATCATGTCTTCATATCTTTTTCCGCAGTTCAAATATACGATTTTTTATATATTCTCATGAAATAAAATAAACGCTGCACCAAAGTTTGAAGCTTTCATTATCAAAATTACTTTACGTACAAGTACTGTCCATTTCAATACCTATTGCTTAAAGAGAAGCATATTATTAACAATTATCCTGCGAAATCGCGCGGAATATCGTCTGATACTTAGCCGACGAGGCCATAGGCCGAGTCGGCTAAAATCAGACGATATTCCGCGAGATTGAGCAGGATAATTGTTTTATTATTCAACAAATTGATAACAAAACAGCCTAAATCCTTGTAAATCTCTCTGTCGACATTTTCTCACTTCACTTTTTCTTCCCACGTACGAAGCTACGTATAGATCGTTTTCACGTGACGTCATCGCTTTCTAAAATCCGAAACTAAAGAGCCACCAAAGTTTTTATCCTCATCGGGCATAAGAGAACGTATATTTATATCTGTTTACAATTTTACAGCTCAATAGCGTGCTTCGTCTGGAAATCAGAGCATTTTGAATTTCAGAGTTATGTCGGTGCGTGACACAAAGCTGCGATCGCATTTGTCGAAAAATATACACCTATCTCATGATTTGTAGCCTTTTTAGAAGTTAGAGCATTAGGAAAAGTGCTTATGTAAATGCTTGTTTGTTAAGTCCAGATAATCAGTCGCCTAGATGGCCAAAGTAAGTTCCAGATGTTTACACTATTTTCCGGCGGCCATGTTGGTGCACATCTGATGTGCACCAACATGGCGTTTCCATACTAAGCTCTGTAAATTTCTGCGAAACATTGCGACGAATATCTGCGGTTTGGGTAAACGCACAGACCTAAAACTCGGAGAAGCGTCTTCTTTACGTATTTCCAATAAGATCACAATTTCTTGACTCTATCCACTGAATGGTTTTCGATTTATTTTTTTATTGCGTGACAGTGAAAACGATCTATACCGCCGGATATCTGTTACGGATATCGAGAGCATCATGACCATATTTGGATGGTGTTACAATTTGTTGAATAATAACAACAGTTACATGTAAAAAATATATTGTGTGACACGAGTTGAGCAGCTGCTCATTTCTTCCTTAGTTTATATTTTACAACTTTTTACACCGATTTGTGTAACTTCTACGATAGCAAGCAATGGAAGTGTTACCTAGTTCTTGTAACATTCAGCCGCAATGAAGCAAGAAATTAACCGTGTAGTCTTCGGGGCCAAACAACGTTTCAGTTTAGGATTACCTAATTACGAACTATTTATCTTGCGTGACTCTTGTTCAGCTGGCAACTTCACCAATATCCTCATAGGGAGTATAAAAAGAAGAGCACCAACAAAGTAACACCAGAAGGGCCCTACACACCAGTAGACTAAGGGACACAAACAGATTATGAATCAACTATGTAATCCCTAAATAAAGAAAGTAAATAAATAAACAAACAAAAAACAATAAACAGACGAGGCTACTAAAAAAAGACAAATACATGCACGGATGCATTCAGGAAACAAAAGAATCCCTAGTTTGACTTAGTTGGGAGGCGAGGAGGAACAAACCAAAAAAAAAAAATAATGGGCAAAATGTGTATGTATTTTGTATTCTGTAGCCGCCCTCTGCAAAACAGCAACGTGAAATTACCAAGTTTTGCGTAGTCGATGGGGGCTAATTTTTCGTATTTCCATTTAGAATTGAACGCTGTCATCACATAATTAGCCTGAGCAAGTTTTAACGTAGTATTTCTAGTTACTGTATAAAATAAGGTGGCGTAGTAACTTCGTGCAGTCAAACTGGACCGCTTACCTGTACAGCTCACGACAGGACCAATCGCTCGTGCCAAGGCACCGAGGGATCTGAAAATTCCCATGACTTTCCCCTTCTGATCAGCATTTCCTAAGTAAGTGAGTAAGTGTTGCATTGAACCAGAACATAAATAACGTTTGGTTTAACAAACCTCCACTCCACTCCACTCCACTCCACTCCACAAGACAACCCAACAAAAACAAACAATATGTCATAAAGTGTTTGTGTTAGAAACATTAGGAACACAGAACAGAAGATTTGCTAGTGTTGATGTAATACAATGTAAAATCTTTAATTAAACACGGAGACTCATCAGTTAAGCTAAAAGTTAAAAACTAAAACTCATTACAATTGTTTTACGTGGGAATCCGATAACCCAGATACCTTCTTGTTACCCCGTTTAAATTGCCCAATAGAACCGACGCTTTTTAATCTTGGGCCACGCTATTCCACAAGCAGGCCCCGCTATAACAAAAGCTTCGTTTCAAATAATTAGTATTTGGCTTGGGCAGCGAAAGTTTCCCTTCAAGATTTCTAAAGTTATAATCATTAACATGGCGTTGAGTGAAAAGACATTGAAGATAGTCCGGGGCAAGTTCATTTAATGTTCTATTTACGGGTTAGAGACTGTTGTGAGTGCAGTATTGAAAATTTCTCGTTCATTGTACAGTTAGCGCGTGCGTGTATTTGAAAACAAAACACTCACAACAGTCTCTAACCCGTAATTAAAGCTTTCTGTACAAGCCCAAACGGGGCTACAGTAATCAAAATGTGATAATATTAAAGCATTATAAATTTGAACTGCAACGTCCATCGGTCCAAGGTCGTACACGTTTTAATGCAATAATGGCTGAAGAGGCTTTCTTGCATATCTCATCAACGTGTTTAGTTGATTCTATCAACTAGCTATATAGTGCACGATCGTTAATCATTTTCATGATTTCTATGTGACAACATTTGGAGTGTGAAAATCAAAACACTCGATCGCTTCCCTTGAGCCTAATGTCCTGGTGGCCTGTACGTACAGTGTATCTCCGGTTTCTGTACATTAAGCGACCAGGAGTAAATGTAATTCTACTCGGGCCCAACCCCCAGATGAGATGGGAGTCCATTGCAGGGTACCCCAGAATAACGTCACCGCTATCTATTTATAAACCTGCCAGGGGAGAGCCACTGTGACAGTTTAGTGTCTTGCCCAGCGACACAACACACTGACCAATGCAAGGACTCCAACTCACACCGCTTGACGCAGAGACTAGCAAGCTAACCATCTGAGATTGTGCGGATCACTCACTCCTTGGTGTCTTACCGTGATGAGAGAGGTTAGGAAAAGCCAATTAGATTTTGTTACTTTAAAAATAGTTTTTAGTGTACCCATATTTTAATTAGTATTTTTACTGCTATCTTAATCTTGAGACCCAAATAAAAAAGCTAATCAATCATTCGTTCGTTCTGCTCATTGCTTACCGTGATGAGAGATCATTGTTGTCAGACAAGGTACTACTGTTGCTGACCCTTAAAAGAACAAGTTAAACAAAGATACTTTAATTGACAGTTACAGCGAACCTGGTCATTAAGGAGCTACTTGTTAAATTTCGTTATCAAACTTAAACTTATTATGGGTCCTCGTGGCTGTATAACAAACAAGTCCTGTAGAACCAGCTATTTTCACAAGTAAAAGCATTAAAAAACAGTTACATTCTATATGGAACCACCTTTTTTGCACCAAGCCAGTGCGTTCAATTGCGGTTGCAGGGTATACTTAAAATACCTCAAGATTATCTACATGTACATGTACATGTTGATAACACTTAATAAAAGACGCATGTTCTCTCCAAAGAGTTAAGCATCATTGTAAAAAAGAACTTACCAAAGGAGAACAATGCTAGTCCCATGTAAAGAGTGGGGATAGTCTTTGCCAGGCCTACGATAACCATTGCTGGCATTATTGCTGCCATACCCTGTGTGATGTGAAAGAAAAAAGAAAGACTGAGAAAAAGAAAGAAAAATGGAAAGAAGGAAGGAAGAATGAGAGATAGGATACAGGAAAAAGATAAGAGGGAAGAATGAGGATGGATGGATGGATGAAATCTTTTATTTAAACACAGAACTTTATCAAATTAAAACATACAAGTTAAAATTTGGTTTCCATAAAATCTACACATTTCCTAATTACATGTATCACCAGTTAATTACAACAAAGTAGATTGAAATATAAGTAAACTTATATACCCTCACCCGGACGATCACACTATACGAACTACTGATACTCCTGGGTTCAAACCATTTACTATGATAAGTAAACTTATTGAAGTTTACAACGAGGTCAAACTCAACAGTTAAAAAAACTTTTACAGCACAAATGACAAAAGGTGCTGCCTCACTACTTTAACACTTGTACTCCTGATAAAATTAATGCACTATGGCTAGTGTGAAGAAAAACATCTGTGAACTGAAATTTGATTAATATCCAGTTCTACCTTCAGAGCTGTTTTCTTTTCTGTTCCTGGAGCTTGTCTACGGACATAACCACCTAACAAGGATAAAACAAGACAAGTGAACAAAGAACTTAATGTTTTCATCAGAAATATGCTCTGGTAGTTGTGCTCAAGTACAGTACCTCAGATACATGTAGCTGAGAATTTGCATCTATATGTCACAAAGGTTCACTTTGAAATCTATAACACACAATACACTTTGATCTGTGTTTTCTGATCAATTTGAACATGGCCAGTGACTGAGACATTGCACACATCACACTTTAACAGCAGTAAGCAAGGCTAAGCCCAGTTTTAATTTTATATTACATTAAACACTGGAGACTTGCTCAGGATTAATTAATTCATTATTGCACCTTGCTTGTTTCTGCAAATCTCAAGACATGACGACGATAGACAAGTTTCATAAACTAACCTACTGACAAAGATGAAGTTGGTTTTCCAAGAGACAATTTTGGTTGCATATTAGTCATTGATAAGATGGCAACATAGCCCTGCTGTGTGGCTTGTAAGTCTCCTTTTGTTGCAGGGTAGGGCAGGGGAAGATTTTTGCTGCAGGTACCACAAATATAGAGTGCAAAAAATAATGACTGGAATATTTTGCCTTATTCCCACCTGCAGAGCTCTTATAACCCTATGCATGCCATCTGACATAGTGCCAAAAACAATAACAAATTATGTGGGAATGTTTGGAGGAAAAATGCGGAAAAATGCACTGGATTATGTGGAAATTTCAACAGCTACTGTAACAAATTGATAATAATTAACCTTTCCAAAGCACTTCAAAGTCTTACCCACAGTAAAGCCCTTTAAAATACTAAAGTCTACTCTACTATTCGTTGACAGGTATTTGCTCATATAACACAGGTTCCCATGGAATTTGCGTAAAGAATCCGTTTTTTATAATAACTGCTGATTGAAATTCTCACTCCCTCATTGGCTAATTTTCATTGTCAATACATTATGTAAGTGGACAGATGCATGAATTTATAATTTATGTGATGCATTAACGAGCCAAAGCCGACAATTTGACAATTTGTTATCATAAAAAGCACAAATTGACGTCTTTTTACATGTGTATGCATCTGTCCTGTTATTGGCAATGAATTTCATCATCACATTGTCAAAGTAGTCTACGGATCATTGCCTTATAATGGAATAACTTAATAGTACCTTGCACAATTGCCATGGTCATTCCTATGAAGAAAAACATCATTCCTTGCTGCATGCTAAAAATATAAATACATTAATAATAATCATCATAATAATAACAATTCATGCCATACTACAAAATACAGTAAGTATGTAATATTCATACCATAAATTATTACAAAGCTTTCAGATATGCCAGGTGACCTCTTCATGGCACAGTCATGACCATGTCAAACCACAGGCGGCCCAGACATGCTGTTAGTGAAATTAATTTATAAACAACAGAGCCGAATATGTATGTGAAGTTACAAGCAAAATTAACTGCAAAGGAGTCAAAATATTTATCAAATAATTCAAAATAAATGTTGGTTTGCCCTAATACATTTGTCTATTTCTTTGTCCTGGTCAATATCTGGTCTATTTTACTGCATTTTCTCAGTCACTTCGCTTGCCATCATGGCTGCGTGGGAGCTATTATCTTAAAATTATATTAAGGGTCCAAAGAGTGTTTAAAAATCGAAATATTGTAAGACACAACCTGCATACCTTTAGCTGAATGCCTCCTTGTTCATCCTGGCTGGTTTAAACGGCATTTTTTCGCTTTTTACAATATGAGGTATCTTCCACTATAAAAGAAGTAAAGGCTGGCTACATGGTCAACGGACCATCTCCACGCGAAGCTCAATAAATTCCCGAATAATCGACGGATCCGCTCCAAATTACGATCAGCTGAACCGACAAAATAACACTTGCCAAGGGAGGCAAGTACTATTTGAGACTCGTTCGTCGATCGAACGAGTCTCAAATAGTACGGTCCCTCCCTTGGCAAGTGTTATTTTGTCGAGCGGGCGCGGTCGCTAAGCTTGAAATTCAAAATGCGTAGTAAAACCGTCGGGTACACGGTTCATGGCGGAGCGAAAAGGTCAAGTATATGCTGATAAATGAGTGGCTCTCGTGCAGTTCCGATGGGTTTGGGAAGCCAGCGAGCACTATCCAGGAAACCACGGAATATATGGTTCAGCTGATCGTAATTTGGAGCGGATCCGTCGATTATTCGGGAATTTATTGAGCTTTGCGTGGAGATGGTCCGTTGACCATGTAGCCAGCCTTTACTTCTTTTATAGTGGAAGATACCTCATATTGTAAAAAGCGAAAAAATGCCGTTTAAACCAGCCAGGATGAACAAGGAGGCATTCAGCTAAAGGTATGCAGGTTGTGTCTTACAATATTTCGATTTTTAAACACTCTTTGGACCCTTAATATAATTTTAAGATAATAGCTCCCACGCAGCCATGACGGCAAGCGAACTAACTGAGAAAATGCAGTAAAATAGACCAGATATTGACCAGGACAAAGAAATAGACAAATGTATTAGGGCAAACCAACATTTATTTTGAATTATTTGATAAATATTTTGACTCCTTTGCAGTTAATTTTGCTTGTAACTTCACATACATATTCGGCTCTGTTGTTTATAAATTAATTTCACTAACAGCACGTCTGGGCCGCCTGTGGTCAAACAAAGTTCAACTGTGCCATTTTCAATAAATACTTTGTTTATTTTTGGAATGCACATACCTTGAATACTTGAAGTTCTTGTGCGTCAAAAATGTTAGTGTAAACTCAAGTCCAGAGAAGAAAAACAGAAACAGAAAATACACCACACCAAGACCTCGAACTGTATTTAGATCTAGAAAATAAAACAAATTGGAACACTTCATTCAAGATATCAAGATATTGATATCTCAAATCTGAGCTTCGAGTGGTACATTCTAATCATCCACTGTTACATTGCTCCACCACAAAGTTGTTGTTTCTTCAGTCTGCCGTTCTACTATTCTCCTGTAAGCATATTCACGCTTCACTTTTACTATCCTGTTGATGTTGTCTGGATGAAGTGTTCTGCAGATTGCTTCCAATCTTTTTATCCTATGTGTGAGCCAGTGAGGGTCTCACTCTCACTCTCAAGAGTTATCACCAATATACTTTAAGGTAAAATTAATTTATGAGTTTCAATAGGTGGGTTCATACCGGTACTAGCTTAGTAGTATGCAGGTAGTTCAATTAAACTTCAGAACATGTATGTTTACTTAGGATAAGCGTTCATATTTCAAATTCTAAGTACACTTCAAGTGACAGAGCCATCAATTAATTTCTGCACCAACCATGAAGCCATGTGCGTGAGTGCGCCAAACATTTTAGCTTCTATCTTACATCGTGCAACCTCAAAAGGTGAAAATTGCTTTTCTTGGTTTGATTCGTATTTTTTACTCCAACAACAGCGGACTTTGCTACAGGTACTTCAACAAGCCTATTACTTTCTTGTTGTGGAGGAAGAATTTAGAATAAGACGAAGAAACCAACGCTGGGCTATGTTGATGTTTTCAGTCAAATGAATCAACAAAACGTGCAACGTAGACAAAGAAGAGCTTGGCTTTGGCCGCGTCTACAGAGCTGGATCTGAAGTTTGCTGGCAAATCCAGCACTTAATTTTCCTTAGAAAGAACATTTCAGAGTGACATGAAAAACCTTTGAGTACTTAATATGTGATCTTGTGAGGGTGAACTGGACAACAAAATGTGGTGCTTCATTGGCAATGGATATGCATGATTTCTGAGTGAGTGTGAATTTTCTTTGTACAGTGAATTTTCGTTGTACAAATAAAAGTGGGGAACAATGTACAAAGATATATAAACGACTGCACGGTGTAAATAGTCATCATCGCCATGCAACACACGAAAGTTGGGTTGAAACTGACTGAAGTTGTAGTTATGTTCCATTTCTACGTCGTCTACGTTGTTCTTGTCCTTGAAAGCCAGGTGTCAAACAAACAAGTAGTTCGAAAATGATGTGCATGTTGTACAAGTTTTGCATGTTCTGAGATCTCATCATAAAACGCATTTGACTGACATTCTATTTCCTGAAATTGTTTTCATAGTGCGTAAGTGCACTGGTAAGAACGGGTTGAACTCGACTTAGAAGTGCACTTCGGCTCGTTTGAACATGATACATTTCCATGGCTACAAAGTAGAGTACTTAGGTTGAAATTAGACCCCTTCACATCTGAAGTAAGATTCAAGTATACTTAAGGTCTACTTACTAAGCTAGTATGAACCCACCTAATGAATTTCATTCAAACTCATAAATACTATTTTTCATGACATTCGTTACATGTACCTTCTTTACTGGATCTGACCTCCACTGCATCAAACTTGAGGAGTGACACAGGGTTCAGAAGCTGGCTGGCATTTTTAAATTCAGATAGTAGAGACTTTGCCTATTTTAAAAGAAAAAAACAAGTTTATTATATAGACACAAGTGTTTTACTGGAAAATACACCACTCGTAAAATTCATACAAAACCACATCCGGGAGTCGACTGGCATATTTTCCATATCCTTACTAGTGAGGATATCGATGATTTCACTGATATCAATTGTGCTTCAATTCGTTGGTGTATGATCTTTGTTTCTTCCTCGAAAGTCTTTGGCAATCTTTGGGTATCTTCGGAAATTTTTGGAAAATGTTTGGCTACGTTTGTGTGACCTTTGGACAAGTTTTGGAGAATCTTTGAAAACCTTCGAAAAGTGGTCGGAAATCTTAAGAAAATCGTCAAAAAATGCCATCATCAGTTTGTCTACATTGTATATATAATTAAAAGAACATTACATGTTAACTTGAAGATATGAATTTTATGTTCTTGTGGCAAAAACAATATCTCACTCGTTCGCTGCGCTCACTTGTGAGATATTGTTCTTGCCACTCAAACATAAAATTCATATCTTCTCATCACCGTGTAGTATCCTCTATATATTTAATCTATAGTTCGCATAGTATGATCGTCCGGGGAGTGTAGTTCTGAGAAGAACTGTTGTTGGTGACTGACGTTTCGACAACCTGAGCGGAAGTCATCTTCAGAGTCAAGTGAATAGTGTTTGTCAGTCAATGATGTTATAACTTTGGTCCGTTGAAAGTGATTGGTCACTTTAGCCATGATGGTATTGGCTGAAAGACTCGTGTAAAGTTTGTCATCAGTCATTGGTCAGTTTCGATCCGTCTTTTGTTAGTCAAATTGCTAGCGTTGAGGTCCATGTATAGTTAGTCAAATTAAGTCGGTCTGTTAGAAGTCCGTTTGTTGGTTTTGTTTGCGTTGTGAATAAGTCGTTTGTAAGGTGCCGGTAGCTGTTGACATCTGTTAAGGTGCGCATGCACTGCACATGCGTTGCATTTAACTGGGTTCTTTCGGCAACAACCAAAAGCTGAAAATTGCGGGGTTCTTTGCATCGTTACCTTTTCTAACATATCTTTGTAATAAGACTAAAGCCATCAATACACTGCGTTCAATTACAGGGAAAAATAACACAGATAGTGCGGGTGTTGAGTAAATAAAATGACCGCTCTATTGACGGCATGTTTGTTCTTTGAAATCATTGTGCATGTGCTGCAAAAGCACGCACGAAAACTGTGTTTGGCCACCTTAAGAGGCATTTGTTCTAAGTTAGTGTACCAGCGTTCAAGAGTCAGTCATTGAAAATAGTTCGTACTGTAGGTTAAGCATTGAGCAGTGTCCCAGTCAATGTTGTGGTTTGTCAGTTGATGATGTACAGCAATGTGATTGTTGACATCACCATTTCTCGTGGCTCGTTTGTGTTCAGTCAGTCTCGTGTTCAGGTTTCTGCCAGTCTCACCAATGTAGGAAGCCTGGCAGTCGGAGCATTTGATCTTGTAAACTGCTCCCTGTCTGTTGTTGGGTTCGTCCCTGTCTTTAACGTTGGTCAGTTAGTGTTGTAGCGTAGTCGTAGGTTTGTGGGCAACGCGGATGTTGTAGGGCTGTAGACTATCTCACGGATCCTACAGCCCTACAACAACCGCGTTGCCCACAAACCTACGACTACGTTACAACACTTACTGACCAACGTTAAAGACAGGGACGAACCCATAGCTAGCTACATAGCTACATGTACATGTCAGTGAGCAATTTAACAATACAAAACAGGACAAGAATTGTGCATATTAATAGGACTTTAAAATATAAGGATAATAATTACATACATGTATGTACATGTAGAGTGCTGGGATCAAAATTTACATAAAGTGTATAAATAATATCAAATGCATGTCTATTTTTTTTTAACTTTTTACACTTTTTTTATTTTAAGATTTTCTCTAGAGACCATCACCATGGGAAAGGTCCAAATCAGTCAATCCAAACCCCAGTTGAATACAAAATTGAGATGCCTTTGCAGGCCCAGAAGTAACAAGTACTCAATACAAGGCTAAGAGCAACTTCAACAACTGTAAGAAATTTTGTTAGTCAATAAAAAAAGACAATAATTATTAAAACAACAGTAAATTCAACCTTCTTCTGACCAAATGTTTCATCCCAATTTGAGAGCAGAACAGCAATGACTAGCTATGAACTGGCTACACTGAAGTGACTTTCAGCAAATTGAAGTTTTCTTGTCTGGCCATAATTTATACTCAGTGTAATCAATCTCTTATTAACGGAGCTAGGTCCGCCTGTATGGGAGAATGTCAACCTTGTTTGTGTGCACTTAGTCTGTACTCAAGACCTCAATCAAGATTCTGCTGTACAGACCTCCCACTCAGTTAATAGCAACTACATCGCATG
>OZ026595.1:30000-55000 GCA_964020085.1 Micromussa lordhowensis
GCTCATTTTTATCCTTAGATGTTTAACTAAATGTAATCTTATTCGAATAATTTTGAAGTGGCAAAATAAATAAAGAATTAAATAAAAATTATAATTTTTTTAAATTTATTACAATTTATAGCACACTATAACCGAAGCCAAAGGATGTAATGCCAAAGAGTCAAAAACCCCATATTATAGCAGGACACCAATGGTACAAAAAAAATGATACAAAAAAAAATAATACAAATTAATAGTTATAGTAATAATAAATATAAATATAGATATCACGGAAAAAAAACGTTCCAATACAATTTCAATCCATAAAAAACTTTCTAACTAAAGCTTTAAAACTATTTACACTAGTTGCCTCGCGAATGGAAAGGGGAAGGGAGTTCCATGTTCCCATAACTCTATTAAAAAAAGAATATTTACAAACATTCGTTCATGAATATCTCATCTTTAGAGTTAACTTATCATCGTGTCTAAACAAATAGTGTTCAGTTTCCTTATAGAAATCTACATAAGGTTTAACATCAATGTCAATTATTCTGTGAAGAGTTTTACATAAAAAAGTAAGATCTGCTATTAATCCAATGACAACAGATTTAATTTCTTTAGGCGGTCAGCATAGCAGTCATCAGTTCTTGAGATAAATTTTGTTGCCCTTTTTTTAACTTTCTCCAACTCTTCAATGCCCTTTTTGGTGTAAGGAGACCATAATACAGAGCAGTATTCTAATTTTGATCGTACAAGAGCACAGTAGAGTTCTCAGTCTTGCAGTCTTCAAAATCTCTGCAAGATTTCTTAATTAGTCCCAACATCCTTTTCGCTTTGGCCACTACTTAATAATAATAATAGATGTAATTGATCTGATAACCCCTCACTTCTTTTTCTTCTTTTTTTCCTTCTTTTCCTGGCACCTTTCTATTTGATTACTTTTCCTAATTTTCTTGTAATTAGGTCTTGATAGACTGGCCTGCCTAGACTAGTAGTAGCTATCCACAGGCCAGTCTACATGTAACCGTAAAAATGTAAATCGAGCAACAAAAATAAAGCTTGAAAGATCATACAAGTAGGAAGAGCTTTTCAAGCTGGTGGTCCAGCGGGCTTGCCTTTACGTTCTTTTCTTTGAGGCATTCAACCGCTAACTGGTATGTCATTATCATGAGTAATATCCACTCCCAGTAGTTTACCGACATCCTTGACAATCTTGTTGGTTTGCTCTTCTGTTGGAGCAGCAATCTCTGCGAGAGTACTGCTCCAGATCATGGTTGGCTCTCGTGACTGATTCCAGTGATCTTTCTATGCTGTGAATTGTTGCCTTCAAGATCTTATATGTATTTTCATCTTGTAAAATTCTATTCTCATGTTGCAAAGTCTTTCTCTCATCATTTGAAGTCTTCATCATCTGCAGCAATTCATCGTACTTTGCATTCACAAATTCGACGTGATTCATCGCTTCATCAACTGATTTTTTTAACTCGTCGATTCTCAAGTTGAGTGGACTGAGTTTGTCGTCTAAGATTTTGGCAAATTGGTCGCAATTAACAGCCGTCATACTGGTAGACACTCACAATATTAGACAAATAGACTAAATCACACGTTACAGAAAACTAAACTACAATTCACTACAATTCTTCAAAAGCGAAGAGAAAAGCAGCCATCTTGTCTGCTGACCGCTGATCCATGGTATTCAAGGCATTGCTAAAGACTGGTTTATCTCCTATCTTAGTGATTTTCATCTCTTTGCAGATGATGCAAATCTGTTTTATAAAAATAAATCTATTTCTATTCTAGAAACAAACATAAATATTGAATTAAATAATAAATTCATATGTGGCTCTGTGCTAATAAGCTATCACTTAATATAGAAAAATCAAATTCTGTAATTTTCCATCCACCTCAGAAGAAGTTACAATCTCATAATTTCAATCTGGCTATAAATAATAAGCAACTAAAACGAGAATTCTGCATAAGGTATCTGGGCATCCTAATTGATTCAAATTTAAACTGGAAGGACCAGGCTGAATGCATTGTTAAGAAAATTAGAAGAAGCATTGGTATGCTCTCTAAACTTCGATATTATGTTGGCCTACATGTACATAGATATTTTATTAAGCTTGTATTATGCCCTTACATTGTATATATCGTTTCTTGACTTATGGAATAATTATCTGGGGAAATACCTATAAGGCCACTCTTCAGCCAATTTTCATTTTACAAAACAAAGCAATGCAAATAATTACCTTCTCTAGTTTCGATGAGCACTCTAGTCCTTTGTTTAAATCTCTTCAAATTATAAAATTTTTGGACCTAGAAACTTTTTATTTAGCCATCTTTATGTACAAATATCACAATCAACTATTACCATCTGTTTTTATTTATTTCTTTACTAAAATAACACAGATTCACAAACTACATGTATAATACAAGGCTTGCTGCAAAACAGTCTTATTATCTTCCAAAAGCAAGAACAAATTATGGAATATTCAATATTAGATTTCAAGGTCCATCAGTATGGAATTCCACCGATGAAAATATTAAATCATCTCCTTTGTCTTTATTTAAAAAGAAAATGAAACAGCATTTTGTCAAAGTTTACTAAACATCTGATTTTGTAATTCTAAGATAAGATATAATTATACCGTTGTGCAATGTAAGAATTTTAGTCATTTTAATATACTGGTAGTTTAATTCTGTTTATCTCTATTTTTGTGTGTATCTATGTCTGTCTGTTTTTGTGTCCCTGACCTTAACATCTAAATATCTTTTCTTTCAACTGGCTACCTGACATTTTTAACTTTTAAGTTATTTCGGGCAGCCAGTACCCCTATCATCTACTGTGCATATAATATATACATATAATATTCTTGTAATAATTATGGGGTAAATAAAGTCTTGTTGTTGTTGCTGTTGTTGTTGTTGTTGTTGTTGTTGCTACTGGCAGATCTTTAAAGTAAAGCCACAGCTCTATTAATTATGAAGATATGTACATGTAAGGACTTTCTCACCATACAAACAATCATTGGCAATCTTCTTCCAAATACATCAGACACTGCACCAATCAAAGGACAACATAAGAACTGGAGAAGGGAAAACAGTGATCCAATCAAACCTGAAACCAGAAAATTAACATTTGAAAGTTAGAACTAAGCTCCAGATGGAAGTCACAAATTCCAATTTGACATGGATAAAATGAAAAAATGTTGTAATACCGTACTGTAATACCGATCATAGATCAATTTTGTTTTGTTTAGAAGTGCCTGAATTTTTGCATGTAGCCTTCAATAGCGCTGTGCACTAATGACGTCACGAAATTTCGACCCCCGTCGAGACTCAGACAAACAAAGTCCAATTCTGTAAGAGAAGTAGGGGAAATGTATGCGAATGGCGAGTAGTGCGCAGCAATGTTTTACTGTTTTAATGGATGAGGACGGTGTACCTGGCTCTAAATTTGAAAGAGAGCCAGAGGAGTATACTGTGGAATAGTTAAAACGATGGATGAGATGTGCATTGTAGAGGATTGAAGTTAAACGGGAAACGAGACGAGCTTCTGAAACATGTATGCGACTGCTTGAAGAGCGGAAATCATGACACGCTCTATCCAAGCACTGACAATGGTAAATGGTTTGCCGCAAAAATTCTCAAAAATTCTCAAAGAAAGTTCACAGGAACTTTCTATTATTCCTTCGACTGGCTGGCGCGTTTTTCCGTCACAGAATATTCCTTCGCTCTTTAACTATGGGCTCGTGCAGGGGTCAGAAAGGGACTTATAAAAGGAGAAGCTGTTAGACTTCTAAGAACTCCTCAGAAAAACCATTCGATGAGAATATAACCAGTTTCAAAACCCTCGTTCGGGCTCCCCCACAATCTCATTGAAAAAATAACCTCTCTAAAGTCAAATTCACTGAACGGAAGTCGGCTTTACAACAAACCGATCAAGTGCGTAAGAAAATGCTGCCTTTTGTAACAACATACCACCCGGCATTGCCTAACCCTCGAAAACATCGCGATGAGCAAATGGCACTGAATTCAAAACCAACCACTGCTTAGAGAAATATTTAAAGAATGTAAACTTTACTTGTAAAGTATAGTTAACCACAAGAGCTTTATATTACTGTTGATCAATGTGTCTCAGCCACAGAGATGATAGTTCTTTATTGCATAAGTGCGTTACAAATACGCCAAGGAACTTGAAATATCATAAACAATGGACGTTATTAGCTATGTTGCTTTCTTATCTATATCAGCAATTAGGCTCGTGTCAACATTATCGTTCCTATCCATTGCTATTGTATCCTTACCCTATGCTATCAGTTTTTACCATCTGTTGCATATCCGGTCCATTAACAGTACTCACGAACATGTTATGTTACACCAGTCTTTGTACTAGTAGCACGCTAGGCACGTCACTTAGTTTTCCGCTGCAAGTGTACAGTTTTTCCTTTCCCTCTTCGACCCTCCCTATTAATAAACTTGGACTACTGGCCTGGGTGCACACCTTCCACTTTGCTATCGCCTGCGTCAGGCTGGGTGGGTCCCTTACCCACCTTCTTTTAGCTACCTAAGAGTAGCTAGGTTGGGGGGCTTCCTTCTCTGGGTGAGTGTGCTATCACCCCATTCATTCACTTGGTGTGTCCGCTAACCGCCTAAGGGTTTGTGCCCTCATTCATTGTCTCTGGGTGTGTCCGCCAACCGCCCGAGTTTCTGCTTTGGGGTTTGTGTCCGCTAACCGCCCCACTTGTGTTTCTGCTTTGGGGTTCGAGTCCGGTAACCGCCCCACTTTGCTCGCAGAGTGTGTCCGCTAGCCACCCAATTACCTCATCAGGGTGTGTCGCTACCACCCACTCTCATTGCTATCCCAGGGAGCACCCAGTGTCCATAGTCCCATTTACTGCCAGATTTGTCTCGTGTTTATTCTTACTATATTATTAGAGAGGGAATTGTTGTTAACCCCCACTTATCTCGTATAAAAAAGGAAAATCCTTGAGAGATATACTGATGAGAGTGAAACCTTAACGATCAAGAAGTCACCAGAACTAAAGGTCACTCGTCACGCCATGATCTTAGCTTATGAGTCGTGTTTGGCCTGTTGAGCAACACTTTATTCCTTTTCCTCCGGGCCAGTGAAGCGCACAGATTTATGTATTTCTTGTGATTTTTTTCTCAGCGAAATATTCTCTTGAACAAGCCACTATCTAACGCCTGCAGTTTTCGATGTTCTTGCCGGATGGTTTACATGTAGGAAACGGTAGGAGTAGGAATATTTCGTTCAACTCTTTGAGAGATTTCGGCCATCTGTCGAGATATATCGAGTCGGTATTACACTCACCTCAACAGCAGTGTTTGGTTCCAACCATTTCTTGTCTTTCTAGAAGCTAACTCTACAATTTGATTAAGCTTTTTACTTTTTACCTTCAGGACCGCACTCCGCGCTCATACATTTCTTTGTAGCCGATCGTAATGTTTGTCTGAGTCTGTGCGGGGGGTCTCATGGAATCTCATGTGGCGAAATCTATTTTTAATAATAGTGCACAGCGCTATTTCATTGAAAACCATTGCTATGTATTTTTTTTGCCATTACAATTATCATCATACACATAGTCCTACCTCCAAATAACACAACATTGAAACGTTCATTGTCTGGCATTCCCAGCAACTCCCTGAATGTATTGACTTGCTCCATGATTGAACGGTACAACCCGTCCTGAGGAGAAAAATTGACAACATTGAGACACATTGTAAAAACATTGCTTCTTATCATGGCCCATTATAATATTCGATAAGGAAAATGGGGGTCACTGGGCTCATTTTTGAGGATTGCCATAACTTGTTTACCAATGATTGGGCATTTGTGTGGTACCATTATTGTAGCATCACTTGATAAACAGTGGCAATATCCATCCTTCAAAGAATACATGTAGCTGTTGGAAAAGTACTGGAAACTGTTGCCAGCTTCCTTAACTGTTTAAATTTGTCATATCAAAATATTCCATACATGTATAATTTATTAACCAGCCAGATAGAAAAATATTCCTTTATAAATACTTGTAATTTTGTTTCTGTGTGCCATTCAGATAAGAATGGCACACACATCATATGAATAAATTATCACTGTTTGTTTTATACAAACAGGAAAAAGTAGTGCTTGCTTTAAAGTGCAGCTGCTACGGTTTTAGAAAGTGTCAATTTCAGCACGAGGTATATATATATAAATAATTTGCTCCATTAAACCATTATTCCATTTCTCTCCCATGTCACATGCATGTATAGTGCATGACTTTACAATCTGACTGAAGTATAGGGTTCTTCATTAGCACAAGAGGGGTGAAGAGTCTGATTACCACATCCACGTAATTTAAGCTTTACAGAAAGCATTTAAACTAACCGAAGTTGTACTGTTAAAAGAGTCAGTTATAAGTCTAAGCTTACTATTTGAAAACATGACACTAAAGAAAACACCAGGCAATATCTGAAGTTGAGACTTCGCTCCTAATCTAAAAGCTGCTTAATCACGAAACTGATATTCCTTTATTGTGTAGCACCGGTATCCAAGAGACTGCCATGTAATTATCCTTCATTTTGCTTACCTGCTTGTTGTTAGCGTAAAATTCTAGTAGAGATGGAAACAGTGGTAGAATAACCGTGAAAGCCAGCAAGTCGACAAGCAAGGAAAAGAAAACTATCCAAACAGCCCGATCGGAGGGCAAAGCTTGAGTGTTTCCCTGATCTTTACAATGCCCTGTGCAATTTGCTTTGACATCTTGGTTTGCGAGTGGTTTTGAAACCGGCCGCCTCTTTAGCTCAAGATCGTCCATAGCGTGCCCTACTTGTGACACAGAAGAAGGTTCTTTAGTCGTTCGCTGGCATCAGAAAACATATCATTATTGCCTCTCTAGTGCTTTTTAAATCAGGATATTGTTCTCCAACAGACCGTTTGACGTCAATAGCCAGCACAACTTCCCAGAACTTCCGTAACAAATGGGCGCTGAGCAATTCTCGCATTCACCATAAATTATAAACTTAAATTCGTAAGTAAGCAATATTGAGCGTTTAGCAAGTCCTTAGAAAATTGCATGCAACTTTACCTTCTGCGACCGCACATGGCTAAAACAGAATGCAGAAGAAAACAAGCAAAACCAATCAGGCGTTCTATGCTGATTTTTCACGAACCGATCTCCTCCGACAATTCCCGAACTTTATACGAAAACTTTGACAAGGAAACAGTCGTCCTTTTTGTGTCTTCGCTTCATGCAATAGGGCATGCTTTCGTTTATCCTTTTAAGCGAAAGAATTCAATAGTAAAGAAATTACACTCAAGTGAAATTGTGTTAATTTCAGCGAGTTTAACCTACGTCGACAACACCCGACACACTCGGACACTTCCTCGTGGGAGGTACAATCCCACAAGCCCCGTTGGCGCGAAAAGGAAACGGATACAAAGCTATACCAGTCAACATTCGACGGGTCATGAAAATGCCAAAGAATATAAAACAAAATATGTTCAGTGATAGATGAACATGGGAGAGCACACTGTGCCGGTTCTGCTTATAACAGCAAATGTTGGTTCCGTCTTTGAAAATGTGAGTTTTTCTCCCAAGTTCATTTGTTTCTAAATTGAAAACAGTTTTACATCGGAAATGGGGAAGATGTCGTTACATGTGGGGCATCAAGTTCCTGTAGCATTTGTCAAAGGATTGTTGACTTTTTCTTGCGGAGAATATGGTGGAACACAGGCTTAAACGTTGAGATTTTTTCTATGGCCATAATTTATTCGAAGATGATTGTTTAAACAAGCGTGAAAGGCGAGGTATTTTGTTTTGCTTTTTTGTCGAGCTTGTTTACAAAAGGAGGCTTCGGTTTATATTCCCTTGTTGGCAATCATCGACAGCTTTGAAATGTTAATTCCTTTCTTCTGTTTCATTTGTAGCGAGATGGTCTTGAGATAGCCTGGATTCGAGAAACAGTCGGTGTAAGTATTGGTCAATAAAAAAAACTCGCTCGGCCTGATTAATAAGCTGTAAGAATTTCTTTTCAATTGTTGTGTTGATTTTTCCCGTTAATTGACTTTTTGGGGGGTTGTTTTCGGCAGACAATAACAAGACTTAAACCAAAGCTTGTAGCACTACACTTTCAAGAAAGTGGAGGAAAAGATTCGGGTGAGGAATCACTAGAAAATGTGAAGGACTTCACGCGGTAGGTGTATATAAGCTTAAGGAGAATCACGCTGTGGTATGTTTGTACTCGTAGCTGGTAGAGCTTGATTGCTCTTTTTTTTTCATGATGTTGCAAGAGATCGAAAATATGTGATTATACTGCCATTTCAATTTCAGAGTCTTCCTTGGTCAGTCTCAACTGAAAGAAAAATTTGACAAAGTCCGGGCATGGTTCGATCAAGATTACCATAAACAAGAAGAATATACGGTAGGAAATTCATGATAAACTTTATTATTATACATTGAACCCTCTAACCCTTTTCTGACTGGCCAAAAAAGCGTACAGTGAATTTTTGAAATCAGCGTCCTTCACGTCATAACTGCAGATTATACAATAATCATGTCAAGGTCACGGGTAATGATGTCATGTATGACCGCAGTGCATGATTTCGAAGGTTAATCATGTCACCTTCGCGCGATTTGTGTTGCTTGCCGTCAGTGAAGAAGTAGAAACATGACTTCCAAATTTTTGTGTTTGCTCAATGTATAATAAAACAATTATTAGATTCGGTTTTTGTGATATCCAGAATAATCAAGGTCTCGGTAAGGGTTATCAGCCTCAGCCTTCGGGTTCAGCTGATAACCCTTACCTCGACCTTGATTATTCTGGATATCACAAAAACCTCATCCAATACACATGAAAAAATTACTCGACTCTGATTGGCTGAGAGCAGTGCAGTTCAAGTGTAACGCCAGTGCAAAAAGTGTAACACCGGTACAAAAAGTGTAACACTAGTGCAAATTACACATCGTAATTCTGGATAATGATTGGCAGAAAGATAATGAGAAATTTTGTAGGCCAATGATATCATGTAAAGCAGTGACAAAAATTTTGTACAGAAACTCTGAAAAAAGTTTTCTCGCATGCGAAAAAAATGGCTTCAAGAAACATCTTCCGGCAATTTTTCTGCGCGAGTTTTTTCATGTTTGTATTATTAATAAGTAATCATACGGTTTTTTCTCGTTCAATTTGAAATTAATTTGCACTTGTGAGTTTTTCAAAAAGCTGAAGTTGCACTCGCCGAAGCTGCTCGTGCAATTTCAGCTTTTTGAAAAACTCACTCGTGCAAATTAATTCCAAATTGAACGAGAAAAACCGTACGATTACCTATACATACCACACAAGTGAATAGTACTTTTTGGCACGCTGATTGGCTAGCTCGGAGGTGATTAGCCAAGTACTATTCACCTCGGGGCAGCTGAAGAAAAACAAAGTTGCTTCCCATTTTGCCTTGTTGGTATATTATCACAAATAAAGTTACTCTTTGGTCTGCTAGTTATTCAGCTTGTGTGATATATACTCAAACAATTATTCACTGCAGTGTTGGTGAAAGTGGTGGATATTTACCTTGCCGCTTGGTAAATATCCAGCACTGTTAACCTCCACTTTGGTGAATAATAATTGTTAAATACTAAGCTACATGTAACTGTTAATTAAGCTTAGCAGTTTAACACATTGACTCCTGCATCAAACTGTCCGCGACCCACCCCTAATTTCCTGGCGTTTTTTGGAAATGTGTGGTTCCAGAAAATATCCATACCCCCCACGGAAGGGATTTTTCGTATAACCCCTCCCCCCCTCTGGATTTTCCAAAATCAGCTCCCAGGATAGACCCCCCCCCCCCCACCCTCCCCTCCGGAAATTCCATTTTAGCCTCTCACCACCTGGAAATATTATCATTCCTTTTGGAAACCAAAAATAAGCTATTTTTTTTAGTGCAAGATACCGGATTTTGATCTTTATATTTTTTTCCCGAAAAACTGTGAGTAACACATCGCCAGAAGGTATGTCGCCAAGACTTTGCGATATGAAAATTATAGATTTAATCCCGTCAATTCCGCTTCATAATTTAGGCAAAACAGCGGTTACTAAAAAAGTTCATTTCCAAGACCGTTGAGAGAGAAATGCTCACAAGAAACGCTTTACACCGCACTTGTTTCAAATTTAGGCCGATCAAATCGTTGTACGTATATATCTGAAAGATTCAATTTCATCTGGAAGCTGGAAAATCATAACTTTCCGGGCCTTCAACAAAGATGTTACTGTTCTTTAACGTTTCTAATAAGTTAAATTTCCTTAGCCGTTCTTTGTAGTGCCCCTTAAAGCTGCGCTGTTATTTGGGTTGTCACTTGCAGCGCCAAATATTTTTCTTACGCAACCCTTTGCTCTTGATCTTGCTTTACAAATCACTGTAATTTTGGAAGATAACTATGACTCCCTATAAGAACAGTAAAAAGAATGCGTCTTCGATTTTCTGTAGCCGTTCAATGTGATTAGATCTTTTTCACGACAACTGGCGTCCCATCGACTGGCGGTGAAAATTTGACATGTCGCCGATTTCGAAATTTGCATAATTTAACTTTGCCGGCAATTTATTTCTGATGGCGTTAGCCTATGGCAAACAGCCTTGTGCTGCACCTCTGAAAATCTGCTTGAACCTGTAAAATTTTTATAAAACACTTTTTTTCATTCACAGTTCTGTCGAAAATGACGTTTAAGCACCGTGCTTGCGTTTGGAAACAATAGCTTCACACTCTCCACACTCTACTTGATGGAATGTAA
This sequence comes from Micromussa lordhowensis, assembly GCA_964020085.1. Taxonomy (NCBI): domain Eukaryota; kingdom Metazoa; phylum Cnidaria; class Anthozoa; order Scleractinia; family Lobophylliidae; genus Micromussa; species Micromussa lordhowensis. The sequence goes on from OZ026595.1 coordinate 40,762, forward strand.
ACAAAACTTGTGTGAATGGATTTATGTTACTCGATATCATTCAGGATTACTTTAGGCTTGAATGTAAATGTTATGATTTCTGCGTGACTCAAAACGGGTGTCCAACACTTTTTTGCCCTTTGTCCTCGGCTTTTATACGGAAATATTGGAGCAGCAAAGTCGTTTATTTATCTGTGATAATTTCTGCTGATTTCTATCGCACGCGGCTCGCTTTAAAAATATATTTACCCGCTGAACTAGAATTGTTACTGTTCTGTTTTACTCGTTCAAGAATCATTGTTAACGAGATAATAGGTCTGTTATCTACCGATTCCGAATTTCTGCTAATTCGATGTTGTGTACTCTTTCGGTTCAAACGCCATTTTTCACGCTTTGCGACGACAACTTAAAAATGCGATGAAATCTTCCAGCTGAGACGAAGATACGAGTGACAGAAGTATTTGGTCAAGTGCAACAAACATATATTTTCAATCAGTCACGATTCACACGTCTATTTTCCACAACAAGTAATTCGATCTCTAGCCGCAACTCGGGAAATTGCGGACTCTTGCGGCGACAGAATTTCGAGCCTAACCAACACAAAAATATTCATCTTGTGCTTTAAAGGCCCAGTTTCACCCTTAATGCATTGCGCGCCTCTCGCTTCGCTAATGAATTTTGTGCAGTTGAAAATTATTCGAGAAGCGATTCACTTTGAAATCCATTTCAATCCGTGGTTATTTTTCCATTTCAGTGTCTGTAATTAGTGTAAATAGACTTCATTGTTATTATACTCTTGCTTTTCATCGATATTTTGGATAAAGATTTTAAATAAGGCGTTCAGTTTGATCATTTTGTGTGAGCTGTTGGCTGTGGTTTGACCGAGATAGGTAATGGCGGATAAGGAGAGAACGGCGCGTGTCGGAAGGCCTCGTTTACCGGGTACCGCTAAGTATATTTGTCTTCGCCAGTCCGTATTTAATCTTTGGAGAGAGGGGAAAATTAACGGATAGAGAATTTGCAGAATATCTTCTGCATCGAAGGTGAGCTTGCTTTACATATTTAGCTTTCGACCGCGCATTGAAGTAGCGTTTTTATTGTTTGGACGATGGAATCTAAGCTTATATTATAATTGTCTCTAGTGAGGCGGTAACTTATGCGAATTTGTGTTTCTATTTTGCTTTAGAGCTAACAATAAATTTGAGCAACGACTGAATATTGTGGTCCTCTGTTAGTTTCCCACTATAGACTAAATTTACTGTAGTATGGTTTGCAAGTGCAGTCATGATTACACTGGAACCATTAACAGCATTGAGCTTGTCTGGAAATGAAATTGTGGAAAAGCTGATTATTTGCTGGAGCAATAGTGCTTTTAAAACATTGGATTTCGATTGGGTGTTGAGAGTGATCAAGTAGTTACTTTTGTTTTGGTTTCACTAGAATGGCTGACAAGTCTACCGGTAATTGTTAGCACTTGGTTTGGTTTTGGTTTTACAACACTCAATTTAAAGTGCTACTATGATGAAATTGTGTGTTACTGGTAATAACTGTGTAATATCTGATCACCTACTAGGTATCCTTACTTTACCATGTGAGTTACGTTGGCTGCAATCGACCACAACATGAACTTGTCAAGAAGACTAAAGCCAAATCAGGAAAAGAGCAAGGCCATAGAAAATATTCAAAAAGGTCGCAAAAATTCCATGCTGAAATTGTGAAAGAAGAAAAGTCTTTCAGCTATTCCCATTCCTTGTTACAAAAATGCTTTACAGGCACTCCATGCATACATACATACACTTTATTGAGCTTCCCTGAAAAGGGCTTTTCAGCATCAATATCAAAACATTAAAATCAAATAGGTCACTAAATTAATTATTAAAAGCCTGAGGGCAGTTTCACATTTTTTGATAGAATCAACAAGTTTGATCCAAAGCAAATTGCCCCCATTATTGGAGTGAAGGAGCCCCCGCCAACTGAAGAGTTGATGAAAGGACCTTCTCCTTTTGAAAAGAAGGTAAAATGAGAGCACTGGAACTATGTCACAGCATGCTAAATCTTTCTCCATCAGAAACTGTTTCTAAAATGTCCATGTATTTATTAAAATTTAGTTCAAATGAACTACAGGCTTTCCCTGTGACATGGAAAAGTGTGAACAAAATAATACTTCATATTCATGTTAAGTCCTAGTAGATGCATCAGCAGGGAAGTCTCATTTGTCATTTTAGACATCTGCAGCAAGCTGATGGACTGAAGTCATAATAATAATGATGATGATGATGATAATAAAGGAAAGCTAGCAGTAGTTTTGAATTACATTAGTTTTCAACAAATTCAAATACAGTACTTGTTATGTGAAGAAAAAAGTTGGTTTCATTGAATGTATAGAAATAGCAGGTAACAATATCAGAATAAATGTGTCTTGATGAAGTTCATTTCCAATTCATGACTTTTCTATTGGTCTCCCTCCTAAACAAAATGGCCATTTATACTGTTATACCATTACTGTTATACTGATATTGATGACCACAGTTATCAGACTACCTAATTAATGATCCAGACCCGGGTAAAATTGGGCATGGGAGGGAATATGTGTTGCTGATCAGGCTGATAATATGCAATATGCATGAGTGACAGAAGTTCACATGTCAGTTATTTCTAAATCCCATGTATTTCCCATCAGAAGGGTATGCTTGTCGAATCATCCTTACTGCACAGGCAGGTAGGACTCGTCTGTTCCTGTAATGAGTGGTACGGCACACGGACAACTACATTATCAAGCAGAAACCAAAGAACTCCTTTAATGCAAAACATCATCAAGCTATATACACACAGTCATAATTATTCTAACACAGGGGTGAGACGCACCACGAATAGTTTAAATCCAACGATGGTATTTGATAATTTGCACAAGCATTTGTCACAGTTTCCTCTACCGAATTTCCCATATTTCCAGAGAGCGAACTGGCGATAAGCTGCTTTGCGGAAGCTTTCCATGGAAAAATTAATTTCGTCAACTCTGATATCACACCGTGCCTTTATGCACACTTCAAGAATGTCTCTATCCAAGCAAATGTTATTAAAGGTTCTATAAGAAGTGATGCACTAGCGTTTCTTGCAACATACATTTTCTTGCTCTGTTTCCATTGGTGCACAAATCTGACACCAGCACCAGGGAAGGCCACTTGGAGGTGTAGGCTCTTCAGGTATGTTGTTTGCAACTAGTTGTTTAGCGAAGTCCAAACTGCCCCTGCCCATACTCAATAATTTAACCAGCAAGTCATCCCTTGTAGGGTTGTCCAGGGATTGAATGAATTCCTAGCAAGAAATTTTAAAAATATTCTAGTAAAGATAATTGAATCTACCATACAGTGAATGCCAGCCTAATGGCTGAAATGAAAAACAATTTAACTTTTAACTAGCACCTAGATATTTTTTAGATCTATGCATTCGTGATTCAAAGGCAATCAAGTCATGTTCACTTGCACATCATGACCCAGTTCTTTGAAGTGTGAAAATATTTATTCAAAATCCCAGTGGTCTATCTCAACAAGCATTTCTTTTCTTCCTTTCCCGCAGTAACATATTTTACAATAACACTCAACACAAGATGCATTGAAAGTAATTACTGATAAATCGTGTAAACGAACTTGAAGCCACCAAATATCTGAGCATCGGCTATGTAATAAATTTACCTGGATTTGTGCGGCAGACTGCTGAAGTTCCGCCTCTAAACGCTCGGCACCATCAGGAATAATATTTTCCTGGCCTCTTTGTGCGACTGCTGCTGTTGATACCTATTCGTAGACGAAATTATATATAAATAAACGTTAGAAGAGTAGTTAAATTATTGTGATAGAACGTTCATGTGTAAGGTATTATACGGCGGTCTCGTACCCGATTTTTGCACTTGGACTTCACACATTTACAAGCGTCAGCACAATTGAGGTCGGCTGCTTTGCACGGACACGCTCCTCTTCCTCTATTCCGTACACATTGCCCTGTACAAATACAGTTGACTTGTCCATTTCCTATTCCCTGAGAAAGAAAGAAACAACTTAGGTGCTCTGACGAAATATTATAAAGTCAGTGCCGCGGCTGTGTGCAATGGCGATTTGAAATATCTCACCTCTGTAGTTTAATATTTCTTCTTCCTCGTTGTCCTCTTCGTTCGAGTCCAATGCTGAACCATAAAAATTTACGGGTATGTTTGCGGCATCTTCTGGAAGGCTATCCATGAGCCATGGATCCGGCAAGCTATTGAATACAAGTTATCTGCCCAACATAGTGGAAGATGCGATTTTTTCAATGGCGTGCTACGATCGACAAGAAACAGAGGAAACCCGCGATACGCAAAGGGCCAATCAGAAATCATTTCGTCATTTGAAAACAATAATAAACGGCCGCAATGCCGAATGGGTGAAACTGGGCCTTTAAATTAGCGAGATTTATTTTTTCTGCATTCGTGACTCGAGAAGCTCAATGCAAACAACGAAACATTACGTACAACAGTAAGAAAATTGAGACCGGCCTGGAAAAAAATTCATCAAAACAACATCCTCTCTCCCCTCCCCCCCCCCCCCACCTTCCGGAAATTCCTGGGCCTATGACACCCCCCACCCCCCGGAATTTCCATTCCCTTCCGTGGGGGGGGGTATGGATATTTTCTGGAACCACACAATATGTCAGAGCGAGTGAAAGCACAAAAATAAACCATATGCGCAGTAACCACAGACACAAGATCAGGTTTCAAGACTTCGTTTATTTAAAGTTCAATAAAAGAACGGCCAAAATAGTAAAAAATATCAACAAAAAGAACTCAACTTGATGCGTATAACTTGTAAGAAAACAAGAAATTATATTTTTTTCTTTGCTGCGTGACAAAACGGCGAGAAAATTGAATCCGCAAAAATGAGTTAAATGTTTACTTCAGAGGATGAAACGAAACCAAATACAACAGAATTTCCATTCTTTTACTATAACGGAGAACATTTAAGAAAATACCAGAAAATAAAAGGCGAAAAACACACGTAAAACCAATTCAAAAAGAAGAAATCGGATACTTTTTTTGCCGCCCGACAAAATAATACAGCGCAGCGAAAGAAAGTTGAAAAATGTACATCAATAAGATGACAAAAACAAGGCAATTATTTTGAGATAAATCGTTTTTCAACTGTGTAAATTTAGTGCCAACTTAGTTCTATCCTCAGGTGTTCTGTAGACGCTGAACAAGACTCAATAAAATATATTTGAGGGAAGCGAATACACTAAACAAACAAACCACGAGGGGTTGCGGTAAATTAAATATGCAGAATTCCAGCGTTCAAAAATACTGTTCACTTTTAAAACCTAAAATTCCCAAATATAGGTAACCAAATGAAAGAAACGTGTCAGGAAGTTCAATAACAATAAATTTTCATTCAAGATGAGGCAAAAAAACTTATCTAAAAGTACAAAAATGTTCAAAATTTTAGAGACGTGCTTCGCAGCATGACCACATGTTCGAATTAATTTTCACGCAAAAGCGAAAGTTTTTTTCTACAAGATTTGCAGTTATTTTATCGACCGTGGCTTTGCCTATCGTGCTAAAAGCTGAATTCAACTTCGAACTAATACTGCACATTATCATTTTTGTTTCTAAAGTCGAGGCAGCTGCTTTAAATCCGCGATCTGTATTCAAAACTCACTTGAAAACGCACCTGATCGTCTTGTTTTCGCCGCGGTTGAAGGAAGGAAAAATTATTCACCAGAAAGGTCTGAGGGTTCCATTCACCTTGATCTTCCATTCTAAGGCCACCTAAACATCGATTTATGTTTTTTCTTTCCATTTTAAGTGCCAAAGGAGTAATTTCTCCATTTTAGGAATGAAAACAAGACCCTGGAAGTTTGTAGATTTGGCCCGCAACGCACCATGATTACCTGCACTTTTCGAGCACGTGATTTTAAGACAAAAACCCGTCTTTCTAGGACCCCTAAAGTCCTCTAAAAATATGCTCAGAAAGTCCATTTTCATTGGTTTATTTGTCCTTAACAACAATAGTACAATAGGAGAACCAAAATGTCTTCAGGGAGGGTAGGACAGGCATTTGTCCTCACATGCTTTTTAACGGCCGGTTACGGCCGGCACAGGAAATTGGGGGTGGGTTTTCGCACGGCCGGTTACGGCCGGCACAGGAGTCAATGGGTTAATCATACAGCTTATTATTTTCAACTATTCTAGTATTGATCGTATCTATAACAAAATTCTCAATCATGATTGGTTCTCTGTATGCCTATTTGTCATGTAATCAGTCTGTGATCACATGGGTGTCTAATTACAAGTATCCAATTTGAACTTTTTGTAATTGGATACCCACATGATTCACACATCAATTATGCATGTTTGAATGGCTTCCTTAACCATGTTTCCTCCAGTTTTTAAAACTTATGAAAAACGCTACAGACGTTTTTTGCTTATAGGAAGTTCTCAGAAGACATTTTTAATTCCGAAATTCTTTATGCTGCAGTGAAAGTATGAGCTTTCGCTGACAATTTTTGCAACTTTTGATTTAAATTCGCGATCTGTATTCAAAACTCACTTGAAAGTGCAGCAGGTGTCATGTTTTTGTGGTGGCTGAAGGAAGAAAAAATTATTCACCAGAAAGGTTTGAGGACTCTGTACACGTTGATCTTCCATGCTGGGGCTGCCTAAACATTGATTTGTGTTTTTCCTTTCCATTTTAAGTTCCAAAGAAGTAATTTATCCCTGGTAGAGATGAAAACAAGACCCTGGAAGTTTACAGATTTGGCCTGTAACATGCCATGATTACCTGCACTTTTTGAGTGTATGATTTTAAGACCAGAAAACCATCTGTCTAGGGTCCTTAAGTCCTTAAAAGATGCTCAGAAAGTTAATTCTGATGGGTTTATTTGTCCTTAACAACAATTTAGGAGAACCAAAAAGTCTTTAGGGAGGGTAGGAAAGGCAATTGCCCTCGCATGTTTTTTTTGCGGCAGGTACAGGCGGCACTGTCATTTGGGGGGTGGTTTTTTCATGGCCGGTTATGGCTGGCACTAGACTGCGAGCAGCCTCTCTTTTGCTCGAAAATCCGTAGGGAAAAACGGAAGGACGCAAAACAACACGAGCGTGACTGCGAGCGTGACGTACGACCGCGAGGCGCGAGTATTGTGGGCATCGGAAGACGAGCGAAAAGAGAGACTGCGGTGGTTTTTTTATCCTTTCGATTTGCCGCTCTTGACACCTCTTTGATTGATGGTTCCGCCCAGTTTGGAAAATGATACCATGTCACAGCAATGTTGTTTTGTTGTGTAATCGATCTTGTACGATTGCAAACAACTACATACATACATAGACTTTATTTCCTCTCGAATTTTAGAGTAGCTTGTAATACTATCAATATTAGTAGCTAATATCTTCGAGAAACTATAATTTAAAATATACTAAAATACCATACAAAATAAATTACATTCATTGAAGAAACTAGAATCTACAAAAAAAAAATGAGTGCTTTGGAATCTTCGTTTTCTTTGAGCGGTTTAACTGTAAACCCTTTTAATTATGGAATGAGTGATGAATCCTGAGACACCAATAAAAAGTGTTCCGAAAAAAACGTAAAGGCTAGGAAGCCTCGCAGTTTTGTGTTGAATGCCAGGCACGGCTGTTTGATCAACTGTTGCCAGTTATGCTGCTTCTTATCACAGGTGTCATATTTATTTTTGTCCGGCTTTGCCAGAAATAACCATAGCTTTCCTTTTGGAAAGCTACAAGTTTGTCTCAGAGGGACGATCTTATGTTTCTTGCATCAATTTTATCGACTTTTTTGTCCCTTGAGCTCGATGTTTAGGTTTATACCTTCGGTTTGCACGTTCTGGCTCTTCAAATGTAGATGTTCACACGCAAGTCTGTCAACTTTTTTGCGTGTTATGATATTGTGTGGTTTCATCTAAAAAAGATTTAATTACTTCTTTTTGTTCGGGCTTAAGAATTATCCCGCTTAGCTTTTCCTCGCAAACCCGCGCTCGTATCTGCCATTTTCAAGGGAAACTTTTCCCGCGAGAGCGGTCTACACTGACACACACGCACACGCAGCTTTGATGGATCTGTTAACAGATTGACAGGTCATCATCCAATCAGTATTTCCCGTTTCTAAGGAACGGGAATTTGAAGAACAAAGAAACCTCCGTAGTCGGTTTTTTTCCTGTCTCTCCTCATTCCCTCATCGTTTTTTCCCCAATTTACATTATCTATTTTGAGTTCCGCGCACGGATTTCAGGAACAAAAACCAACTACTCATAGTCTAGGCTGGCACAGGGGTCTATGGGTTAATGACTTTTTTAAAATATTTCCTACAGTTATGAAAGGCACTACTCACTTTTTCGTTTAAAATAAATTCTCAAAAGATTTTTTTAGTTTCGAAATTTTGTTACTGATATGATTAATTACATGTAGTAATTGGACTTTGTGTGGTACAAGAAGTATTTGTGCTCCTAATTTCAATGTGGCCTTGCGCTACATGCTTGTGATTTTGAAATTACTCACCCAATTACTCCCTGAATTATACTCCACTCAGTCCAATTACTGTTATTAATTGTCTCTATAATAAAATTCTCAATCGCGATTGGTTCTTCACACTCCATTTCTTGTAAGAGTGGTGTTGTAGAATAGAAGGAGCTCAATTTTTTTGTGGGGGGGGGGGAGGGTGGTTAGAGTTGTGTGTGCATTTGGAGACAGTGACTGTATTAAATGTGACTGCGTTTTAGTAGTTCATGTACTATACAGTCTAGAGGCCAAAATTGCTGAAAGGTGCAAAAGGTAAAAAAGAAAGAAGAAACTTGTACTGATTAAGGGGCTTGAACTACAAATGTATTGTAGCAGGCATTGGACTTCGCTGGACACTGTCTTGTATTGATAGCCCTGTTGTCATTATTTGCATCATCAGGCTCTTGGTTGTATATATTTGGTAAGCAAGTCCATAGAGGATGCATCACTCTGGAATTTTGAAGGTATTAGCAAGATTAGTTTACTAGTTTTGTTACTGTCAAATGTTACTCTCTCCAATAAAGTCTACTACTACTACTACATACTTGTAATATTATTTTTTTTGTTTATATAAATTATGTAAATGTCACCTGAGTAATATTTTTCAGAACTTTTCCCTGTATTCAAGGTCAGGCTATTCAGGCAAATGTTAAAGCAAAGCCCCCTAGCTCCAGTTAGGCTGAGCATGTTTTAACTGAATTTGTACATGTATGCTTTTCTTTGTAGTGACTAGGTGTATCTTAAGAAGAATATGCCTTGTGTAATACATGATAACAATTGAAAACTGCAAGGAAAATAATTATGTTTGCTGCATGTTAAGAGATCATCGTAGGTGGGCACCTACATGTAGTTTACCAATGTTGCATGTTACCACTTAATTGGAGTAAGGGAAAACCTGTTACCTGCTACTCATCTGAGATAAGTATTTCTTGGCTCAGACAACTAAAACTTGTAAAGCACTCCTGAGTGACTGGATGAGTAGACAAGTGTAATATTTTCTTTCAGCTTTTTAAGATCTGGAACTGTTAGCCTGCGTAGATTAAACTATTGAGAAGCAACTTGTTGTTCATGTGTTTGACAGTACTTCACATACATTGTACATACTTAGCATGCACACTTGTTTCAGCTAAAGACTGCCCAAAACCTGTGTTCTAGAACACAGTGAGTTTCCTCAACCGTTAGAAATTTGAGCTTGAGGAAATCATAAGTCGAGGAAATCTCAGCCTAACAAAGAAAGGACTCTACTAGCCCACAAAGAGTTTATCTCTTACAGACGAGTACAGTTTGTAACTACGGTCTGTAATTTGAATTTCCTCAAAACGTTTACATTAAACTTCACTTGCCTATCAGGCAAGAAACACAGAATCCACTAGCCTGACTGGAAAATCCAGCAGCCCAGTCTACATTGTATCAGACACTACTTTCTTTACACATTGTCTAAATTCCCAAATAACATAAAGCATCTGATTCTCCTATATGTCAATTTCAGCAAGTGTGCAAAAAAAAATTATGGAGATAAAATTAAAACATTTGTACAGTGTGTTTCGTCCCTCAGTTTTTGACAAAAGTACAACGTACAATGTAGCTGCCTTTGTCAAGGTATTGATTGTTCATCATCCACTTGATTTCATCATAAAACCTTGGTTAGCTACATGTATATTCCATTTTTTATGCACAGAGTTATTCGATGCATATCGGTTGGCAAGTTCAAGTTGCAAAGAATACACAGTCAGACTGACTGTATTGCTTAGTACAGTCGAACCTCGATTTCCCGGACTGGTTGGGACTAGAGGAAATAATCCAGATAATCTAGGGTCGGATAATAGAAAATATGAATATAAGTTTGGAAGTTTACAGTAGTTGTTGTCCTTACATGTATTATACATGTTGGTTGATTAATATTATTACTAATAATTGTTAACATTGTTTCTTTTCCTTTCTCATCTTTATAAAAACCTTGAATGAAGATTGTACATTCACAAAGGTTGAAGGCGAAGAAGTGAGTAAAGTGACTCATTAACTTTATCTATTTAGACCGTTATATAAAAGCGTTTGTTCTGTTATAAAACTACTACATTCATAATTTTTTTTTGTTTTCATGTCACTTTTTTCTTACAATCATTAATTTTTATGTATCCTATTAATGCTTGGCTGTCCTTAGACTTCTGTGGGAAGCCTGACAGATATCCCTTTTGTGGAAAAAGAAAAATTTCCTTTGGATTTCTTCCCAAAGGTAAGATCCAAATACAGTTGAACCTCCACTAATGGCCATCTCTCTACGGCAGCCACATTTTTTGTTCCTGGGCCGGGTTGTTCAAAAGCCGGTTAATGCTAACCCAGGATAAAAAGTTAACCGAAGTATTAATTTTTCTTGCTTAAAAATTAATTCACTCTTATCTTAACCTCTCTATAATGGCCACCTCTCCACAATGGCAATGGCCACTAAAACCCGTCCCAACTGCCAAAATAACCTTGACAACGGCCAGTTAATCAACGACTGACAAACGGTGTATATGTTGTTAAATGTTTTTTTATGTATAGCTGATGAATTGTCCGTGGATAAATAAAGATTATATATCTATCTATCTATGTTGTAGGTCAAAATGAAATTCAGGTTAAAATGAAATTCCTTTGTCTTCTAACCCTAATTATTCATGAATCATCAATAATTAGGGTTAGAAGACAAAGGAAATTGAGAATCAAACTAGGTCAAAATCATTTTAACCTGAATTTCATTTTGACCTGCAACATATACAAAAACCCCATTTTTATTGTAAAAGGTCAGCATGCTCGATTCATACCGCATGACGTTGGTTGAATGTTTCTGTTTCGTTTCTGTTGTATTTATATGTGCACGTAAATTTCTACATGCTAAAATAAGCATTTTTTTTTTGACAAAAAATGTTACACTCCTGAAAAAAAACAGGTGTCATGTTACACCCCTACAGCCCCATAATGGCCATCTTTCTGCAATGGCCACTTTCCTCTGTCCCCAAGGTGGCCATTATAGAGAGGTTCCACTGTACTAGTATTAATGTGTCTGTTATGGATGAGAAATTTAAATTTAATTTCAGACTGAATAAACCAGAGATTTTGAGAAAGGTAAATAACCCAAATCAGTTTATTACTCTAAAGACACAATCCTTACATTTTCATGGCTTTGTCTGGTTAAAAGCACAAATTAAAGATCTTTTTGCGACTGTACTCTGATCAGTGTGATCTACATGTACATAGTCAAATAAATACAAACACAAAGGTTTTATAAATATGTGCACATCCCTTTACAACAAAAACATCAAAACTGCATCTACATGCAGGAAAAATAGCAGTACTATGGCACACAAATGTACAGCCTGGAGTGCCAGTGCAGAAGACAATGCAGTTCAATTTTATGAAGTTTGTGACTTGGTTCCACCTCTGTGTATTTTCATACAGTTCAAGTGGTCACGTAAGGGCTTCATGAGAACACGGTGGAAGATAAACAAGTGGTAAGACACAACCTGACTAAGTAAGAAACTCTTACTCAAGTGTAGAGGATGCAGTTCACTTTCATGCAAATCCACCTCAAATCATCCTAAGAGGTTTTGCACAAGGACTTGTTTTGAAACGGAGGTACTCAGGAATGGCCTATTATGCTTTAAGCAAAACAATGAAACATGCTTTTTTATGGTTTATACTCTGATACAATATACATGTAGTCCAGTTTTTCAGCCAATCTGTGAGCTATTTAAATTACTGGTGTAGTAGTATGTGTGTATAATATACAAGTGGTTTTTGACTTTGACACTGATTATTATATTTTATGCTGCAGTGTGTTTGATTTACTGAACGTCCATCTCTTCCATGATGCTTCAAACTTGGTCTCCATTGAGTTAGTGAGTAATAAAAATAATATACTTGAATCAGGGCTTGACACTACCTTTTACACCACTTTCCACTTTGGAAAGTAGATTTCAAATTTTACTTTCCATCTCAAAATTTTACTTTTCAAAAATGGGACACTGGAAAGAGGAATCCAAAATGGTGGATTCCATTGCACCATACCACATGTATTTATTGCACCCAGGCCTACTTGGCACAGTCTCCCAGCTAAGATTTTCATTGAGCCAGTCACCATTTTTCGTGAGAGACCTGGAACAAAATTTTCATCCCCAATCTTTTGCAACACCTTAAATCCAGGGCTACCAAGCTTTGCGTTTACAAAATGGTGGATGCAGTACACAGAAAGAGAACACAATAAAGAAGTGCTTAAAATTATAGTTACTTTACTTGTTATAGTGGGGCCGATACTCAAGGTAGTCGGGAATCTATTCCAAACTTTTCATTATTTTAGTTGATTTAGATGGTTCAATATGGTTCAGACATCAAATGATTGTACATACATGTACATAATCTAAAAACTGTTCATTAAGTCCCAAATTATTTGTCAGTAAAATGCTGTATTCAATACCTCTTTTCAACCCTTGCGAGAGGTTGGATTGTATTAGATATTATAATAATAATTACCATTATAACAGTCCAGTTCTTCCTTATACAACTACTGTAGGACCCTCTGTTTCAAGTATTACACTGTACACAGTTTGTGAGCTTAAGTATCTTGACACTCAATCAGTTATCCAGTGGAATCTCGATTTAAAGAAGGGCAAAGGGACTGGAAAAATATGTTTGCTATAACAAGGTTTGGTCATATCAAGATTCTTTTCCATATACAGTGTATTTTACTACTACTAGGGTGAAGAATATCCTTCATTTTACCAAGGTCTTCATTAAATTGAGGTTCCACTGTACATTCATGTGCGTTCTTGTCATGTATTATTTTTTACACTTTAATTCAGACCCCATCTGTATACAGTAAAAATCGCAGGAGGGCTCTTGACCATGTCTTAGACAGGTAAGGTGACAACTTTAACTAAGACATTGCTATTGTTGTTATAATTCCAAATGCATTCTCAAAGTACAGTCTGCTTTATGAGAAGCCAAGCAGCCCAGCAGTCATCAACAAATGCTTGCTAGTCAGACTTGTGGTAAAAATAATAATTATAATGATCACCATCACAATCATGATAATCATAATCATAATCAGGTCGGGTTTTCAATAAGGGCCGGCGGCCAGCGAAATTCGCCGGCTACTTCACATGATTCCGCCGTCTACTTTGATCGAGAATTTTCCTACAAAGCACGATGCTTGAATTGGCCAACATTTATTCATAAAACACACACAAAAAACTTGCCCAAATTCGTAGTAATTAGCGGTAGTGACTCGCGTTTTCATTCCCGCATAACCGCAATCTGGGTGTAAAACCTGCACAACGCGTGCCCAAAATATCCACGTGCTCTGAAAATCACCCATGCATGACATGATCACGTTCCACTTCCCGCTTCGAGTTTTGTCAAAATTTGGCTGCCGCAAAGAGGCAGACAACTTTGTAAGATTAAGGCCTCGAAATTGCGACCCACTGTTTGCCAATGCGACCAAAAATGAATGTTGGTGACCAACTGGTCGTCACTGGGTGACTCGCGTTTTCTTTCGTCAACCTTTTAACCGATCAAAGGAAAACAACCTTGCTTTTAGATGTAACAAAACAAAAAGGGAATTCTTCGATCACCAACTGGATTGCCATATTTTATTCAGCACTGTACAGCCCCCGAAATGATCCCGACCCCGAAATGATCCCCAACCCTGAAATGATCCCCATGTAAATGCGTGACTTTTAATTTGCGTTA
>OZ026595.1:60000-62500 GCA_964020085.1 Micromussa lordhowensis
AACTAAAGATATTAGCTAAAAGAGTTAACCAATTAAATTTGAAGGACATCGGTTTGCTGAGAAGCGAGAAATCGTCTTTTTAGTTTTTTATACAAATGCTTTTAAATTTTCCCGCGAATGGCGGCTCCATTTTATAGACAAATATATGAAAATTAAAAATTAAATTTGCGGCTTTCTTTGTAAGAGAACAATTCTCAAATTTGATCGGTTACCTCTTTTAGCTGGTATTTTTAGTTTGTAATTCATAGAAAATGTAGAATGTCAACCTCCTTCAAGTTATCGAGCATCAAAATCACGATTTTCCCCATACATTCACTGTAAATTTTGCCATGTTTGCCCCACTACCAAGTTGACGTCGGCGACCGTGAAACCTTCTACACCACCCTGCGTTGCCTAACCACAAAAAGATGGATGGCACCTTAAACAGAACCAACCATATCTGAGGAATATCTTCAAGGAGCCTCCCCTCATTTCATATCGCAAAGGAAAATCTCTAAAAGACACTCTAGTAAGAGCTAAACCATAAAGGCTTAAAGAACAATCTATTTGCGAACTGCACGAGTCGTGCTGGCCCGTCAACACTTTTAAAAAACTACGTTTATATGTTTCAGTGTAGATTGAAACTCACCTCTGCTTTCTTTGATGATTCTGAATTTACAGTACAGCCCAAAAATAATGCACGCGCAAGAACTTCTTTTTGCGTCCGCAAGCCGGCTACTTCTTGCGGCTTCTTGCGGGTCGCTTGCGCTTGGATCCTGCAAGCCGCAAGAACTTCTTTGCGGTTAGAAGTTAAAACCGCAAGAACCTCTTTGCGGTAGAATGTTCGAAACGCAAGAACTTTTTGCGGTGGGATTTTCAAACCGCAAGAACTTCTTTGTATTAACATCGTACTACGGGATTGGAGAAGTAAGCGTAACAAGAAGCTAAATAATTATACCTGCGACAGCACACGGCACGATCGAATTAAAATTTTTTCCCACACATACTGTTAGAAGTACCATAGCGACAAATTCTGAACTCTTAACAGATTTACTAACTTTAACTTTGACACTCGCAAGTTTTGAAGTTATGTTATTGTAAGGCGTTGTTCGTCTTTGATTATGCGCTGTCAATTCAATGCTAAGCACCAAGAATGCGTGAAACTCTGCCTTCAGTGGCAGACTATTTTTTAAAATGTTTCAATCTCGGGTCCACTAACTTTAAGTGCGTTGTAGAAAATCTATTGTCATGCATGCAATAACCTCACAATGACTTTGTCATCTCCCATAAATAACACTTTAACTCTCTCGCTTTTTTTCAGGGATGTTATTTTACCGCGTGGTTCGGTACTTATTTATTTCTAGTTGTGGAAAGATCAAAAGATATAACGCATGTGAAACTTCTCCCAAGTTTAGCGGCAAAAATTATTTGGACATTTGCGAATGTAAATGCGAATAGTTTATTTCTTGTTTACATGCGAGATTCACGACACTCGTCATTTGCGTGCTGCGTAATTCTGCGTATGTTTTGTCTAAACTAAATTTGAATCGCCCGGCTTCCAAATCGAACACCAGATAAACTGAAAGGTTGATGCTTCTTCTCGTGGCATTCAATCGAAGATCCATTTAAAATCCAAGTGCTAACCGCCAAATAATTTTCCAGAAATACAGCTTTCGAAGCTACCAGCATCCACGGATTTCGTGTGCTAAGAGTACCAGTCACGCTGTTTTCTCCACGCTGATTGGATGCATTCCTTACCAAACAATATTTACAGGATTAGTGCTATTTAATTACTTGATTGCATTTCATTTTTTATTCATTTCATACCACTTTTATTTATCGTAACTTGTATATATGTATGGGTTATTGACCAAGTGTGAGGTCAAGATGGCTGGATATTGGCCGAGTTCTTTTTTTGCGTGTTTATGGACCGAGACGTAGTCGAGGTCCATAAACACGCAAAAAAAGAACGAGGCTAATATCAAGCCATCTTGACCGAACAAGCTTGGTCAATAAAGGATTTATTATATGGCTTTTGGGGAAATTTGTCTTGCGGGACAAGGCGGGTAGTCCCGAGCGGGCAAGATGGCTCCATCTTGCCCGCTCGGGTAGCCAATCACAGCGCAGGATTTGATTCATCTTGCCCGCTCGCGGAGCTAGCCATATAATAAATACTATTTTTATTTATTTATTTATTTTTTAATTTAATGTTGGCGTGATAACTGTACTTGACTGTATATAGTTGTTGCCGACAAAATAGATGTAGATGTAGATCATCCAATCAGCGTGAAGTAACAGCGTGACTGCGGATGAGCTTTCAGAATGTCACAAACGCAAGTCGTTCGAATGCTAAGATAATAGCAAGGAGCATTCAAACATCTAACAAGCAGTTTCGTCAGTTTAATGGACGGGCGTTTCAGTCAACATCAAATCAGCGTGGTACAAAATATCTTGTTGTCATAAATTAATCGTGATGTGATGCGGTCGCGGTCAATTACGGCCGTGAATACTCGATGAAAGG
>OZ026595.1:67500-202500 GCA_964020085.1 Micromussa lordhowensis
TACACCAAGCAAGTAAAGTACATCAAGCAAGTAAAGTACATCAAGCAAGTAAAGGACACAAAGCAAGTAAAGTACACCAAGCAAGTAAAGTACACCAAGCAAGTAAAGTACATCAAGCAAGTAAAGTACATCAAGCAAGTAAAGTACATCAAGCAAGTAAAGTACATCAAGCAAGTAAAGTACATCAAGCAAGTAAAGTACACCAAGCAAGTAAAGTACATCAAGCAAGTAAAGGACACAAAGCAAGTAAAGTACACCAAGCAAGTAAAGTACAACAGGCAAGTGAAGTAAGTTATTTGGGGACATAAGATGAAAGCACCTCAAGTAAGCAAAGTACCTCAAGTACGCAAAGTACCTCAAGTAAGAAAAGCACCTCAAGTAAGCAAAGTACCTGAAGTAAGTCAAGCAAGTAAAGCACATCAAGCAAATGAAGAAACCAGAGTACCTCAAGTAAGCAAAGTACCTCAGGTAAGCAAAGCACCTCAAGTAAGCAAAACTCCTCAAGTAAGCAAAGCACCTCAAGTAAGCAAAACACCTCCAGTAAGCAACGCACCTCAAGTAAGTAAAGTACCTCAAGTGAGCAAAGTACCTCAGGTAAGCAAAGTACCTCAAGTGAGCAAAGTACCTCAAGTGAGCAAAGTACCTCAAGTAACCAAAGTACCTCAAGTAAGCAAAGTACCTCAAGTAAGCAAAGCACCTCAAGTAAGCAAAGTACCTCAAGTAAGCAAAGTACCTCAAGTAAGCAAAGTACCTCAAGTAAGCAAAGTACCTCAAGTAACCAAAGTACCTCAAGTAAGCAAAGCACCTCAAGTAAGCAAAGTACCTCAAGTAAGCAAAGTACCTCAAGTAAGCAAAGTACCTTAAGTAAGCAAAGTACCTCAAGTAACCAAAGTACCTCAAGTAAGCAAAGTACCTCAAGTAAGCAAAGCACCTCAAGTAAGCAAAGTACCTCAAGTAAGCCAAGTATCTCATGTAAGCAAAGTACCTCAAGTAAGCAAAACACCTCAAGTAAGCAAAACACCTCAAGTAAGCAAAACAGCTCAAGTAAGCAAAGTACCTCTGGTAAGCAAAGCACCTCAAGTGAGCAAAGTACCTCAAGTGAGCAAAGTACCTCAAGTGAGCAAAGTACCTCAAGTGAGCAAAGTACCTCAAGTGAGCAAAGTACCTCAAGTAAGGAAAGTATCTCAAGTAACCAAAGTACCTCAAGTAAGCAAAGGACCTCAAGTAAGCAAAGCACCTCAAGTAAGCAAAGTACCTCAAGTAAGCAAAGTATCTCATGTAAGCAAAGTACCTCATGTAAGCAAAGTACCTCAAGTAAGCAAAGTATCCCAAGTGAGCAAAGCACCTCAAGAAAGCAAAACACCTCAAGTAAACAAAGTCCCTCAAGTAAGCAAAGCACCTCAAGTGAGCAAAGCACCTCAAGTAAGCAAAGTACCTCAAGTCACAGGCGGCCCAAGCTCTCGTTGTGAGGAGTTATTATTATTTTTTTTATCTTTATATGAAAGTTCCGTGACATAGTTACCGCCGTCGTCTACTGTTACATAACAACCGAGTTTCATTACGCGAAACGTGACTCTGGCCTTTAGCATTTGAAGGAGTTATGTTACAACGGTTTGAATTTACAAAGGTTTGTATGGGAAAAAACGCTAACATAAATTTTTGCCGAAATTTTGATATTTTTGCAATAAAAATGACGTACCTCGATGCCTTGTTGTCCTTTCTATTGTCATCTTGCTTTTCAGTGCAATCCGTAGCCTTTTAAGCGAGTTATCGCTTTTCGTGTTTCCTCTCCTAAGAAAGAGTAAAGGCTACACACTCGATTCTGGACTGACTCCCGCTCGAAGCGAAAAAAAAAATCAATAGAAGAATGCAAGCCACCCCAATTCCTCCGCAGAATTATAGTACAGGGTTAAGTGCTCCCTTTCAGTTAAATTCCAAGCCAAATTCATCTGTACGGCGCACGCTACAAAGCTCTTTATCGAAGAAAGCTAGCCATCAGGACAGAGTAATCATGCTGTCGGCGTGAACCATGGACACAATCAAAGCCCGAGCGGAATGTCGGGCTAACAAATTAACCCTGACCACGGGATGGGAGCGCACAGTTCAAGACAGGTTGTCATAACAATGCTCCGTCGGCGGCCTGTACAAAAAATCTGAACTGTGCGCTCCCATCCCCTGGTCAGGGTTAATTTGTTAGCCCGACATTCCGCTCAGGCTTTGATTGTGTCCATGGTTCTCGCCGACAGCATGATTACTCTGTCCTGATGGCTAGCTTTCTTCGATAAAGAGCTTTGTAGCGTGCGCCGTACAGATGAATTTGGCTTGGAATTTAACTGAAAGGGAGCGCTTAACCCTGTACTATAATTCTGCAGAGGAATTGGGGCGGCTGGCATTCTTCTATTGATTTTTTTTTCGCTTCGAGCGGGAGTCAGTCCAGAATCGAGTGTGTAGCCTTTACTCTTTCTTAGGAGAGGAAACACGAAAAGCGATAACTCGCTTAAAAGGCTACGGATCGCGCTGAAAAGCAAGATGACAATAGAAAGGACAACAAGGCATTGAGGTATGTCATTTTTATTGCAAAAATATCAAAATTTCGGCTAAAATTTAAGTTAGCGTTTTTTCCCATACAAACTTTTGTAAATTCAAACCGTTGTAACATAACTCCTTCAAATGCTAAAGGCCAGAGTCACGTTTCGCGTAATGAAACTCGGTCGTTATGTAACAGTAGACGACGGCGGTAACTATGTCACGGAACGTTCGCATAAAGATAAAAAAATAATAATAACTCCTCACAACGAGAGCTTGGGCCGCCTGTGCTCAAGTAAGCAAAGTATCTCATGTAAGCAAAGTACCTCAAGTAAGCAAAGTATCCCAAGTGAGCAAAGCACTTCCCAAGTAAGCAAAACACCTCAAGTAAGCAAAGTACCTCAGGTAAGCAAAGCACATCAAGTGAGCAAAGTACCTCAAGTAAGCAAAGTATCTCATGTAAGCAAAGTACCTCAAGGTAAGCAAAGTATCCCAAGTGCGCAAAGCCCCTCAAGTAAGCAAAACACCTCAAGTAAGCAAAACACCTCAAGTAAGCAAAGTACCTCAGGTAAGCAAAGCTCCTCAAGTAAGCAAAACACCTCAAGTAAGCAAAGCACCTCAAGTAAGCAAAGCACTTTAAGTAAGCAAAGTACCTCAAGTAAGCAAAGTATCTAATGTAAGCAAAGTACCTCAGGTAAACAAAGTACCTGAAGTAAGTCAAGCAAGTAAAGCACATCAAGCAAGCAAAGTACAAGTAAGTTATTTGGGGACATAAGATGTTGTTTTACATCAAGTACTAAGTATACTAGATACTTGGATGCATATATGGCATTCTCACATGAAGTATATACCTCGAAATGGCTCCCTGTTCGAAATCGCCCTATAATGCATTGCAAACCCTTGAGCATAGCGTACATCATGTATGCCTACGGATTGTCTCCCTTCTCTTTGATTTTACGATCTGGCGACTAAAAAGTTAAATTTGGCGCGTCCTATTTTTTATCCTTAGTCGCTAAATAGATCTTTTTTATTTTGAGTCCTGTGTTGGAGGTGTTTCAGACCCCACAAAAGCATCAGTATAAAAAGACTTGTTTTTCATGAGTGTTTTTGGTCACATTGGTCAGCTAATGCAGATTGTTTTAATATTTCTTTGTTGCTACGGTCAGCAAGAAACAAAATTATATTTTATTTATCGAACCGTCGCTTTTGTTCTCTGGTTTGTGTCCACAAATGGGGCCATAAATTGCTGTCCACCCAGGGTAGTAAGAAAATAATCTTTTATTTTATCACGTTTTATCGGCCTTAATTAATTCATATTGTTGGGAGAAGTGTCGACAACAGTTGCTGTTGTATATGGAAGTACCATGATCGCTGCACCAAGACCTACAGCTGCTACTTGTTCCGCTTTTGTTTTGAAGAAAGTGCTAAATACTTGTTATAATTATACATGAATTTGCCCCAGAATCCAGAAATGCATTTTAAGAGGTCCATCTAAGAGGTCCAAATTTTAAGAATCTTCCAGGTGGGGCACGCTCTCGTTACTCCACCCCAAAGTCATGCCTTCGGCTCAAGTTGTACCTTCGCCGCCTACTTTTAAAGTTTTGCCGCCTACTCCGATTCTTATTGAAAACCCTGATCAGGGGTTTTGTTTTAACATTAATGAAACCCCTGCATAGTAATAATAACATTTAACAAGGAAGCCCAACTCGCCATGGCGGTTTTCATCATTAATTTAACAACGGTATGAATAATTATTTTGTTCTTTTGTTCTCATTTTATTTAAAAATTAACATAGTTTTATTATCATGATTAGTATTATTAAGATTCAATAATAAAAGTATTATTAAGTATTATTAAGATTCAATAATAAAAAATTTTTTAGTAAGATGAGTTTCCAATCAAGTATTATGAAAACAAATCGAAAGTTGTTGCTTTGGCCAATCAGAAAGGGCACAGGTTATCTAGTGAACTAATCAAAACTGGAAGCCAATACTGTAACTGGTGCAAAGCATGAGAAAACATGTGAGTTAGCCACAATTCTTGGTATTGGTTTAACTTCTGATTGAATGACAACATGGTGTGCATTTTTTGTCAATTGCGTGGCAGAGTTACGCAAAACCAAAGCAAATGTAAATTCCAAATTCCTTTCAATGTATTTAGTTGCTGAAGTATAAATTACCTGGTGACACTATGGTTATACATGTAATAGATCTTTAATTTTTTTTTCAGATTACATGAGAGTTCTATTCCTTTGGTTCCTTACATGCTATTTGGTGACTTCAACTTTAGACTTGACAACAAAAGAGTAGTGGAGGTACAGTCCAAAAGTGTGTGTGTTTTTTTAACAGTGTTCATGGCACTATAGTCACTTACAGTTAACGGTACTCACATTCATGGGTGCATTGTATGTTAACTATCTGATCAGAAGTAACCTTGCTTTATCTTTGTATAAGGCTTCAGTTTCAGCCTACTGTTTACGTGTACAGTGTTAGCTACAGTCCCTTTCTCAGAAACCTGTATTGTAGCTGGAGGACACATGATGACTCTCCTACCCAGCCATGTAAATTGCAGCTTGTACATGAATTCAGTTAGTATACACACCCTATGGGTCACTTGGATTGTGCTTATTATTGGGCTAATTTTCATGCTTGGTTCTTTTTAGTCTCTCTGTGCTGGGCTACCGCAACAGCATATCAGAAAGGATGGTGAGAGCACTCCCTCAAAGATCATCTTCAGGGATAGAAAGAAGGCTGACAAGGTGAGACCACATTTCACTGGACTGAGCTTTTAGTAAAGTGCTCTTTTGTCTCTTTTGGCAATCGGTTTGATAGTTGTGAATCCCAAATAGAAATTAAACACACCTGTACTTCCATGGCAATCTTAATCCAAATGAGTGATTCAGGTTGCTTCACCATTGGAAATGTAAGTAGATGCATTGCCGCATTTTGCTTGTGATGGAAAGACTACAACTCAAATAAATTGTTCAACACCAGCGTCTTTTTATTGCATAATATTAAATTTGTCATTTGAAAGTACATGTAGCTGTTTTGCAAACAGAGTAACTTAATAGAGAATATAAACCTGTTTGGGGAAGTGTCGGAATCTCTTTAAAAACTATATGTCACATTCTGAAAATACCCTCTCTTAGAGGAATGGATTGTTTCTTAAAATTTCTATGGGTGCTGTTTTTATTTTACTTAATTTTTCTGCAAGGAAATATTCTGTGTTTCGGCATGCTTCCAAGGCAGATTGCTTGCAAACTGTTCATGGTCTGATGTCAAGTGGAACAGCACAAATTTTATTGTTTGTTCACATGGTTAAATACTCTTTTGAAGAAAGGGTATCAATGTCTCAATTAGCCTGTTCCAGGCTCTCGGTCAGTGTGGACGATCGAAAAAGTTGATGGCTGGTTCCAGCTTATCCTTCAAATAAGTCATCGCTGAGCTCATTCAAGCGGAGGTGAATTGTAGTCCTTCTGCTCATGTTTCTCATTTGTGCATTTGTGGATCTGTTTGGATGATTGACAGTGGCATCACTCGTCACTCAATGGAGCTGGAATAGCGGGAGACTCACAGTACAACTCAATGTAGTTTCGAATGACTACATGTATGTTCAGACATATGAATGGACGTGCATTATTTAAGTAATACAAAAACTCTTTTCTCAGCCTGTCATGAATCATAAGCCACTTTGATTATCATCAACTTTTGACATTCCTTGGAATTTTTTTCACATTTCCATAGTAAGTTTTAATTAAAAACAGCTAAAGGAACAGCTAGCACTGCGCTATTGTTCCGTATTATTGACAAATTATTTGGGCATCTTGAAAAATAAAAAAAGGTGGAATAAAAGCAATTGTAAGTTTTCATTCAGAGATGTTCTTGCCAAAATGGAAAACAAAAAGTAGTGTTCCCAATATTAAAGCTTAAATAATTTCCCAAAAAAGGAAATCATACTCGCCAAACAGGCGAGTGATCAATGATTTGTACTTGTCCATCGCTTTTCACACTTGCATTGGTGAGCAGGCGAGCACTAATTTCCAACACTGTGAAGTGTTTCTCTTTAAAAACTGCACATTTGCCATATGAATATGAAAACACCATTGTATGTGGTGAATAAGTCATGACCCAATTCACTTGTGTTCTGCTTCTGAGATGCAAACCACTTGTGTATTATTGTATTGTTGGTGTACATAGAAGTTAACATCCTCACCTCTTTAAGCTCATGTATCCATGTTCATAGACGTAAGGTGAAATAAATTAGAATAACTTAACTCAAAATATTAATAAGTGGGTTAATTGTTAGTAGTGACAGATTGATTGGTATTATTTACAGGGCATGTTTAAAACATGAAATGGCAAAATGACGGAATGAGGGATACGGTTAACCCATGCAATTATTGAGAGCTATATTTAGGCTAACCAAAGGGCTATTTTAGGCTAACCAAAGCACTACTGTTTAGGCTAAATGGAGTGACATTTCGTCATTTCGTGTTTAAACAAGCCCTTATTTACATTAATGCAACCTATATTTTATTTGGTAGATTTTCCTTACACTGGAACCTCGAATTTTCAAGTTTCATGACCAAAGTATCTTTAGAAAGCACAATGGAAAGAAGTTCTCAAAGTACAACAGAGAGTTTGATTCTTTCACGGACAGATTGTTTGAGTTTGATATTTCATTTTGTCCAAGGTACATTTATTTCACTGACTTGTAATATTGTATTATTTGTTTGAATCAATGTGGGGGTTTTACAGTACATGCTCTTGTTTTATGTGTATTCATTTGATATGTAACATGATTGTGCAGCTGATTATTAGTTATTTGCAAGTCAAATTAATAGTACCTTTACTTTCCAAGACAGATAAAAAGCAAGTGTTGCAGTTTATTAATGTAAATAAATTGACTTGTTTAAAATTTCTTGTATGTGATATGGTTTTCTTTTTTAACAGCTATCCTTTCAGTGAAAATATCAAAGAAACAACAGTTTATGGAGACTCAAGGTACATCATGCAAGCTCCTTCACTGTAGCCATTGTTCCATTCTCCTAGTGGAGCATTGAAGTGTCACCTCTCTCTTTCCAGGCTATCCTATCCTCTTCAGCTGATGCCGCCTCTGCTCAAGATGTTAATCCTTTCTCCTTAAATGCCCTTTCCACATTGACTGTTTCTCCTCCAAACACTGTAAATAGAATATGCTCAGCAGTTCAATGTATGATGTGGCAATGCTTTAAAACTAACATTAGTTTGATATATATTTAATGTAAGGTTAAGCTTGATTTCACTTACTTTTACTTTATGAATACTTCCAGGTGTCCATCATGGTGCGACAGAATCTTTTTGAGTCATTCTAGCAGAGCTTTTATAGACCAGGTACAGAGGTGTACATTTCTAGTCACACGGGGGACCAGTCACTTCGGTGTCAAGAAAATGAAAGAGGGAGCTTGGTTTGATATCCAAATGCACTTAACTGTTTCTTTAGATTAAAGTTGTCTTATGATATGGCTTGTTCTTGTAACCAATGTTGTGTGCACTCTGATTGGCTAATTGTAGGGCATTATTCTTCAGTAATTCACACAGGCCGATTACGGGCTTGCAAAAACAAAATAAAATGCTATATAATAAACAGCTTATTAACCTCAAAATTTCGGTCTTTATTGGAAAATCTCAAACCTCGGCCGTGCAAGGTCTCGGTCTGAGATTTCTTGTTGGCCTGCAAACCCAGAAAGGCTTCCAGCTGCATGAAACATCAGCCTGAAATCTGCCTGGTTACCAGAGAACACCACCTGTTTTGGTTTATAATTTGATGTAACATTACAGCTAGAAAGACATTACAATACTCTGTTGTTGTGTTAGAAGAAAGGATCTGCAGTGGTTTACGACATGATTGGTAAACAGGCCTGTATGGGAGACCACAAGGTACAGCTCCTCTGATTACAGTATTCTTTTAAAGTATCCTACAGTTATCTTTGTGTTATATTTTGTAGCATGTTTATATTGTATTGTCCTTCTCTGATTACAGTATTCTTTTAAAGTATCTGGCCTAGTATCTTTGGTTTATGCTTTGTAACAGGGTTGTATTATTGTCCCCCATGTTCGTAATTTTTCGTTTCTCTACAGCCTATATTTTTGTATTTTAACATGGATTCATCTCAAGACCCTTTTTCACAAGGTTAGGTTTTGTTTGTGAGTTTCTTTAGTTAGTGACTTGTGAATCTGTAATGTTGCATAATTTGATGAAGTAACAACACCATATTGTTCGTAGTGCTTGTTGTTACAAAGGCTTTCAGTGTTTATGGGGTTAAAAAATGTTCTACTGATTGATGGACGTGGATTGTGGTTTTCACAACAAACACTTTCTTTCTTAAACCTAGTTACTGTTGCTTCCTAAAATGCCAAGCTGTTCGCTGCCAGCTCGTAAATCAATTGACGTGTATGTAACCCCTCTTGTTTGATTTCTTGATTTCCTTTTTAATTTTCGTTGTTACCACGTGTATACTGACATTAACGTAACAGACCTACTCTCTCACGTTGTCATTTGAATTTTCCTAAGGCCTAGTAACGTTGTCCAATCTCGTTATGAAAATATAAGCTTCCCAATAACACTACCAGCCATACGCAGTGGCTGGGCCTCAGTAGTTCTTCAACAAGTTTCTATTTTGTTGTTTTTTTTTTGTTATTAGTTTGTGTTTGTGTTAGTATGTGTGCAGTACAACGTTCCGTACTTATATAGCTGCGCCGCTAACTTCATACGTGCTAACTTGTTTGATGTCCTAGGTTGTAACTCGGAAGGGTGAAAACACTGAGTCTTTAGGTTAGTTGCATTTCTCTTTGAAAGCAACAAATATCTTTAATTCAGTTACGCAATCTTTGTTTGTGTCTTAGGTTTTTAGTAATGACAAGGGGAAAAAAGAATGACCTCGCTAAAATTGTAGGGAATAGTGCATTTCGCTTTGTCAAAATCCAACATTCTTCCAAAACACGTATGCCATCTTTCTTTCGGAGTCCTCAGGTATTTATTTTTTTCTTTAATAAAACGTTTACTTTAAGCAGAGCTCTTCCGTTTCCGCAATGTAATGTTTGTTTCCTTTCTTTTCGCAGCTCGACTCATAAAAAACAGTGGACCCCTTGAAATTGTAGAGTATCTAACAAGTGTTTGAGAGTGGAATCTTATAACTGTTCCAGTGTTGACTTTTACAAACTTTAGTTAAGATTCTAAAGTCTCCGATATTGTTACAATAATAATTTATACTTACATGTACATTAGGTAAATAGAGTAGTGAACAAAATAATTGTTGAATCATTCTAAAGTACGTAAATTCCATATGGAAATTAATCATAAGCAGTGGGTTACTCATAAGAACAAACAACGTTGATTTAATGTATGTGCCATGTGCAAGCATTGTTTCTAGAAACTTGTTTAACGAGGCTGTCCGTTATCTTGTTATTAAGACACGTGACAAGCTCAGAGAGGGCTTTGTTTCGTCTTGTCATTCGGTCATTTCTGTATTGCCTTTTCTTTTGTCATCGTGAAAAACGTGTCATATCTAAAAAAGCTTGTTTGTCGGGTTTATTTTCATGCATATCAAAGCAATTTTTCAAACGTGCTTTGCTTTGCAGAACATTTAGCAAGTTGGTTAACTTCATGTAAAAACCTCAACCAATAGTTTCTAGAAAGACCATGCAAAAGGCAACTCTATGGTTCAAGTAGTACAGATGTCCCTGTTGTTTGGATGATAATTGACCCATTAAGCTTGATGGCACTTCTGTCAAAAGTGAGGTTAACTTGGTGATCTTGAGCTCGTGTTAATACAAGTAATCTAAACAAGATGATTTGTAGACTCTGTCCATGCCAGCTCGAATATATTTAACACTGAGGTATATAATTATTTTAATTAAACTATAGACAAAATTATGTATGTAAATAACATTACACTGATTGGATTATATAATTGAATCGGGAATTGGATTAAATAATGATTTGTTATGAGGCTTTAGTCCGGTCAATCGGATTCAAAAAATTGAAAACTATATATATTGGCTTTTTTGTATTCTTTATTTTTGAGATGTACAATCTGGTAATTTAATATTCTGTAGTTTTCAGATTATCAAGAGCCTCGTTTTAGAATTTAGTGGGGCTATTTTTCAGTTAATTTGTTGTTTTGGACCTAAAACCGGTGTACGACCATGAACAGGCTAGGCTAGGCTTGGGAGCGTATTTGTAACGTAAGGAGCGTATAAATGTATGTAACGCGTTTGACTCGTTTATTGTAACGTCCAACATACGCTTGACTTAAGAGTAGGTTTTAGGTTGCCAAGTTGATTTAATTTAAGACTCTAGGCTTAAACATTAAAAAGTAGACTAGCAGTGGCTGTGATTTTATTCCTCGCTAGTTCAGGGCAGTTAAGAGTGTAGTCACCTATTTTCAATGTGAATGCAGAAGCGAGAAAGCATACGTAATCAAATACCTGGTCTCATTGGTCGGGCATTGCACTCTTATCGAAGTTCCACCGTAGGGATTAGTACAAATGGCCTTCCCCCATGCCGCAATGTGGCATTTGCAACAAATTCTCGAGAAATGCCCTTGAGGGAAGGGGAGGGGTGCACAAGCTTGGAATTGACCATCTGTTTTGCGTCAACCATTCTCACAGTTGGCCGTACGAAAATGTTTTATTTTGTGTCAAGAAGTTTTACATTTGGCGTTCATGTAATATTTCCGCGATGATTATTACATTTTTGGTAGTGTCATCGCCACACTTTGCGTGTTCACAGTCTTCCGATTGTCCTGAGATTGTTAATATAGCTTTACCTTCTAGCACTTCGACAACACCAAGGGTTTTATTTCGATCTGACATGACCCATGAATGCGCATTTTAACAGCCGACCAGAAATGCAAAAACAAGTTCCCAATATATTGAATATCTGGTTGACGTAGACAAGAAGATCCATAAGATCTGAAGCATTTCTGTAAAGGGAGTGCGCATCTCCTTCTCATCGCATCTCATTTGTCGGTGGTCTGTTATGAGTAGGTATCCATTTTTCAACCCGTCCCGACCAATCAAATCCAACAAATTTGTACCGTTCTTGTGCTATGTTTACCGTATTCACTGCAAGTGCTTCGTAACGAACTACTTCATAGCGATCCTTAAGCCAGGGTGGGGAATACAACAAACCCATTCGTATATTCTGCTCTATGGTATCATATTCTCATAGTTGTTTGTTGTATTCATCTTCACATCCAGCGTTCATAAGTCCTGTCCTGTTCTACATGGCCTTCTCTCTTCTTTGCAAGAGCACCGTAAACAAGCAATTTTCACGAAAGATCACCAATACCCCTGACGGGAACACTTAGATTTGTGTATAGATTTGACTTGGTCTCCTTATAAAGCGGTCGCTAGTTTTCCGATGTTCAATTTGTATTTCAATTTACTTTGCATTATTCAAAAGACTTTGTCCAATAATTCGTTTGAACCAATAGTTTTAATCTCTTGTTGTACGGCCAAAGCAACGATATTCATATATCTGGTGAGTGGTTACTTACCTCAAACTTTGCAGTTATTGGCGTTCTTCGAGCACCAATAATTTAAAAACTGAAGAGGATCCTGTGGAAATCATGCCGCACGGAAAATATGAAGTACTTGTTAAGAATACGCACGTGCAGTGGTTTTATGTCGGAGAGCTTTTCAACACTGTTATGAGTTTCTATAGAGATAAATTTAAACCATGGGTAAAGTTGACCTGTTACGCTTTACTATATTCCAACGTGTTGCATAAGTCTGTAATAGTGCTGAATAGTTGTGTACCAATTTTGGTCGATTCTTGAAATTGAGGTTGTTATAGAACACGAACCAAGGATACTCCCAATTTTACATGACATGTTATGGCGGAAGTCGTGGCCGTCGACTGTCAATTTTCAATCAGGCAAAGATCCTTGAATTTACATTAACGAAGATCTGAAAAGAAATGTTGGACTTGTTGGTGACTAAATGAATCTGAGCGGAAGTCCTCTTCATAGACTGTTTGGTGTGATTCTGAATAGTAATATAGATTTATTGTTATTATCCCCGCCACTGTCGTTACCATTCTGATCCTGTCCCCAAGCTAGGCGCCAAAACAAGTTTGTTTAATCTTAAAAGTACATTTCAAAGTCAAAGCATTGTTCTTATTGTTACCAGACAAAATGAATCACCTAAATAATTCATCTTGAGGGATTTGATTCCTTAGCAGTGACTGTAATTTAGACATGGTATTGAAACATATCTTTTCCATTTTCTTTTCTGCCCAATAGTGTGCTTTAAATTGCTGTTATAAAAAAAGCAACTTGGTCACCCAGTCAGTTATGTCAGTTAAGATCAGTCACTCACTCGTGCAAATTAATTCCAAATTGAACTCGAAACCGTACGATTACCTATACTAAATCACCTTTCAAATTATATCAAATGCAACAGATATCCGGGACAACAGAGCAAAATAACAATGAACTGGTCGCGGGGTCAGTAAAATCATAGTACAATTTTATTAAGAACAAACTTGTATCAGGTTCTATCTTACCGGTACGAGCAAGTACAAGGAGTAAGAAAATTGTGATAGATAATTAAAGATATATTACAACAGATCAATTTATCTTTCATCTTAAAGCTTCAATGAATTTTAAAAGTTTCTATATCAACTCCACAGTCTTGAAATAACGTTTTGAGCGAAAGGCTTTACAAACATAAATTACAACACCAAGCCACACACCACGTATTGATATTTTCCATTGTCTGCATGATTCCTAAAGGTTGGCTTCCGCTTCAGTCTTAAACTGAGGACCGAGTGAATATTCTTTGCTCCCGTCCACACTTCGCCAGAGAAATTCAAAACCGCACCTTTACGCGGCCTACCGTCTACACTAATCCGACACGAAAACGGGCTTTTTGAAAACGCTCTTCAAACCGAAGGACTGAATTTGAAAACACCGAGTTTTCCTCAAACACAAATCCAAAATGGCCGGTGATCGTTGCGTTTTCGAATTTCTCCGGTGTTACGTTTTGAGAGTCAAACCGTTTTCATTCTGACGCAAAAGTTATCATCCAGCTAGGCGCAAATAGCTTAGCAGTTCAACGAGGCATGGACCGGTGGTTTGCAAATCCAGTTTTTCAATGTTATTTTTAATAGCGGCTATCCAGTAAATCTCTTACTTGTCAACGTTTACGCCCAAAAAGAAAGTTTGACAGAAACATCCTATTTTCTCTGGAATTCACTAAGAAGTTGACAACGACGACAATTTCATTAGAATAAGTAAAGTACATATTAAATGCTGCCAGGCTGCTTGTTACAGTTTTGTAATGGAGGGGCAAGTGAGCGAACGCTGTAGGCGCGAGCCTCTAGGGTGCTCTAGGGGCATGATGTTTCGAGAAACGTTTGAAATAAAAAAAAGGATATTTGTCAAAAAATCAATCTCAATCAAATGTGAACTGACAGGTTTTATTTGAACTTACAGCAATATTCCCAAACGTTTGTTAATACGCGTATCTTGGCCTTACTACAATAAACATGTATCTCTAGCTAACTGCATACGTCATATGTTCGCCTACAAAAGTAGTTTTGAACTTGATTGAATTACTCCCATCGACAGCTTGATGGTCATTTCATTTTCTTGCCGCGAAAACAAATTACGAAGAACTTGACATCAACAACGTCTGCAGGCTGAATAAGCTTGATTAAGCTAAGCTTATGTTTTTCGATCGGCAAAATCACAACGGAGGTATTGATGCATTCGTTTAGAATTTGATACGTGCAGTGTTTGGCCAAGAGACTACCCTTGAATTCTCATTTGTTGAATGCATCCCATCGATAATTTGACGGTTATTCGATTCTTCTGCTGTGAAAAACTGATTAAACTAATCCGAAGCAGGCTGTTGATGGTTATTTAAAAAAAGAGTGCAAAATAAGCAAAGTTCCCTCTCATTCAACATCTCATACTCATAGAAGTTAAGATAGAGACGAAGCACTGGTCATGCAGGATCTCTGACAGATCTTTCAAAATAACGTCTGTATAGCAGCGCAACTTTCACCTCCCTAGACATTACTGACAAAGTTAAGTTGAGGACTTTTTCATGCATAGACACGTGACCAGCCGTAACCAGGGTACTTTCTCGAGAACAAGGTTGAAATTGTCCGCTCTCGCTCTTTGACGCATTGTATAAATGATAAATTAATGTATCTGTCCACTTGTTGAGAATGAAAATTAGCCAATGATCGCGCGAAAATTTCTGCAGTTATTGTAAAATATGAAATAAAGATGCTATAAACCAAGGCTACATGTCTCTTTCAACCTATTAGCTGGAGTATGGCCGCCATCTTGGGCTACTCGTCGCCGTAGTCGTGCGTACGCGCCCGCGAGCAATACCGCTAGCCATGATAACCATTAGAAAATCAATTCATGGGTTTCCTTTTTTTTCCTGTATGAGTATGGTGCTCCGCTTTGCCGCCCATCGGGCCGCCCGAGCTCCTAAGCTTTACGTATTTACCTTGGTGGTGGGAAAGGTAAAGTTGAAACTACCTACACTCCAGAAAGTTAAACAGCGCTCCCCCCTTTACCCCTGCGCTAGCTACGGCCCTGGTTAATGATTGCTTTCTTTTTATTCAAATTTTCTGGAAAAGGAAAGTCAGTTCCCCCACGAAATGGTTCAAATTGAGCAACGTTAACAAATGCATCCAAAATTCTTTCAAACTATCATACAACAAAGCAATAATAAACCGAATGCTCAGCAAAAAGTCTGATTAGCCACATCACAGTTTTTGTAGCCTGCGTAGCAGCCGTTTCCTTTCCACGCGGAGAGATCGAACAAGCAAGCGAGAAAGCGAAGGAGTGCGCCTGTATGACAAGATATTATAAACAATTATTGGATGAAGTTTTTGTAATATCCAGAATAATCAAGGTCGAGGTAAGGGTTATCAGCCGAAGCCGAAGGCTGAGGCTGATAACCTTTACCGAGACCTTGATTATTCTGGATATCACAAAAACCGAATCTAATAATTGTTTTATTATACATAAAACGAACGCAAAAATTTGGAAGTCATGTTTCTACTTCTTCACTGACGGCAAGCAACACGAATCGCGCGAAGTTGACATGATAACCCGTGACCTTGACATGATTATTGTATAATCTGCAGTTATGACGTGAAGGACGCTGATTTCGAAAATTCACTGTACGCTTTTGGCCAATCAGAAAAGGAGGGTTAGAGGGTTCAGTGTATAATAATAAAAAATATAAGCAGCCTCGTCTTTGCATACAGTAGTCACACTCCATTAGTGAACAGTGAACAGTTGTTATTTGCATATAATGAAAAGTTTCCACAAATTGATGTGTTTTCTTGTGAACGAATATTTCTTCACGCCTGAGTGGCAAAAACACGTTCGAGAAATACACGAAGATAACGGTTCAGGGACCTTGTTCAGATGCCCTACTGTGTTATCACATTAGTGGGAAGCCTTGGTTAACGCACTTTAGCCACAAAACAAACCAATCTTTTTTCCTTCGCTTCACCCATCGGGTTCGCTGTTACGCACAAAACTAAATCATCCCTAAGCTAAAAGCCTTATTCCGGTAAAAACACGGGGTGTCCAATCAAATTGAGTCATCCCTGAGGGACTTATTAAAATTCGTCACAGAACACTGGTAATATTGTATGTGTGTTGGAATGTTTTACACGCAAAAATTGTTGGCAGAGATGTAGTGTTCCGGACAGCCAAGACTGTACAGTTCGCTCCCTATCTTCGTGTTACGGTGTATCTATGATTTGACTTGAGCTGGTTTTTTTTGTGTTGTCAGAATCAGCGCTTACAGCTTTACACTTCAACATGCAGCGTCGCGTGATGTTCGCTGTATTTTGTTTTCTTGTCTGGCTGTCGATGGTGTTTTTTATTAACCTGGATCCAGTTCTGCGTTTAGTTCGAGAACAGACTAACAACATAATTGAAGAAGACAGTCGAATACAACGAACAGAAACCACGAAAACAATGGTGGAAACAGCAAAGACATCCTTCATCGAACAAGGCTTAATTATGCTGAATTACAGTGGAATAAAGGGAACCACCTCTAAAATGGAAATTAGCCAAAGGGTTGAAAACATTAAATCACGGAAGTTCGCCTCAAGGAGAAATCTTATTATATTAAGTCCTGGAAGAGGAGGGTCGTCTTTCCTTGGAGCGATGTTTGACATCAATCCGCAAATCATGTTTTGGTTTGAGCCACTGTACGCAGTAACCTCGAGACTATTTAAAGTTGGTGTGCCCATACAAAGACATGAACTAATCAACTTCAGAGAAACGAGCATCAACTTAATCGACAGCTTCTGTAAATGCGATTTCAGTCATATCTCAAATACAACTTTGTCTGATCTTTCAAGGCACATCTTCCGCAATCGCAGTAAAGCGCTCACGAGTGGGTATTTATGCCCAACTAAGACGTTAGGATGTCTGCCGTTTTCAGATTCCTTGCTGAAGAAGGCCTGTAACTCTCACAAACATACGGTTATCAAGATATTGACCCATCGTGTGCCTAACAAAACTATACAAAGTTTCCGAGAGCTTTTCCAACAACAGAACGGATATGATGTGAGATTGATTCACTTGGTTCGCGATCCTAGAGCAGTGATTTACTCTAGAATGAACTCCGTGAAATGGATAAAAAGTTACCAAGATTCCAAATTTCGTTCAGAAGTTCATAGGCTTTGCGATCCCATCGAGCAGAGTATACGACTGGGCTTGTTCCATCCCCCGTCCTGGCTTAAGGATCGCTTTAAAGTAGTTCGTTACGAGGACCTTGCGGCTAATACCGTAAACATAACACGGGAACTGTACAGATTTGCAGGATTTGACTGGTCCAGGAGCGTTGATAAATGGATATCTGATCATGATAGACCGCCGAGCAATTACAAAGAAAAAACAGCTTACTCCCTTTACAGAAATGCCTCAAATATTATTGATAAGTGGAAAAATGCACCGGAGGACTTAATAAGAGTTGTAGAAGACGTTTGCAGTGATTTAATGAACATGCTTGGTTACGACCGATGGATAAACAAAGGGAAGTAGACACATGATGGTGGCTTACACAACAACATTTGGCAAAGTGGAATTTTCCTCTTTCATTTCAATAGACTGTAAGCAGTCTCTCTTTATTACTAGTATATATAGGTGTCCACAACTAGCTTACTATTAACAGTAAGCTATAATTTTTGACACGGTAATAAAGTTATTTATTCATTCAATCAACCTCGGAATTAGAAATCTTACTTTTAATTGATGGAAAGGACTACCCATCGTTTTTCAATTGCTGAATACAAAACAAATAAATTAGAAAATTGGTAATGCAACTCTGGATCATGAGAGAAAAGGATACTTGAAAGGCCAATTAACATCAAAGAGATTAGTGGAAGTCTTAGAATGCAGTCTGTTTTTTTCCCAAGCCACCTTGTCTCAGGTTTGGATTTGAAGTCCAGTAGGATTGAGCAAAAAAACTCATGCGATGCGTGACACTGTCGAATAGTCGTATATAAGGCTGAAAAGCGTTAAAAAGTGTCAAATTTGGTACAATGACCTAAACGTTTCGGGCTTGGCCCTTCTTCAGTAGGTGATTTTAGCCACGCGATACAAAAATTTGTATGCGTACGTACGCGCGGTAAGCGCGCGCATGAAACAAATTAGAAAACCACTGTTTTAGCGCGCGTAAGAGTAACACGCGCTAGACACAGTCACAAGAAATTGAAGTTAATGTTCAGTCCGTTTGGTCGAAGCGTGCCAAGCTTGAAAATTAACCTCATTTCATGCTGCTTACGGCTGATGTTGCTGCCAGAGCACTGTTTTAAGCCGCAGACCATGATGTCATCCAGAGAGTGGGAGGCGGAGTTGAAATGTTCAGCTACGGGGAACCCGCGTGATCTGTTTCGAATACTGCGGAGGTGTTCGCTGAAACGTTCCCGTAGTCGCCTTCCAGTCTCCCCGATGTACAGGCAATTGCATCGACGGCAGGAAATGCAATACACAACATTCTCAGACTGGCAGGTGAAGTGGTCACGGATGTTATGTGCGCTCTTCGGCCCTTGTAGAAACGTCTGAGGAGTTATATGCTTGCACGTCTGGCATCGAGGGCGTCGGCAGGGCAATGAACCAGCATCAGTGAGAGACGGCGAGGCATCAGCGGAGTGTACAAGGATATCACCGAGGTTTCGCTCGCGCCGATATGATACCAGCGGGGGTTCGGGGAAAATCCTGCGTGCCTCGGGATCGGAGGACAAGATGTTGAAGTTGTCAAGCAAAATCCGTATGGTGCCGACGTTGAATGGATTATACGTTAATACCAACGGGACTTTGGTATTAGTGCTTTCATCAGAACTTGCTGGTGTTGATTTGAGAAGCGAGGAACGCGAGGTGGGGACTTTTCTGAGATTGTTGTTGACAAGTTCATCAGGGTAACCACGCGCCCGGAAGTATTCCTTCATCTCTGCGGCTCGGTTCGTGAAGGTTCGAGAAGGCGTTTAAAGTGTTTAAACGCCTTCTCGTTCAATGGGGAGTACTATCGCCAGATCGGTGGCGTCGCCATGGGAAGCAAGATGGGTCCCAGTTACGCATGTCTGTACGTGGGCTATATTGAAGAGCAGATTCGCGCGAGTTATACTGGCTTCGTCCCACAGTTGCTCAAACGTTACATTGATGACGTTGTTGGATGCGCGCAGTGCACTCGCTACGATTTGGAGCACTACATCGATTACGTATCAAACTTCCACCCAGCTCTCCAGTTCACATCAACCATCAGTGAACTGGAACTACCGTTTCTCGATATCAAAGTGAGTATTAACGGTGGGAAGCTACAGACATCGGTGCACTACAAGGAAACTGATACGCATAACTACCTCCATTACTCGTCACTCCATCCTGATCACTGCAAGGGGTCTATTCCATACAGTCAGTTTCTTCGACTCCGCAGGATCTGCTCTGATGACGCTGTTTTCACGAACCGAGCCGCAGAGATGAAGGAATACTTCCGGGCGCGTGGTTACCCTGATGAACTTGTCAACAACAATTGAAGTTTATCCATCAGAATTGAAGTTTATCCATTGAAGTTTATCCATCAGAATATACGCAGTATTCGTGGAAAACTCGACGAATTAAATATTCTAGTATCGCAGTGTCCAAATTTACATATTCTTGCCTTCTCTGAGACATGGCTTAATAACGACATTGCAGATGGTGAAATATCTATCCCTGGATATAAGATTTTCAGAAGCGATCGACCAAACGGTAGAGGTGGCGGGATTGCAGTGTATATCAAAGAATCTCTCTCCGTAATTCGGAGGGCTGATCTGGAGAAACATTTTCCGGGAGAATGTACCTTGCTCGAGATTCTTCTGCCCAAGGCCAAAGGAATATTGTTTGGAACCTTCTATCGACCTCCCTCTGAGACAGATTTTATGAATCCATTTAGCGATGTTCTCGAGTCAGCCAGTGCAGAAAACAAGGAACTCATTGTGACCGGAGACTTTAATTGTGATTTTTTAGCCAAATCATGTTCGAAGGGAACTAAAGAACTAAAGGAAATTTTCAGGAACTTTGGTCTAACGCAACTGATTAATAGAGCCACACGAACTGCCAAAGAAAGTTCCACCTTGTTAGATTTATTTGCTTCCAACTCTCCTAGAAATATAACTTTCACCAATGTTGTTGCATCTAGCCTAAGTGATCATGACATGCTGGTCGCAGTGAGGAAAATTAATGCATGTAAACATCCACCAAGAACAATTGAATGCAGGAATTATGCAAAGTACGATCCTTCGGCTTTCTGTGATGATCTAAGAGATATCCCGTGGGACGATGTACTGAAAGAAAGGAATGTAAACACTGCCTGGAGAAAGTGGAAAGAGCTGTTTCTGAATGTTTGTAATCGACACGCTCCTTATAAGCGAAAGATAGTGCGTGGTGTAAAGTGTCCATGGCTCACCGGTGAAACTAAAAAGCTCATGAATCAACGGGACTTTCTTCTGCGAAAAGCAAAAAGGTCTCAAGCTGAGGTGGACTGGAATGCTTATCGGCGACTTCGAAATCAAGTGTCAAATAAAATCAGGAATGAAAAACGTCGCTATCAAAGGAATGAAATTCAGGAAAATCTCGATAGTCCAAAAGCCTTTTGGCAAGCAATTAAGAAAGTTTTTCCAAGCAAGAAAGGCATGTCAGCGTGTCCAGGCTCTATCAAGACTGAGGAGGGACAAATTATCACCGATAAGTTGTCTATTGCCGAGAAATTTAACAATTTCTTTACGAACGCTGTCTCTAAGCTTTTGGACACCGTTCAGCAGCCCGTGAGTACTCGCGTGTTTTCCGGTGACAAATTTACAGATCAGAAATTTGTCCTACTACCAGTAATGGAGAGTTTTGTACTTAAACAATTGAAAGGCTTAAAAGTGAAGAAAGCTACGGGTTTGGATAGAATCCCTGCACGCTTGCTGAAAGATAGCGCTGCTGTTACAACCCAGACAATAACTTTCCTTGTGAATCTCTCTTTGACTACTGGCATTGTACCAGATGAGTGGAAACAGGCAAGAGTTGTTCCCCTATACAAATCAGGTG
Organism: Micromussa lordhowensis; assembly: GCA_964020085.1. Lineage (NCBI taxonomy): Eukaryota > Metazoa > Cnidaria > Anthozoa > Scleractinia > Lobophylliidae > Micromussa > Micromussa lordhowensis. The sequence goes on from OZ026595.1 coordinate 88,634, forward strand.
GCCAGGAAGTTATGGACAATTACCGGCCTATCTCGATTCTTCCAGTAATTTCAAAAATTGCTGAAACAGCCGTCAACGTTCAACTCCAGCAATATTTACATCAACATGGCGTATTAAATGCGTTTCAATCGGGGTTTAGACGACATCATTCGACTCTGACAGCCGTAACATATTTTTGTGACTCAATTAGAAGAAGCACGGACGCGGGAAAATTAACCGGGGCCTTATTTATCGATCTAAAAAAGGCTTTTGATACCGTCCCCCATGATGACCTCATTTGCAAGCTTAGAAGATTTGGTTTGGAGGAAAATTCTCTAGCGTGGATGGCGAGCTATCTAACTAACAGATCTCAGGCTGTTTGTGTCGGAGATGAATTATCCAGTCCAATGCCTGTCCTCAGTGGCGTACCGCAAGGCAGCATCCTTGGCCCGGTACTGTTCACCCTTTATATTAACGACCTACCATCCTGTATCCAGTTCTCCAACATCATGATGTACGCGGATGACACAGTGTTCCATCTGTCGTCCTCATCCACCTCGGAGATTGAACTTAAGTTGAACCTTGATCTAGCTAATTTATCGCAGTGGCTACACTACAATAAACTTGTTCTCAACATGAAGAAGACGGAATTCATGATGTTTGGCACCCGCCAACGACTCGCGCGACAAAATTGTGATGGAACTGATATCAGCTTAAATGGGCAGTCCGTTAAACACGCGGACACGTTTAAGTACCTGGGTGTTGTACTGGATGACACCCTTTCTTTCAATGACCATGTAGACTATGTGAGGATGAAGGTATCCAAGCTACTCGGAATGTTTACCAGAATAAGACCTTTAATTACGCTAGAAGCTGCAAATCGGCTCTACAAAGCCATGGTACTTCCGGTTCTAGATTATTGCGATGCAGTGTGGCATGAATGCGGACAAGGAAACAGTGCCAAGATAGAACGACTACAAAGACGAGCAGCTAGAATCGTCTACTTCAAAGCTGCCTCAAATCTATCAACCGATCAAATTATCACCAAACTGGGCTGGAAACCTCTCTATTCTAGAAGACAGGAGAACATCTTAAGATTTGTTAACCAATGTATTGCAAATAGAGTTCCCAGATATCTTTTTAACTATTTTAATGTAAGAAACCATGACAGTCCCCGTTATAAAACTAGGAGTAGTAATGGTCTAATTTTAGAAAAGGTTAACCTAGAATGCACCAAGCGTGCTTTTTTTTATAAAGGTGCAACTATTTTTAATTACTCTCATTAATGTAACTTAACTTTAGTGTAGCTTCTTATCTGTTTTGTAATATTATTTTTATTATACTTTTTACTTTTTTACACAGGACCTGCATTGATAGCAGTTTTTCTTTAAACTGATGCAGTTATCCTGTATAAATATGTTTTATTATTATTATTAATCTCAGAAAAGTCCCCACCTCGCGTTCCTCGCTTCTCAAATCAACACCAGCAAGTTCTGATGAAAGCACTAATACCAAAGTCCCGTTGGTATTAACGTATAATCCATTCAACGTCGGCACCATACGGATTTTGCTTGACAACTTCAACATCTTGTCCTCCGATCCCGAGGCACGCAGGATTTTCCCCGAACCCCCGCTGGTATCATATCGGCGCGAGCGAAACCTCGGTGATATCCTTGTACACTCCGCTGATGCCTCGCCGTCTCTCACTGATGCTGGTTCATTGCCCTGCCGACGCCCTCGATGCCAGACGTGCAAGCATATAACTCCTCAGACGTTTCTACAAGGGCCGAAGAGCGCACATAACATCCGTGACCACTTCACCTGCCAGTCTGAGAATGTTGTGTATTGCATTTCCTGCCGTCGATGCAATTGCCTGTACATCGGGGAGACTGGAAGGCGACTACGGGAACGTTTCAGCGAACACCTCCGCAGTATTCGAAACAGATCACGCGGGTTCCCCGTAGCTGAACATTTCAACTCCGCCTCCCACTCTCTGGATGACATCATGGTCTGCGGCTTAAAACAGTGCTCTGGCAGCAACATCAGCCGTAAGCAGCATGAAATGAGGTTAATTTTCAAGCTTGGCACGCTTCGACCAAACGGACTGAACATTAACTTCAATTTCTTGTGACTGTGTCTAGCGCGTGTTACTCTTACGCGCGCTAAAACAGTGGTTTTCTAATTTGTTTCATGCGCGCGCTTACCGCGCGTACGTACGCATACAAATTTTTGTATCGCGTGGCTAAAATCACCTACTGAAGAAGGGCCAAGCCCGAAACGTTTAGGTCATTGTACCAAATTTGACACTTTTTAACGCTTTTCAGCCTTATATTGGATTTGAAGTTCTGGTCAAGCTTATTAAGTGAAATTGGGCTGCTCGTAAAAGAAGACGTGCTCACCGATAAGTGTCATGCACAAGCGTTTTTCGTGTTTGTAGATTCCATAGACAGCCAATTGTGCTATAAAAGTTTCTATAACTCCGAAAGCGGCTGCTACAAATTTAAGCGAAGTAGATGCGATCTTTGAAAAAAATTCTCTTAGAATCTGACTGTTTCACAAGCTACCAAACTGGAAGAATGTATAACATCCATTGTAACTTGTCCTGCGATTCTAAAAATTGCATCTACCTCACTTCCTGTACTAAATGCCATCTACAATACATAGGCTCTACCACCGCAGAATTTAAGATTAGATTTCGGAATCACAAATCTGTCATGTTGACGAACAAGAAAACCTGTGCGGTCGCGATTCATTTTAATTGAAGTGCGCATAATTTCAGGATGATTATGTTTTTCAATATATTGATCAAGTGGTGGTTTCAGATGACCGTGTCAGAATTTAGACAAGCTCCTAATTACTAAAGAGGCATATTGGAGTGCGCAATTGTTCACCCTAGCACCATTTGGCTTGAACAGAAGGCAAGAATTCCACTCCAAAAACAGAATAAATCATCATTAAACCACCGCTTGACAAAAGCGAATTTTGGTTTTGCTTTGCTTTATTTTATTCGTAACCAATGTATTATTATGTTAGCTTCAAAGGCCATGTCCCGGGATAATGTTGTTCCAGCGAGCTTTGAATTTACTCAAAGGCTTCTAATTGTGGATATTGTTACAACCTACTTGTTCAATGGCTCCAATTTAGGATTTTGTTGTTTTTCGAAGAAGCCGTTGTCATTCATTGGCAAGGAACAGGGATTTTGTTAGCTTTGTTTTGGCGTGTTATGTGATTTTTTGGTTTACTTGATGCTTGACTTTCTATGAAAAACACCTCGGAGTGACATTTCCACCTTACTACTAAAAACTATTAGTTCTGTTCTTCTGATGTAATACACTAGGGACTATTTAGATATCTGAATTTGTATTGTTACCTAAGGTAATACTCAGTGGACTAGTTGAGTACTCTTTTTTAATTTAGTTTTCTTAGACCAATTTCACTTGCTGTAAACTGATGAAGATCGTAAATGACCGAAACGTATAAGACCGCAAAGCTTTTATTCCAATATCTTCGTGATTTGTTATTACACATGCGAAATTAAAAGGAATTCGGCATTTTCAACTATATAAGTTCACTAAACAGCATCACTCTTGAAAAGTCTGAAGAAATTAATTCGACATCAATAGCAGGTCCATCTGATGAAGATCTTTATGAATTTATGAATTCTATAAAAGAATGCTTGCATCAATTTGGTTCAATGATGGGAATTATGTGGTATTAATAAAGTGAAAGGTTATTTTTTCAATTTGTAAACGATTTTAGGTGAGCCATTTGATGGCCTCCCAGACCTTGTAAACAGTACCTTTACATTGATCCTGTGTGTAGTACGTGAAATTAATGAGAAACATATAGATGATTTAGTAGATCACAATCAATCTTAAGGCATGTTTCGAGTTGGGGCTGTTCGAAAGTATTTTTTATTTCTAGGGCTTCTTACTGAGACCGTTTTTTTTGGTTGCTTATAAGCTGATGCTTGTAAAGGGTATTTTTTGCTTGAATAGAGAGTTGGTAAACGGTATTTTGAGGTTAATTACAAAGTGCTCTAAGGGGCTTGGAACGTGATTTTCGAGTTGGGGCTTGTTTGGGGGTAAATTAGCTTGAATAGAAGCTTGAAAAGAGTTGTTTTTGGTCTAATAAGCTAGATCCCCTCTTGAAGTGCTCTAAGAGGCTTAAAACGTGATTTTCGAGTTTGGGTTTGTCTGGGGGTAAATTTGCTTGAATGGAGGCTTGGGAAGGATTGTTTTTGGCATAATGAGCTGGTACCCCGATGTCCTATAGTACGGGAGATGGAGGGGAGCTCGAGCGCGCATTGGATGACGCGTGTGGGATCAGTGTAACGGTACGATCATGCTGCAAAAAGAGATTTGAGAAAAAAAGTTTGCAAAAGAAAAGTCGCTTAAATTCTCCGACTGTCGCAAAAGTATTCGAAAAAACAAATTCGGCCAAGTTGTGGAAAACTCTTTCGACTTCTTTTTGTGTTTGTTTCATTTCGTGAAAGCAACGAAATTTCGAGATTCGAGTGAATTTTCGGACTGCGTCCAAAATGTTGAGGCAAAGTGTTGCCCCCTTATTATAAAAATAAAAAAAAAATTACAAAGCGCGAGAAGGCCTAGGTGCGGGTTTAGCTCTATAGTGTTGCGCACGACTTGTAGGCAGCGGTTTTCCCTGTAAGGTCGCGTAAGAAGAGCCAACAGGAGACAAAGGGAAACTATAGATCGTTTTCACTGTCACGCAATAAAAAAATAAATCGAAAACCATTCAGTGGATAAAGTCAAGAAATATTGATCTTATTGGAAATACATAAAGAAGACACTTCTCCGAGTTTTAGGTCTGTGCGTTTACCCAAACCACAGATATTCGTCGAAATGTTTCGCAGAAATTTACAGAGCTTAGTATGGAAACGCCATATTGGTGCACATCTATGGTGCACCAACATGGCTCGAAACATGGCGGCCGGAAAATAGTGTAAACTTTGGCTACCTAGGCGACTGATTATCTGTACTTAACAAACAAACATTAACATAAGCACTTTTCCTAATGCTCTAACTTCTTAAAAAAGCTGCAAATCATGAGATAGGTATATATTTCTCGGCAAATGCGATCGCAGCTTTGTGTCACGCACCGACATAACTCTGAAATTCAAAATACGGGGAGGCTCCCGCCCCGAGGCCCAGCCCCTTACCTTATATATATCATTTTGGCAGAAAAGGTACCCCTTTTAAATACCTTTTATTGAGAAAAGGTACCCCTTTCACATACCTACTTTAGAACACTGCACCCCCTTTCTAAGCCCTCGTAATGAAGCTAATGAACAATATTAACTACTTATTAACCGAGAGTGAGGTCTTAACGGGAAAATCTCGGACCGAGATCTTGCCGTATATACGGCAAGGCCGAGGTTTGAGATTTTCCCGTTAAGACCGAACGTTCGAGGTTAATAAGTTGTTTATTATATGGCTTTTTGCTTGGCTTTTGCAGGCCCGTAATCGGCCCGTGGGCATTACGGGAGAATAATGCCCTAGTATTAGCCAATCAGAGCACGCGTTAGATCGGGTACAAACACAAGTCATATAATAATACGGGAGAATATCAAGCATTACGAGAAGAAAAGTTTTGCAAACAAGTGTTATTTATTCAGTTCAGTTGTGGGCGGGAGTCAAGATACTCCGGACATCAGGTGAACAGCGATTGCTTTTGTTTGCGACCTTCATAAAACCATTCCAGTGTCTTCTTTATCTCTATAGGTACATACTTTTTAACGAACGTTAACGTGAACAAAACGAAATCTCAAAATGCACTAGGTCAATAAAACATGATTGTACTGTTTTTACAAGAAAGTAATACATCGTAAGAAGTAAAAAGAAAATCTCTTCTGATGCCTTAGGGAGCCAGTTTCAATTTCAATTACACGTGGGTTACACGTAGATGGGTGGATATACAACACACATTATATATGTTCAACTTGTGTTCTTCTCTGTAGTGCTTAATAAATAAACTGATACAGCCATAAGTGCGTCTATTCGAAATATTTTAATTAAAGGCCATTGTAAATACCAAAATGACCGATTTCCCTACCCTTCTATATACCTCAACTTGTGAAATCCCTACCCTTTTATATACCTGAAGCCTGAAAAAGGTACCCCTTTCGGGCGGAGCCTCCCCGTATAGGCCATTATAGGGAGTACCCCCCCCCCCGGGGGGGGGCTCTGATTTCCAAACGAAGCACTCTTTTGAGCTGTAAAATTGTAATGAGATATAAATATAGATCGTTTTCACGTGACGACATCACTTTCTAAAATCTTAAACTAGAGATCCACCAAAGTTTTCATCCTCATCAGGTATAAGAGGTGACATATTTATATCTGTTTACAACTTTAGAGCTCAATAGCGTGCTTCGTTTGGAAACCAGAGCATTTTGAATTTCCGGGTTATGGAGGTGCGTGACACAAGGCTACGATCAAATTTGTTGAAAAATATATACTTATCTCATGATTTTGAGCCCTGTTAAAAGCTAGAGCATTAGGAAAAGTGCTTGTGTAAATACTTGATTTTTCAGTACTGATAATCAGTGGCCTAGAAAGCCAAAGTAAGTTCCAGATGTTTACACTATTTTCCGGCCGCCATATTGGTGTACCATGGAGGTACACCAATATGGCGTTTTCATACTGGGCTCTGTAAATTTCTGCGAAACGTTTCGACGAATATCTGAAGTTTGGGGAAACGCATAGGGCTAAAACTTGGAGAAGTGTCTTATTTTTTTATCTTCTATAACATCACAATTTCTCAGCTTTTTCCACTGGATAGTTTACAATTTATTTTTTTATTGCGTGACAGTGAAAACGATCTATACGGTCTCTTATGCCCGATGAGGATAAAAACTTTGGTGCCACTTTAGTTTCGGATTTTTGAAACGATGACGTCACGTGAAAACGATCTATTCATTCTTTTCATTCGTTTATTTACTCTCTTCCTAGTCAGCAAGAACGTGTGTTTCCTGTGCTCGGGTGAGCCGAAAATTCCCTAAAACAGGAAAAATTTAAAAGATCTGATCGAACGGATTGTGGTTTTAGTATAAGTACATGAATGTCTCGCAACACAAGAAATGAGCGAAATCTATTTTCAAACGCTTATTTAGTTTGTTTCTATAGTAACGCGTACCTTAATGGAAATAACGTGGAAGATCATATAATCAATTTCGATATATTAAAATTCAGCCTAAAACAATAGACCTCAGGTACGAGGCTCTGTGGAATAACTACAGAGTTTGTGGGGTTTATTCCCCAGAGCCTCGTGCTGAGGTCTATTGTGTTAGGCTGAATTTTAATATATCGAAATTGGTCTATTTTTACATGATTTGCTCTTCTTGAGCTAAACTTATTGGCTTATTGGTAATGGAATCGGTTTAAGGGAAGGACTCCAAGAGTCAACCGTTTCACATTTTTCTGAAAGGTAATTATATTGCTATTTTTCAACGAGAATGGTCATTTCCTAACTGGTGATGCTGACATGACATGTAACACGTTGTTAAACATTGGGTTCTCGCTTTGAGTTATCTGCGCCAGACCGTTAAAATACGCTTGGCGTTCTCTGCGATGTTAGCCTGAAACGTCAGTCATCTCTATAATTAGATAACTGACATTTCAGGCTACTGGGACGTGAGCCAACAAGATTGTTTATGATGTGAGGGTGATCGGGCGATCGGGCGAAACATATTAACATATATAGCAAAGTAGGATATCATGCTAATTATATTAGGAGCTAACCAAACCCTTCCCTGTCTTCGAAAAGTTAGGACTGATGAGTCCACTATATATAAAAAATGCATCCAAATTGTCCTTCTGATAAAGAAAATCGGTTGTAGACCGGTCTGCAAGCACACTATCTTTTTAAAAATCGCTTAATCCTTGCCTCATTTGTTAGTTTCATTTGATGGACAATTCTCTCAGGTTCCTGTAAACCGAAAGTTACTTTATCGCCATGAGGAAATTGTAATCTGAAGAGTCGTTACCTCGCCACGCTATAATCAACTAACATCAATACAATTTCTTTATCTTTCCAGAGTTTTGCCAACCGAGGAGGTATCACCTACACCAAGTCAACAGTAGAATGCCCTGTTACAAACGCAATCGACAATCCAGTCAATAGGACAAACACCTATTCATTTGGCTAAACTTCGGCGCGGTCTTCTTTACAAATCGTTTCCGCCAAATAAGTCGGAGTTATCATGAGGAGATCCAATGTATTCCTTTTTAAAAGTGTAATTATTATCACACTTTCTCTGTTGTTGTCCTACTACGCGAGTCTGCGTATTCCATGGAAGCCAATCCTGAATCTAATTAAAGATACTGATTCCAGCGGCACAAAGCAACGTTTTACTTCGTATCAATCAAAGACACAACATCAAAATCACGAACGCGAAGGAGCGCAAACGGCATTCGTCCTAAAGGTACAAAGCAAACAGTTTGCCATCAAAACACAGAACAAGGAAGGAAATGAGATCAAACAACAGCAACAAATGCTTTCTACAAGAAAGAATGTCATTATATTGAGTCAAGGTAGAGGAGGATCTTCTTTCCTTGGTGGGATTTTCAATTGCAATCCTCAAGTAATGTACTGGTTTGAGCCACTTTTTAATGTTGGAAAATTATTAAATGTGAACTTGTTTATGGAAAAGGAGCCAAGCACATACAAGGACACGTGTGTTCAGTTAATCGATAGCTTCTTCAGATGCGATTTTAGTAATCTAACGAAAGCGACTTTATCAGAACTCTCAGCCAGCGGATTTCGGATTCACAGTAATGCACTGACTAGCGGAGAGTTATGTCCTGACAAGCCAAAGTCTACTAGATGTACGTCTTTCAAAACAACACTGCTTAGCAAGGCCTGTAACTCTTACAAGCATACAGTTATCAAAATTTTAAGTCCTCGCTTGCCGAACAACACAATACAAAGTCTCCAGGAACTTTTCACTAAGCAGAGCAGATATGATGTAAGATTTATTAACTTGGTTCGAGATCCTAGGGCTGTAGTTTATTCCTGGGTGGAGTCAAACTGGATCAAGAATCACTCAGATCAAGAGTTCCGTGTAAATGTTCATAAGATTTGTGATCCCATAGAGAACAATGTACGATATGGTTTGTTTTCTTCCCCTTCCTGGCTAAAACCTCGCTTCAAAGTAATTCGCTACGAAGACCTTGTGATCAATACTGTGAACATAGCACGGGAACTATACAGATACGCGGGGATTGACTGGTCGATAAACGTTGAGAAATGGATAAGTGATCATCAAAGGGGGCTGAGCAGTGCGCGGGTTAGTAAGAATCCGTATTCCCTATTTAGAAATGCTTCATTTTCTATTGACAAGTGGAAAAGAGAAGCTTCAAAAGAGATGATCACAGTCGTGGAAGATGTCTGCGGCGGTTTGATGAATATTATGGGTTATAGCAAATGGAACAAGGGTGATAGATAACTTAATTTCGATAACATTTGTTGAGAGGATCACGTGGTAAATCATTTAATCAAATTGCAAACTTCATCGCCAAAGTTCCCGTTATGTCTGTTATAGAAGTGTTTTCCCTTGTTCCCTCGAATTAATCCAAAAAATACCTTGAAATACCTGTTCCGTTGAAATAAAGATCATGACCACTTTTCCGCTCATAATTTTGTTTGTGTAAAAGCGTGTTAACAAACATCAAAATTGCATAATACCTCAGTTGACTTGATTTTTTTAGAAATTTGAAACAAAGAACCTCGACACTTCAGTGGTTTCAGTTTAAAAGATCCAGCTAATGTCCTAACATGGTAAGGTTTTTGTTTTTGTAATCGATTCGTAGTAGACTTGGAAATATTTCAGGTTTGTTCTGCAATGACCCGAGTCACAATGTTTGTAAACCATTAGCCTGGCTTATGGCAGCTTTCATCTGACTTATTAAAAGGAGGGTTGACAAATAACCGGAAATCTAGAAAGTGAACTTAATTAGACTTCGTTCGAATTCATCTCTGAGAGTGGTAATGAGATAGTAGAACTGCTTGCTAACAAGGACACGAGCTTTCACATGCAGTCCATGGCGGTCTGTTTTGTTTGTCTTTTTTTTGTCGCTGGGTTTATTACCGGAACGAAACTAAGCTTATTTAGTAGAATTCTACTAGTATACTAATGCAAATACTGCAATCTGATTGGCTGAGCTACTCGTATACTATCAGCCATTAGAGTACAGTTGGCCGCCGGTCGTCCAAGAAATGCGATGTTTTATAGTTTTTTCCGAAGTTTTGGAAGGAATTTTAGATGTAAACGGGTAATTAAATTCCTGAGAAGACTAAAAGAAGCACTTTTAAGGTTTCTTGACTTTAAAAACTTGAAAATATTGAAAAAGTGGGTACGCGCGTAAACAACTGCAAACTTGCCAAGGATAGTTCGATACGTTCAGCTTTGTTTATGGGTAAAGTTCAATAATGCGTGGGAAAATCATTGGAAACCGTTATTTGCGTTAATTTCTGTTAGAATTCTACTAAAACAATTAGATTATTTGCTCTCGATTTCTATGAGGCGATAGTTGATTCGGCCTTCGGCCTCATCAACTATCACCTCATAGAAATCTCGAGCTCATAATCTGATTGTTAAATATGACATCAACACACAACAAGCTGTACGATCATCAGGTAGTCCATGATCCATTACAGGGAGCATTCCTTATTAGAGCCCATGTGGGGTTATTTCAGGCACCCAGTACTGTTTAATTTAATCATTACGTTTTTTCTGTCTATAGAATGTAACTCTAAGTACAAATAAAGGTGGTTGTTGTTGATATTGCTGCTGTGGTTGGACTTGGTTGTTGTTGACACTCTTATTTTTCGGCCATTTCAACTTTAGTAAAAACAGCAAACAAACTGCGGTTATAAACATAACTAGACAGCGCATGTTGTAAAATTCTTCATTTATCTTGACGTTTCGTATGCTCCAACATACATCTTCAGAAGTAACGGTTACCTAAACTACAATTAAATTTAAACAGGAAGACTAATACCAAATAAGGAAAGTAATGACAATGAAAATAAACAGACCTAGTTAAGTCTGCTAGGAAAAATATAAATGGCTAGTAGAGAAGAAGTTTCTCACTGCCAATATTTTCATTAAGCGCTGGTTTTAAATCACGAAACTTCTTCTCTACTAGCCATTTATATTTTTCCTAGCAGACTTAACTAGGTCTGTTTATTTTCATTGTCATTACTTTCCTTATTTGGTATTAGTCTTCCTGTTTAAATTTAATTGTAGTTTAGGTAACCGTTACTTCTGAAGATGTATGTTGGAGCATACGAAACGTCAAGATAAATGAAGAATTTTACAACATGCGTTGTCTAGTTATGTTTATAACCGCAGTTTGTTTGCTGTTTTGGTTGTTGTTGTTCATGATGTTGCTATTCCCCTCCCTCTCCACCCCCGGCCTCTCTGTGGCTGGAATCTAGGTCACCGTTTTTGCCGGTGATGCTGTCTCCCACGCGCTCATATTGTCAAACACAAGAGGAACTAACGTGCGAGCCCACGAGCCGGAGCCGCGAGTCGCGAGCCGCTAGCCAATTTTTGCGAGCCATTGATTTTTTTTTTATATTTTCTGTTTTTTTTTTTTGTTTGTTTTCTGTTTTAATTTTACGTTGACTTGGTAGAAGAAGCAAATAACTTTCAATTTTCTTTCGTGCGCAAAATTCTGCGCAAGTAATTTTCAGTCTGTAAAAATGTAATTCCATCAACTGGGTTTTGCACATCTAGATATGAATAAAAAAGCAAAAAGAGACTCGGGCTTAGCCGGGCGTGACGCAGACTCGCAAAATAACCTCCCCCGTCAAACCCAGAGCCGATTTAAAGTAATGAGAAGAACAAAGGGTCCGGGAATGGTATTTTGAAACAGTGTTCTCTACTTTTCAAGTTAATCTCGTGACTTGCACGAGTCTGCGGAATATCTCTTACCAGACAGAGTCGGGGTTTTTTTCAGGGGCAAATTATATTGTTAAGAAATTAAAAAATCCCCGGTTAAGCGTATAATTCCGGCCTCCGTGAATATTGTACAATCATTCAAGTGATATCTAAATAAACAAGAACTGAAAACGAGGAGACGAAAATTAAGCTCATTCAACTGAAAAGGTTCTCTAACCTAATCTGCCGTGTTTTTTTTTAACTGCAAGGAAGTCACATGTGTTCCGTTTTAGCCAGAATCGAAATCGAAAATGCAAGTATATCAAGGGGGATGCTTGACTGACCTCAGCCTCTTAAATCTATTTTTATATTTGATTACCGGAAAAGTAGTGGACTGTAAAATAAATTTCAAAGGGAGCCATATATCGCATGACTGCGAAAGGTAAATGCTGATGCCTTATCCTTCTTTTGTTTACCAAAGGTGACGCGAACAAAGCGAAAGAAAAAGCGTTTTCGAATCTATTTAGGCGAAGTGACGCTTCTTCAGAAAAAGTCCCTAAGATCGGGGTTTTTCCCTTTTCACCACTATATATAATTAAATGTTGAGCGGATTTTAGGGCAGTAGTAATCGGCGATGGACGAGGTTGAAGAGACGTGCTTTCTAGAAATTACACAAGTCTTTAGCAGTTCAGCGGAGACTAATGAAAAGAAACTTGTGTTAACCCTAGATGACGTGAACACATTTCGCAGTGTGTTGGATCAACTAAATGAATTCCAACACTTATTGCAGGATATTCTGGTAAGAATATTTACAGTGTGTGCTTTGGATCGTTTCAAAACGTACAGTTCTGAAGCGGCCAGGGTCCTTATAGATTTACAAATTGGTCTCGATAGCAGAACAGAAAATAGCGGTGTTTGAAGAATGAGGCTTTCTTTGTACAGAAGAGTTAGATCAAAAGCAATAATCTGATGATTCCTTTCTATGTATTTTGCATTGTTTGTTTGTTTATACTATGTTTTAAAAGAAAAAGTAATTTCCCGCTCTAGTTCAAATATTTTAGTTATTATTGTTTAGAGGCAGTCCATTATGACACTTATTTTCAAACTAGTGGGGAACATTGTAGCGTATTGAATATCGTTTAAGCTGTTTCGCAGTCTTTAAAAGTCTGATATCTGAATGTTGACAGATAAATTGCTTTCTTTTAGGTGCCATTACTTAAGCGTCACAAAGTTGATGTCCACATCGTAAATCAGGTGTTGCAATTCCCTGAACTAACAAGATCTTTCATAAACAGGGTAAGTTAGACTGTTACATCATATTCAGCCATTTCCTTGTACAGCCCTAGCAGGTGGGGGATCCCCCATATTCCATGCGTGACTGCAACACATTACATCACTGAGTTGACACAGCAGGACTCTAAGGAAATATATTTTAAACTTGTGACGAGTGAAGTTTTCAGTTTCGTTTTTAATGGCTAAGTTTCTGACGAGTGTTTTGCTTATAAAAGTGAAAGCGCGGTAGGAACGTTTTCTATATCACTAGCTCTAGTTTGGAGACTGGATATTCTGAAAACAGGAAATGAAAGCACAGAACTTTTACCAGGGTCAACCCGTCGAGAAGGGCCTATTGTTAGTTAAAGTAAATTTAAACCTTTTCAGCAAGAAATGATTTGAATTAATCAGCGTTGAATTTTTTTTCTCTTCATCACAGGATACAGATGCAGGAATCTTGAAAGATGACTTACAGCAGTTCCGAATGTTTCACGCGGCTATGAGACTGGTGACTAAGAGTGTTGATGAGAGGGGACTGGAACTGAGTGACCAGGTGCAGTCACTGCTGAGTGATATGACAAGCATCATCTGGAGAGTGGTAAGAGTTGTTTACTTCTTTTATTTTCCTTTCTTGATTACTTGCTGTTAGTTTTAATTTTTGTGGAGGAGGAGAAAGGGGTATGTTTCTGTTGAAAAGAAAGCCATAGTTCATGTTTCATAAGTTTTCCGATATCATCATCATCATCATAATAATAATAATAATAATAGTAATAATAATATAATAATAATAATAATAATAATAATAATTTAATAACTTCTAGAGCGCTATTTAAATTTCCTGATCAACAGCGCTTTACAACTTAAAATACTACAATAAAATTTTAAAAAAGTTGTAAAACTAATTACATGTATTAATAAAATAGAATATTTATAGTAATGACAATAAAATTAATTAGTAATACTAATAAGAGTAAATATCAAGCAAAATATGTTTTAAAAGCTATAGACGTTTGTTTGTTTAAGGGTTTAGTTCTACTGAGTTAGGTAAATGACCATATATTATTCATTTACTTTTTGTAATAGCTGAGAAAAAACGATATTTCACCTCCGGAACCACCACGTTCAGGACGTCTGGAAGAAGAACTCAACAAAACTACCAGAGGATTTCTGGTAAGTATCCTTTAGTGTCCGAATCAGGAACCGTACGGCCTAAAAACTTATGACACTTTAATTACGTGTATATGGAGTCACTTCCGCGTTACAAACAACGTTCATCCGGGAAACCAGAGGCCAGTGATCACGAGATTTATTCATATAGAGTATGAAAAGTCTTAAGATTGAAAAATATCGCTTATCTCATTTTTTTCTGATGGCGTGAGATGTCTTGAACTCAACTTCTAACTGAGCCTTATCGTAAACACTACCCATTTAGAAAGTCCCTACTGACATCAAACTGTTTTGCTCAACTTCCATGGGAAACAGTAAGTTGGTTTCGCCTCGGCATTGAGGTCTCCTGGCCAGAAAACTCCCTGTTTGTTTTGGAGTTGTCATTAAGTGCTTATATTATTTCTTTCCTGCAGGAATATGTTGGTGAGCACAACAAGGAAAATGTATTGACTGCAGAAATGACAACTGAAGACGATTTTACTGACAACAGAAGCGCTGACTTGAGAGCGATTTATGACGTCAGAAATTACGTCATTGTTCGAGATCTTAGTTCATATTTGCTGTTAAACTTCCAAAAAGATTTGGGTCATCTGATTCGATGAAATCATTTTAAAAGAGTCCTTAGGTGAAAGAGAATTATAAATGTATAGAAAAAAGGCTTTATTAACGCGTCTTCAGCAGATTTAAGCACTATAGGCAAAAAGGTTTAGTCTGTGACATGACAATATACGCAATATTGTGTTACCATAAGCTATTTATTAATTAACATGTACAGTAAGAAACGTATCCCAGATAACACACATATATGCAGAGATCGCGATGTTCAGAGACGTTCATGCCCATTAACAGAAAGATTTACATGATGAATGCTCGAGTAATATTAAAATATCAAATAAACATTGTATTGTTTTCTTAATAGAGGTAGTAAGGTCTATACAACATTAATTACATTTATTAACAGCACAAAGAACTACTGCAAATTTGGAATAGAGGGAAAGATTTGTTGTTCATATCCGTGTTATTTTAAGAAGTACAGTAGAACCCCGGTAATTCGAACTCGGATAACTAGAGCTCCCCCGCCAACTCGAACTAACTCCTATTTTCCTTGGATTTGACCACACTTTTCAGTCATACTTCCCCGCCGCTAACTCGGCCCTAAACGAACTAAACTATTCTGGTTCATGTAACTCATCACGGATGTCATCCCATTAGCTTTTCTTGTCGTGTGACCCGTAAAACACTCAAAACTAACACTACAGCAATTTGATTTTAATTAGTGCAACCAACCGTTCTCGTATTTGAGTCATAATGCCCGATGTCATGAGTCATATCGTATGAGATGCCTTTAGCTGTCACAAAGAGAAAAACAGTGCTAGAGCGCAGTTTCTGACGAGATAAATCTTATTTCCACTGTTCAACTATCAATTATTAACATGGCCAGCTGGATATTCAATCGACCCTGATAACTCGAATCCGCTAACTCGAACTGTTTTTCGTTTCCCTTCAGAGTTCGAGTTACCGATGTTCTACTGTATTTTGTAACGCTGATTCGTGCAATGATACCCTTGAATAAAACGGAATAATTTCGGGTTAAACTGGGAGACTACACTGAGCTTTCAAATAAAAAGTCTAACTCTCCCGAATGTGGAAATTAAAAGCGCAATTTAAGTGCAAATTGCAATGAAGATTTACAAAGAATCTCTAACACTACGGACGATCACCCGTGGTATTTCGAAGTCGGCCGATTTTGAAAGATTTCCAATGATAATAATTTGAAACTGATCCGAAGATACTTGAATAACCCGGTTAAAAGTGTCCCTCTTTCAAGTAAATATTAAGTAGTCTCATGATTTTTCTCGAGCAAGTGTCTGCAACAAGCGAATCGGTAATTTTTTTAAAGACTTGAAATTGTATTTGTGCCCAGTTGAGTTAATTCCTCCAAATTTATACGAACGCTAGTCGATAAACCTGATTACCTAATAATTGGCCGGGTCAGGGTTTCTAACTTCATCGATCGTTTCAAATTGTTATTTTATCATTCACTTGATCTCTTTGTCCTTATCGGTTAACATAGAAATAACATATCAGTGAAGTATGTCTAACCCTCAGCTCACAATGTAATATACAGATCCCATCGATGAAACCTAATCACAAGCACGATAAGCAGATTTCATATTTTACTATTAAAATTTACGGCATTGTTAAAGCAAGCGGTATATAATGCATTCCTAATTATATTAAAGCATCGTTTTGAATTATACACGACTCCTAGAACTTGGCGTGACACTTGTGATGTCACCTGGGTGAGTCTATTCAAACAGGATGCGATTCAAACCGGAAGTTTTATTTTTAAAACGTTCCTCGGTCCACAGGTCATCGATGAACAACCTTTTATCAAATTGATGAAACGATTTTCATGTTCTTTTTCTCATCTGTTTTCTAGAATAGCAGTTCAAATTTAACTTTGACAGAGTGTCAGGCAATATTTTTGGATTTTTTTTTTTTCAGTTTTTATATGTGGGGCAGTCACGAGTAACTCGCAGTTCAGTGGCACGCGTCACAGATTCCCAGAAAAACAGGAAACTGAAATTCACTTGAATGAATCAAGGAGTGTTTTGTGTCCACAAAGTAAGACTTACATCTGACATGATCGGAGACATGAGAAAATCAGTTGCTTCAGTAAGCAGGATAACAAAACCGATTGTGTTCCTTGGAAAGTAATTTTACCGTACTCAATAACTATCAACATGATGCGAGGCATATCTACAAGGCATTCATGCGACTTTCAGAATGTTTTGTTGTCTAAACACAATTATATCATTACGCACGCTGATCCAGCCCCGCCCAGAGCTCACCCTTGATTTTCCAGGAACACAATGGCCCAGATGTTCCGTTACAAAATTGGCTTTATTCTTAAACACATCTCGTGACTTATCATGGCTTATTTACATCTCGGGTTTTTCCCTTTTGAGCCCGGCCATGGTAAATAAATACCCTGGCATTGTAGAAGACCATCATAGTTTACGGATCAAATCGACCTCGAGATTAAACATAAATAGACGGCAACCATGAAAGACCAAAAGAAGCTGCATTTCGCTCCATCAGATGTGCAAACACTGCGGAGCCTTTGCGAAGAGTTGGATCGCTGGCAAAAGCAACTTGAAGATGAGCTGGTAAGGCTTTCCTGAATAGTGGATAATATATCATACTCATTGTCAAGCAGACAGAACGGTGTGTTTTACCCACCAACCAACCATGAATTGAGTGATTATTATAATGAAATCTGTCACAATAAACAGGGAATTGACTACTAACTGACTTAACTAACTGATTTTCTATCAAAATATTCAGTAAAAGTGTTTTGAGGAAACATATTTTTCATGCGTTTTGCTATTTTTTTTTTCACAGAAGCCCAAGTTACCACACCGTGTTAGTGACAGTATAGAAGCGTTACAGTTTGAAGAACTCACAAATTCTACCATCGATAGGGTAAGAACGAAAATGTAACGTGATGACAAGTTAAAAAGAACACCTGATCGCATGTAACGAAAATGAAAAAATAAGATTGATAAGACAGCTACTACAGTCACAAATGTAATTTAATCACAAGAAAAAGGTCGCTTTCTATTGTAGCTTCTACATAAAAGATCAACCATGTTTTATTCGTTTAATGCCTTCAATCGTGTGATGAGACGTTGCGTGACAAGTGCTAATTTTGTGTTAAAAGAAGTCTGAGAAACCCCGCGGCCTTTCGTAAATGTTGATGTAAAACCAATTACCTCATCAACATGTCGAAATAAACAATTTTCAATTTCTGCGAAATTAACATGTTGTTGCGCTTCTTTTTGACTTAGGCAACCGACGCAGGAATACTTGGTGATGATATACAGAGATTCCTTAGAATCGCAAGAGCCGTGAAACTGGTTAACAGCTCCAGTGATGACGAAATAAGAAAATTAAGCGACCGATTAGAATCATGTTTAATTGATATCTCAAGTTTTATGAGAAGAGTGGTAAGTAAAATTTTTGCTTTCTATACTATTGGTCTTTCATTCTTAACACTTGGCCCATTGGGGTTTTTTTGGATACGGGATATTTAGGAGGAAAAGTTAACAGGATACGGGATAATGGGATAAAAGGATACCCGGGTAGGAAAATTGTTAGTTTTGAAATTGAATTTTACGCTGTGTACGGGATATTTAGGCCAAAAATCAACGGGATATGGGATATTCAGACTCATTTAAAAAGGCGTTTTGCTCGCTTTGTGTGACGCCGGGGACAAAAACACAAAACTTCCAGGTTAGTATTGGTTAGGCATCAAATGAGGTTTTGACTTGCCTTTCTTGTTCATTCATTGCAGCTTTGGAAAAACAGAATTTTACCACCACAGCCACAAGACTTAAAAGGCTTAAAAGAGCGACTAGACGAGTTAACACGGTCGTTCTTGGAAGCGGTGGACAAGGAAAACACAGAGAGCGGCAAAATCAAACACTCAGTCGTGGATGACGTCAGAAATTACGTGGTTGTGAATACACTGGCCAAAGTAATGTTGTTCTATAAAGGCGATCTTGGACATCTGATTGGATAGATTCTTTGACTCTCTTGAGCCCGCTGCTCCAAATAAAAATCACGATAGCTATATATACTTTCTATTTATTATATTTATTACGTATTTTATTGTTGAAAAGTTAAAAAGATTTTTAAAAATAAAATAAGAAATTGTAACTGTCGTTGGACAATTTGGTTTTCACAGATCGTTCATTTCCCTTTTTTCACTCTACTCCGCGGCTATTTTTCTCGCTTTGCTTATCACCTGAAAAAATAGTAAATCGTTATTGTTTACGTGGGTAAAAAATGACATGGCCTATAATAAATGAACTTGAAAATACCGCGTAGTGTATTGGTTCTTCTGGCGAGACGGAGCTGATGTCACGCAGCAACAACAAAAATCCGCTAATATCCAGCCATCGCGGAACAAAAGGTTTTCTTATACAGCATAAAAACACCATTTTTGAACCACACAATGAGTACATGTAATGAGTAACCCAGAGCGGGCAAAATAGCCCTCTAGTGCCCGCTCGGTAGCCAATCACAGCGCTGGATTTGGCCATAAATACGGAAGAATCACTCAGCGGAGCCACGTAGCGCCAAGATACGTCACAAGAAATCCACTCAGCCCTCGGCTTGGTCGAGCCGAGTCAGACATGCACATTTGATACTCTGTACAGTGATATGCAGATTTTTTATTTCTTGTCGGTTTGTTGAAATGCTTGTTGGCGAATTTCTTTTAAGGTTATCGTGTCGAGTGGATGGTTAGTATTTTAAGGAAGCTCGGCTTCTAGACCAAGCCAAATCTTTTTATTACAATCAAACTTATTACAAACATCAACGGGTGACGAAAATTAAAATTGAAAAAGCTTATTTCCGGTTGTGATTTTTGCCGGTGACGTCATTTCAAATTTCACATAAGGGAAGGCTACCAAGCCGCGTTGGTACTGAACGAGAAACGTTCGAGAAAAGGGATCTTCAGTGAATGAAATCAGTGTACTAAGATAATCTAAGGATGAAATTATATGCGCTGAGTGTCTTACGAAAAGATGCGAAGTCAAAGACGTTAGTGTCAGCCTTTGATCTTCAATCGTTTGGATATTTTCAAAGATCAAGGTAAGCTTGTGCTAGGTTGTTTCTGACCAGCCTTCTGACCAGCTTTAAAAAACAGTTGCTTAAAATCTTCTAAACCTCAAACGTAGATTTGACTGTAAACGGACTATCTTCTGAAATAATATGATAATATTATTGATAATAATATTATCATATTATTTCAATAATATGAGTCTGTCCGTTGCATGTCTTCTACCATTTCGTAACAGAGAATAATGTAATATTGTAGCGCATAGTAAGGTACTCCTTAAGACATTCTGTCTGCAGACAAATCGATGAAATTGATCATCGGAAAATCAATGGATCAATGGATGCCAATCGATGGCAATTAATCGATTGATAATCGAGGAACAATTTTAAAAAAGGTGGGAATTTTTAAATGATAACTAACGGCGAAAAAGACAAACATAGTTAGACATACAGTGTACATTTTGTATAATTATAAGAAATGCAATAATCTTTTGTAGTGTAAAAGAATTTATGCTGTTTACCAGTCAAATACTTGTGGAGAGAACAAGAACAAATGAAAGAGCCTCTGTGAAAGAACAAGGTGTAGTGTACAAGTAGGAAAAAAAACATTATTCTAATGTGGGAGTGATAATGGCGGTTGTGACATAATGATGAACTTGTAAGTTAACTATTAGGCAAGGTAAGTACATGGTAAGTATAAATATATATTTAATATAATCTTACTTACTCCCAAATGTTAACGTTTAAGTTCATATGGCCTTTGAATATGTCTATTGGATACAATTTATTAGCATGTACATGAATTCATGTTCACACAGTACACTGAAACTGAAGATTCATGTAGCTTATTGAAAAAGTGTAGTCTAATTAGGTTGTACTGATTGTACATGAAGTTGTGGTTAAGGAATATAACCTCCCTTTCTCATCTGTTAACACTCTGTTAAAGATCATGGCCATGTCATTCGACTTTGAGAGAACCTGAGCTGCAGATGAGAGTTCTCTCAGCCATTCATGGGAGCGGAATGACACGTAGATCTTTATCAGCTTACAAAGACATGGAGGTCGTATTCCTTTAAGAAAGTACATCGGGTTACAAATGCACAGGAGCAAGACTTTACACTACACTTTTGTATGTGAAAAATAAAAGAATAATTGTTTTATGTGCACTACTAACCATTAACTCATATCAATTTTTGTACTGTGATAAAAATAGCTTTATTATCTGAAAAATAGAATCTTAGCTTAGTGAACATGTACTCTTGTATTTTTGTTACAGAGATGCTAACTAAAAGTTATAAATTAAATATTTCTTTATTTTGTAACAGTATTTGTTTGTTTGTTTGTTTATTTATTTTTGACTGAAATTGTTTGCATATCTAATGCTTAAATTGCAGAATATGTGTGCCATGTGTTTGTTAGATCAGATTCTCTTGGAGGAGTTCTGGTCTCAGATCTTGAGTATCCACAAAGAGTTGTTTTCACACTTTTAAATAAAGTGAGTATAAGATTATCATTCCTTTTCACACTAGTATGGGGGGGGGGAGGGAGTGTTATAAACCTCAGGGTACAGGGCTTGGCAATATAGGATAAGACAACTAAATTACAAGCTGATATGATATGACAACTAAATAACAAGCTGGACACAATTTTGTGAGTGAGAAGTACTCTTAAATGCATAGTAATGAGGATACGTGTACATGTATCTTCCAGTCTAAATGAAATTGTTGAGACGTGAACCAAGAGTTTCTTTTGGTATTTGTGCATATCTGTACACCACCCCCAACTCCTTATAATATATCCCAACAACATACCCTTCTTCTAGCTTACAAAGTTATTAAAGTTAATTAAAAGTTATAATTAAATAAGGCTAAGTGGCAACCTGAAATAACTAGTCAGTTAAAAATGACATAGTGCCAGTTTACAAGCTGATTAAACGTATTATGGTCGAACACACACCACCCAACACATAGAGACACGTGCACACCTATTATATAGTATGATATATGCCAGAAAAACAAAGTAATGAGAAGCCGAGATCACACCTATTAATGATATCTTAAAGTAAATAGATGTTACTTATAAACTTAAGTGATAAGCAAGATAGATAGAGATAAGGCATAGCGAAGACAGTGATAATATTATCATCATCATCATGTCCTTTTCCTTGTGAGGGGAATAGGGCCTTGTGTTCTCTCTCGCCAAGCTTCTCAGTTTTTAGCACAAGTACAAGCTTCCTTCCATCCTTTAAACCCCAACTCTCCTCTTTCTCTCTCGACAGTTCTTCTCCAGGTCTCCCTAGTCCTTCCTCTTCTACCTCTCCTTCCAGTAAATCTTCAGAATGCGTCGTAGGCGCTTCTGAAGGAAAACATTAAGCTTGTTCTCGCCGCTTTTAAACACTGGCCATGTTTCGCAACCATAAAGAACAACAGCTAGTACACTGGATTTAAAAATCTTCAACTTGGTGTTTATGTTGAGTTGACTGTTTCTCCAGATGTTCTTTAGGTTTAAGACTGCTTGTGATTTTCCCAGCCTGGCACTTGTATCTTTGCCTGCAAGACAAGTTGTTGTGACTGTAGCACCAAGATATAAAAACTTCTTCCCTCTAGTTGGATTTTCATTCCTAGGTTCCATTTCATAATGACATTTCCACTGATCTTCTGTGGTTAATCTTCAGCCTGGTTTTCTTCCCATTTATGCTTAGATTTTCAACCTTTGTATACATGTCCACTATCCTACTTGCAACAAGAGCAATATCATCGGCAAAGTCTAAATCCTCTAACTTGAGAGTGTAATATAAAGAAAAATCAACTTTTGCCTAGTACATGTAGCTTTGCAGATAGTTCTGTTTTAGTTTACTGTTGAATGAAGCAATTGGCAAATCATGCTGGGGCGGATCTAGGGGTGGTTCGGGTGGTTCGGTTGAACCCCCTAAACTGAACGTAAAAATGCATAACAAACGCGTGGTTAAAAAAAAGTGAACCAACTCAGCTAATAAATATATCTTTTAAAAAGGATATTTCTTTGTGTCTTTGTACGCGAAAACAGCAATAAAAACAAGACAAATTTGTGCCATTTCAGAGGCCCTAACAGTAAAAATTTTCCGAGGAACATGCCCCCTAGGGGCCACTGCCTTCGGTGGGCGTTTATCCGAACCCCCCTTCATCAAAATCCTGGATCCGCCCCAGTCATGGTCAGTAGCATTCCATGTCTTAGGGCCTTGGAATCGATACTATTAATTTGTGCAGTGTAACCTTCTTGGGTGCTTAATAGAATTGTAATTGTCAGGAGTAGAAGAGAATGATGACAAACTAAACAAGTGCCAAAGTCTTGGATCCTATTTTTTTGTCGATAGTTATGCTGCACAGTTAGAGTTCCAGTGTTTCAAAGTTTGTACACATTTGAAGGGGCACAGTCTTCACACAGACGTGGGGTTTATTTCTAATATGTGAACAAATGTTTACAACTTCTTTTACCATTTAATTGCGTCGATATTTATTACGAGAGACTTACAATTATGTTATTTTTCTGCCAGTGATCATATTTTTTAAATTATAAACTTTAAGTATAAATTAAATCTTGTTTTTTAAAAGGTTCTAGAGGACTTTTCCCAAAAATTTTCACCTTCACTCTGGAAAACAGCAGAACCAAAGTAAGCACATTAAATGTCTGCAAATGTACAATAACTAACAAGATGTGTTGAGTGTGTGTTAAAATTGTGATGCTAGATAATGACTTCAATAATATTGGATGATTTTGACTCTCTTGCACTCTTTTCACTCTGTCTAGCACAATAACTTGGCCAGAATGTGAGACATATTTGCAAGATTATCAGGTATGTGTTATTCAGTGCTTCTTAAGGTATCATGGTAGGTGGATTTTGATAAAAAAATCGATTTTATTTTTTTTTTGCCGTTCGAATTGAGAAGACTGTGATAAATATTTTGCAAAAAAAATGAGCAAAAAAGCTTTTTTACTTTTTGAGATACGGAAAGAAACTATTTTTGAATCTTATTAACCCCTGACGGCGCGATGACAAGTTCCTGTCATCGCCAATTAAAATTCACCGCCGATTGTCACGTGTAATGCAAATTGCGTTGTAATTTTCATTATACTGAAAATTGATCCGTGCCGACATCTGTCAATGCCTCATCAAATCATTCTTCTTACATGCGGTGATTTTTAACACCTCATCATAGAAATTGCACAAAATGTTTTTCGCCTTTTTCTCGATAAAGTAAAACTGCATATAAGGGTGAACATTTTTAGTTCGTTTACGTGCGTCTTCCGACAGAATTAGCAGAAAACTGGCAGCCACGTTCTAGGATAATTCTTTCGAAAAAGGGTGTCAGGCTTTGTTAAATTTCGCTTCCGTTTCCAAGTTATGGCCTCTTTTGCAGAAAGGAACGTCTGCATTGACAACATCAAACTTTAGGAGGTTGTAAAAAAAAAAAAAAACACATCTGGAAAATCGCAGACACCTTTTTGAGGGTGATGTGTGAGAAAACACTTCCGATGTAAATCTCGCCAATCCGATAATTCACGCGCGGAAGCGAACCAATTTAAGCGAAGCAGTGTTTCTGGGGATTTCTTTTAATATCACTTCGTCATTGTCTTTTTAGAAATTTTTAAAGATATGATTGTATTCTATAACTATTTAGCTTTCAGAAAATGTATAGGTTGATGGTATTTTCTTTGAAAGCGTCAGCGTAAGGGCGCGATTTCCAAACACTGTCAATCCACCTACCATGATACCTTAAAGTGGGGTAAAGTGAGTTATTCATGCAGTCAAAAGCATCCAGTCTGCTCTCACAGTTTACTATTTCCTATACCGTATTTCCTATGAGTGGAGCATTTTGCATTTTGGAGCATTATATTGTTTTTTTATGCATGTATACTACTTCTAAGGTGATTGTTAACCCTTTAAGCCCTGATAGTGCCATATGGCACAAAATGCAATTACATGCTCAATATTCAGTCAATTTGCATGAAATTTGCACAACTAAAAGATCTTGGAAAGATCTGCACTTTGAAGGCATAATATTAGGCCCCCCTCCTATACAAGACTTGATTTACCCCCCCCCCCCCTGCAACTTTTGGAACCTTTTGTCTTTGTACTTTTTAGACCAAGTTAATATCTGACAATAAGCTATGCACTGAGAGCTGCAAATTAAGCTATAGTTAAGGGGGATGCCCAGTGTGTACAAGGAACAAAAAAAAATTAAACGTTTTTATTTTTTCATTTCGCGCACTTGTCAATCCAATCTGTGGCCTCCTCTATTTCTTTTGGTATGATTTATAGCATACTTCAGAAAATACCTTTCAGATGGTATATCACATGTAGTCTGCTGGTTCATGGTTACCGATTTAGAAAAACGTGCCATTTCCTTCAGGGCTTGAAGGGTTAAGTTAAGAATGTTCACAGGTAATTAATAATAAATTTTCTTGTTAATAAATGTGACAGAACCCAAGAGAAGCTGATGCGATGACAAAAGTACAAGCAGAACTGGATGAAACTAAAATAGTCTTAGTAAGTTTTCAAAAGAAATGAATTTCCTCAAAGAACTTTTTAATAGTCATAGTAATATCGCCCCACTACATCAGTAAATGTAGAAATTTGGGGGGGGGGGAGGGTTAGTGGGAGTCTACAGCTGTAGTAGCATGGGACTAGTTTCTCATTTTTATTTTAAACCATTGGGCAAGCATTTCATTGAATTCACATCATTTTCTGAGCTCTCCATAACCTGTTTAATCCTAAGTCAAGAATGTACACTGTACTCTAGCTTTCAGAGCAAATTTTTGCCAACAGTTCTTTTGAGTCTACTGTTACAATTACGTGCACTATTTTATGCAGCAAATCAATTCTTTGAGTTTTCATGTATCTATTCTTTTATCCTGGCAGCATAACACCATTGAAGCAGTGCTTCAGAGAGGAGAGAAGCTTGATGATCTTGTAGAGAAATCTGAAGGATTAACCCTGCAATCAAAAGCCTTTTACAAAACCGTAAGTAAAATGACTTGTTATAAATAAAACAAACTTATTTCAAAGCCATTCATTACTGGTCAGACCTGTAGCTACAGTGTACAATGTATTTTAAGGAGACATTCCGCAACATTTTGAAAAGTTTTAAATCGACATTAAGAAGTTTGCATGGCTACAACACTAGAAATGGCTACCTACCTAGATTGCCTAAACCTAAAACGGAATGCGGAAAGAGAGTATCCTACTTCCGTTTTACAAATGACTGGATGTCCCTCCCAGTATTTTTAAGAAGGCCAATGCCATGCACAATTTTTAAGTCAAACCTTACAAAGTTGTTAATGGACAAATATTTTAAATAATGGACAAATATTTTAGATGTACGCTGATTATATTTTAGTTTTTTATGACAGTAGGACAGTAGGTAGTTTTTTAATTCGTAGTTTATTTTAGCTTTTAATACTTTTTAATTTTTTACGGAGGACCTCCCTGAAAACCACGTATTTACGTGACGGGCGCTTCCTCCTTAAAGATTGTTTATTATTATTATTATTATTTTACACACACACATGAATAGCAGATTGCTTGTTGTAGCCTTAGGAGTTCAGAAGTCTTTGTCTACTGAGACAATGCCAATCACTGTCACTCAGCAACTCAGTTATATCATTGTATGTGCAGATTTTTGTTTTCTTACTTCTGTAAGGCTCGTGCTTATTCATACACTTTACAACACCAACAACTCATTCATCATGACATGTACAGGGCATGGATGTGGACATTACAGGCACTTGTTGTAAACAAGCAAAGTCACATACTTAAGTTCCATAAAATGGTTGTTCAGTAAAGGTAGTCCAGCTGCAGCCATGAATTTGTTACCATTCGTTCTTTGTAATTTACAGTATTTTCTTTGTTCCCACAGGCAAAGAAAACAAATTCATGTTGCTGTGTACAATGAATTACTTCATGGAATCTATACAGAAGACTGTTATTTTTGTACATAATTATAATTATAGTGTTTTTGTTCTGAGATTTACAAAATACCAATAAATATAGAGTTGGTTATCTACAAAAGGCCACTTTTGTTTCGTTTTAAACTGACTTGGCTTCAGGGCAAGCTCATGCACAAAAAAATTAACCAACAACAACAAATCACTTATTTATCCGTCAGTCTCAATGTGATTTCTTGTTTTATTCTTCCAAGCCTTGGAACTAAGTTAAATATTTGGCTTTTTAGAAAAGGCCTACAGAGCACTTTCATAGATGCTCAAATAATTTGTTCCCCAAAGAGAAATTTCATCAATCCAGGGGAAAACCAGCAAGAACAGTGTAATGTCATGTTAACCAAACTCTGTTAAAAACTAACTATATGTATTTTCAAGAGAAGTGTTGAATATAATATTCTACCTGTGTTCTTAGTATTTCTTTCATTTGTTTGATCACACTTTATAATCATTGGAAAGGTAAATTGCATGAATGCAGCTTTGACGAATTATGGACAGATTAAAGGAATAAACCATAACCTTTATAAGAGTAAGTGGCAATTAAACTAGATCAACTATTAAACTGCTTTGTTGTTGTCATGTCTTCAAAAGAGAGCTACCACAATATTGTGCTGTGGGCTTGGTTGGAACAAATTTCCAGGCAAATTAGATACCAACCTTAAGTTTAAAAATCCTACATGTAACAAACAAATCCTACTTTGTACATGCGGAGGGGCAACTCTGACCATAGTCATTTGTGAGATTTTCATTCTCTGAAATGTCACAAATAGTAATCCCTAAGAGGTGTGACAATCACTCTCCTCGCTTTTTCCTGTGTATATGGCAAGCAATGCTAGGTGCACAGCTCAAGAACACAGTTGTAGAAGATATACTTCACTTTTCATTGTGCCTTTATGTTAACTACTGGTAAACTGTGACAAAGGACATTTTTGTAAAAACTTTATTTCAACATTTTAGTCCGATACCAAGGATTACAAGCCATATGACATTAACACCATACACTGCATGAAAGAACAGTTAATTATAAGAGAATGGAGGTTCAAGCAGAACACACTGAGAATGAATGACAACTTTACAGATCTCACAATCACATCAGTGGAAGTAGCTCGTCTAAAACAGGGGCACTGCAAAGAAAAGAGTTACACCTTTCATGTACATGTGCATGTATGAAGGTCAATATTATCAAACTGTCTAAGCTTGTCAAATAGGGAATAACTGAAGCATATGACAATTTTACAAATTTCTCTTCATCCATTACAGGGAGTCTTAAGGATCCAGTTTACTCTCAACATCGTTAAATAATCAAGCTAAAAATCAGCGCCAGGTTGTTCAAAGCCCGGTTAAGCGAACCCAGGATTAGCGCAATTTGCAACTTTTTGATGAGCTTTTCTGTTTGTACAGTTTGTCCTTCAGTTTTGAATTTGAATAACCTCAAACTACACAAAACATAAGCAGTGAAAGCACATTTATACAAGAAAAATTATTACTTTGGTTAACTTTTAATCCTGGCTTAGCATTAATCGGCTTTCGAACAACCCGGCCCAGACAATTACAAAATATACCTCTGAGGAAATTGATCTTTTGTATGAAGTAAAATGTGTGCTAAAAATAACCCACAAGTTTCCTTCTGAGTGGTGGCTTTAGGAAAGGAAATGGTGGACATCTGAGGCGAAGAAAGATTCTTCTGACCTTGGTGGAATTCAAAACATGATCTAGAGAATTTTACATATTTCAGGTACACATAAACAAACCTTTAGCAGCTTCAGCTTTTTTAATTGCTTCAAGCTCTGCTTTTTCCTGGGCTCTTGCAGCTTCCACCTCTCTTTCACGAGCTGCTATGGGTTTAAGGTACTCTGAGAAAAATTTCAAAGATAACCAATCAATCCATTGTGATTAGCAGACATTTCAGTGGATTTTAGCCGAGACGTACATGATTGTACAAGTATAGTTCAAGGAATGTGCTGTTGTAATGTCTAGATGTACATGTATCTCAATGAAGTATTTAAATACTACATACTGTACATGTGCATAATTATGCTTCAGTGGAAGGTACAAAAATTGTTAAATTAACAACTTGGCAATCATTCCCAGAGCCATTTCTACACATGTATTAATCGTTCAGCTAATTTAAGCCTCAATATCATCAATACCTGTAACAAAATATGACAATTTGACTCAGAACTGAGCAGTCTGGGTTCAAGTGCTTCCCCAGTTCAGTGTGTTGTGTTCTTAGACAAGACACTTAACACTTACATTGCCTCTCTCCAGTCAAGAATATAAAATGGGATCAGTGAATTTAAAGTAAAATTTCCTGCCTAGTACCTACAGTAACTGCTGTCAAGAACAACAACAACCCATTTCTTTTTTGTACTTGGACTATTGCATCTAATGTTCATTATACTCAACCTAAAGACTACAGTGTACATGTAACGAGTGTGTTCTGTTGATAACTGCAGTCAAAGCTCTTGTTATGACCACTCTCATACGTGACCAGTAACAAATACATGTACCAGTGAAACCCAGTTTGAATATTGTCGTTCAAACTTGGCAATTAAATACTTGTACGCTACCATAACCTTGCCCACCATAGGGAATTGCCAATTGTCTTCTTTTTTGGGGCTTTTCAAGTTCTTGTAGGCAACCACTCAAAGATTGTGATTTAAATATAAGACTCAGCACTGTAATTAAAGTAGAAACTACTTGATCATATTAACGGCTTTAATCTTGGGTTACACTGCAAAAGTGTATAATTATGGCAGTCGCTTTTTCCCTGTTTACATAGTCTCATCTAAGCACAAGGAGGGTTGGGAGAATTCTCGAAAGTTATGCAAACCCTGGACTACGACTTGGGTTTGAATAGCTGTCTCAAATTCATGCAACCCTCCTTGTGTTTAGATGAGGCTATGTAAACACAGAAAAAATGATCTACTGCTTAAGTTTAAGCCAGCAAAAAATGTGCTATCCTGAGACTTGGGTAGAGAGCTTTATGCTATACCTCCATGGTTAGCTCTATTGTTTCATTATGCGGTCCCTTACAAAAGATCAGTCTCATAAACGACCAATGTTAGTTACCGTATTTATTCGATTAAGCGCCCAACCTCGAATAAGCGCCCACCTCGAATAAGCGCCCACCCTTTAGGTAGGATAAGTTAATAAGCGCCCAGCCTCGAATAAGTGCCCACCCAAACCCCCCCAAAAAATAATTTTGAGCGCCCAACCTCGAATAAGCGCCCCCCCCCCCCCTCTCATCCCCCAAAACATAAGTACGGTAAATAAAGTGTACAAAAGCAAAACGGGTATTGATTATTACAGTATTTCTTTAATGGCTCACAATCTATAATTTCATTGTCTGAAAAATCGAGAATGTTTTCATGTTTTGTTATTATTTATTGTTTTGTTACAAAATAAACCTTTTCCTTGCTGAAAATGGTGAAAATTTAATAAGCGCCCAGCCTCGAATAAGCGCCCACCTCGAATAAGCGCCCACCCTGAAGGTCCAAAAATTAAATAAGCGCCCAGGGCGCTTAATCGAATAAATACGGTATGACCACTTATTCAATTAATTACCAAGGCGGCCATTTATAAGTCAGCTTTGACTGCATCAAAAAGTACAAGTAAATAAACCTGTCTGATAAATTTGAGAAGGTACAACTTAAATTACTAAACAAGTAATAAAATTAATTTATAGCTGTCTATCACCACCACTGCTAAGTAGTAATATCAGTATTAAACAACAAAGGTTGTTTTACCATTTCTTTTGTATCCATATGCCAAGCCAACCAAGAGAGCTGCATATCTTGAAAACTGTTGAAAAATAAAATTGTTGCATCTATTTTATGTACATGTTAGACTTAAATCTCTTGTCATTATTCATCACTGAAGCTCCAACATCATACATGTATAACCTGTAGCTCTGACCATGTTCAAATGTTACTTCCAGCTTGTGCCAATGGCCAGCAAAGCAGAATGGTGGGTCCTCAACCCCGTACGAGCCTCTTAACAATAATGCGGAATGAAAAAAAAAGCAACAAACAAAAACCTGACAAACTTGAGCAGAGCTGCTACTGAAAGTTTTAAGTTTAATCAAAAGATCAGTAAATTAGTTTGATGTTAGCTTGTAAGGTTCTTAGCTCAACATAAACAATATTTAAGTTGAAGTTGAGTTTTATATTAAAGCTGGTATCCAGTCCTTTAGCTTCCAAGTCAATTAGCCTCAAGCCTGTTAGCCCTCAATGATCAGCCAGAGGTCGATTTGCCCCCACACTTAGTCCATCAGCACCCAAATAAAACTGATTATTCTTCAGTTGCATGACTAACCAGAAAAGTTTGATAGTTAAGCAGACTATATACTTTTAAAAGCCCATTCACAAATAAAACCCTAAGTTTACCTGCGTTTCATTCTTGTCAGACCACAATCAGGGCTGTGCTCTAGAAGCATCCGGGTGCCACAGGCAACTAACTTTTGCCTTTGAGTGACTGGAAAAACTTACTTTGTTTCATAAAAGCTTCAGTGCTAGGCACCCAGGATTTCATGGTTTAGAATCTTTGGGCTCCTTGTAATTTTTCTCAGACCATAGCCTCAATCAAAAATCAAAATCTCGTTATTCTATCAAATACACTCGGTGATAACTGACCTATTCCGCTATCAACACACACGCTTGCCAACAAATATATTTACTAAGTTCAACAGACTATTTTTTGGAGGGGCTAAACCGACTTCTGGTTGGGGGTTAACATCGACTTGAGGGCCAAGCGACCTTTCCTTATGCAAGGCCACTGTAGTATACAGTGTAGATCACAAGTTCGATCTTCGGTTATTTTTTACGTTTTACATGTACGTAAAGCTTGTTACATTACACAATTTATTGAAACATGCACAGCTAACAGAAATAACTGAATAACATTCAACAAAAACTAAGACCCTGGGACTTAAACTAAGGAAGGTTGAGCTGCTGAACATAGCATTGAGAAAGTCATTTGAAGTTGCCTTTAACCAGATTTAACAGGAAAATTCAGCATTACATTTTGCATGTTCCAACCTACCCGAATCGCTGGATTCACCTTAACAGGCATCTTCACCCTTCTTCTCTCTCGAAACACCCAGTAATTCCCCTTCAAATTCGCCACAAACGAGTTCACTACACTAATCCAAGATGGCGCTCAGCTGTAGTCGTGAATCAGGCCCAGGATGCTTTTCAACCCGGATTCAGTAGGGACCCACGATAAAATATAAAATATGGAACATGGAACATGGAACATGGAACATGGAACATGGAACATGGAACATTCCGGAACATCCTGGGAGATAAAAAAATTAGAATAATTATGAGAAAAATCTATCAAATTAAATAAAGAAATACCAAAAAAAGAAAAATAAGTAAAGAAATAGGAATAAAATAAAATAAACTCAGCTCCATGTAAACGCTTCTTCGAGGTTGCTATTGCTTCATTTAACGAGGGCTACGATTAATTTCTTCACTTATTCATGTTTACAGGTAATTAAGTGCGAGAACTTGTCGTCCAATGTATCTTAATAAGAGACTATAGTCTCTTGATCGTTATTGATGTTTCGAGTGGGACAACATAACGCTTCCGTTTACTATGCATCAGCCCTTCAACAGAATCTGAAGGTTTGCCATGTACGTAAATTTATGGTGCAGAGCTCTGAGAGCTGGGCAAAGAAGCAAGTTCCGTGTGGCAAATTTATAAATCATCAATGCTCGAGTGGTCCCACAGGCGCCCCAAGCTCAAAATATGTGGTGTATACGACAGCTTGTGTATATAGAGAACTCAGTGATGAAGCCAGAAAAGCAGAAGGACAGTGAGCTTCAAACAGCCAAAGCACTATATGAAGAAACAAATGAAAGATTCAGGCAAGCAGCTAAGAACTAGCACTTCAATGAAAAAGCTGTAGCTCAAGGGCTTCTCGAAGTTGTAAAAATGAAAATGGAAAATGCAAATTATGGACCAAAGCAAACAGCGTTCAAATAAGAGAACTGACCTAGTCAAGAACAAAAACAGACTGTTAGAAGGCTGAAGGAGGAACAGAATCATAATTTTATGATGTTATCGTGGGAAAAATAATATCTTACTCGTTCGCTGCTTTGACTCGGGAGTATTGTTTTTGCCACTCGGACATTCATATCTTTTCGCCATCGTGTAATATCCTCTGTTCAACAATCCGATTAGATTCATTTTTTCTTTCTTTTCATTCGCCGTGAGGCCACCACGTGACAGGCAAATATATGCCTACAAATATTGTTATGCTTATGCGTAATACTGTCTAAATGTGTTTTGCTGAAAATTCGTCTGGCGTCTCGGAAAGCGCCTGGCTAGAAAAAAAGAGCCTCTGCACTACGTACTGAGTATTTCAAGTTATTTCATGATTATCAGCCATGTCATTTTTGCCCACATAAACAATAATGACTTGTTATTGTTTTTTAGGTGATAAGCAAAGCGAGAAAAATAGCCGCGGAGTAGAGTTAAAAGAGGGGAATAAACGATCTTTGAAAAAAAAAATGTCCAACGACAGTTACAATTTCTTATTTTATTTTTAACATCTTTTGGACTTTTTAACATAAAATACGTAATAAATGTACTAAATATAAATTAGCTATCGGTGAAAGAATCTATCCAATCAGATGACCAAGATCGCCTTTATAGAACAACA
The DNA here is from genome assembly GCA_964020085.1 of Micromussa lordhowensis. Taxonomy (NCBI): domain Eukaryota; kingdom Metazoa; phylum Cnidaria; class Anthozoa; order Scleractinia; family Lobophylliidae; genus Micromussa; species Micromussa lordhowensis. The sequence continues at coordinate 122,236 of OZ026595.1, forward strand.
TTACTTTCGCCAGTGTATGCACAACCACGTAATTTCTGACGTCATCCAAGACTGAGTGCTTGATTTTGCCGCTCTCTGTGTTTTCCTTGTCGACCGCTTCCAAGAACGACCGTGTTAACTCGTCTAGTCGCTCTTTTAAGCCTTTTAAGTCTTGTGACTGTGGTGGTAAAATTCTGTTTTCCCAAAGCTGCAATGAATGAACAAGAAAGGCAAGTCAAGTCATTTGATGCCTAACCAATACTAACCTGGACGTTTTGTGTTTCTGTACCCGGAGTGTGAGTCACACAAAGCGAGGAAAATGAGTCTGAATATCCCATATCCCGTATTTTTTTGGCCTAAATATCCCGTACAGACCGTAAAATTTGATTTCAGAAACTAACATTTTTTTTTACCCGGTATCCTAGAAAATTTCTCTATCTTGTATCGCATAATTCTTTCCCACAAATATCCCGTATCCTAAAGGAAAAGAAAACAAATAGACAACGCATGGTGTAAATCTTAACTGTATTGACTTGGGGTTTCGTATGTTAAAACATACATCTTCAGAAGTGACGGTTATAGCTATAACTAAGAGTCATACATTCGACGTTTGGTTTTACCGACATAGAAGGAGTCACAGTCTCAACAACTAGCTCTGTCAATACAGACCCTGCGTAATGTTTGTAACCGTTGTTTGCTCTCTTTTCCTTTTGAAATTAAAATGGCTGAAGATTAAGAATATCCCGTATCCTGTCATTTTTCCCCCTAAATATCCCGTATTCAAAAAACCCCTAATGGAGCCAAATGTTGAGAATAAAAGAGCAATAATAGAGAAAGCAAAAATTTTACTTACCACTCTTTGCATAAAACTTGAGATATCAATTAAACATGATTCTAATCGGTCGCTTAATTTTCTTATTTCGTCATCACTCGAGCTGTTAACCAGTTTCACGGCTCTTGCGATTCTAAGGAATCTCTGTATATCATCACCAAGTATTCCCGCGTCAGTTGCCTAAGTTAAAAGGAATAATAATAATGAAATTGGTTTTATGATTCAACTTTCATACACTGTACACTCGCAAAGCCTCATACGGTATTGAAATTTCTCGTTCATTGTTAGTGAACTCGTGCAGGTAAATCCCGATAATGCACTCGCTGAGTGCGTCAACCTGTAATTATATCAGCTCAACATTTAACGAAAGGCGGGTTACTCAGCCTTATTAGCACCGTTTGTCACGCAACGTCTCACCACACAACTGAAGAAATTAAACGAAATAAAGATGGTTGATCTTTTATGTAGAAGCTAGAAAGCGACCTTTTTCTTGTGATTAATTACGTTTGTGACTGTGGTAGCTGTCTTATCAATCTGATAATTTCATTTTCGTTACATGCGATCAGGTGTTCTTTTTAACGTGTGATCACGTTACATTTTCGTTCTTACCCTATCGATGGTAGAATTTGTGAGTTCTTCAAACTGTAACGCTTCTATACTGTCACTAACACGGCGTGGTAACTTGGGCTTCTGTGAAAAAAAAATAGCAAAACGTATGAAAAAAAATATGCTTCCTGGAAACACTTTTACTGAATATTTTGATAGAAAACTACTAAGTTAAAATTGTCAGTTAGTCAGAAGTCAATTCCCTGTTTATTGTGACAGATTTCATTATAATAATCACTCAATTCATGGTTGGTTGTTGAGTGAACACTCCGTTCTTTCTGCTTGACAATGAGTATGATATATTATCCACTGCACTATTCAGGCAAGCCTTACCAGCTCATCTTCAAGTTGCTTTTGCCAGCGATCCAACTCTTCGCAAAGGCTCCGCAGTGTTTGTACATCTGATGGAGCGAAATGCAACTTCTTTTGGTCTTTCATGGTTGCCGTATATTTATGTTTTATCCTCAAGGTCGATCTTGTACTTCAGTTGTAAACCTTGTTCCGTAGACTATGATGGTCTTCTACAATGTCAGGGTATTTATTTACCATGGCCGGGCTCAAAAGGGAAAAACCCGAGATGTAAATAAGCCATGATAAGTCACGAGATGTGTTTAAGAAAAAAGCCAATTTTGTAACGGAACATCTGGGCCATTGTGTTCCTGGAAAATCAAGGGTGAGCTCTGGGCGGGGCTGGATCAGCGTACGTAATGATATAATTGTGTTTAGACAACAAAACATTCTGAAAGTCGTTTGAATGCCTTGTAGATATGCCTCGCATCATGTTGATAGTTATTGAGTACGGTAAAATAACTTTCCAAGGAACACAATCGGTTTAGTTATTTTGCTTACTGAAGCAACTGATCTTCTCATATCTCCGATCATGTCAGATGTAAGTCCTACTTCGTGGGCACAAAACACTCCTTGATTCATTCAAGTGAATTTCAGTTTCCTGTTTTTCTGACTGCAACTTACTTGTGACTACCCCACATATAAAAAGTGAAAAAAAAAAATCCAAAAATATTGCCTGACACTGTGTCAAAATTAAACCTGCACTGCTATTCTAGAAAACAGATCAGAAAAAGAACATGAAAATTGTTTCAACAATTTGATGGAAGGTAGTTCATCAATGATCTGTGGACCGAGGAACATTTTAAAAATAAAACTTCCGGTTTGAATCGCATCCTGTTTTGAATAGACTCACCCAGGTGACATCACAAGTGTCACGCCAAGCTCTGGGAGTCACATATCATTCAAAACGATGCTTATCTAAGATTAGGAAGGCATTATCTCACTTGTTTTAATAATGGTGTAGATGTTCTATAGTGAAATATAAAAAAGTTAGGTTTAATCACTGCTTATCGTGCTCCTGATTAGGTTTCATCCATGGGATATCCGTTAGAGTGTGAACTGATGGTTACACACACACTGCACTGATATGTTATTTCAATGTCAACCAATAAGGACAAACTCAAATGGATATTGAAATCAAGTGAACCTTAAAATAACAGTTTAAAATATAAAACGAGCGAGTGATGACTTCTTAGTTAGAAACCCTGACCAATTCAGTAGTGTAGGTAATCAGGTTATCTCTTGATTATCTCGACTGCAATTAATGAACCGTGAGTGAATTTTGACACTTCAAGTCTTTAAGATGTCTGTTTTTCGCCCCTGCTGCGGGGAGGCCAATTTTGCGTCCCAAGATCCATCCATCCTTCCCTTGTTCCATAAAATCTCACTCTAGTTCGCATTAGGATTGTCGAACTCAATTATTTTTGTTATTGAAAACTCATACAGCTGTTGATGGTAGAAGTTTCTTCATTGGCTCCTGGCAACAACAAGTTGCGTTATTATAATTATTATTATAATTATTATCATTATTATAATTATTATTGTCCATAATGTTCGCTTTTGTAAAATATGTTCTATTTACAAGGCTAAGAGTTAAGAAATAGTTAAACATTAATTAAAAATTGTTCAAACCAAACGTTTTCGGCTGTTTGCCATCATCAGGGTTAAAAATGATGACCGTCCGCACATGCATATATATCTTATGTAATTCCCGAAGGGAAAAGTTTGGAAACATGAGAAATAACTTGTTTGTTCAGGCTGGGGCGGAGTTGTTGGATCATTAGCCCCTCGACGATCCTGCGCTTGTGGAATGTTTGTGCTGAGGAGAGAACACGCCAAGTGAAAGAATGTGATGGGTTTTCCCGCAGGTGTTTTGCAGGTTCAGAGTTGTGAAGAGGATTTGAATGCTCCGTAATTCGTACTGCTAAGTTGGAAAAGGAAATCTGAGGTCCCTACTAAGTGAAAAAGGAATTGTATCACTGGCGCACTCCATAGAGCTAAACGCATCTCTACTGATTTTGACAAGGACATTAAAACTCTAGAAACATCTTTCATTAACGCAGGCTATCCGAAACGTTTCATCTGGTCTACTATCAACAACTTTCTAAACGACTCGTCAGAAGATGACAACATTATTCCGAATTTTCTCTTCGAAGAACGAAAGAAAGTTGTCATCAAGCTCCCTTTTTGTGGCAAAAACGAAAAAATCAGTAAGATGTTTATTACAAAACTCAACAGGTTCACTGGTTTCAATTTCATCTTTATAATCCTGTGGCAAACCAGGCAAATCAAAACCCTCTTTAATAACAAAGACAAAAACACTCATAGATCTAAAGTTGTTTACAAAGGAGATTGTTCTTGTGGCGTTGATTACATCGGCGAGACTGTGAGAAACTTAGCAGTACGAATTACGGAGCATTCAAATCCTCTTCACAACTCTGAACCTGCAAAACACCTGCGGGAAAACCCATCACATTCTTTCACTTGGCGTGTTCTCTCCTCAGCACAAACATTCCACAAGCGCAGGATCGTCGAGGGGCTAATGATCCAACAACTCCGCCCCAGCCTGAACAAACAAGTTATTTCTTATGTTTCCACACTTTTCCCTTCGGGAATTACATAAGATATATATGCATGTGCGGACGGTCATCATTTTTAACCCTGATGATGGCAAACAGCCGAAAACGTTTGGTTTGAACAATTTTTAATTAATTTTTAACTATTTCTTAACTCTTAGCCTTGTAAATAGAACATATAATTATTATTATTATTATAGTTATGATTATTATTAATATTATTAATATTATTAATATTATTATTACTATTATTATTAGTAGTAGTAGTACTAATAGTACATTTAGAAATTATAATAATTTGCTTAAAGTAGTGTTAAAATAATCTAAATAAACACAAATGAACGAGACAAATTGCAAAGGAACGAAAAAACACCGAAGAAGGTAGCAGACTTCATCAATGTTTCTTCGTCAGAAAAAAGGAAAGTTCATTCATTTCAATCTTATCACATCCCCACTGTGTGGAGAGTTCAGAGTTCCGCCATTTGCTGACGTTCTTCTAAAAGCAATTGCCGTCACCAAGGCATGTAACATAATGCATTTGTAAACTGGGCAAAAGTACAATAACAGAGAAAATTGCAATAGTAAAATACAAAAATTAAACAATTGGTTTATAGACAAGTGTTGGTTTCTTCCATGATCTTGAAAGCAAACCGCGAGGAGACCAGATGGAAAAATAGTCGTGGCAACACACAAAGCGACAAAATATTGAGAACGCTCGTAGCACGAGTTTTAATAATTTTTTATGAGCGATCTCCTCCTTTCTCTATCAGGGGTGCTTGGGAAAACATTTCATTTTCTTCTGAACGCAGTAGGAACACTCAACAAGGCAAAGTCAGGGATTTTATCATAACTCTCAGTTTTCTTATGCGTCTAAAGTTATATATTTAGCTAAAAGTTGTGATTATAAATGTGTAAGAGAAAATGACATCCCGTCTTTTCCCTTAACAAGAGAATATGATTCTGACAGGGACAGAGTAACATCACAAGAAGCAATATATCAAACAAACAAAAGAAAACCCTTGCCATCGCACAATAAATGCGATAGATTATTGTTACCTTGATAGCAGTTAGCTGGGACCACTTCTTTGAGTGATTGCGGGCTGGACTTCAGCTGGAGTTTTACTACGTATAGCACGGGTAAGTCATTTCTTAGATTTTATAGACTTGCTGGATCGTGACTGTGAAATAACACAAAACTAAATCTGGATCGCTAGGAAAGATGCTGTTCCATTCATCAGTGGAAATATTCCAGTTCAAACCGGATTTTAGGTGGAATTGAAAGCTCCCCTGATGTATAGACCGCCAGTATTTTTTTTGCATGCCGTGAAATTCACATGTTACTTCAACTTTTCTAGAAGTAATAGTTTTTTATATGTAAAATAAGAAGTGCAAGTTTGAAATAAGTAGTAAACACGCAGTATTTTCTAAGCAGCTGTTATCTTTGCTTTTGCGGACTTTTATCTCGGTTTTGAGATGCTTCGGCTTGCTGCGGCTTCTGATGCAAATATTGTCTAACTCATCTTCGTAAACGACGCAAAAGTAATATGAAAATATTACCATAATTTATATCTTAGGATTCATTGGATGACTTGAAATTGTAGGATAAATTCTAGTTAAAAATTAAAATAGTGAAATAAAAGTAATATGAAGTAAAATGAACGAGAGAAATTGTATAGGAACGAACAAACACTGAAGAAGGTAGCAGACTTCATCAGAGAAAAGTAATGCTCGTTCCCTTCAGTATTATAACATCGAACTAATACAATGCTTCTGACGTTATTCTGAAAGCAAAAGCCGTTGCTCAGGCGTGAAAATGTGTTTGTAAATTAACGCGCAACGAGGAAACGTTGTAAAGTTAACCAGAACGGAAAACACCAACAATAAGTCACTTGCTAAAAATTAGATACGTTCATGTAATAATTGCAAATCACCAAATCAAAAGCGAACATACGACAAAAAAAAGCAAAGATCATGAGGAAAGTGTGGACGACAAACAAAATTAAACTTAGTTTATGAGTTTCTACTTTCACTGTCAGGTGTCCATGGGGATATATTTCATTTAATTTCAGCGTGTCAAAAGCTGATACAGGGCAGTGTCATCAGCATATCATTCGTATATTGGTAACAACAGTAGGTAAGTCATTGACAAGAACAAAAAGAACAGAACCGAGGATGGATCCCAGTGGGATAACAGTAGTTTTCATTTTTTTTTTCAGTTTTTATTATTGCACACTGTTTACAGAAAAAATAAAAAAAACACGATTTACAACAATATAGGACGAATAAATACAAATAGAAATTAACTGGACGATAAAATATTTAATTGTGCACAGTGACCAAAGTAGCCAAGGGGCTTTCAAGTTGGCCACTGTCATGTAGATTTAAGTTGGCGATGGCCGCATGTTACGTTAAAAGACGATATTACAATCATAAAAGAAGGAAAGACATATATACATGTAAGCTCAAATAAAAGGAAAACGATGTCCTGATATCGTACAACATTATTTTACATAGCTAGCAGTTCAGTAAACTATGGTCAGTTTTGATTAGTCAATAAGAATTTTTTATATTGCTTTTTGAAGAGTAAGTATGGAAAACATAAGTTCTGACGGGACAGATTCCCAGATTTTTATCGCGGAGAATTTTAATGTAGATACCCCATAATTGGTGCGTACTGATGGCTTAAAGAAATTTGATTTGCAGCATACCTGGTATTATCTGGGTGAATCTCTGATGAAGGTGTAAGAATATTCAGTAATACAACTGGGGTGTTACTTTTATCGTTTTTAAATTTATGTGTAAAAAGTGATACTTTTAGTCTATAAATATTTTCGAATTTCAAAATTTCAAGAAGATTATAATACGGGTTGACATGTTCTCTGCCATGGGCAAGGAACATGCTTCGTATACATTTATTCTGCTTAGTGGAGATTTTATTTAATCTAGTTTTATAAGCAGCACCCCAGCTGGCAAGACCATAGTTTAAGTATGGATAAATAAGGGTGTAATATAACTGTTTGAGCATATGAAAATAAAGATAGTGTCTTAGCTTATTAATTTCCCTACATTCTTTGCTAATTTATTATTTACATGTTGAATTTGGGGTTCCCACTGTAGATGCTCATAGATTTTGACAATGATTTTGTCTATACCAAACCAAAATGTAAAGAACATTTTAAATTAATTTGTCTGAAGCATAACTAAAAATCGTGCAAAACAAAAATAAGCAGGAATAAGTAAAGAATTTGTACGGATTTGCGAAACATTTTTACGCCAAAAAAATAAACATTTGTTATTTCAGTAGAAATGGAAAGAACATAAAAGTTTTCCGCATGACAAATTTATTCCGAAGATTCTTCTCTCTTCTCCGTTGGTCTGTCGCTGTTGTAGCCAGACAATAGACATGTCAGCATTTTAGTCATAACTTTCAATTTACAGGGCTAAAGTAGCTTGAGCTACAGGGCTAACGTAAAGTAAAGAAAGATTTTAAAAAACATGGATCTAGCTAAAAGAAACTAACGCCGTTCTTTGTTCTGACAAAGAGACAGAAAAGAAACATCGGGTTTTTCAGCGCAATCTTGATGGCCTTGGTATTTTATCGAATATTCTATCACACACAAGATGATTTATCCAAAGTGCCATGAGGTCCACGAAATGCTGAAGAAGCTAAGAACTACAAATTTAACGTGAGATTGGAATGGCACTCCGTGCGAAGAAGACAGATGTCAAATCACTTTTGATAAACGCAACTTTCGTGATGCTGTGTTTGTCACGCTGTTTCGGCCGCGATGAGTAGCCAATTTAATCAGTTTGAACAGGCAAAGGGCAACAGGCCATCCGCACAGAGGTTGGTCTTTTACTGCAAAGAAAGTCCCCAGCAGTTTTCAATGGCACCCAAAGGTGACGGCGTGTAAAACTGGACGCGCAACACATCGATGAGATTCGGACTTTTTCGTCCCTTATGGATCTTATTCACCATTGAAAATCCAAACTAAATCAGACTTTGCGGAACGACCCGACGACAATTTGAGCTACGCAAAGGCAAAATAGTATCCTTGCACGTAAATCAAACAATTCCAAGCCAATTAGTTTTATTAAAGATCCTGATAATGATAATTTAATTTCAAGCAACCCCAATAGAATTGCTAATATTCTTAATAAACGTTTTGCGTCGGTAGGGCCTAAATTAGCAAATAGGTTACCATCCGTCCAGCGCAACTTTATTGATTTTCTCAACAGATCTAATTCTCTTGATAAGTCATTTACTGTCAATTTGGTAACCCCAACAGAAGTGAAACTTGAAATTTCTAGCATACCGAATAACAAATCTCATGGCTTATATTCATGTCCAACGCAGATATTGAAGTGCTCATCGAATGCTATCAGCAATACTCTAGCAGCAATCATAAATCTATCTATTTCGATCCTAGTAATTATAGGCCAATCTCTCTGCTATCTAATTTTAACAGAATCTTTGAAAAATTGATTTTAAAGAGAATGGAATATTTTATTGAACAACATAATCTATTTTCCCCATCTCAATATGACTACCGTAAAACGCTTTCAACTCAGCATGCAATCCTAGATATTGTGAGCACCATACAGACAAATATGGACAAACGCTTATTCTCGTGTGGAGTTTTTATTGACCTAAAGAAAGCTTTTGATACTGTAGATCATAAAATTCTACTACATAAGCTAAATCACTATGGTTTCCGTGGTGTCATCAATAAATGGTTTTCTTCTTACCTACAAGGCCAAACATAAACAACTCAAATTGATTCGTATATATCTGCTAGAAATTAGTTGTGGTGACACGAATATCCTATATGCTGACAAAAATATTAGGTCATTGGAGTTAATGGTAAACCAGGAGCTCTGAAAATTGCATTGTATGATTGGCTAACGGCAAACAAATTGACTTTGAATATAAAAAAAAAACTTCGTGATATTTTCTCCTGCTCAAAGAAAATTTACCTATCAAACCTAAAATTATGATAGAGGCAACTGTTGTTGGTGACTGACATTTCGACAACCTGGGCGGAAGTCATCTTCAGAGTCAAGTGAATAGTGTTTGTCAGTCGATGATGTTATAAGTGTGATTGGTCACTTTAGCGATGATGGCATTGGCTGAAAGACTCATGTAAAGTTTGTCATCAGTCATTGGTCAGTTTCGATCTGTCTTTTGTTAGTCAAATTGCTTGGTTTGAGGTCCGTGTATAGTTAGTCAAATTAAGTCGGTCTGTTAGAAGTCCGTTTTTCGGTTTCGTTTGCGTCGTGGATAAGTCGTTTGTATGGCGCCGGTAGTTGTTGACATCTGTTAAGAGGCGTTTGTTCTAAGTTAGTGTACCAGCTTTGAAGAGTCAGTCGTTGAAAATAGTTCTTACTGTAGGTTAAGCATTGAGCAGTGTCCCAGTCAGCGTGACTGTACTCTTTTTAGTTAACTTCCTGATTTCTGTAAACTTGTATACCTATTTCCTTTTTATTTTAGTTAAGACATGACCCTCCTATATTAGCTAGCTACCTGTGGGCATGTCAAATTTGTTAAAAGACTTTTTAGAATATTAGAAAATAAAGACTAAAGACTAATAAAGACTAAAGATAAAATGGACACTTTTGGTGTCAGCAACGGCTGTAAGGAAGATGGTCTTAGATTCGATTTCGATTATTTTAATTTTTTTTGTCTTAACTTTTTCCAGTAGCTTAAATGTTAGATGCACGTGCGTATTCTGAACGAGCTCCATGAGCTCCTAGACGTAACGTGGGTAAATAAAGTATTGTTGTTGTTGTTGTAGTTGTTATCCGTGCACTCATGAAACACATACCAGCAAGCCTCTTTGAAAAATGTGTGACTATGTTTGAATTAAATTACACATGGAACTGTCCTCGTAAAGTGGGGGACGACTGTCTTGAAGAGATTCAGTGCCACAAGTTCTACTTCGTATGTGAGAATAGTTTGTGTGTAGATTACATAACAGAGAAGTATTGCACAAATGTTGCAGATTATTTGAAGTATCAAGATAAGAACGACACGGCCTACAACCAGTATTTTCAATGGAAAACCAAATGCAAGGTTGTCAAGTACGAGTTCTGGCTATGCCAACTGTGCAAGGCTCTTCATGATCCAACGAAACCGACAAAAATTTATCACAAGATGTCGAAGTTTTGGGGAATTAAAGGATCATGTGAACTTGACGAAGATCGAATTTGGAACATTATCAACAAAGGCTGAAAAACAACACATGTAGTTAGAGCCGTTGTTACTTGGAGCCTCGAGACGGACTCAGGGACGAACTCAAGGACGGACAGCCGGATATAAGATCATTGAATGGACATTGCAATTTTCTAGTAATATCTGACAGAAGAGTTTGGGTTTTATGGCAAGGTGGGGGAAGACTGCAATGTATTCTACTGTATAGAGAGTATTCCCGATATAGGTATCTTCGTTTCAAATTACTCTCTAACATCACTTAGATTTGACAATAGAATAACTACATATTAGAAGATTATATGTTATTTGCCGGCTGGGAGGTCCGTATAGTGAAAAACTCTGACCGAGGTCTTGAAAATGCTGCCCGAGGCCGCAGGCCGAGGGCAGCATTTTCAAGACCGAGGTCACAGTTTTTCACTATACGGACCGACCCTAAGCCGGTAAATAACTTATTTATTTTTTCCTCTCTCTCAAACGACTTTTTCAACTTTTGCAAATTCACGGGAAAAAACTCACGCAAGCGTTACTGTGACCGTGGTCAGAGATAGGAAAATCCGGACCGCGCTAAGAACCAATCAGATTGCAGAATTCGTTACCGTGACCGCTTGGAAAAAAATAATGTGAGTTATTACATTAGCAGTAAAGTTGTTGCTCTTGTTGCTGCAGCTATCGTCATATAAAACATATTCGAGCTAGTATGGCTGATGATTCTCTCCTCAACTAAGCCAGACAAACAAAACACGGAAAAAATAACAAACGTGTCCTTTTTTTCTACCAGGTTGCTACAAGGAATTAGACATTCTAAATAATAACCCAAAACAGTACAGGATATTCTTAAAAGCTTTAAGTTCACCTCTTCAAACGCAGATTTTATGTCAAAAGTTTACTTCTATCGCAATTGGAACAAGCAACTTCCAAATACTCAAACAAGCGATGTAATATTATTACTGTTATTTGAAACATCTTACCAGCAAAACGACTTCTCTCTCCTCTCACTTCCACTTTAAATGGTTTGCTTTGATCGTGTTTTAGCTAGGCAAGACGCTATGGTTTAGAATAGTGCATTTTGCATGCTTTTTAATTAAGTAAAATGGTACGCCTTAATAAGTGGCAAAAGAGACGAGACAGTAAAAAGTAAAATCGTCACGATTGCTACTTCAACGTATTATTGAATTTAAAACGAATGAAAATCAACGAAAAACGGCCACAGTAAAATTTAAAACTGTCTTGGAAAACGGTAGTTATTTTTTAACCTTGAATGAAAATACGCATATGAAACATGTACACTGCTTATATTATGTTTTATCAAGATTTGTGTCCGTTCATATTCTGTAAGGGAGAAATGCTCAAGCTAGCTGACTACCAAAGTAAATACAAACCTGGAGTGAACGGCAGGGGTGAGGACCTGTGTGATTACTAAATGTCAGAGCTGAACATTACACTCTGCACCATCTGAGATTGTCTCACTAGTTTGTTTAAATAAGGAAAATGGGACGCAATGTTCCAGCCAAAATAAAATGGGCCGGCAGCCTAGATGCGCTCCGGTAACACTGAACGGCCAGGTCGCATTACATTCTAAGGAGCCGGCTCAGAGGATTTGCTTTTATATGATAGATCCAATGTGACATGATCTCACATTTCAACCCGAGTCTAAAACGTAGATGTTATTAACCGTGACTTGAAAATGCACCAAAAGCGCACCAGAGAAAATCATTGACTAACGTCTTACAAAAAGGAAGTGTCAGTCACACCACGATGTCACACCACACAAAGCCAGATCAGTAATCTCGCCACAGAGAAAAGTAACGATGCCCAAGTACCACGGTATATATATTTTTTCATTCACCGCATGACACGATTGACTGCTGGCCAAAACGCATTGTCATATCGACTACTTAAGCTTCCGGTTAGCGCGATATCGCCTGGGATCTAGCCGATCAGTTGAATTGTAACTTCAGCTCAAGCGAAGCAAGGTGGGTTGAATTTTCTTTCTTTTTGTTTCTGCCATGGCTCTTTTATTTAAAGAAGAACACCAGACTTTTACGGAATGCGAATTTTAAAGACCGGTAAACATATCTTAGGTTAGCGTTTTGAAGGACTGTGTAACCTCTGCACACACGTCAATTTGCCCTCAATAATGTTTGCTTTCTTCGAATTGGAATAGAGAAGAAAACAACTTCTCCGTGGTATTTGCGCGATCTAAGTTACTATCGTATGTGATGTGGAGGACAAAATTTAAATTACCATCCAAGTTCAGTTTAGTAAGTGAATGTGAATGTTTTTCTTCTAAAGTGTGCAAAACTTTATAGCGGCCGTAATGCTAAGTGAAAGGATTATTCAACTCACAATATTTCTAGTTTGAGTAAATAATATTATGTACTAATAACGGAACACTGTGAAGAGAAAATGATCTCAAAATCAGAGTACCTCTCAAGTAGGAATGGAAGTTTGGAATGGAATTTTGGAAGTACATACGGACATGTCCTTCAGTTCAGTTTTGTGTTTCAAGCTGTCCGCAAGTTTTCATTTCATTCATGATTAATTAAGGTCTTAATGATATATATACAGAACTAAAAGCTAGAAAAATCGGTATTGAACACTGAATGTTTTCAACTCACTGTTATGATCAGGATGTCTTATTGTCATTACCCTGTGATGAAAATTACTCGGAAACGTTTGGTTTTGTAATAACGTTTCAAATGTTTAGGCTTTGTAAATTATTTGGTCTCTTTTATTGAATCGAAATATTATGTTAATGACTATATATTTTAACTAATCCGTTAAACCATTCCATAAGAAACTACAAAATAATGAGCAACAAGTAAAAGAACATATCAAAATAATAGATAAAAAACCCTTCATATTGAATTACTGATGTAAGGTAGCAAGTAAACTTAATAATATTTCTTCCCGAAAGAGAAAGGAAAGCTTATCCATTTAGCTTTGTACGTTTCGTGAGATCCAGCTTTTAAATGTGTATGGAAATTTCAGAACCTGGTGCACGTGGCCAGAATTCTTTAGCAAACGATTCTCGCTGCCAGGGAATAAAACTTATTCATTTGCAAAAATAGAAAATATCAGAAATCACTCCATACACCAATGCATTTCACCTGCTGAAAACATTAAATACGCTTCAAAATGTAATACATATCACAACCCCCCCCCCCAAAAAAAAAAAAAAAAGAGAAGACAAACACAGCACTTTATTGTTCTACTTTTCCGTTGGTACAAGCTTCTAGAATTCTTGTGATAGATGTCTTACGCTGATTTCTTAGACCCTGCGGTGAAGACAGAACACAAAACCAGCATTTTAATCATAATTCTCAACTTCCAATTTGCAGGGCTAAAGGAAAGTAAAGCAAGACTTTAAAACTGACATGGATCTAGCTAAAAGGAAACTAACGCCTTTCTTTGTTCTTACAAAGAGACAGAAAAGAAACATCCGGATTTGTTTGGGCACAATCTTGATGGCCTTGGTATTTTATCGAATATTCTATCATACACAAGATGAACAATCGCATCGTGTTGATTTTATAAGTCCTCAAACCTTCCAGTTAAATCAAACGAAGCTAATTTTGGTTTACACTCCACGTCCAACCGAGCCATGGGGTCCACGAACTGCTGAAGAAGCTGACAACTACAAATTTACAGATTGGGATGGCACCCCATGCGAAGAAGACAGATGTCAAATTACTTTTGATAAAAGTTTACGCAACTTTAGTGATGCTGTGCTCGTACACGCCTTTGGTGCTGCATTAAGCCGCGAATGGGATGTTAAACTGGCAAAGAGCAACAGGCCATCCGCACAGAGGTGGGTCTTCTACACGAAAGAAAGTCCCCAGCAGTTTTCCATGGCACCCAAAGGTGACGGCGTGTATAACTGGACCGCAACATATCGACGAGATTCGGACTTTTTCGTCCCTTATGGATCTTATTCAGCATTGAAAATCCAAACTAAATCGGACGGCGAAGACTTTTTGGAACAACACGATCAGAATGTGAACTATGCAAAGGGAAAAGACAAAATGGCCACTTATGGCGTCAGTAACCACTGTTTGCAAGATGGATTTAGATTCTCATTTGTCCGCGCACTCATGAAACACATACCAGTAAGCCTCTACGGAAAATGTGCAACTATGTTTGAATCAAATAACACCTGGAATTGTCCTCGTAAAATGGAAGACGACTGTCTACAAGAGATTCAGCGCCACAAGTTCTACCTTGCATTTGAGAATAGTTTATGCGTAGATTACATTACAGAGAAGTATTGGACAAATTCACTTGTGCGAGGATTGGTCCCCATAGTCCTTGGAGGTGCTCAGTACAGTCCCGAGCTGGTAATTCCTGGTTCTTTCATCAACGCTGCCGACTTTGATTCCGTTAAAGATCTTGCAGATTATCTGAAGTATCTAGATAAGAACGACACGGCCTACAACCAGTATTTTCAATGGAAAACCAAATACAAAGTTGTCAAGTACGAGTTCTGGCTATGCCAACTCTGCAAGGCTCTTCATGATCCAACGAAACCGGCAAAAATTTATCACAAAATTTCCGAGTTTTGGGGGAGATATGGTGGATCATGCCAACTTAACGAAGATCGAGTTTGGAACATTATCAACAGGGGCTGAAAGACAGCACATAAACTTGGAGCGCTTGTCACTTGGTGACTCGAGACGGACTCATGAACGGATTCACGGACGAACTCACGGATGGAACGACGGACACTGAACACACGCACTGAATTTATATAAACATTCCGGTTTGCTATTACTATCTTACAGAAGAGTTTCAGTTTTATGGTATGGTGGAAGAAGACTTAAAGCCGGGGTACACGTGAAGGCCGTTTTGACGTCGTTTAACACGGCCTTTCTGCCAATATCTCGGTCACGTTTCAAGCGACACTAAATCTCTCTGTTCATTTCATTAACCACTGTTTGACGGTTTTGTGTAAATTTTTGGGTGATTTTGGGGCATTTTGGGAAAGAGAAAATATAAAATGTTGAAGATCTGATGGATTTGGAAAATTGAAATTTGAAGTGAAGAATTAGTAGACGGATACCAAACAGTCCCCTACCAACCTGAGGCGGAGATCAACAGTCTGGTAGTGTTTCCAACCAATCTTAATCCTAACAATTTCCTTTTAATATTACTTCAAATTTCACTCCTATTCATGTTTACCCCCGCCTTAACTGTATACTACTGAGTATGTATCGTATCGTTCTGTAATTAGGTGGTACTCAATACCTGATTTAGTGCACGAGAGTTGAAGGTATCTTCGTTGCAATATATTCTCTAATATTGCTTAGATTTGATAATAGAATAGCTACATATTAGAAGTTTATTAAATTAGTAGTAAAGTTGTTGCTCTTGTTGCTGCAGCTATCGTCATATAAAACATATTCGAACTAGTCTGGCTGATGATTCTCTCCTAAAATAAACCAAACAAACAAGAAATC
The DNA here is from genome assembly GCA_964020085.1 of Micromussa lordhowensis. NCBI lineage: Eukaryota > Metazoa > Cnidaria > Anthozoa > Scleractinia > Lobophylliidae > Micromussa > Micromussa lordhowensis. The sequence continues at coordinate 138,244 of OZ026595.1, forward strand.
GGAAAAAATAAATTAATAACACGTTGCCTTTTACTACGAGAAATAATTTGGCATTCCAAATATCCTAAATATACAACGTACGCAGGTCACTCCCCTTGCCCATCACAGTACATGCTGGGAGTTCGTTTCCCTGCTCAGTCCACGCCCTCAGATGTGAGAAATTAGGGCCAGTCCGCTGTTGGGCTCTTAGGTCCTCCATTGGATCATCTTGAACGTTGTTCATTATTTCTGCCAGTAGACTACTCAAGACGTCTGCATTGAATGCTTCGAACCGTCACAAGCGCAATGACAAGGTTGTAAGCAGACAACTCAATGGCCCATCTTGCCGCCTCTGCAACCAGTAGAATCACTCCTGGATCAATATTTCTGTTGCCAATCAAGGGCTTGTGGTTGGCCAACACTGTAAATATCGACAAGCCAAAGAAGGAGAGAAATGACGTGTACTCCAATTGATTGCCCACCACGGTCACAAATCACCCAGTTTCCCTGAGAAGCACTGACGGATCTGCTTGCACAGGCACCTTCGTGTTATTCTACTCTCCCTGGCATGATTAGATGCATCACAGTCAAGTCTAAGAGTCACTAAATCATGGGTGCACTAACAATGGAGGAGTTGTTAACTGTTGACGCAACTACTTAAATGCTACATCACATTCTTGGGTCCACTGGAATTTGGCTTTGGATCCAGTTAGTCGTTGCAGTGGCTCAGCAATGGTGGCAAAGTTGGGACATAACTTATGATAATACGAATCAAGACCGAGGAAGATGGGCAATTTACATTGACATATGCCCAAAGCTATGTTATGTTATGCCATAGCATAACACTTGAACGGAGATGAGAGGCCAGGGAAGAGCAGAAGAGAAGCCTACCAGAATGGCAGTCTAAAAAGAAAAACCTATTTCAAATTACAATACGACGCTTATTAATAGCTTATTTCGAAACATGGGCCAAGTTTCACATTTTCCTAGTTTGCGAAGTATTTGGCATTTTTTTAGCTTTGCATGAATGTTGCATCAAGGCGAACGTCATTAATACTCGGAGCTATAACTTTGGCGCCAAAACTGGGTCACCCCCCTCCACCCCCCTCGCTTGACAATTGTCAGCAGGTAGCATAATAGCTGTGTTATTCTGAAACAAGATAACTTGTTGCTAGTTAAATTCAAGCCAGAATTCTTGCTAAGAAGGGAAAGACTACAATCGTATCGTTTCGGTAGGACAGAACAGGTTTGACTGCCGCTCGTACTTCGGGCGCAGCAACCGTACGCAAGGTAGTTCCAAGTCTTCCCTTAAACACTCGGTCACTCATTTCTGCATTGATTAAGGTCCGGTAATGGGTCGACGTCGTCACTCCCCTTGATAAACATCAAAGATTAGAAATATTTCCACTGCGATGTGTACGCGGCATCCGTACCTGTTCCACTGACCTTGCTGTCTTCTTCTTTTCTAACCTCACGGTTAAAAATGGTCTTGAGCACATTCCACCGACTTTTAATGTCTTCGTGGCTTTTACCAGGGAGAAGCTCGGAAAGCTTTGTGTAGCTCAGTTCCTTCAAGTTTCTGTCCTTGTAGGATGAGAGGCTGTGATTCCATAGGATGTCATTTTTTTATAGTACTCTATCAACTGCTCTGTCTCGTTCTCCGTCCACTCACTTTCTTCTTTTGCCTTTAACGAACGAAGAACGTCTTCTTTCATATAAATTAGCGTGTCAAAGAATTTCCATTTTGACTTCTGGCCGTCACTTTGCTTTTTTATTTCCCTTGCCAGCGACGTTCTTGCTGCATGAATCTGTCGTTTGAAATACCCCGGTGATAAGTTGTGTTTTTCCTTCAGTTCTTCCAAGCCTTTTTCCTTGTGAAGCTTGTTTTGATGCTTGTTTTTTGATTGGACATACGAGGTGTCCCAAAGACTGCGATATGACTCAAGGTCTCTATATAAGGAAAATTTCTGCCTTTCCGAAAGTCTCTGGTCTACTGCTTAAAACTCGTCTTCTCCGTCTGCCATGTTTTTATTTTAATTTGCCGCGTAGCCGCGCTTCGCTGATAGCCAATCACAAGCGTTGATTTTAAATTTGTTGCGAGACAAGTTGAAGCTTTAGTGGTAATACGAGCAACAAAACTCAAATTTGCTGCAGAAAGTAGAACTCGAGTCTACTTTTCGCAACACGTCGCTTCAACTTGCAACACTATATTTTATTGCGAGACAAGTTGGTCACGCAGGCGGTAATACGCGCAACAGAGGGTTTCAACTTGCAACGCAACAATGTTGCAAGACAAGTTGAAGAAAAATGTTGCCCGTATTACCGGACCTTATGCTATGGCTGAAAGTGTTTTGTAAAATTCTAAGTTAAGGTGCCTTCAGTAATCAGTGGTAAATCGACCTTCCCTTAGTCAAGTATCACACTCGTTGAATTAACAGTAGCAGCAGTACGTGCAAAACTATCGGTATCTCACTGAATATGTTCCAGCCGCCTTCGCTGATATTCATCGATTCCAGATATTGGCGCAATTCGAATTTATCAATTATTTTATACAATTGTAACCCACCAACGAATTTTTACGCGATTTTATTGGCTACTTTACATCACGTGGTGTAAATCATTGGACAGTATCACGCAATAACCCCGCCCGCGTCAATATTTGTCCTCCGATTACTTTCGTCCAAACGAAACAAGTCTTTATTATTTAACGTACAGGGAAAAAAACAAATTCCTTTAATCTTGTGATATTGACATTAAAAGGCTGGTCGCAAATGCTGTTCCCGAAAACGAAAAAAAGTCAAAGCTTAAAAGCGTCTCGTTTCGAGGTTTGATCTAAGGGGCGTTGATTATTCATACGATAATTTATTAAGGTTTCGGTCCAATCACAGTGGAAATAAAGTTAATTAAACCAATTAAATGTACTTGCTACCGTGAATCGCGCGCATTCACCAACACATTAACAGCAACTTTTTACGAGAAGTTTACGCGGAATATGAAAATTAATGGGAGGGCTATAGAATAAATAAACCCCTTTCTGGCTTACTGGTATGTCGGCTAATGATGCCCTTGGCTAAGACATTGTCCTCTAAATTTCACATTTGCCCTCGAAGCTTCGCTTCTCTCCGACATACAAGCCGCCTGAAGGGGTTTCTTTATTAAATAAGTGAACTCTTCACTCCACTATATAGCCAATATGGTTGGTATATTAATAGTACCATGTTTGCGTATTAACGTTTTCAAACGAATCCGAAAGCAATTCAGCGCATACTCGACGCCAGCGTAATGTAAAGTGGCTTCGATAATCCATTGACATGAGACAAAACCGCGGTTAAATACCTTTTTAAAAGCCAAATCGATCTCATGGCGAGTCAGCTTGGAGTTTAAAGGAAATCATGACTAAGCCTACTTCACGGGCTGGCTAGCCAGCTCAATAATTTAATGAATACTTAATAAATATTTAAGGTGTTCACACTTTATAATTATATAAACTTTTAAAAACATTTGCTAACTTGTCACAAAACTCCACGTGGGCAAACAAACTGACCAGGGTACGCTCCATTTAAACCCGGAAATTGTATGCTAAGTCATAAAACACACTAATACGGCTAATGAAAGGACAGATTCATTGCAAAAAAGCGAGTTGTAAATCCCCAGTCGTTCACTTCCACTTTTTTTCTCTTTCTTCTTTGGCTGCTAACCAGTTCTCTCTGTATTCACACAACATCTCCACACTAAGTAATTGCTATGAGCCACTATGTGATTAATAAACGGCAAACGAATGCAGGTCCGTCACACGGATACAAAATATAAATTGATCGTCTTTCATTCGACTCGTTATGGACTGCACCAAGCGTAACAAAATTAACGATTCAAGTTAGCGCCGGCGCCTTCACTACACTTAATCTCATATTGTGGAAAAGTGTAATTATTTTTTGAAAACAAATTGTACAAAACTGACGACCAAACTTCATTCAGTAGTGCGAGGTACAAATGGTGTGTACAGCTTGGAGGCTTGAAAGTACTAGGGATGCTTGTTCGAGAAATAAATAGCGGTACTGAATTCCATCATAACGCTACTAACTTCAAATTCTGATAAAACCAAAATAACACAGCAGATCATAAATTTCAAAGCTTTCCATACTTGTGACTGTGTAAGAAAATATTTCAACAAATTTATTTAAAAAATGTACGAGGTGGGTTTTTTTTCTCTGTTTTTAAATTTTGTGTTTTTATTTCGTAAATTTATCGTCGGATTTCTCCCGCTAGGCTTTTGACGCCAAAGTTAGGCAAAACTTAACAAAGCCCCAAATGGTCATTAAATACTTCTACTTAAACTAAATAGCGTTTAACCATTTAAAACGGTCAAATAAACAATAAATTACTGATAATGACTGTGTTTATATTAAGTTACAAGTACGACAAAACAAGTTCTGTGAATCAAGAGCTGCTCTTAGGCTTGGTGAAAATATCAACAGCAGGTTGACTGTCCATCTGGGTGTTATGGCGCTTGATGTCTTCGTTAACAGCCAACAGGTAATCTTCTATAAAAGTTTCAAGTACTGAGGAGTTGTTAAGGAATAAACTTCAATTATTTCAACGAAACTCTTCAGCGAATCTATCTTTAGGAAGCAGTTTTCAAGTGTTTTTCAAATTCCCGGACAAAGCCAACATGGGTAATAAGTATTTTGATCACAAAAGGATACGTGGATGATTGTAGTCTTTGTCGCCTGTAAGACTGACATAATGTGAACCATTGTAAAACCAACCAGGAGGTAACGGATCGAATCTGTGCTTAGACTGACGAAAACAGACATCACCAATAAATAAACAATAAACCTACAGCTATACGAGCTTTACATTAAAGAAACCCGAGAAGCAAGCAGCTTTTTTAGCTAACTTAAGAGCCAGTGCACAGAAATATCGAGGAAAGTGCGGCCACGGCCAAAATTTAACTAACCTTTGTTTCGAGTTCATAGAGAGGTATTTATGAGTTTTCAAAGGTTTTGGGGTTCTTTTTTCTAAATACGGCCTTCTTGCAGCAATATTTGAGAAAATGGATTTCGCACTCTCTCTGGCCAAAAAAATCGCCGAATAAATTAGCAAAAAATAGCATTGCAAAAACGTCCTCGCGTTAATAGTTAAGACTATATCCTCGGGAATTAGATACTAATATTAAAAGAGGAAGTTTCTGGCATTCCATATTTGTCTGTTTTTCGGTTGCAGATGGCAGCTGTCACTGCGAAAAACACATCCTTTTATGAAGCTTTGACAATAGTCGTCGTAAAGCAAGTTTTAGTGTATAATTTCAAAAACAGTTTTCGTTATGTGGCCAGAGTTGAATCAAGCTCATTTCAAGAATATAAGCAGTCGAAATGTTCTTCTTGCACGATATGTAAAAATTTTCTTGGGTTTTTCAACGGACGCTTTGAAAACCGCCACCGAAATCTGAGAATTTTCTCTGAAATCCCAGCTAATTTGCATATTGTCACGGTAACGAAACACTGACTCGTGAGTAAAAAGCGATAAACTGTCACTTCATAAAATCCGCTTCCATAGCAAAATATAGATTAAAGGCGCTTAATTCGGTTAATTTGATGCTGCGATAGATGTGGTGATAGAGGAGTATATTATATTATATATAATCATAAGACAAATTTCAGTTCAGCACTGAGACTCTACAAATGTCACCAGGTAATAGCGTATACATTATCACTGTAGAGATTATATCACGAACTGTAATAAATCATCCTTTGAAGCTGAAATGAATGCCGTTTCTATGAAACCATCGATTGTTTTGTTGCCTTTATATATCAGTAAACCTCTCAGAAATAACTATACGGTCAGTATTAGGACCTTTTAATTATATTACTACCCGACACAACAATACAACACAACAACTTTATTCACACTATTCAGGAAGAAGAAAGAAAAAAGAAGAAAACAAGCATGGTTCATACAGACCTGAGACCTTTCTTTTCAAGGACTTTTCAAGGACTTTTCAAGGACAAATCCTTCTCTTTCAAGGACTTGATTTTCTACTCAATTCGACATACATGTAATAAACCAATCGATATAAACGACTTTTTGTATGGGATGTTGTGCAAGGAAACATGCAATATAAACAGGAAACTTCCATAAATGCAGTACAGGAAATCAAATAACATTAAAACAAACCTCAGAAAATGTTTTGATTGTGTCTATTCTTTTAGCTTTTCTAGTTTGGAATTTAAGCTTGCATTTAAGTCAGTTAGTTCTTGAAATTTCTCCTTGGCTGTTTTTTCGAAGTGAATTGGCTTGGGTCACGAAAATCAACTTCCCTGTCTGTTGACATCGACTGTTTTGCTTGTGCTTCTCGCTTCTTGAGTGCGATTTTAGCGCGCTCTCGACCATACTTGAGACGTCAATTGTCCGGTCACACCAATGACACAATGCTTTTCGCTTGTCCGCTTTATATGCACTAACCCAGGCTTTGTATTGAGGGTCAGGTTCCCATTTCTTATTGTATAAACACTGGCCTTTCCGCCCTTTTGACTCCATGACGAATTCCATGTGCACGAGACCGATTACATTGTAGGGGGGTACAGGTAATTGCAATACCTTATCCCTGGAAGGCACGGTTCCTAAGGTACGTCAAATAACAGCAATGAAGTACACCAGACTCACCGTAAACAGTTTCACGCGATGTTTCATGCAGAAAACTGTGTCTTGTTAGCTTTGAACGTTTTTTGTGCGCAAGAAAACATTGCGTTGATGAAGTTTTGTTTATTCAAGGACCTTTCTATAAGATTCAAGGACTACTGGGGAAAATTCAAGGACTTTTCAAGGACTTGAGCAGATTTTTCAATTTTCAAGGACTTTTCAAGGGGTTGATGCTTTTTCAAGGACTATTCAAGGCCCGTGCGAACCATGACAAGTATAGCCTGTAATGCATGTCGGGCTCAATGCTATGTCATCATGATTTTTCCATTTGTAAAGTGTTTGTTAGTTGATCCACGGATGACCTGTATTTCCTTAGACAGTGTTGAAAAATTGTACAAATAAATTATTCCAAGTGAGCCTTAATTGTATCTTTACCACTCTCACTAGATAACAGGCCAATCAACCGAGCTGGCTCGGTTTCCGAGATCCCGCTTCGCCGCTCTTTTCGTCGAAAAAAAATTCGATTTGTTCAAATGAGAAGCCGGGCTGGTCCGGTGACCGAAATCTCGGACTTTGCGACCCAGATCTCGGTAACGGGGATGAAATTTTTTCCATATGAACACTTCAGCCCGGGTGATCGGGACCAAACATTTTTTGACAAAATAGCTTCGCAATCTCAACATAGCGGCAGAAATGGCATAATTTTTGTCTGGTATGTTTTTCTACAACAGAGGTAGTAGTAAAGTTGAAACAATCTACAAGGCCGTACAATAGTCGCAAACGATCCCCCAATTTGGTTTTGTTTCTTGAATTGCATCCCGGTTGACGAGACTGCCAGAAATTTCTCATCAAGTGAACAGACAGCAACATTCGTCCCAGTAACCGAGCCAACCGGTACCGGGCTCATATGAAGAGGCCCTAAACACCAGTAAAAGAGAGAAAACAATGAGTCTAATCCTTTTTTTTTCAATCAAAGAAAAAGGGAAAACGCCTTTTTCGGTTGGGCGATGGGAAGCGAAACATTCTGAACATTTTGGCGATGGCCTTAGTTTATGAATGGGTTTCCCGAATTGTGCCTATCACGGATAAGCCCATTTGCACTATACAGACATAGGTGCACTTAAAGTTATTTAAAACTAGCCGCAATTACTGAACTTTGAATGTGGCTTGAAAAAGAAATAACGCAAAAAAAAAAAAATCATAATGCTTTCTTATTACAAAACCAGTGTATAAATTACACGCCTTACACTTGTGTAAACATTCAATATGAATTATGAAATCGAATAAGCTTTAATTTTCACGGAAAATATCACGAAACTTTGCATTCGACATAGAAACTTTTTCGGCAAATTGTGCAACACGGAGTAAAGTGGCAGAAATGAGCTTGACTTCTATATGATAATCACTTAAACTTTTGATGTTTTAAAAGGAACAGATGTTTTGGAAGGAACGATTAACTGGGCGGGGGGTGGGGGGGGGGGGTGCGAGTGGATCGTCCTTACTCCTCGTTCGCCTTGGTCAGCGATCTTGTTCAGGAAGGAAACAGATCATACTAATTTTGTACTAAATGTTTTCCTAAGTATTAGACCAGTACTCATTTCCTGAATCTTGAAAGAATGCTTTTTCTAGAGTTTCTAATCTATTGAATTAGTCACGCGCTGTCATCACAATGCGTGACACTCCTGGCTTGGGAAAAGGAGTGAAACCAGCAACTCTTGATCAAGGAGATATTTCAAGAAACAGGTCTACCCGAGTCGTATTGAAGATGTTTTGAAAGTGTAGCTGCTGTCCACCATAAAATATCGATAAAATGCTTTCTCGCTTTGTAATGTAATAATGATGGCCCTGTCACTCTGGGACTGCAAAATACAAATAATATAGAAAGGGTGCGGTAAACTGGCATTGACGAGTTCCACCCCCTTTGCCCTTAGAAAAAGCTCCCGAGTGAAGGCCCATTTTAATACGAAGAAAATGATGTTCCGGTTATATTAAGCCTTTCTCTCCCAACTTAACGACACGAACCAAGAGATCATGAACTTGCCAAAAAGACTATGATCGTCACCGTTGAAATAGCTGCCATGCATAGAATAAGTAGAGTACAAAAACACATAAAGATCCATCCGGTTTTAATCGGAAGCTCTAGTGGCCACAAATTGTAAGGATAAATGAAACAAATTTGTTGGGGTACTAGACTTTCCTGATCTTGAAAATTTCATTCCATTGGTGTGCGTTACAGTCGTTTATGAAGGAGTGACGTTACCGTGACTCTAAGTCGTGACCCTTGACCGAGTGAAGTGAGTAACAAAATCTGGCTTGCAACATAAAATGGAGGATGGCTGGACGGCATGTAAAAACAAATCATCCTTTATAAACTGTGAAGCAGAGTTTAGTGCAGCAATTTCAATAATACCTGCGTGTGAGCGCTTGGGTTAAGTGTTGGGAATATGCTAATTATTTCAAATTGTAATAAAACTATTCAATTTTCGAAGGCGTTTTTTGAAGCGCTCGCTTGAAAACCCAGGGCAATTTTTATATGATGTGTAAGAAGTGCATTTAGACATGTTATAACCAGAAAACGAGCCCCATTGAACAATGGCCACATATCGAATACTCGGTTTGTAATTTTGAGGTAAAACTCGATTTGTTGAGACTGTGGTGGAACCATATCAAAGAACGCGTTTTTTCGTGGCAAGAAACATCATCTACAACCAAAAAGTAGGCATAAATAAAGTGCCAAATACTCCTCCTTTTAAATAAGTTCCTTTCCTCCTGATGATATAGGCTTTACTACTTACGCGAAGACTTAAATCCGAATGCCAATTTATGCTAATTATTCTTCCATTTTTGGCCAGCGAGAGTGCGAAAATCAATTTTCTCTGATAATTCGAAAATCCGCCCGTATTTTGATAAAGAAACCCCGAAACCTTTGAAAACTCGTTAATTCCTCGTTACAAATTGAAAATTAAGACTGGTTTCATTTTTGACCGTGGCCGCTTTTTTAGCATTTTGCTCGATTTTTCTGTGCATTTGCTCTTAATATCATATTACCACAAGAAACTGAAGCACAATACAATGTTCAATATTAGTTCGTTACTTCTTATTCGTTTTGTACGTCAGGTCAGCCACAAAGTTATTTGTCTTTTCTGGTAACATTTCATAACTCCTTACGGGTTGTTCGCTTCATGGGATTTCCACTGAAGATCACTTTTGAAGACATAGTTGATCATCGCACGTATATACACAACTTAAGCAGCTGTGAAATTAAAGCCTGAACGGGATTCGAACCCATGACCTCTGCGATACCAGTGCAGTGCTCTACCAACTGAGCTATCAAGCCAACTGGGAGCTGCTCACATTGTTAGTTCGCAATATACTGAATTTCTTCAGGCTTTAATTATCACAGCTGCTTAAGTTGTGTATATAACTGTGAAGATCAACTACGTCTCCTAAAGCATCCTATATGTATGATTCGGACAGAGGAAGGTTGATCAATCATGTAAGCTGAAGTTAATGAAGTACAGGGCTTTTTCCAGCATACTTTGCAACCTGTATTGTACATCTTGAAACATTTAGTAGCAAAAGTGACGCACTTTCCAGTAGACTACACCGACAAAATATACGCCGCCAATCCTGCGGTCAAGCTGCTGGCACTACTCACACTTATGTCGGTTATCTCTTTGTCTGACAAGTCCTTCCGCACTTTGAACTTTAATTTCACTGGTGCCTGCAAACAAATTAAAAATATGAAAATTTCAGCTGGCGTCGAAAACCACGTACCACGCGGCTAAAACTAGTCTCTCTTGTTTAAGCTTTATAAACATGTACCGACTTTGTCCACTCCATGGTGTTAGTTTATTAAGCCTCGCCGTTATGGTCGGGCAAGAACAATAGCAGTGGCATCAGTCTCCACAGAACCACAACATGGATCATGTTTCGAGCAAGCCTGGGATTTCTTTCCGTTTCCTGCATGATTTTGATCTTCTTTTGGGACGCACGGTATAGCTATTGAACCTACTGACTGTAATACATTTCTTTTCACGTCCTGATAAATTTGGAGATTGTTTGTTGTGAAAAGTGATGACGTCAAAAGGGAGAATCAGACCATAGTTTGTTAGCGCGTTAAAGTGAACACTTTCCTTCAAAACATACCGGTTTACACGAGGTTTTGATCCAGTCCTTCAAGACCTGTTGTTGAAGATGAAATCCTGTGAACACAATGAAGTACTCGTGGATTCCTTCTGTGGTGACATTCTGTCGGGCCTTTGCCGAGGGGGGTCGAGGAATTGCAGCGCTATCTACAGGATTCATTCTCAGCACCCCATTCAGACGGCACCACTGAACGCGAACCTTCTTATTAGGAGCCTCTTCTGTCAACAAAAGAAAACAGTTTTGAACTGTCAGTTTTCATACATCACAGCTTTGAAAAACAGACATCGCTCGCTCACCTGAGAAACAAACATGACCCTGTAGACTGTGAATCGCTCCTGCCATGAACACAATAATATAAGAATCACTATACGTCAACTATACTTCACTTAAATACGTGAAATGTAACGAGTGTGTGTTGTGATTTCAGAGCTCACCTGTTTCGCGTATTTCTTTGGATGGCACGGGTCCATGCAGTGCTGTGATAAAGAATGCATGTTACAATTTATCACTTGTGCTGCTGACTTGCTAATACCGGTTTGTTTTTTCGTCAGGTCAGTCGGGCATTCATAAGTTCACTGAATTACTAGACTGACTTTCTTACCTTTAAGATTAGCAACAAATCTTGACTTGTTTAATGGTCCATAAAACGGTACACTAATCTAAAGGACGGGTTGATATAAAAAATATAGACTTGAGGATTAATTCAGGCTTAAGCTACAACTGAAATCAATAAAATGATTATAAGTCTGGGCAAAGACTTTTGACAGTTTGCAATCCTCTTAGCATTGGCTATTCATTTCAGTAGAAGACGGTGCAGACATTGTCAAGTCAAATACGATAACTTCTGCACAGGTTAATCGAAGCGTGAATCACAGAAACTAAACCGACAGTTATTTCCAGGACTATTAGTCTCATGACTCAAATGATCACACAAACAACTGATACTGCTGGGTTCAAGCCATGTACAGACTAAAATGAATAACAATTCCACAATACCTCGTCAACCTGCGGGTCTGCATGCCCAGAGGAAAACAATCCCAGAGACCTTTAACAAGACAAAGTATGTAAGTAAGAGGAATAGTGACACCTTGAGCCATTCATGACAAAGCACCTGTCTGACGTACGTACCAGCCTGGACACATTAACTGCCTCTTCTGAGTCATCTTGGCCTCATCAAATGCACTGTCTGACAGAATCAACTCCACATCAGGTGTCCTGAAAAGACACACAGACACAAATAGTTCTCAGGCAACTTGAAGTAAAAGTGAATCATCAGTAGCTGTTTAGGCTTCTACAAACGACAACCAGAACAACAAACAGCATTATCATGGTCAGTACCTTGTGACTTCTCCACCTTTAGCCAGGATAAAGGCCACATCAGGGTTACAAGCTCGTACAAGTTTCTGAACCAAACTCAGCTGCTCATTCTGCAAATAAAGGTTCAACAAAATTCAAATGAGAGGAAAGATAAATATCTATCTGAGGCACAATTATTGTTGATACGAGACTGTGGGGTTAGTCCTTTTCTCACCTGAGGTTCTAGACAACTCGTGAACACTGCACTGTTGACCAGACCTGTTTGGAAAGAAAACGTTTGTAAGGCTGATTAAATCTGGCATGTCTTGTTCACAAGAAAATGGCCAAATACGATGCTTAACTTCCGGTTTCTGTTCGACTGGATGTAAGTCTATAACAGGCAACAGACTGCCCTAATAATTTCACTGGTACCCATGAATATCCAGGGCTGATGGCTAGTACACTGGACTTTGGATAGTGCGGACACTTTACTCTCACAGTGCCTCTCTCCACACAGGTGTATAGATGGCAACGGGTAACCGCGAATTTGATTCTCAGGGGTAAATCTGCGATGTGCGATGAACTAGCATCCCATTCAGGGGGAGTAGATATACACCTGGTCGCATGTAAGCTACATAATCCGGGGCAGTATGGACCACTTGGCCCAACACAGACTTTCCTTTACCATTGACTCTTTGTGTATCTGGAGAGATGGAGTGATGGGTTTGGTTTAAATGTAACTAGGTTAAGCTGCATACAGTACGAGTGACGAGTTACGTTGTAAAGCGAGGAGCAACAGGATAAATAACTCACAAACCTAGAGCACTCTGTTCCAGTAGTTTCGGTAGAGCCATTCTGTTAAGAAAAAAAAGCAGTTTCAAAGTGATCCTCTCCTAAATCACTACCTTAAACATAAATGTTCCCAGTTTTAACTTCTGCTATTTTTTTTCTTATCATCTGCGTACTTGATGATGTATAAATGTTGCAGGGCCAAACTAATTGTTGATCGCTCCTGGGTAACTGGATAAAGTACTACTGAAGTATCTGGAGACACTTGCTCCAGAATTGCACCAAGGAAAGTTGACTGTGCTTGCGCTTTTAGTGAAAGCGGTTTTCTAGATATTACAAATCGCTGAAAATCTGACCGAAAGACTTCTAACTTTAACGGCAAATCCTTTGCAGTACGATCCGTAGCCGCACCTGTTCTGCATGAAGGTATTAAGCGGGTCTATACAGCAGGTTACAGCTCCTATCTTGAGACACTTGGTGACTTGTGCATCAGGGTGAGTCATAATGGCCTGCACTACATCTGCCACATCAGTAAACCTTAGAACAAAGTCAAACAACAATCACATTGCTACAACAGTTCAGGACGGGTTAATGGTGAAATCTGACGTGTGATTATGGACGCTGTCGTACCCTGGTGTCACTACAATGACACGCAGTCTTTTGCCACTTGCCGACAGCCTCGCATGAAGACGCCTCTGACTTGACAAGGTGTTGGTCAGGGAATCCTGCAAAACTAAAACAAAGAAACAAAACAAAATGACGTTATCCTTTGCAAGGGAAGGGACGTATTTCATTACAACATCAAATTTTGATCTGAACAGGAAAGGTGCAAATTTTCTCGTTTTTCACCACGCCCTTGAAACTGACCTTGAAAACCTGTCAAAAAGTGCAAAAACCCCTCATTTTGCTAGCTAAAATGTACGGCTCCATTAAACATTTCAGACTAAAAAAAACAAGATTTGTTGAACCATTCATTCCAACTTTGAGCAACGATAATCTCGTCGTCAGTTATTTACCAACAACACTGTTCGGTCTGATGTGCTAAAGGCTACGTCTGCTACATGCTAAAGGGGAGAAATTACGAGGAAACGGAACATGTTATTCAACAACAAGCTAGGAAAGGTAACACACCTTTAGGATCAAAAGGATCTGAATTGCTTACAGGTCTCTGTAATATTATCCATCTGTTAATAAACAACAAGATTAGTCACTGACGAGGGTTCATTACCAAGTCAAACATAAAGTATCGCAAGTTATTCAATGGAGTGTTATGACTTACTTGCTGTTCTCTTTGGCTAGTGCCACAAGAGCTAAACACAGCGACTCTTTACCACTGCCAGGTACACCAGTCAGTATTGTTAATAACAACTAAAAAACAATTCAAATAAACATCATTGGACCGAAACGCACATCAAGATCTCTCTCCTACTGTAGCATGTCAAACTTTATCAAACTTCTAAAGCAGTCAATCAAGATAAACTATGTATGGTAGTAGTAAGTATGCTATATAAGGAATCAGTCACAAAAGCACGGAGAGGAGAGGATCATTACTGTTAGTCTTTAGGTGGTCGCTGTTCTACTGTACCGCATAAAAACTGCCTGCAGTCAGTACAATACGTGATCAGCGGTAATTGTAGATGACGCATGCCCCGAGCAGCATGACCTCACTAACAACCAAGGAGTTTGACGCGAGTTTAAAATTGTTGAAAACTTGTGTATCACACTAGTTCACTGATTACCTCAAAATCCTGTGACTGTTTCTGTTCACCTGCGGGGTAGCCGCCTAGAAGTACTGGTAGATCGTCGCACATTACGGGTTTATCGCCTAAAGAACTGCTCACAGAGCAGTGACTCAGGAAGCTGGAAAAACAACAAAGTAAGATATTGAGATGGCCTAGATTGCAGACAAAAGAACAAAGTATGACGGAGTGCTATAACAATAGCATTGAAGAAACGAAGCTCCACTTGCCTTTTCAAATTGGGCGACAAGACTTCAGCTGTAGATAGGTCGTGAATATCTGCTGTACTCTGAAGCTTTAACTGATGTTGTAAATACAAATACCTGACAGAAGTCAAAATATGAACAAGTCCGGCAGAATTACAAGTATAGACAGAGATTCATAGATGTTAATACAAATGTAGTACTCACTGTTCTTTTAAATCATCCGGCAAGTCTAGAAATGAATAGAAACAAATAGCAAAAGTTCATTGGAAAGAAACGTACAATACAAACAGTGCTGTAAAGAAACCTTACTACAATACAGATCCCGCCATCACTGGCACGTATGACCACTTTTGAAGGAAAACAGTGGAACGACCTCTGACCACGTTCAGGTTCTCTGCTCTACGTGCAGAAAACCCAGATCATGCACTGATAAGTTCCAAGAAATAATGATATGTATAACCTAACTGGTTAGGGTTAGAAACGTTTTCAAACATTTGTCAAGTCGCATTCTTACCGACTACAGTTTCAAACTGTGGAAAGTTAGGCAGTTGATTTTCTTTCCACAGATGCATTACATCAGAGTAAAATTGTCTGTAGATCCTTGATCGTGGTGTGAGAGCTAAAACCAAGAAGCCATGTTTCCTTGTGAGGTAGCAGGGAAGATTACCCTCAATGCTGGCATGATATGTGAGGACCAGCAGTGCTATGGAGCTGGTGGAACCCTATAGAAACAACAACAGATTTGTTAATCTGCCACAGCCTTTGTTGCCGCAATTATCAATGTTGTCACTGTGTTATTCGAGTACTATAGGGATTTCATCTAATCAGCAACAAACAAATGATGCGTTCATTTTATAAACATACAAGTTTCTGGCCTGGCAAGCCTTAAGGGACAGAAATGCTGAGTTTAAGGTTTAGGTGTTCAATGTAGAGGTGTTTTTTTATCGCTAAGCATTCTCGGGATTTAATGGCACATTTCCACGAAACCAGCCAACAAAGAATACTCAAGAAGTGTTAGGCTAGGAGCTAAAACAAGGGATGTTCCTTTTGTCAACTTCAATTGAATTCTGTCAAATATCTATACGAGATATTGAAATCGTTTTTAACACCACGATATCACAATAATATCGACTTAGATTTCAGAGAAACAGAGCAAAGAAACTTAGGGTTAGGAAATTCACTGTACGTATTATACCTTGTCATAAAACTGCACTTTAGAAAGATTGGAAGTTGGCAGAAGAATAGCACCTGCTCTGGGATGAATGAAAAGAAAGCCTTGCTCGTATATGTACAGAGAACCTGAAAGAATAACAAATCAACAAGGTTACTGACAAAAAATTTAAATTGGTACTTTTAATTTGTTACCTTCACCAAGTCTAACTTCAGTTTAATCAGAACTTTTAGTTGTCCGGAGTGCCCCAGGGAACAATCCTTGGGCCCATTTTATTTCTTATTTATGTTAACGATATATCATCTAACATATCGTCTTCTATCAAAATGTTCGCTGATGACACAAAGGTGTATAGAGAGATTACAGACCTTGAAAATGACACTAGAGCCCTTCAAACGGACATCGTTCGTTTGGTGGATTGGGCTACCCTCTGGCAGCTTAGGTTCAACCCAGAGAAATGCGAAACGATGCGCATAACTTACAGCCGTGACAGGTCGGTCCCCTCCTACATAATGGGATCAAGAATCACGCCTGTCAAGTATACGAAAGATCTTGGAATTCTTATCTCCTCTGATTTATCGTGGAGCGCCCAAAGTCATGCCGTTGTACTCAAGGCAAATAGATCCTTGGGTGTCGTCTATAGAACACTTGGACCCTCAAACGTTGAAGCTTTTTCTACCTTGTATAAGACCCTAGTGCGTCCTATTCTTGAATATGCCGTTCCAGTCTGGTGTCCATATCTAGTTAAAGACATTCTACCCTTGAAAAAGTCCAGAGAAGAGCATCACGCCTTGCATTAGGACAAAGACGAGGAGACATGGAGTATGAAGACCGCCTCAAAATTTTAAATTGGCCCACCTTAGAGAAACGCAGACACTATATATCCCTTGTAGAGTGTTACAAAACCGTATTTAGCCTGAATGGTCTGAATCTTAGCAACTTTTTCGAACTACAAGTAGCTTTAGATACCCGGACACGTGCTAACCACCCTTATAAATTATCTGTGAAAAGCGCAAAAGTAAATCCATACCTCGTTTTTTGTTCGCATAGTTAAGGATTGGAACAATCTACCACTGCACGTTGTTGAAGCTGAATCTTTTAAAATTTTTAAGACTAGATTAAAGTCTTTTCTTAACTTGTAAATATGTAAATAGTTTTATCCTTAGGCATTGAATGTATTATGTACTTTTTAGTTTTTAATTTCAGGAAACGTTATAGGGTTAACCTCGTGTTTCCTTTTCATGATGTATCTTTATAGTTGTTTTGTTTTTCATCATGAATAAATTATGTTGTTGTTGTTGTCTGTTAACTCAGAAATGGACATTACCCAAAATTCGTGCCCACGATCCATCAAGAATAATACTCTCACTTGGAATTGATATCCAGTTAATAATAAAGTAAATAAAAATATCTACAGTAACTTTGTCTCCACTGAATGACCACCTAATAACATCTAATTTACTTTCTCCTTGGTTTGTCTCCGGTCTTACTGCGCCGTTTAATAACATGCGGACTCCAAAATTCAAAGCTCAACCGACAAATGCGGTTTTCGCTACCGTCAATCAAACGTCGGGCGGCTCCTCCCAGCTTCCGACTACTGCCGAGCGCGCGGTAATCAAATCAAATCGTTGAGCACAGTTTAGACAACATAGTCGGAGGCTGGAAGGAGCCGCCGAACATTTGATTTACGGTAGCGAATAACACATTTGTCGGTTGAGCTTTGAAATTTAGAGTCCGCATGTTATTGAAAGGCGCAGTAATAATTAACGCGTCATCAGCTAAGCCTTAGTTAAAACGAAAGTACTTATTAATATCTGAACATAGCTAACCTGCTTCCCATCTGTTGAATAAACTTGAAATAAACACTTGATTGCCACAGAGCAGTTGTTTTCCCAACACTTCACTATCAACCTTGGACTGCATAACAGAGAAAGTAAATAGGTGCATAATGGCTGAGATACATTGCGAGTAAAACATTAAAACAATTCAAAAGTTAACTACCCTACGCAACTGGTTAGTCCTTAGATATTGTAGAGGTTTTTAATGAGAAAATACTCAATTGCTGTTTTGTACATTTCTCCCAACCACAAAAACTGGCAAAATCCAGAACATGGCCTTCCCCATACAGAAACTTAGAGCTTTCCCAAATGTACATGATCGTCTTTTCTTCTATTCGACCAAAAGACAGGCGCTAAACTCTTGTTAGAACGATTCGTGTACAGGAATGTTATACCTTGGCAAAAGACTCCATCTCTTCGGATAGTTGTCTTTCAATGCCATGTCCCTGAAAGGAAAAGAAGAACTTTGTTACCCTCATAAACGTCTCAATGAAACGATCACAAATTACCAATTAACCGCGCTACTTTACCTTCCATGAAACAACTCTAGGGACGTTTTCCGTCAGGAATACAAATGAGCTATTCCATACACTTGAACTGTCTGCAAATGATGGAGTCAAAGTGAGCTAAACAGTGTTTTTTTTTAATACGTTATTTATTCGTTATCACATCACTTACAAGAAACGATGCAGTTACTTACGTTACGTACAGTACAACTTCTTGAATTACTAATGACACGGATATTTACATTACTTACAGTACACTAAGTAACATTACTTACGATACAGCTATTAACATTTCTTACAGTAACTTATGGTACGAGCTAAACAGTTAGTTCTGTATCTGAGACAAAGTACAGATGATTCGTACCTGGAACAAGTGTCTTAATTGCAGAGTCTAGGAATGATTCACCAAATACTACTGAACCCAAACTCTGTCCAGGATGATCCACACTCGGTACATCGTACAAATACAAGCATGCCTGGAAAGTGAAACCAGTCACTTGACCTCGATCAACTGAACTAAAGTTAAAACACTAAAACAACCACTAGCAAGGGTGTTCTCTGATAAGACAGATAACCATGGCTTCTTACGGGTAATAATGAATTAGTAAAACCTATTAAACGGGTAGCTTACTCTTTTCACAGCACAGAGTGGTCTATTGTCTTGGAGATTAACACTTCTAAAGATAGAAAACAAACAATTACATTTACTTAAGAATGCATTAAGCGTTTCATTATTTAAACTCAGTAATACATGTATCTTAATCTACAGTCACAAGTTAAATTAACAATGAACTGTCAGTATTTTAATAATCTCTCATATGGTTTGCAGTACAAGCTGTTTGATCTAAAGAATGCCTAGCTGTCCTGTATGAGCAAGGCCCATGTTCAGGTTCTAAACGTGGTACATGTATTACCAGCCAAAAGAGACATGTGTCTAAGGACCAGCTGTATCTAGGTACATGTATCCAGGGACCACCTAATTCCAGGAATGATCCTAGTCATTTCATTACTTGTTTAATTCAAGATTAAATACTTTTGATGTAACATAGGCTATGGTTATAATTATGGTCACACTGAACAATACTAAAAAATTGCATTGTGTACCTGCCATGAGAATCACAAGCATCAATGGAAAATTCCACATTGCTTGACAAAAAAGAGGATTTCACTTCAACACGTCTCTGCTCCCAACCACTCTTCAGCACTGACATAACAGCTGAGTAACTCTAAAAGTTGTGTCAAAAATAGAAAGGAAGTTGAAGTAAAACTCCGTTTACTCTTTTGGCAAAGAGGATAACTCAAGTACCAACCTACAATTGAGCAAACTGGCCAGAAATTTTAACTCAGGAAATACCGGTAATTACTATATAGTGACCGCTGTTGCTGCTATTATTGCTGTAGTTTGTTGTTTAGAAAATGAAAAGTACCTTTTCTTTGTTAAATGTTTGTGAAAATGTCTCGATTCCCTCTACAACAGCAGTGATTGACAGAAGGTAAAGATCCATAAGCAACCTGTATTTTATTAACAACAAATTCATCACATAACATTCCAATAAACTACAATATTTCAAAGTGTTCTCAAAACTTAGCCTGGCCTGCTGTTTGTAAATTGCCTGTGAGTTGAGCTTACTCAGGTATGCCACTAAATGCTGGCTAAGGCCCTATTTAGATGGTCTTGGGTACCCGAGAAAATCCCTCCCCCTGGAACAACTTTATCAAGTGTTTGTATGTGAAAACAGTTTCCTTATAGGCCGAGTCAAAGTTGACCCTGCATGACTATTCATAACCCTTATTGAAGAATCACATGTGCAAATATCCCTCTATCTTTGAGTTTCCCTCAGTCATTCGATCACAGGGGCTTTTGCCGAGTTAATTTTCACTTATTTGATACAAATTTCTGCTTTAAACCCTTAATCTAGGCATTTTGTGACACTCGCCACGCTGAGAGCTGGCCCGGTTTGGCGAGCCAAAGTGTTTATATGAAGAAAAGGTGTCCCACCTGCCATTGTTACCCTGCCTGGCGAGGTGAGAAAACTCATACACCTGAGTGGTCTCTGACCTCCCCCCCCCCTCCCCCCCCCCGACATAACTCGGGGATATTCACGTAAACGGCTGTTTGAATTTGTCATCAACACATTGAAAGTTAACTCACCCACGGTAACGAAGGGCGAGGGTTGTCTCGGGTTCCCTAGACCATATAAATGGGACCTAAATTCACCAGAAATCTCACACGAAAATAAAGACTTGGGTAGACTTTGGAGCTGATAAGGCCAGAAAACCAACTGGGCTTGATAATGAGCCAACTTAATGTTCACTTAGCTACAGCACATCTCATTGTGTCAAGCCAGGGAACATGGCTCATTGTGTCAAGCCAGAGATTACAGAGCTCCGGCAAACGGTTATCAGCACGGTGCCACAGTCCTGGCCCGGGTTGTTCGAAAGGTGGATAACGCTATCCACCGGATAAATCACTATCCAGTGGATAGCGTGGTTTGTTGTGTTAACACTTATCCGCTGGATAGTGATTTATCCGGTGGATAGCGTTATCCAGCCTTTGAACAACTGGGGCCTGGGCTATAACACATGTCTTCTGAATATACACACAGGTGACTAGCAACTCTCCAAGGGAAATAATTAACTTATCAGGCAATAATGAATACCTCAAGTCCTTACTGTGCACAATTGATGACTTCTTTGCTGTATCACTTAATACGATTGGAACAAATCCATTTTGTAGAAAATATGTTCTTGCACATGTCATTGTACCTTTAGGCTCCACAGCAAAACAGACCTTTGAAAGACAATTCACAATAGCTCAAGTTGAACAAATAGGTTAAATACACATCGCCATCCTATAAAGTCCAAGATTACTCACTCATTATTGTCATTTTTATTCAATAGGGCCTGTTTACAAGGAGGGAGGGTTACCCTAGCAAGCGGGTAAACTCTAGTTGGAGGGCAAAAGATAGCCCAGGTTTACAAGCAAAATTTCACAGGTAGGGTAACCCTACAACCCGGGACAACTTGATGTGCGGTCACAGTCAAAGGGTCTGGAAACAATTAAACGTTAACCCGGGTAAGCGGGTTAACCCTTGTGTTTACAAGGGGAAAAGTTAACCCGCCTCCTACCAGGGTAACCCTAGCACACAGATAGGATAACCCACCTACCCAGGTAACCCTGGCTGCCTTGTAAACACGACGAAGAAAAAAATAGGAAATGTGCCAGTGCTAGGGTAACCCGCTTGCTAGGGTAACCCGCTTGCCAGGGAGGGTAACCCTCTCTCCTTGTAAACAGGCCTTATTTCATTTTATTTCAGTTTTTTTCTTTCACTTATTCACTTTGATCAAGCAGATAAAAACAACATTTTAAAATTGTTGTGAAATACAACATAGGCAGTTACAAGGAAAGCTAACACAGGGATCAAACCACGGAGCTACTGTGTTAGCATTATAAAATGTTCTAACAGGGGGTAGGCTCTAGTGCTCCTTGTAAAGATCGTACCATGTGTAATGCAGCACTGTCATCAATGCCACTGTTAGCAATGGTTGTGTTATTGTTGAACAAGGACTGTCTCTCAGAATGTTTGATGTTTTGCCTTGAAGAATGTGATCCCAGAAGGACAAATGGTTTATAATCACTCAGGGAACTGTGCAGAGAAAATATAAAAAATAATAATAATTCAGGTTTGTTCTAGTTACCATAAATATTATAATAAGGCCTATTATTATTTAGTTACAACATCACCAATAATAATAATAATAATAATAATAATAATAATAATAATAATAATAATAATAATAATAATAATAATTTATTATACATAATTACAGTATTGATCATTAGTATGGTGTGATTCCATTTAGATGTTAAGTTGACCAGCTGAGTAAGAAAAACTGTATGCTTTTATTCATGCCCTCCATCAAAGTTTGCCTACCTACGTGAGCCACAGTGGCACATAAGGCCTCTAACAAGGCTGCCTGTGCATAAAGATGCATGCATGCACTTTGGAGTTCGTGTTTGTACACATTTTAGCTCACCTCATGGTTTTGTCTCTGTCAAGAATGTGGCCATGGGTGAAATAACTTACAATGGGCTGCAAGAAGAAAAAGGTTATTACTGTAATGATTAATAAAACATTTATTCACTGTTCTGAATTCTCCACCATAACTGTAATGCTTGTGCATTTTGTTAGCTCAAAATGTTTGAAGCATGCTAAATGCGCAAATCATTATTGGTAAGGATTGCGGCGCACAGGTTTCCGAAGATATTGTTAAACTGTGCCCACAACAGTGGGAATGTGGAATAGATCTTTTTAAGAAAAATTGGTTCCACTCATATCTTGCAAATCGACACCAAACTGTCACTAAAACTGGCATAACCTCATCATCTACAAACATTAATTGTGTGTGATCAATTCTTGGACCAATACTATTTTTGCTATATGTAAATGATTTTTCATCTTTCTACTGATTTTTTTATTTTCACCCATTTGCTGATGATACTAATCTATTTTGCAAACAAACATTTTGCTTGAGGCTGGTATCAATACTGAGCTCTCAAAGGTCAATTCATGGTTATGTGCTAACAAACTTTATCTTAACCTAGATAAAACTAATTACATGATTTTTCACCCTCCTCAAAGAAAAGTAACTTTTAAAATGGACTTGACATTAGATGGAAAAAAGCTGACCCAAGAATCTTGTATCAAATATCTTAGACTCTTAATTATTAATAGACTCTAATTTAACCTAGAAACCTCAAATTATTTGTGTAGCAAAGAAAAGTAAGAGGAATATAGGCATTATATCTAAGCTGCATTATTATGTTAACATGAATATTCTTATAAACCTCTACTACTCCTTAATTTATCCTTTTTTGATTTATGGTATAATTTCTTGGGGCAACACATACCCCACCACACTACACCATTTGTATATTCTGTAAAAAAGGCAATGTGAATAGTAACTTTTTCTGCATTTGATGAACATACAACTTCA
The DNA here is from genome assembly GCA_964020085.1 of Micromussa lordhowensis. Classification (NCBI taxonomy): domain Eukaryota; kingdom Metazoa; phylum Cnidaria; class Anthozoa; order Scleractinia; family Lobophylliidae; genus Micromussa; species Micromussa lordhowensis. Next base: position 161,554 of record OZ026595.1, read on the forward strand.
CTGTTTAGATTATTAAACATCCTTAAGCTAGCTGATCCGGTAATTTTTTTACATTGCTATATTTATGTTCTAATATCATAATAATCTTTTGCCATGCTGTGTTGATACTTTCTTCAACCTGGTATCTGATATTCATAGTTATAATACAAGAAGTGCAGCAAACAATCTTATTACTTACCTAAATCAAGAACAACATTATGGCATCTTTAATATTCATTTTCAAGGACCAAACATTTGAAATTCATTTGATAAAAATAATTAGTCAACTTTCCTCAATATATTCAAGGAAAATATCACTACTTTCCTCTCTTAGATTTCTGCATCCTACTGTTTGCTTTAATATTGTTTACTTTCTATCTTTTATCTGTTACTTTCATGTAGGCCTTCAGATACTTTGTAACAGTAAATAGTCACTAGTCTTTGCTGTTTATTTTTGTAACGTAAATTGGCCTCCTAACCTTCTTAACTCTTCAGTTATTTTAGGAGGTCAATACTTCTCTCTATTGTAATTTAATTGTTTTTTTTTTATTCCATGTAAAATTTAAATGGGTAAGTTGTTGTTGTTTGTTGTAAGTGCCAAACAACAACCTAATGGCTACATTAGAAACTGCATGAAATCACTACAAACAGCATCTTTTAAAGATGGCAACAGTGGCCTAAGCGTACCTCACTTAAACTCCTTTCTGTGACTTTAAGCAGTTCATCAGAGCTACAAACAAAGCAAAAAGGGATTCACAGTGTAAGTCCTTGGATTTACGCTCAAGTAGTAAATATGGTACAGTGCCCAGCTAAACCTACATAAATCCCACAAATCGTTCCCAAAATTTCTGTAAATTGAACTTCTATAAAGGGATCACCACTATCAAACAGCTGAAGTCACCCTTTCAAAAGTATGTACATGTATGTATGAGCATATATAAAGGTGCCACAGGGCTCTTTATATTATTTTGACCTGCATTACATGGTCATTTGGTACAATTAAGAAAATAACTTTAATTTCAAAATGTTTCCACAAATGTCATGATAGGAAAATAAAATAATATATAAGAAATAAAATAAAACACTTAAATTGTAATTTGTACCTTTAATTTGTTAAACTAATTGCTGTTGTGTAAATTTGTCTTTCAATAGGTGTGTTCTTGTATTTGGCTTACCCCACCTCGATTAGCTTTTTGTAGCTATTTGCGGGGTAGGCCATCCACTAACTATTATATTTGGTTTAATAATATATTTTTTCATTCAATTCACAAAGTCATGCTCACCTTTTTGTATCCACATTTGTCAGAACAGATGTACAGTGACGTTCAAATAAAGGAAGAGTCTATTGAGAAATAAGAGGCTAAGTTATTAACCCTGCAAGGAAGTAAAGCAACTGTCAAGAATATTTATGTTGAAAAAGAACAATATTAGTCATAGCGGTTACTAGACAAGAGTGTTACATTCTTCCGTACTTCTTGTGAAGCCTAATAACACCTTCATTGTGAAGGGTTCATATTATTTGATGATGATGATCAGTGTTCTCCACAGATTATAAAGTAGTCAGCTAAACATTTAAAGTAGCCAGCACTTGCAAACCAAGCGTCCAAAGGACGCGAGCTTCCAGGGGGGTATGGGGGCATGCTCCCCCAAAAAAGTTTCAAACATTATGTAGCTGGACATGTGACATGACACATTTTGGGGGCAACTTAGAAAAGAAAAGATGTGTCATGATGAAGATGACACTTCAAGAGGGTGCATAATTACAGTCAAGATTGTAGTCTCCCAGTCATTACAACCAGGCCTTGCACCCTTTTTCAGAAACAAATTTCCAGGACTTTTCCAGGACTCAGATTGTTTTTTCAAGAACTCTAAAATTCACATTAACCCTTACACTCCGAAGATCTCAATGTTAATTGTCCTTACTGTGCCATACATTTTGCATTTTTTACTTAAGTTTAACAGATTTCCAGAACTTTTCAGAAACCAGCGGCCTTTTTCCAGGACTTTCCAGCCCTGGAAAATGCCACAATAAAATTCCAGGACTTTCCTGGTTTTTTTCAGGACCCTTACGAACCCTGTACAACATGACTAATTACAGGAAGTTTACACATTACAACATAGGATACTAAGCTACTAGAATGTTACAATAATAGGAACTAAATTACTTAGAATGGTAAGTTATAAAAATTAAACTAAAGTTAATTAAGAAATTTAGAATTAAAAAAATCCTGTCAATTTTAAAGCTATCAGGCGTGAATTTACACATGATGCTTGTGCATTTTATTTACCTCTTTGACAAGGGTTTCTATAACCACAGGGTCCAACAAACCATACATTTTGTCCAAATCTTGAGTCACATCAACAACCTAGTATTAAACATCAAAAAAATCATTCATCCAACATTTGACACCTTACAATTTTGGAAAATATGTTTTTAAAAAATATATATCTAAGTTCAAAAATATGTTATTAGTGTTTGTAACAGATCAGTTAGTTTTTTAGCTGGCTAACAGAAATTTTAGCTACAAGACAGTATATATCTGGTGACCAGTAATAAAGCATTGCCAAAGCTCAAAGATGGGTGCAAGTAAATAATAATATTACTAGTGAGTAATGCAAGACTTCTCCCCAGTAGTGTGTTTGTTTTTAAATAACCAATCTTAAAAATGTGATGTGTAAAAGAAAGTGTAAAAGGTGATATTTGATCCCTTCTCTTACCTTATGATGCATAGTGAAAAATCCACCACTGTGAAGAGAAATTTGCTATGTTTTAAAGGTTCAAAAACTCATTAATAATTCATAAGCACATGAGCCTATCAGAGACGTCAAATTGATCACGTGCATGAACCTTTATACCTGGTAAAAATGAGAACGACTACCATGATCTTTATATAAAGATCACACGTAATCTTTATATAAAGATCTCAATCAATTGTTCTCAATGCACACGTTTTCTTGGGTTTTCGAAGCCACAGAAGAATTTGCATGCACGTGTTTTCTCGGGTTTTTGAAACAATAGGAAAATTCACAGGTAGGTGTTATCGCGGATTTTTGAAGCTGTTCAAAACACTCGCAGCACGTGTTTTATCGGGTTTAAAAACACTCGGCTACGCCTCGTGTTTTTAAACCGGATAAAACACTGCTGCTCGTGTTTTAAACAGTACTTTATGAATTTTAAGTCTACGCTACATGTAAAGCATGCTTCTTCAAGATACACCTCCTGCCAAAAAAATGTACAGTACATTTATTCAAGCCCCTCACTTCTTTTTCTCTCAATGTCTGTTGCACTGTTCCTCAGCTAACCAATCAGCTGGAACAAGCTAGTTCCATTTATTTTTACTTTATATCCAAAGTAGCCGATTTCCATTTCAATGGGCAAAAATGAAAAAATCTTATTACCCTCCAAATCCCTCCAGAGCAAATGCTTGAACTAGTGGCCACTTCTCCAGCACAAATGGATCAAAAGGAGGCTGCTGGTCACCTGGACTGGGGACTGACACATGTATGTAAATACAAAATGTCATGTAAGAGCCTGTATTAAGCTATGCACACCTAGATGTACTAACATTTAGCTATTTATCAGCTTGAAGTTGAGATTTAATTAACTGATGTTTTGAGCATTAGCCCCTCATTGTACTTACAGTTTGGGTAGTGACTTTGACTCGTGTTTTAGTTCACAACTCTAACAATTCCCCTAAAAAACAAGGTGCTTTTCTTGCCAATGTATGCCATTATGTATGCCATTATGTATGCCATTATTAAATCCCAGGTTCAACTTAAGGCTAGCTTAAACCAACTTCGTATGGGCTTATATCTCTTTATCTCATTTTCTTGGTTTCCTGTATCAGCCTCAATTCTCAATTAAGTGAAGCCTTGGAGCCAAGGCTGGCTCATAGCTGCCGGAGCTTATCCCGGTTTCTGTAGCATGAAGTGGCTAGAAGTATTTCTACTTCCCCTGGACGGGATGCTAGTCCATCGCAGGTCACTCCCCCGCAAGTTTGTTAGGTTTCCCCAACAAATAGCAGGTACCCATTTATACACCAGGGTAGAGAGAGGCACTGTGAGAGTAAAGTGTCTTACCCAAGAACACAACACAATGTCCCCGGCCAGGGCTCGAACCCGGACCACTCGCTCCGGAGTCGAGCGCACTAACCATGAGGCCACTGTGCCTCCTCAATTAACATCGGATATAAATGTACATGTATGTGTACAATGAAGTGAACATACTGTACACTGTAGAGATTCAATGGATTAAGTAACAACAGTACCTGTTTGCCCAATCATGCCTGCTCTACTAACCTCCATATGGTATACCAAGATGGCGGCAGCCATTCACCATGGAGATGAAACTAATGATCTTGAATTCTTCAGCCTTCTCCTCATCATCTTCATACTTAAAATGAATAACGGAAGGTAAAGTAAAAATCATATCACAATTCTGTTCTGCACTATTCACCTTCTAAATACTGAATAAAATCCATGCTGGTCAATGGATAAGGGAGGCAGAATGGTCACAGGTCAGGAGCTTATGTCAGATACTGATCATCACAAAACATGTCACTCTTACACTGATCCCTTCCCTTTTTGTCTAATTCATGTGCCTAATGATACCTTTTTGGTATGATTTGGCTTCATATCAGGCAAGTCTGGTCAAACCATGGTTCATATTTTGGCAAGACAGTCAGTCAAGCCAAAAATGCCCATGGCAAGACCAAACAAGCCTTCAATGCCACTGAAGCATATCAAAAAGGTGCAATATTAGGTTTTTACTGCTATGCCGCACAAAACTAGTTCATGGATTTTGGTATCAGTATATGCACATGCATGCCATGTGCACACTGTTGTGTTGAACCACCATCTTGAGTGATTAAGTTTGTGATGTACTAAGAGCTGGTTTATTCCATGAGACAACAGATTGACGACGAGAATTCAAATCCCATACTGTGAAAAGAGAAAGTTTGAGTCTACGCCACTATGCCAATTGAAAAAATAGAAGCCTTCAACAAAATTAATGACAACTGGAATGCTTACATCGAACAAGTAGAGCAATACTTCACCACCAACAAAATTAAGAAGAGAAGCAAGTGGCAATGATGCTCAGCCTAATGGGAAACAAAACATACGGGCTACTACAAAATCTGTCGGTCCCAGCAAGGCTGCCCAACCTACAGAAACATCTGTCACCAAAACCACTACTCATAGTGGAGCGATTCTGCTTTCACAAGAGAAATCAAGTTGAAGGTGAACCCGCAAGTACTTACCTTGCTGAATTAAAGAAGTTGACACTGTATTTTGAGTTTGGAGCAAGCTTGAGACTCGCTAAGGGATAGACTTGTGTGTGGACTGCACAACGAACTTATCCAGAAACGGTTGCTCTCGGAACCAGAGTTGACATTAGCAAAAGCGACAGAAATTGCATTAGCCATGGAAGCTGCGGCAAAAGATACCATAGAGCTACAGGGCAATAAAGAGTCAGAAGTCAGCAAAGTAACCAGTGGAAGCGACAGTGTACCAAATGTGAAACTGCAGTCACAGGATCATTGTTATAGATGTGGTGGTACTATACATGAATCATCTGAGTGTTACTTCAAGGAATGAAACCTGCCGGAAATGTGGGAAACTGGGCCACATCCAATGAGTTTGCGGCTCAACAAACAGTCAGAACTCCACTCAGGGAAGAAAGGATGTGAAACCCAATCTGCATTCCTTTGAGGTTGATAATAATAATAATAATAAAGCCTTTATTTATAAAGGAGGGTATTTATAAAGGAGGGTATGCTGAATGCGATGATGATAACTTATTAACCAAGTGGCGGCTGGGGATGTCATCTGGGTGTCACCAAAGATTAATGGTCAGATGAAGATCACCTACTGTGGGCACGTAGTGGACAAACAGGGACTGCAGGAGACACCCACCCTGCCAGAGAACAGGCCCGTTCATTCTTGGGACTGGTAAACTGCTACCACAAGTTCTTACCAAACCTCGCCACCACCCTCAATCCCCTTGACAGGCTTTAGTAACAAGGCAAGCCGTGGATGTGGGCCGCAGAGTGCAAGGAGGCTTTTGTCTCAGTAAAGAAGCGCATCGCATCTGATATGGAATAGATAGGAATACCAATAATGACAGTAGCTCGCTTGCAACGCTAAGCATTGTTCCTAGCAGGATTCAAAATACAGCATAGAGCACAAGAACACCACTCGACATGGAAATGACGGATTATCATGTCTACCTTAAAAAAAAGAAATGCAACAAGGAAGTAGCTGATCCTGTGAAAAAATTTTTCAAGTGTCACAGCTAAAGGTGCTGCCAGTCAGTGCAGACATGATTTGTCAAGCAAACCAGAAAGATCCAATCTTATCACATGTGGTCAAATACACGAAGCATGGGTGGCCACCGAGCAGTGAGAAAGAATTGGAACCATTCCACAGAAGAAAAGACGAGCTCACCTTACAGGATGGCTTCCTCATGTGGGGCTCACAAGTGATAATTCCACCCGAGTGCCAGGCACAGTTGTTGGGAGAGTTCCATGAAGGCCACCTTGGCATCATGAAAATGAAGGCCTTAGCCAGGAGCTACATGTGGTGGCCGGGAATGGACAAGGCAATCAAACAAGTAGCAAAAGGGTACACAGGATGTTAACACACCCAGAACAATCCTAAGACTGCCCCACTTTATGCATAAGAGTGGCTGGTACACCCATGGCAAAGTATTCACATGGATTTTGCGGCTGGAACCGTTCTTAGGAACAATGATTCTGATCATTGCAGATGCACAACGGCTGAACTGCCATCTTGAGTGTTCAAGTCTGTGATGCATTAAGAGCCAGATTATTCCACGAGACACAACATTTACCATAAGCAAATTTGGACAAGTGACCATGATATTAGCCATATCAGGTCAGTGACTTGATAAGGCAGGATATTGGGACAATAGACAAGCTTCTGACTGGCTAATTAGGCTATGGTAATTGTATTAATCACATCAGTGAACATGAACAAGGTGATTTCGAATGTACCACCTAGACTCTATAGAGCAAAGTAAAGATCTGGTAGTCATTTGCCATTCATTATAATGGATCATTACAATTAATTTTCATTTACCTCTTCCTTATCCAAGCAATGTATGTGCAGATTTCTCCAGTGTGCAATGTATGGAAGCAGTAAAGGATAGTTGACAGGATTACAGTATACATGGACACTTTCTGCCTTCACAATAACCACAATATCTGGAACCAAAGGAAAAAGTATCACTCAGTAAAACCACCAACTTTATGAAGCATTTTGCATGAATGTAGCTCTACTGATATGGCATGTCATGTGTGCACACTGTTCAAAATAATTATATGCTACTAGTAATAACCACAGGTTAGGAAGTGCGGGCGAGGGCTATGCATGATTTGTTTCACTGAGGTTAACGAATTCATTGTAAAACAGTGGCGTTGTGTTCTTTTTCCATTTTGGGCATTTATATTTGCAGGGCAATAAAGACCAATAAAGGGTTGCATAGTGTGGGTGATTGTTTTCCCTAAAACGAGACAAAGGGACCTAAGAGTGGTTTTACTGACCTTGTGAAACAGTAACACCAGTTTGATTATACACTAGTTCTATTTTGTGTTGGGTTTGACAAAATGGTTATTTTTTCACGTTGTAAATAAAAACACTGTTGATTATATCAAGGTCATTTGATGTAACCCGACAACAACAGACACGGACAGGAAACGTTCCGATCACAATCTCACACGCTCGATTTTGATTGGACGGCGCGCCAGCTATGCATGAGCTGCACATGATTCTTCGACGAAATAGACGTCGTCCACGTGATAAAATTGTGTTGTGTGCATTCCAATTTATGGACCGCCACTTCTGCATGAACTGCACGTGATTCTTGACATTCTTAGCTTCAAGAAGGCGAAATTTACATATTATTTGACCCTTCAACTACATTAAAGATCATTGACTATGGAAGGTGAAACAGCTTTGCTTTGGTAAGAATTGTCTTCTGCTTGGTGTTGGTTTCTAGCGGTCAGAACGCCTGTGCTCAAATTACTGCTGCTTCGTGTTTGTCTCGCGTGGTCAAAGCGCCTGTGCTAAAATTACGTCCTTTCATTTCATTGGTTCTTAGTGTCCCTAAGGACACATATTTGGAAGGACGACTTTTTTTGCTAAATTCGAGTCACTGCAAGGCTATATAACTGCCGCACATGCGTTTGAAACCAATGTTGAGATTAGGATTGCGGGCTCCGCTGGTCGCCCGCAATAAAAATTGAGAAAGAACCTCCTGGGGATGGTTGGCAGAGAGGGGACAGGGGGACCTGTTTTGTTATATATATACTTCCTGTCAATATAGACTCCATACAGGTAGACATACATATCTCTTTAGTTCTATGTTGTGGGAAATTGCATACAACTCACATACATAACCAAGTTTGTTTATGTACACTATTTGTCTGTACCTTCAAGTTCCTCGTCTGTAATTCTACTTCCACTGAAATAACAAACACCACAGGAAAAATATCACATGCATGTACTTGCTGACTTTGTGAGAGTACTTGATGAGAAAACGCCAGGATTGTTTAAAGTAGATAGCCACCAGGGAAAATAGTACACTGCTTCATGATCTTATACTACTTTAATACTCTAATGGGCCAACATATAAAGCCACCTAGTTTAAAGCACTGTGACAACCAAGCTTTGTGATGCCTAGCTAATAAGATAATAACTAACTACTGACCAAGAGCAGCATGATAGGCAAAAGTTTGAGATCAGCAAAAATTAATATTTTACAGTCCAGTCAAACCTAATGCAGTAAATGCACATTTCTATATAGCATGCTACTACTAAGTCACCTTATTAATGTGGATTAATTGGGCTGGACAGCTTTTTTCTGATTTGGACAATCTCAATCCAGCTTAGTGTATTTAGTATTGCTAGTTAATGTGGATCTGGCACACATTAACACTATATAACAATAAGCACATCAATCAGCATGACTTCACAGTTAAAACTAAATGATAAATCATTACTATCTAAGCAAATCTTGCTCATTAAGCAATATATTGGCCTTTCTTTAATTTTCACACTTAATTTACAAAGGAGTGCCAATCTCTGTTTTCCTTCCTTAAACCCTTCTATTATTCTCACCTAAAATCTCCCAGGGTAAGTTCACAAAAGTCAAAAAGTAGGTAATTAAGCAGATCTTTTGTTCCACCATTGTACCTGAAACAATAACGAGAATGATTAGAAGGCAGACACTGTTCTCATAACAAAAATATCAATATAATGGCAAGCAGACAGATTATGAGAATAATGAAAATCATGAAGCACATTGCCTCAGTTAGTAATGTCTCACAATATTCTCAGAGGCACATAATACAAAAGTGTGAAAATGTGACAGTACCACAAAAGCAATCTAGAATTCACAAATTCACTAGACCTTCAATTTTTTAACATAATTGCCTTTATCTTAACTTTGTGTTTCTTGTAATAACAGAAGTCTTCTTACCTGCCATCGATACCTAAGAAAAGTAAATAAATAAATAAATAAATATTGATCAAGAATTTAACAACACAACAAAATATAAATTGTGTTTTCTTCTAAGTTTATAGCCACGCTTATGATTACTTTAAGGAAGTAATGAACTTGACTTTATACACTAATATGTCAGAGGAAAAGTGGGACATACACTCAGGTGATTAATCATCCAGAAGTTGATAAAAATTATACATGTACTAATTTATGTCTTTTTAGTACTAACTATAATTCACATTTATTTTCTTTTTATGCTTGACTGACAAAATACAAGTGACCAACTCTTGCCATTAAAAACGAACAGGATTTAACTGTGCAACAAAATATTAAATTGTACAAACTTACCAAAGATACAAAGGATACCATTTAGTGGATTATCATCACATTTTAGTATGTCCTGAACCCTCCTCAGCCTTGCACAACTACAAATTATAGAAGAGTAAATTTTGGCACCATTCAGTGTAAGCTTAAAATATAATCAAGCAAGTGTACTTCAGATGAACCTCCATTATCAGTCACCTCTTTGTAAAGGCAACTTTTTTGTGTCCCAGTGAACAGTTCATACATGCACTCTTAGATCTCTCTACAACAGCCAGCTCTCCACAACTGCCACACAGGCAAAATAACCTCTTGACAATGGCCAGTTAATCAACAAATGACAAGTGATGTATATACATAACCCCCATTTTTATTGGAAAAGGTCACAAAACTTGATTGGTATCACACATCACTGGTCTCTATTTCTTTTATTGATACATCATTCTTGATTATATTGGTCATTGATTTACATGCTCCAATAAGCATTTCTTTCAAAATAAAAATGGTGCACACCTCCCCCCCCCCCCCCCCCGAAAAAAAAAACAGGTGTCATGTTTACACTCCTATGTCCCCATAACGGCCACTTTCCTCTGTTTCCATGGTGGTAATTTGTGGGGAGCTTTGACTGTACTCAATACACAACCCTGGAAATGTTCCAAGTCTCAAGCATGAAGCCCTCATTACTACATACTAGGGTATCTAAAAGGTAGTAATGCTGCGGAACATTCTGTTGATAGTGGCATATTTTACGCCATGATTTATTTATCTGCGTGTTCCAAGATTTAAAGTAACCTTTATTTCTCAAAGTAGTGTTAAACTCTGCTGTGTAACTTAAACTCGGTCCTTGTATGCATCAACTTTGTGCATGATGACGCATTGATGGTGAGGTGTGACAAGGAATCGTGAGAAAAAAGCACATAGTGATCTGAACTATGTTCGGAAATAAAACGATACACATCAACCTCCCCTTTATCAGATCGATAGATCGAAAATTGATAGATGTGGAAATTGTAGGAGCAGAAATGTAACTTATAAATTCTGTACTGGTATGCATTAAATGTCTCTGGAATGTGGACAGATTGTGCCGAGGACGCATCCATTGATCACCATGTGTGAAAATACTAACGCATTAGCTTAAATTTATGTTTGGATGAAAAGGAATAGATCGCAGCATGTATGAAATTAGCGTGTTGTACGATTTTCGTTGTTTAATTATTCTGCAAGCTTTAGTAACGGCAATTTCTCTTCATTTACCAATTCGACCAAGGAGGCGAGACTGCGAAGAAATGACATAATAAGTCAAAATTAAGATGTCACAATTAATCATCTAGATTTACAAACTTTCACATACTGCATTAAGTATAAAGCAAGAGTTGTGAAAGTCAAGCACGATTCTCCTTCACATCGTTTCACAGGTAAATCAGAGCAAAACAAACCATTAACCTTTCTCTCTGGAATCTACGCAAAATAAGACGACAGCTCGATGGCGTGACATCCTCATGTTTTTCGTGGCGCAATGCACTCTGGTAAAAAGTGACGCAGTGCATTCTGGTTAAATGCAATGCATTCTGGTAAAAAGTGATGAATTCAAGAATTCGTATCCCCTTCTATATATTCTTCTTAAATCCTCTTTACGTTGCGGCTCGCTCACTACACTCGCTGCACAGCAATGACAGAATAAGTAAATCAAAACCCAAAATTCCGTGCCTAAACCAACAAAAAAGGCTGGTAACAGCAAAAGCATGTTTAAGGCGTGTTTAGTAATTCACCTCCTACACTCTGGATACAAACTGGATTAAAACAACAGACAGATGAAAACTGACAACAAAACCATGTTAAGTCTTACAATCAATCACTTAAGTTATTAGTCAACTTGAAGTGGTAAATTAAATGCCATAGCCATTTCTGAAGCTGACATTTCAAGCCTTAATCAACTCACTACTGCAGTTAATTTACCCTTTAATATCAACTTCAAGTGGATAAATGTAGCTTCCTGTTTGTGGTGTTTGTACCGAAATAAAAAATAAAACCAAAATAAAACAACACAAAGTCAGCAATCACAACAGAACCACCATGTTTACGATAAAAATAATGTTTCTTTTTTTCTCAAAGGTAAACAATGAAAACAAGTCATAACACGCAGAAAAATGAGATTTGATTTATGAAATGCGATAGTAGTCAGGGTTCTTGAACTGAAATGCATTTACCACTGTTGTGCTAAATGGAGACACCGTAAGGAAATAAACAAATGTTTAAAATAGAGCATAAATTAGTAAGAATCCCAACTGGTGGGAGCCTGACCAGTTGGCTACTTACACAAAATGGTTGAGGACTTGAACTTGGGACTACTGACAAACAAATCCAGACAGCAATAGGGTGGGGGACTGGAAGTGGGGACCTCAGATTTAAAATCCAATGCCCTAAACCACTTGGCCATGCCGCCTCCACAACAAATCTGTCCCTGTGTGACTACTGGATGTAGGGTAGTTCCCACTACACCATGTACAGTGTTTTTTCTTTAGAAACTAACATCTTTGTTGGTTGGTTTATTCAATCATGCCAGATACATGTTATCACTTTGCATCATCAATCTCTAAATTATACTGTCTGTGACACTTTGCTTACATTTAACAACGAAGTGATCTTACTATGGACTGCTGTTCTGTGGCCTTTGTCTCGGTTATGTAAATGAACTTACACCATAAAATCAGTAATGCAACCAGAAAATTTGAATGTCCTAATAATTGCAAAACATTTACAAACACAGCAGTAAATGCATTTAACACATTTGTCACCTTTCCAACAAACCTGAGCTTAGACCAGACATCGCTAATATCACTTGATGTGAAGATGACCGCTGTTCAAATAATCTAAACTGCCACCTTAACAACGGCCCTCCTTAATTTACTACTCTCACTGTCAAGCTTAGCAAACAAGAAAAAAAACAGTTATCTAAATAACAGCAGTTTTGCTTTAGACATAACCTTGAAGTTGAATTTCAAACAGAACCATCAAGAACTAAATTGAATCAGCTGTCTTTGGCTGAACTTGGCTTCGAGTTATCAATATTATCCAAATAAGCATGCCAAATTTCAAACAAAAAGCAAATGAGACGACATCAAAATATATACTCTGTACAAAGTTGTGTATTAATTTAATTGATGAAAAAAGACTTAAAAACTCAACAACTTCTTCCATTACACACTTAATAAGAATATCATAGGCTTCAAGTTTTAATAACAAAACAGTGGGATTTGTTAAAATCGCATTTATATTCGATCATCTGACTGTTGAAACGTAAATAATTTGGTGCATTTGAGGAAAATTAGCCTTAAAACCAGACACCCTATTAACATAATGCCATGGATACTACATAGCAAATTTAGAATATTCCAACTTTTCAAAAACTCTTAGATCCAAAAGAGTGGATTCTAACATTTAACAACACTGAATGTGTTGTTAAAAGGTCACATTTTATCATCAAAGCATGCAGTGCAGTGGTTGAATGAAGGCATAGCCCATCGGTGTCAACAGACTACAGCTGAAAGACAATATTCTTTATGTCCTAAAGTCTGGATGCTAATTCAGCGGCACATTTTTAGACATAACACCATTCAATCAAATGAAACAACAAACAAGAGACAATTTAGAACTCATTCTGTTGTGAAACTAAAGTAGCCACACACTCATATTATTATTGTCTCTTATTCCTAAGAATGTTATGCCATTTAGAATAACGAGAAATTTTTACAAACAGTTTAGTATGAACATCACCAAAACTGAATTAAACCAAAAGGCACAATGGACTGAAAAATAGCGTATCTATATCTTAACATGAATGTAAAACTGCCTATTGCAAGCATTTTCCTTGATATTCAGGAGATTTCACAGCCCATGAAGGAAACCTGATTTTCACGGCTCTAAATATCTTTGGAGGTTAAGGTGGATTTCCCCTACATGGGAGGGGAGGGGGGGGGTTGCTTAAGCCAATCTTGAAAGAAAATGCTACTTTGAGCTTCTGATCGAGTCTCAGATATTGAAATTCTTAGTCTTCTTAGTCTTAGTCTTTTGAAGACAAGACATCCAATGCAGTTCTTACCTAATGGTTGGTAAGTGACCTTACACTACAGACTGAGCACTGGCCAAAGTCATTGTGTGGAGTTCTTGATGTGGTTTAACCTGTGATAGACTAGTATGCAAAACAGGGAGAGTAGCAATAGTATCCCCATAGTCCCTGCAGAATTATTATATAGCAACAGAGAGTATGATCCCAGTTAGCTTATTTTTTTCTATTTCATCTCTTTGAAGACCAGCTCTTAGCTTTATAAGAGCATGTAATTAGTAAGCCTTCCATTTGCAGTGAAAGAAATATGATTTGTGCAACTGAATTTCTTGTATTTACATCAGCAGTGTTTCAATCATTGATTTTAATGTATTGATCATTGGTCGAAAACCTTAAGCGACCCGATAATTGAACCTAGAAAATGCTCAAACGGGTTTTTGCCAAAAAAATTTTTTTTTGAAAAAAAATATTAAAACTTGTGTGTTGTCTCTTTAATGGACTCACGACACATCTATAATCCATTGATGACACATTTCTGATACATCTCGTATGTTTTTGTAGGTTCCAAACTATGATACATGTGGTTTGTAAGAGTTTAATTTGCTTTCATTCACACTTGATTGTACATATTATGGGAGAAATTACTTTACTGTTACAAATCATTCCAAAACCTAAACAATTAGCAGTCAAATGGCTGTAAAGGGCATTTTCCAAATCTGTTTCATGCAATCAGAAAAAGTGGCTTGAAGAATTGGCTTGAAGCAAAACTCAACTTTGTTCCCAATGTCCTCTCTTACCATTGCTTCCTTTATATGTTGCCAGCATGAGGAACCCCAGCGTGAAAAATAATGGACTTCTTTTAAAGAGATATTTCCGATTGCAATCGGTGACCAATCAGTTGGGTCAATCTGATTCCCAACACTCTTATACATGTATCTCCATATTCAATAAGACATTAATAACACTAATAGTAAAAATAGTAATTAATCCATTATATTACTCCATTTATGCGACTCTAAACCTTGAAAGCTAACTTCCACCGTGTCAACCAAATCATATTTGGTTTCACATTTTGTCACTTTCAAAAGCAGATAAACTGCAACTTTCACAGCAGATGACACATTTGAGATACATTTGGACTTGACAACCTTGCTAACTCACTGCAGTCATGTCAAGTTCTAGAGGAAATGACATCTTATGCTGAATATTCCTTCCTAGGCAAACCTATTATTTTTAACACAGACAATCAGAATGAGAAATTTCCACTTCTACCCTACAGTACACTTTCTTGAACAAATTGAAGGAGTGCTGGTTACACCTATGTTAATAAAACATTGCTGTCTTATCAAAGGAGTTCATGTGCTCCATTTTAAATTTCTGGCATCAAAGATAGCAGAGGAAGGAAAACAGGAACCCAGACACATGTAATAATGGATCAGATGATAATTTTGCAAAAAAACGGAAAGAGTTTCCTGTCACCCGTAGCGCAATGTCACCCATAGAGTAAATTTGCAAGTCTAGCTTTTAAAAGGGTCACAAAAACCGGGGCAATATCAAGGTTCTTCTGACCAAGAAAATGCAATGTGAGCCGGATGAAGTTGAAACACACAGGTGAAATCAACTAAAATATTGGACCAATATGCAAATAAATACATGAATGCTACTACAGAACGTAATCTCAAGGTACATAGAGATGAATGGATTTCCACAAGTACAAAAAGTGCAAAGAAAGTGACAAGGGAAGTGACAAAAACACATTATGGGTGAATTTTAATCGGTCGGTTTTTCTTGATCTAGCCGCTTTCACAAACCGAAAAAGAAAAATAATGATCGGCCCCATTTGTGTATTACAACCCATTTCATTGAGAAAATTGAAGTGAATCATTCCTTAACGTAGCATTGGTTGCCCGGTTATTGCTCGTACTTGGAAACTTGCGATGTACACACAAAAAAGCTCTTCGGCTTCCAAAATTAAGCGTGTTAAATTGGGTTTCAAAGAAATTATCTTTATAAACAACGCTCCGAGCGATGAAGCAAACATTTTTGCGATAAAATATACATATTAAGCTTGAATAATTTTAACAAAATGAAAATGAAAACTTGACGACTTGGAGGACCATGAACATGTACGGACTACCTTGTGGACTGTGTTATAAAGATTGTTCTATCGATAATTTCCTCACAGTTCTGAGGAAAAATATCAGCATTATTTTTAGAAAATAAATGGGTCCCCAGCTTGGCAGATAACAAGCTTCGCCTCCGTCGCAAACAATAACAATTTAAAGCTTCAATTAAGTTCGAAAAAACATGTCTCTGGAAAGGTCGCAGTCAATTTTTACAGCGAAACCATACGCTGCAAGATTTCAACATGTAAGCAAAAATAAAAGCCTCCACAAGTTAACAGGTCTATCATAATTTATTTTTTGTAGAAGAAACTAAAATATGTTCGCTTAGAAGCAAAAAGCAACGAGTTTTCACCTTGTTTTTTGTTTGGTAGTCTAATTTTTTGCCTGTCATCTTCGATTTATCTATGACTACACCCTTTTCACGCCACAAATTTACGAAAAAATATCGACCTACCTTACAGCTGGCGAGAAGAGCTGATGCCTATTTTTCTTCTTGGCCGGAACAGGCCTTAGAAAGGAAAGTTTACTTGCAAAATCGCTCATAGTTTTGCAAAAGTACAACTCACAACAAACATGGCCGCCATTTTGACTCTTCTTCGAGAATCGTGACGTCAGCCCTACTTGCATCTGATTGGTTTAAAAAGGATTTTGCCGCGAAATCCAAACTTGCGCGGTAAAACATCAGTTCGAAAAAAGTTTGTTTACTTCATAAACGCGATTCGCTTCAAGGACTGCGACCGCCATCCGCCCTTATTGAATAGCTTTCTCTTGATTTCCAAAGATCTCTATTAAACAATCTCTTTAATATCTTATAACATCCATCTCTTATCATTTTAATACATTCTTTCGTTGAATTTCGTATCTTCCTAACTTCATGTTTACTGGAACAACGTGCAAAAATTGTTCATCTGCGTAACACGGTCTTAATATATGCAAAAATATACAAGACCTGTTTCTACATGGATATTATTCAAGGAGATAATACAACTCTGGGATCTAAATACAAGGCAATAAATAAATGTTTGTTTTGGTAAGTGGTCCACGTACGAGCGGCTTCATTTACAAACTTTTGAAAGTTTAAAAGACTGTACATGCCAAAGTGTTTTTTTCTCCTAAAAAAGATCGTCTTCGATAGAGTTTAAATCGAGGTCGGAATTATAATCTAAATGAAAAACTCCTTCGTCCTGTGCTTTAGGGCTTAAATTATTCAATCTGCTGTTTTCCAGGTCTGATATCTTGTTTTTTTCTTTAAAGCCTTCGACGATTTCGATTCCAGAATCCATTTGCTTCGTTGGAGACGAGGTTGGGGTGATCATAATGCTGCTGTCCTGGGCGTACAGAGGAGATGAAGCGATCGGTTTCAGCGTGAAATTCTCCGGCTCCGCGAAATAGCTTGTTAATTCTCTTGAATACTTTTTATTCTAAAACAGGAAAACATATGCATTTGCATTAAGAATTATCTAGCGACACCATTCACCAGGTACACAAAGCATTGAATTACCATGTATTTTGGAATCCGTAGGCCCCTTTTTCTGTCTCGACAACGGTAGTACGAGGTCTGTAAAGCAAAAAATCCACCCGTTTATTACTAGTCTGAAACACCCATTAATCATTTTTAACGCGAAAAGAAAAAACAACAACCAAGTTAGAAACCGTCTTTGTAAAATATTCATAAAAATGAATTATTCAAAACTACTCAGTGATTATTTAGCTTCTCGTCAGGATTAAGGAATAACAATTTTTTTGCCTACAAGATTCTGAAATAAATTGAATCTAAAATTAAGACCTCTTCCATTTTCGCCAAGTCCAACGCAGGTCTCCTCGCATCGAAGTCCTCTTCTATCCTTCTTTTCATACCACTTCTCTTTCGATCGAAGCAGGGTTGTGAACGGCTTCTTTGCAACCCCGCTAGATTCGGTTTCCAATTAAAGTTTAAGTCTCTAGCATCGCTAATCTTGTTCGCTGTGAGATCAGAATCAGTCCTTTCGTTTTTCATGAATAGGTGTTTTTCCCTGAGTGCTGCATCCGCTGAAGCAGGTCTTGGTGTCGGCGAGGCAGGAGGTGTTGAAATAGATTCTACGTCGTTGTTCATCCAAAGCGACTCAGCCAATTTAAATTTCTCGTCCGGACAAGATTCAGACCGTGGTTTTACCCCGCAGTTTTCTACCGGTTGCCAAACCGATGAAGCTCGTGGAACCCATGATGATTGCACCTCTGCGCTTTCACACCCTGGTAGCGAGAGTGAAGAACATAATTTCTTATTAGCGGGTGGCTGAGCACTCCTGTGCATAGCAGATGAGTCGCTTGTAGAACAGTTCTTGCAGTATGTTCGTCTAGGCCGATGAGATGGGTAACTCCGGGTCCGTGAGTGCCCGATAATCTGGCGCACATCTCGACGCAGCCTATGTGCGAGGGGGCATTCTGAAAGCGAAGGAAATATTGCATTGTGAACCATGTGTTTTGTAGCAGTACAGGCGAACAAAAACAATGCGTGGATGATTAAATGCAGTTTTTATTTGGCGATATTTCGAAGCAAGATTAAAATCCCACAAAAATTTCTCAGACCACACGAAAGTGAAATATCGCTAATACACTGTACCTGAAATGTGCGTAGTTCGGGCAGGGTTAACTCGGAGTTGGATTGCACTTATCTGAAAGCAAAGCAGCGAAGAGTAAACATCATTGAAATTCGTGTCAACTCGCGATCGAGTCAAAAGCGTACTAACTTACGACAGGTCTTTCGAGCGGACAGAAATTCATAGAAATCCTACCTCCGGCTTATTACTCGGGAGATCCTCGAGGGACTGATTTTTCAGCTTGTTAGTAATGACAGTCACCATAGTGGTTTCGCCACATGAAGACCACGATCTACACTTCTTTGTAGTCAATGACAGAATAATGAGTGACGCTCACGGTAGTCTGCAATCACTCGTACTTGTCGACTGCCCTAAAAGAGAATTACACCGGATATCAGCCGTCACAAACACAAATTCGATAAATTCAAAAGAATATGAACAAGATTTATCGTGGACAGATCATTCGCGATCGCTGGTAAACTAACCTTTGTCGGCACCGTGACATGTTGAGTTCAGTTTCGCATTTCGTAGTAGTAGTAGTAAATTTCATTCGATCGCTGCATCTAACCAACACAGTAAAAGCCTGAAACAAATAAGTTTATCTTATTATTTCTGTCTTCATTTGATCTCCGCTCACATTCACTTTAGTTATTCACACATCTTCCAAAACCCTAGGGCAAATGGAAAATTATCTGGCTTAGTACACGAACAAAATGAAATTTACAAAGCGAAGCATTTCACCGCTACTAAGAAAGTACGTATTTCGTTTCATACCGGGAAAGTCCCTTCAGATAACTACGTTTCAGCAATTTCGTGAGCTAATGGCGTAGTTCGGAAGGTGATCTGTTTGAGGCTTGGCAAGGATCGAAGAAATTCGGTGAAATTTTCTTCTCATACGTACAAAGATGACTAGTTTGGAGGGCTTTTGTGGCCTCTAAATGCCGAATTGGGTCTGTCTGATTATAAATGTCATCTTGTAAAGAACATTCTCAACAGCCAATCAGAAAGCGACCACAGGTAAAAGACCGCTTCTGATTGGCTGGACTTTCCGGCTGACGTCCTCTTCTTTGCCATCAATGAATTTAGAGGCAAAAGAGATATTTCATTACAGAACAAGCCAACCAAGTTGTATCTGCACAACGCGGACTTCGTTAGAAATTACTCTAATGAATTCACTATCACCTTCACTCCAAACACAACGTCAGTTTTGACACGCTCGGCTTCCTATTCCGATATTGTTGTGGAAAAGAAGAAATTTAAGAATTATGTTTATTTCTTTTTGTTTAGGGCTTCCTCCCTTATAAATAGAAACGTCAATTTTGATATGTGTATTGCCTCTTCCTCGTTCTATTTCTCACTGGGAATGTTTCAACGCTGGCAGCAAATCGAGCAGGGAAAATTTCGTGAAATTCAAGAAAATATTATTAAATATAATATATCGGTAAATTTCGCTTATTTCCTCTCGGGCTAAGTGAAATGGAAAAACAAATTGAGGTCGTTGTAGTGGTAATGAATTATACATATTCTATCTATGCACACAATTCACATACGATATTCGATTATTCAAATCAGCACAGAGCCTATTTTCTACGCTTCTCTACTTAAGTTTTTTCTCGTTAATGTCATTCACAGCACCTTTTGTTCAACCCACCTTGAACGAAATCGAACTCCGCTTCCCGAAATCACCAACATGTAAATTTTGCGTTCGAAACCACTGTATGACAAGCAGTAACTAAAACCAATATCTATAGCTGGCATTTTGTCCTGTGTGCCTTTTTCAGTTCACTCTTGTCAGTATGTTTGATTTGTTTGCGCCGTGACGCAACATCTTTTGTTGCGACTCCGGAAAAAAAATCCCTAAGTACTTAAATAAATCTCTCTAGCGAACTGCACCAAAGACAATGATTGAGACTCGGCGACATTTGGACAGCGTAGTTTACAATATGCATGCATGGCACAAGTCGGTCCAGAATTTTAAAGGTTGCATCAGCTCTCTCAGCTTTTCGTTGCTCGCAACAAACGCTGCCACTGGAGAAAGGCAATGATCAACTAAGGCCATATGAGCTTAAAGGTGACGCTTAAAAACGGAAAGGCTTAACACAGAACTTAATTTATTCAAATGCCCAGGTTTGTTGCCGTGCAATTTGCAGCAAGTTTGAATTGCTAAGCGGTTCAGTAAATAAGCAAGTAAATTTAGCATATCAGCCTATTTTATCGAAGTTTCCAGTCGAGAGCAATTTCTAAATAACGTTATCCAGGGCACGGAATGTCATTCAACTTTACGAACTGCTTACTTCTTAGTTCATTTGCACTTAAGTGAGATTTTTCTTCAGCAAATATTATTCCTAGCATAATACAAAAAACACTGGCTCCGTAAATGAAGCGAGTGTGATCCTCGGACGCAGAACACGTGCATAGGGGAGTTAATACATTCAGTGGGAAATAAATTTAAAGACTTCCTATCCGTAAGAAAAAATCAATTAAGCGTGCGTATTTTGGTCGAAAATGAGATTTTCTGATCAAAAGAGAAGCACTTCTTTGTTTTTCTTATAAAATGACAACATAGCGTTTGGCCGAATTCGTGAGAAGAGCGATGTGCCTTAGAGGAAACCACACTAGGGGGTAACTTTGTACTCACAGTTGGCACGTGATTAAGGGGCTCGGACGGAAAATCGTTTTATTTTAAAAAAGATTTTAACCCACTGCTGGTCGTACCTACGATCCACACTTTCTTTTCTTGCCAGCATACTAACGCCTTACCACCTGCGTTGAATTACTGAATTGACAACAACTAAACAAGCTATCTAGTTTTCTTTTCCTTTTTTCCCTGTTTACAGTTCGTGTCTTAGCTTTAGTTTTCTGTGCGTGTTGTGAAACCATTTCCTCGCGTGCTGCCAATGCAATCCGTTTGTTATCGGTTCTCGCAACTAAAAAAAGCAAGTTTCGTTTAATAAGGTGGCTTTTAAAATTATAAAGTAAATTTCAATAAAGCTCTCCCGTGGATAACCAGTTCGAGCTGAAAAACTGAAATCTCGTTAGCATCAGAATCTACAGCCCTCGCTCTGGAGACGTAGCGTCTTACAGCTTCAAGATAGCAAAGCCATCGGTGGTTAACTCACACTTCTACTTCTGAAACTAAGCGACATATGATTTAGCTTCAAACAACGATCAGAATTTTTGGAATAATCGTTTCGCAATGAGTGTGAATTCTAAGATGTTATCTGTTTCTCTCCGGCCTGTGTTAGATTGCAATCACCACTTAAACATGGTTATCACTGGAAAATCCTAAACGCTCGAAATATAAAATATAGAGTGGATGAAAAAATACATTTTCCTGAAAGTTAGAGGTCGCATGTTCTCTACGATAGCTGGCAGAGCTTGTCATGCACCTTTTACTGACAACTTCCCTTCATGGATCAGAACTCTTTCTACTGAGCTTTAACTTTTACAACCAGATATTTAAGAATTTTGAAATGCTTTTCGCGTTGAAATGAATTAAGGTATTGTTTTCCGCATATGCAAGATGTCAGGTTTTCCACGCTATTCAAGGCTTCTTCCCTCAACTGAGTTTGCACGCCAAGCTATCATTTGATCGAACCAACCTATTAAATCTAGAAATTCCATTTGTAAATTAACTTAGCCATTGACTACGATCTTGTCGGAAAATCTTTTTTTTTTCCGAGATCAATACATCCGCCGAAATACTACAAAGCCGGCTTGATTTCCAATTTTGTACGAATGTGATTAATATTTCATATTTTCTTGAGAGCGCCCTTCGCTTTCCTTCGATGCGGATGATTTTTTTAAAAAATCGTTTATTCAGCTTTGCTGCAAATGCAGGTTCTTTCTCATTCGGCGCAAATACTGCAGACAAACCTTTCTAAAGTGATCAAAGCTAACCAATGCTTTCAGCCTGCGTATTTCTTCATCTCTGTTTATCGTGAGTATTTTTGCACAATATCACTCTTCCATTCACGTAACTACCACATGGTTAATTCTCATACCAAAAGTTACCTAATTTACATGTTATGTTTCGAATCCGTGATTGTAGTAAGCGAGCTGTAAAAGGAAGAGAAATGAGCTGATATGTTGGCAAACAAAATGGCTTTAGTTGCCCCATCGATAATTACATCGCTTCATAATTTGCTAATGTGGAAATAATTTAAGAAAAATATCGTTCACCTTGTAAAATCAACTAATTTCAATGTAAAATGAAAAAAAAAAATACTACAATTATTTTACCCAGATATAAGAAGTCTACAAGATGTGTTCTCAATGGAAGAGTAAAAGCGAGTTATCACACACTTACCGAGTCTCGGCGGTCTCGGGTTTTGTCAAAATAGTGGAAATCCAAGCCGGCTATCTGGCTTAACTGATAGGTAATTTATATTCCTGCTCCACCTTTAATTTTGGAAGAACTATGAACACAAGAGCGGGCGTTACGCATCGCTAATATTCACTCTAAGTGATATTCTAGTCCCACGCGGGAAAAATACCGGTCGATGCCATCTTGACAAAGATTAATTTAACTCCGTGGAAACACCGAAAAGAAAACCTTTAAAAGAAAATTAGTTTGCTGCAATACATGACAAGTAACTTTCTCGATCAGTTTTTCTTTGTTTTGTATGGATAATTTGAACTTTAATTTTACCATGTGCAATCGTTTTACTCTGTGAGACGTGCTCAAATATCACTCTTAATTCCTGATTGGCTGGTCCGTAATGCGTGCAGAGACAATTTTTATTCACTTTAATAAGAAATTGAACAATTTCGATTCGACATTTTCGTTCATTCACATACCTTATTACTATTATGCATGGGCGGAAAATACTTTGCAACAACAGTATGATTTCTACATCTGAAAACAAAAGCGCTTGTATTAAAAATAAATTCAAAGAGGTATTTAATAAAGAGAACTTTCAGAACCGAGCTGAGTACTAATTTTAGACGCGATGTCACCAATAAAAGTTTTGACAGCAAATGAATCAACAAGAATTGATACAATTTAGTAATCTATTAAGGATATTTCGCTTTGTTTTCGTTTCAAGTTGTTTTGCATTTTGCAGTGATATCAAGTTTGAGCATTATACGCTAGACATGATATCACGTTTGAGCATTATATACTAAGTTGAACAAGCACTTGGCGTTAATAAGATAAATAGCGTTCTCAAGTCACGAAACGATCTCACATCTTAGATGTTATCTTTAATATCGTGTTTAAAACGTTTCGTTTCATATCTGCAAAGATTTCTTCAACAGCAAGGGGTTTAAATTTCGTTTTAAAGAAGTCACGAAATGCTTAAATCCCTCACGAAAGGATGTCAGATGCCATGATTAAATGCGGTAGACCTGACGAGGGTGGGGTAACTTTGATTCAAATTGAACAAGCCGTCTAAAGCAAATATCAGTTCTGTCGCCTCATTTCTTCTCTTCAATTTATAATTCCCCAAAAGCTAGTAAAGGATAAACTTCATTAGCCATATAAGCTCATTCATGGCAGTTTTTTCATTCCTTCTTTGCAACTATCACTGAAAGGAAATCCAGCACTTGTTGCTAATTATGGAATTTCCCTTCTGCCTTTTTCGCAACCCGTCGAGAATCCAACTAAAACTTGTTTTCTTGCTCCGATAAATGTACTCTAAGACTAATCAGGAGTTTTTTTCGGCCTACGCGCTTCTTCTCGATCTTTGTTTTCTTGTCCTCCTCTCTCAATCCAAATTAAGCTGGCATACTCAAGACTCCGAGTTGTTTTCAATGATATCGGTAATATTGTTTAACTAAAGTTGTTGTTCAGTTCACAGATGCTTAATACTTAAATTTAAGGCTGACGTTTTCCCAGTTACATGAAACACTTTCTTGGTGATGCTCATTAGTTTAAAATTATCAAGTCTAAATTAAAATATTGACAAAGCCCGGGTACTTACCCATTAATAGTTACGCAAAATGAAAAATGTAAAGCATCTTATACTGCACCGTTTTCCGTCTTTTCCGGGGCAAACAAAGTGAAAGCTTTGTGTTATATTTCGACTAGATTAGACGGGCCGCGTCTTCGCTATGGATTTTATGATTCACTACACCTGGCAATAATGGAAGATCTCGCGCACTTTGATTTAGTGATTTAGCGCGGTTTGAGGATAAAAGGAACCTTTAGAGCAATCAATAACCGAGTACACACAGTCCAACCCAGTCCATGAGATCATCTATCACTCCGTTTTAATATAACTGATGTTCATGTCGTTCTTTGAGGCAAACGCAGTAAAATGGGGCGCGAATTGAAAATTTTCGTACTTTCTGGCTTCACAAGAATATTATAGCAAACTGCATCATCTTCCCCCGGATCTCCGAGCTTCACTAAATTTAAGATAAAAGAAAATGTATTTCAAATTTCTTTCTCTCTACATCTTCCGCGTTTAAAGTTGCAACAGAATTAAATCACATAAAACGCTTATTTTTACAATGTGCTTATATCAAAGAAAAGCCGGTAATCAAAGCTATTTTCTTCCGTGAAGCCCGTCTTCTGTTTAGCCGGATATTTAATACTAAAGGAAATGAAAAAAATTAAACGACAGTCCTTCGGTTTTGCCATTTTTTAAACAAAGTGAAATGAAGATAGTGAAATTTGACCTTTACATACACGGGGTATTCTAAAACAAGTAACATTGAC
Source organism: Micromussa lordhowensis (assembly GCA_964020085.1). Classification (NCBI taxonomy): domain Eukaryota; kingdom Metazoa; phylum Cnidaria; class Anthozoa; order Scleractinia; family Lobophylliidae; genus Micromussa; species Micromussa lordhowensis. The sequence goes on from OZ026595.1 coordinate 186,809, forward strand.
CCTGGCTACGTAAGGATTGCCTTTTCGTAAAGAAACGGCGGTAAAAATGCAATACAAATAAATATTTTGAGGAGTGCGAAAGTCTAATATCGGTAAAAATATGATAATTAATATCCTTATTGGGACAAAAACTTTTCTTATTTCAGCGATTTGTTTATGTTAGTTAAGGGAGAAATGAATCATTCGCTAACCTTACGCCACAATTAGCACAACAACACAGGAAGGAACATATTTCGTCCTGTTTCAACTTTTTATCCCCAAAGTATACAAAAAGCATCACAATTTCGCAGTTTTCGTTCAGTTGATCGATTTTCAACGCAGGATTGAATTCCGTTCTCAAACCGTCATCAGTGGTATCCAACTTAGGCATAGTAGGAACTTATGAACATTGATATCTGTTTGAATAAACTACAATAAAGATGAAAATTCATAATGTTCTATCGTGGTCTGTCAAAACCACGTGGAACATTTTTAACCAATCAAAACCCGCCTTATATCCGTGCCCTATCAGTAACTGGTGCGAGTGAATTCAATTAAAAATCATACTTTCTACAGATAAGAAAGCACTACATGATTACACTGCACGGATTCAGAATTCCCAGCGTAATTCCTGCACGTGCTCCTCTAAGAATGAAAAATGCTACATACAAAAATCTCCAGTTATGCCTCAAGGGCCAATCAAATTTGAGTCAAAAGGATATGTGTTGTGCATATGTCGGGTTTTTATGTCTCTAACCTGACTGCTGTCTATGGCGATTAAGCGATAAAAACTCCAAATGAAGGATGAAATAAGGGTGGTACCGTCACTTGAAATTCTTCTTTGTTATACTCTAGAAAAATGGAGAATTGTCTTGTAACATCAAAGTTATAGCATTTCGTTGTTTTGCTATAACACAAACTCTCTATTTAAATAAGAACTCGTAGAGAATTGGCTTCAAAGCTGCAGACGCTTTAATTTAACAATGCTTCTAACTTAAAATTCAATTCATGGCTCACGTACTTTCAATATTTCATGTTGATCCAAGGCATCACTCAATAATATCAGTCAAGTTTCAGAAGTTTTTTATAAATTTGTCTATTGTATTAAAAAAAGTCCCACCTTGAATCAAGTGATTTATCTTACATTAGCTTTCAGTAAATTCGTTTCCGACATTTATTTTAAATGGGTTTTCAATAAACCTGACGAATCCGGATCTTTCAAAGCAAAGCTCAAGCTTTGAATGTGTCATTTCGATAAAACGTGCACGGCAGTTACTTAGACACACGTTTAATTTTTTTGGCGTCATTTTTAAATTGATACAACATTTGTCTTTCATTTAGACTCCGACATTTTCCTTACATATACTGTATCAACGTACAAATCTCTTAAGATCAATTTTAAATTAACATTTATTCGATTTTTTCCCCGCTAAGTGTAGGGGGCTGGCCAATATTTTTGATTTAATTGCTTGATTCAAGTTAACTATCAGGACAAATAATTTATCTTAGCGATTGAAATGGAGTTTATATTCCGGGATTTTTAAGATACCGTAATTTTTAGAAGAAGTGTCTTTCAATGGCTTTGGTTTGCCTAATAACTGATAGTAAATGAATTTGATTGGCGAAATTTCGCGTTACGTGTTTGTTCGATATTCTGTTTGTTTTATGAGCAAATTCAAGGTCAATTATTTAGCTGAAACGTGCTTTGAATTTAATTAAATCTCGCCTGGGTTATGGTGCCAGACCGTGTAAAAACTTTCAGCCGATAGTTGAAAAAGGCGATTATTCACAAAACCAAAATAAATCACGTTTGAATTCCGGTATAAATATTTTTCATGTAAGACAAAGATTCTTCAATCAAGTTTCCTGTACCTTTAGAATAATTTAGTAATACAAGCAAAGTACTTTACGGTAAAACTCGATGCGAACACATTGCACAATATCCTTAGCAATGTCATATATGTCTTTAAGTACATGTATTGAAAGTGACAAAGAGGTAACAAAAAAGTTAATCTTATCGGAACAGAGTGATGTAAATCTCTTGGAGATGAAGGCTGAAAACACAATCTTAATGGAAAAAGGTTGATTCAGGTCAAAACCAATCAGGTGTAGAATAGTACTTAAACCGATCGATCGATCGACTGATGAAAGCGCGGGCTGAGGGATTGAAAGCAAATTGATTGAAACAGGGTCTTCTATAATTCTTATTTGTTGAATTATCTCCGTCGGAGGCTTATCTTGCAGTTTGAATCAAGCGCCTGATCCAACTTTATTGTGATTTAAACGATGTTTAAGCAGGTAAGAATAGAGATCCGACAACTGGGTGACAAGGCTAACACCGAAGACAGCTGATCATAAAAAAGCCAGTATTTACCATGCAGAGTGATGTTACAGCATGCGCCTGGCATTTGTACAAATAAATCGAAAGAAGCGGGTACAGAAAATCAGTAAAGAAAATCTTCAGCTTGAGCATATTAAGGAACATCGCCTTGATCACAGAACTGAAAATGTCAGGGAAATAATTACATCATTTCTGGTTTGGAATGTTCAACCTAACCAAGTCTTCTCTGGTCGCCAGTACTTGCGAGTCACACGCTGGTGTAAACGGTCGAAGAAAAAGTTCGAACTGAAATTCAAAGTGCTTTACAGAGAACTATGACCAAAACTATGCGAAAACCGCCTGTGACGTTGAATAACACAAAGACCGAAACTGAAATATAGCAGGGGGATACCAATAACTGATCAGAATTGGTACGCTTCCGAATTCTACAGTAAAATAAGTAACCACAGAAAGAATAACTATTTCAACCCAGTGTTGTAAAACGAACTGAACTAGTATTCAATTTAAAAAAGAGTTCACTGAACGAAGTTGACGACTCAGTGTTAGGCCTATCAGGATGACACTGTTTACCGCTGATACTGATCATCCGGCATAAGGACTGAAATGAAAATTTGTTTCCTTGCCAGCTATTGTTGAATTCTCGTCGAAAGTTATCATTTTTTTTTACTCTGTGGTTTTTCCCTAACTCTTGTCTTGAATAAATATTCTTTTTAAACTACTGGTTTTCTGAGGCTTTAAATGCTTAATAAATAATTTAACGAAAACGTCAAAAACACTATCGCCTAGAGCTGAAGCTCTGAGCTGAACAAGTATGCGGCACTACTGTATAGAATTTTTAATATATGCCCAAATTTGCCGGTGTAATGTAGAGATTTAATGTGTATTTCGTGTCTAAATAGCGAATCTTTATTGAGACACACCACTACTAACAACCAGCCGGTAACAGCTTAGTTTCTCGAAATAACGGCTCTGTCACAAAGACCATGAAGGTAAACACCTCTCTTGGAAAGTTTTCATTCAGTACCAGGAACTGTTCCTAAACATGCATGCAGCTTGGGACCCAGTGTCCCTCGGCATTCACTGGTCCAGCTTCACTCATGGAGGTTTTTGCCAAAAACGCATTTTGGAGATTTTCAGCCTGGATATGGGCCAAATTAGCTCCAATCTACTCAAAAAGGCATTTGGAACACCGCGTTTTACGACATTTTTGCTCGGGCATGCGCATAAATCAAAATGTGGGCTTCGTCTTTACGCTTTTCGGTTTTTTTAAATTATTTTCTTTTCGCCTTTCCTTTTTCTCCTTTTATTATTTTTATGCGGCAGTGATTGACCTTCTAACGGGCTTGCTTCCAGTTCAAACATTTCCGAGAAAGCATCTTTGAGACGGGCAATATTTACCATAGAGTAGCTTATAAGTGTAGTCCGGCGTAGGAAATTTCGCTGCGAGTTTTTCACTCAAATTTCTGAGCATATTCCCGCCTGCAAAATCAGCAAACACCAAAGAACTCAGGTTCTCATTGAAGTAAAATTTGCAAATTGCGTCCTAATTATTAGCCCAAACTATCAACAATAATAATGATGACAGCAGATGATGACATTACATGCAGTGGCCATTAACACATTGACTCTTGCGCCGGCAGTATAACCGACTGCGACCAGCGTTGGCCTTTGTTTTTACTTCCGACATCATCACCTTTGACCAAAAAAAACATCATCTATACTCATACTATACTTTGACCAAATTTGACATCATCTATACTCATGTGATCGGCTCAACGGAGCCCAAGATACGCACGAAAATAGACTATTACTAACATGAATAATGCGTTTCAGTGCTCCCATCTTCCAGGTCGTTTCGATATGAAACCGTCCGCAAATGTCCGTAAATTTGCCGTTTTTGATGAAAACGATGAGCGTTTACGATCGTATCAGTTAAAATCTGGAATTGGCATTACTAAAAAATACTTTAATCAGTTCACGTATACGATTGGAAAAATTTCAAGAGTATTTCCAACTTCTTTTAAAATTATTTTTATCGGCTGCACACTTTTTCCTGCTTGGAAAAGCAAAATTTCGGACTTTTTCCCTCATGAAACTAGTACACTACAGAGGAGTTATTCCACTACTTTTATGAACTCAGTGGGAAACCTTATATTCAGGTCCAGTAATCTCCTAGTTTTGGTCATGAAGAAATTTAGCCAATCATCAAACCAATTCCAAAGCAAATAAAACAGATATTCTTGAGGCAGGAAAAGAATCCTTTATTGCGAAGGACACCTCTGTTTCTTGAGAGCAAGTCCCAAAGACCAATTTTATTATCTCACGATGGCTAGCTCCGTGAGTGGGCAAGATGAATTGAACCAAATTCTGCGTTATGATTGGCAACCTGAACGGGCAAGATGACGCTATCTTGCCTGCTCGGGATTACCCGTTGTGTCCCGGAAGACAATAGTGTTTTTTTCACGCATAATAAATCCTTTATTCGCCGAGCTTGTTCGGTAAAGATGGCTGGATACTGGCCTCGTTCTTGTTTTGCGTGTTTATGGACCTTGAATCCGTCTTGGTCAATAAACGAGCAAAACAAGAACTTGGCCAATATCAAGCCATCTTGACGTCACGCCTGGCCAATCACCCATATATAACATCAATAGCAGGCAGGCGATAAGATCAGAGAAAATCGTCAACTGAGAAAGATTTAGTTAATGTACTACCAAATGCTTAGAAGGGACAATGCTTAGAAGCGACGCTAAACATGTGAACCTGAGAACAGGCTCTCTCGGTCGACGATGTGCGTACTAGCCCCGTCTCCATTTCCCCTTCGGCCATTTCACTCTCAGCCAGTTCCTTCTCGACCCTTCTAGCCGGAGTCTGTTGTAGATAATATGACTCAACTCCGTCAACAGAAAAATAACTATAAAAAGGTTTTCCGCAATCAGTGCATGGCGACAACAACAAAGTCCTTGTCACTACTGACGATACTGACTATATACTAGAAAAGGAATGATTAAAATGAAATTTGAATAATTGTATTCAAATTGTCTCCAAGAGATAAATTTTCCTGGTTGATCGTAAGCACTAAGTGCGAAAAATTCATAAGCATTTTGATCGCAAAAATTCTTGCAAATTCCACACCATTTAGTGCATGTCACAATATATTCCTTACATCGGATATAATAAACGAAATTGAATAAGTACATTATGCTGACTGGGTACTCGACAAGGACTTCAGCTTATTAACTGAATTGGCTGTAGACGAGGTCGATGAAAGGTGCTGGATTGCATCGATTTGTTTTACATCAATGAAAAAAAATCACCCAAGATTTTGCTCCAGGCTCTCTATTGAAATGCGGGGGAAGGAACAGATAACACAGGATGAGATTGGTTGACATCCCACGCTTTCATGGGCATTAAAAGGTTCACCGACTCGTCTGTAAGGCCTTTAGCAACTTGAACACACTGTGCGCAAAATGTTTCTAGTCTTGGTGACACAATCAAATTTCTAATTCTCTTCTTGGTAAGCTTCTGTTTCTATGTTACTTAACAACTTTAAGTTGGATTATTTGTGATGTAAACAAGAGTTCTTCCTGTGTTCATGTTGTAAGCTTTGTACTTCCCCCAGCGCAGACATACATCCGACATGATGTCAATGAAATGCTGGCCAAAATTCGAGTTAATTGCTCAGATTACAAATGTGGGTAATTTGTCCCGTTAACCTAACCGGTGATTGCATCTGCAGAAGTAAACAAAGGACGACACAGCCATCGTGAGTCAGTTTTCGAAAATTCCGGTTATTGACCGGTACTCTTTCAACTTCAGCATACAAAGGTAATCTCGGATCACTGCTATTACGAGACCAATGCTTATCAAAGAAAAAGCTGCATACTTACCTATGTGTGAACTTTAAACCTTTCTTTGATAAGACTCACTTACTTCCCTGACTAGCTACATCGGTGCTTTGAACGTTATTAACCAGGAACTTTATGCTTGGATAACCCAACTGTTATGTAACAAATCTTAACAACCCGCGATATTTTGCCCCCAGTAACGAGTAGTAAGCTGTAACATTATCAAAAACTACTCATTTCCTATGCTAACTGAGCTATTATTGGCTACAAACAAATAAATTTTCAACTGTCAATATCTGTCAATTACTGGAGGAGGATGGGCGAATTATCTCAGCCATGTCCAATAATTATGAGACAGTATACAATTGACAGAAATGTCAATTTGCTGTCAAGCTTGACAAGAAATGAACAAAATTCACAAATGAACAAGAGCAACAGAATTGAAATGCAACTCTTGTTCAGCGTTCATGGTATCCAAGTGCCTTGATGCATGTATTTACAATATCCAGAAGTAACTTTAACTTGTGGGAAAATCACGCACGTGATTACTATAAACACTTCAACCGTGATTTTGCAAAATCTATAATTATTTTACTGTACAATTTTGCAGTTTTAACAATAAGAGTCGTTATAAATTTTCGCCAAGATATCTTTCTTCGAAAATTGTTATATTTACCTACTAACAGCTACACTAACTAACATAACTAGTTTACAAGAAAAACCGCTATTTCATTTTGTTGTTACTTGGTTGATCAGTGCTAAGGAGGCCAGGATCAAATGAACTCGTCATGCTGCTGCCTTAAAGGAATTTACACAAGCAAAGCGCATCTTGGAAAAGTTGGCCACTTTGTTCAAGTCGGTTGCCTGTCTTCCTCAATAGACCATTTTCGTTTTCTCGGTATTGGACTGGAACTAGCTTGCAAGTGAGGCTAATGCGGGGGATCCTTTTCAAATGCAAATGACTTTGATCTCTTGTGAATGATATTCCCGCGCAGGCGCTTCTATTGCAAGCTAGTTCCAGTCCATTATCGAGAATACAAATAGGGCCTATTATAATCTTGCTGTAAGTTCAATTTAATATTACTTTTTTCCGTGACTTCTACCTCGATCGGAAAACTATAATTATGCTAAGGTCTCTTCAATTTTGAAGTAATTTTGTAATTACCAAATTAAAGAAAATGATGGTTTAAGTTATTATACAGACCTTATAATACAAGGTCTGTATAATAAGGCCTTTCTTCTTGAGTAAAAACAAAAAGAAAAATAATTAAATAAAAAGAAAGAAATTAAAAACGAAAAGAGTTTTAGTCACGAGCTTGTCACAAATAATAAATTGATGGATGCAACCTACCTCGTTACCAGGGCTTTTCCCTGGGAGCGAGGTTGCAACCACCGGGCTACAGGAAGACTAGCTAGCTCATTTTTCGGTTCTTTCTGCATGTTCTGTGCAGTTTATTGTATTTGTAACGTAGGCTAAACAAAACGTGTAAGTTCATGTAACTGATAATGCTCGTTACTAATAATCCTTCTTTTATTGCTAGTGCTGATAACTTAGTGATCCATCAAAACAAAGCAATGTAATCAGGCACCGCCGAATCATCTTGACTTTTTGCCGTATTAAAACTGATCAAAATCAAATTTCTTCACACGATATCGATACACTGTTAGGCAGAAGAGTAATGAGAATAAATGCAATGATCAACTACAGGTGTCAGTTGTCTTAATGATGCATTCTGAGAGCTAATTACTCAACCCCCACCCCACCCCCCACAACTGACTTTGTAACGGAAGGTTTAACTTTTAGTGGTTTGGGTTTTTTAAATAAGCGACTTCTAAAATATTGCTTTTTTGAGGTCTAGCCGCCCTTAGTTTCACGATTTAAAAAAAAATCCCTCATCCAGCTTCCTACCATATGCAGTACTAGATTAAAACTCAAGGCACGTAGTATTTTCTAAGCTACAGTAAATACCTCATTTATGTAACATCCCTCGTTGTATGTCTTAGTAGGCAATAACTCTAAGATAAACCGAACCTCTAGTAAAGCATATTGTTTAAAGTGAAGCTCAGTCCTAACGTGTCGGCTGGTTATTGAAATACTCTCAAGTTTAATATGAAAAGTAGAGGAAAAATAGGCCTGGACTCGAAAAACCCTGCCGGGGGAAACACACAGAGGGTTTTAGCTCGAGAGATAAATTTATAATATGATTTCTTTGAATATTGCGCCTCTGATGCGAAAATAAGAACACGAAATTTGATTTAAAAATCGACCACGAAACTGAATATTGCATAAACAACTTGAATTGAACAGAATGGTTAGGATTTTTAATACATGCATGTAAGACATCTGCCGAACGCTAGCTAATAAATTATGTCTGTGATGAAAGAAAGTTTCCTATTCCAAACTGAATGGTAGAGTAGAAAAATCATTCTTGTAATTCTCTTTTTCCAGGTTTCGCTCGAGTTTTAGGAGTCCTATTCGGGAAAATGTCAACAACTTCCACAGTAAAAAAAGGCGAAGCAACAACAATATGTTCAAATACTGACCTTTGCGACACAAACAGCTAGTAAGGAGGGCCAAATAGAAGATTGCTTAAATGTGCTTCCAGCTGAGTTTCTACTGTGTTGTATTATTTCCTAAAAATTCTGAGCTCGAAGAGCTACAAGCCTTTCAATACCGCGTCCAATATTAACCTGGTCTCGAAGCGAAGCCAATGCTTATTAAATTCCAAGCGTAAAATTCATCAACAAATATATTAACGTCAAAAAAGATAGGAGTGACAGAAATACCATGTTGGTTAAGACCTCCTACTCCTTACTGTCAGTGTGTATTCTATGACTGACAGCTTTCCTGTCATCTCAATCTGATTCAAATGACAAGAACTCCCTCCTTGCTCGCCAGTAAAAAGCGCTGAGTAAAACGCTAAACATCTAAGCGGATCAATGTTATTTAGCGAAACCAGCACCAAATAATGTTGAATAATAGGGCAGCGTACGTGTAAATAAAACAAATATCAGGAACAAAATTAATGTCATTCCCGTTGTTTTCTAACATTGTTGCCAATTGGACAAAATGTGTCAAACCTGTGTGATACTAGCCGAGCTGTAATATGACTCCAATAAAAACTAGTCAAATCACCAGCTGTCTTTTCATTGAAGAGAAAAAACGCCGCCCTGTGAGTTTTTTTGCATGTATATGTCAGCTTAGGATGTCCACATTAAACAACCAAATAATCATATGTTAGTTTACTAGTAAATTTGACGTTTCATCTCACAAAGGGCTCGAAATTCTCAGCCATGTGGCTGTTTTAATATTCTGTCTTATGACATACCCAGAAATTAAAATGCATAAATCGTCTTCATTTCAAGATAGCACTGTATCTGCAGTATACAGTGAAAACATGCATGAAATGGAACAAAGCGTGTACTACAGTTGCCATGTCTGTCATTGATATAAATTTTATAGGGAAATTCATCGGCTGACGATTGGATTTCACATGAAATTTAACTCCAAAAATTGACGTAAGTAGCCGACAATTTTTGTTTAGACAAATGCCTAAATTCAAACAGCAATAGCCCAATTTCGATATATTAAAATTCAGCCTAAAACAATAGACCTCAGCACGAGGCTCGTGGGAATAACTACAGAGTTTGTGGGGTTTATTCCCACGAGCCTCGTGCTGAGGTCTATTGTTTTGGGCTGAATTTTAATATATCGAAATTGGGCTATTTTATTTTTTGGTCTTCTTTTGTCAGTGCAGAAAATGATTAAACATCACATTGCAACATCCCACTGCGGTCTCACTTTGAAGCTGAGCGCCTCGCTTCGAAAGCCAATCAGTATGCGGGTTTTCTTAGAGCTCTGGCACTCCCAGGCTGAAGGACTTCTCTTCACAGAACCTTGAAATTTTGGTCTGAAGTGGTATTAGATTTAAACCATTTTACTCTGAAATAGGGATATGTTGGGCTCTTTAGCAAAAAAAAAAAATTGATCTGATGAGAAATGCAGGGCAATTGACATCGTGCATTTTAGAGACTTTCTAGAACCTTTTCCCACTCGGAATGTAATTGAGATATGTTCAAAAAAATATTTTATCGATTTATGAGGAACCAAAATCGCTAAAAATCTGATATCGGGCAAGAGCATCACCAAGCATTCAGAGTACGTAACATATCTCTTTCCTGAAGTATCGATGAAATTGGATTGTATATCATACAGATCATATGGTGAATATCAATATATCATCAGGTGAAGACAGATGAATTGTGACTGGAGCGATTCTTAACTCAAGCTTAAAATCGCAATGGGAAACAAACACGCACAGTCACAGAGACCAATAACCACTTTTATTTTCAACATCAGTTATATATTTGTCATGTTCAAATTAATAAAAGAAATTACGAATTCAAACTATTTAATCTTTTCGGCAGCACTGGAAATTAGAAAAACAAAGGGTGAAAATTCCAGTACCATTTCCATCCCTCTGCACCCAGTTGTATAAATGAATACTGGCAAATTGTTAGCACAAGCTTACAAAATTCTGGGAGGTAACCTGTGATGGGCAAACATCCCTTGGGGGGGGGGGGGGGCATGTGGCTTCACATAACTACACTCTAGGTTTTTAATGCCCACTTTAACTTTTACAGATATAGTCATCACGTGACTTGCAATTTTGACCAACACAGGTTTTACGGACACCTTTAATATCTAAATTTGACAGTTATACCCAGGTAATGTTAGGCTTAATACCACGATCTCCAGACATCTTCCTTAAGAGTTCAGCATCTCTCAAAGATATGTTCTGGCAGTGAGATAGATTTAACTGAGTGAGGTGTTTACATGTTTCTAATAGCAATCCAACTGGCTCCACAGAGATCTCGCAACACCTTGAAAGATTTACTGACCTCAATTTCGACAAGGCTGAGGATCGTATAAACTGTGTAAAAATTTCATCACTCAAGTGTTCAATGCCAGAAAGATCTAGTTCTTGAAACTCTGCAGAGTTGGATAAAATCGCAGTTAGGTGCTCCACCAAAGGCTTGTGTTGAGTAAAACAACAGTTGTGAAGGTTTAGAGTATTCAGTTTTGGGCAAGCTTGAGCTAAAGTTAAAGAGTTGTTTTCTTTATCAGTTGAAACATGAATACAGCTTCCAGTTACGTGTCTACAGTCTGCCATGATAAGACATTTTAAAGACTTACAACAGACAGCAAGTACTTCAGTATCAACGTTTTCCATTCCAGAGATGTTGAGCATCTGCAATGAATTACCAGATTGGGCAAGAAATTGCACAAGATGAGGATGAAATTTGATTGCTTTGTTATCAGCAATACTCAATGCCCTGAGATGCATTAGTGATGCAATGTACTGTAAAGAAACCGCCGTAACAGATGAACAGCCATTGAGAGAGAGAGAGCAAAGCAGGAGACAAACTTCACAAAGACTCTTGATGAATGTATCTGTAATGGATGTGTAGGATAAATCCACCAAGCTGAGTTTTAAACTTCTAGACAGGCATCTACTGCTCAACTCGAATGCCCCCCCTGACCCGGTCATTGCCAAAGAAAATGTTTTTAAATCTAGTTGAGAGACCAACATTTTCTGTATTCCATAACTGGTTATGTCAGTTGATGTCAAGTTCACTTCTTGTAGCTTTCTGCACTTTGGATTGTCATCATCTCCGCACAATCCATCTACACCAGTATCGGTGACCAGGGAGCACGACTCTACCTTGAGCACTCTTAGCTCAGGGCAAGATGAACCAAGCAAGTTCAACACTTCATTGGTACAAGACATGCATCCACTGAGGTCAATGAGCTGAAGACATGGAAGATTTATGGGAAGCTTTTGTAATGCCTTTGTTGTGAGACGTGAACAGTTCTTGAGAGAAAGCTGTGCCAGTTTCTGAAAAATAGAGAATCAAAATAGCTTTGTCACATGGCAAAAATGAAAAATCAAAATGTAACAGTAGTTTACTACCACAGTGGTACTGGCACACTGATGTTACAACATGACATAAATGCTTGAGAGGGGTGGGGTGGTAACCTCCAATAGAATAGAATTTAATCCGGAGGAGAGGGGTATAGAAGTACCCTTGGTCACTTTATATCACAGAAGCCAGGAAGAAATTTCGTAATTTCGGAGTTTGACTTTTCATTGAACAACAGGCTTTGTTTTATATGAACTCCATGTTTACGCACCTTACAGCGATATCCCACAGCAGTAATTAATTGATCAGTGATGAGAGAGTTACATATACTCAGGTCCAGATGTTTAATATTGGAGTGAGCAAGGACATGAAGATGGGACACTTTTAACTCCTTCCTGTCACAAAGAATATTCAAAAGCTCTTGAATAAGGTCAGAGTCTGAAAATTAAAAAAGAGAAAGATTTAGTGTAAGATCAATAGCCTAGGGATAAAGTAGGGAACTCTAAAAACCTAGATTTTCCTTCCTAGAATGTTATTGTAATCAATACAATATTATGCCAGTTGGAGAGCCCTCTTATGTAACAATACATGTAATTTTTTTTTAAGTCAAAGATGTGAGATATTTTTAAAGCTGGGGGTGCCAGGCTTCTCCACCATATCTCAACATGTTAAAACATCTTGTTCCCAAACACCATTCTTGTTCCCAGAGGTCACGATTATTTTTTCACTCCTACTGAGAGATACTCAGGCATCTCAAGACTTTCATCCTGAAATCCTCAAGCCGAATATTCAGTTGAAGCCAGAATTGTAACCAATGGAGGAAATCCCTCTAAAAATGATTGGTACATTAAGGTATGTGACTGCTTCCAAAATCAATGATTTTTACTTTAGCAGACTAATTGAGAAAGAAAACAAAAGGAACAAATTTCAGATAACTTAAAATTCCAATAAGTGCCTCACCGCTAGTCCCTAACTAAAGAGCTGCAAAAAATATTTATACTTTGACCTTCAGTATTCTGATTATTGTTATTATTAGGCCATTCCATTTTTATCTGCACCCCCACCCCTATCCTGCCTATTAAGGGTCTAGGAAACCTGAGGGGGAGAAGGGGGGTCCTTGAAGGCCATTCCTGTGGGGGGCAACTGTATTGTTGCATTCTATCTTTTACAAATTCTGAAAGAAAAGGGTGTAGGCACTTTGATCTTCCCTCCTGTTGGGGGGGGGGGGGAATACTTTTCTGTGGGGTAAAATACAAAGTCCCTCAATAATTAAGGAGTATGCAGATATTAAATTAAATGGAATGACCCATTTCATTTCCAAACCAAAACACTCCTTACTTATGTAAATTAATACATCTCATTAAATTAGCAATTCAAAAATCACTTTAGACTGTACTGAGGGGCTTACTCACTCAAGCCATCAAACGGACCCAGAATATACTTGTACCGATTGAGGTCTTTAATAGAAGCCTCGCACCAGAAATTCATGTCTTTCGCTATACTTTGAAGGCTAAATCTCTCCAATGTTTGTACATTCATTCTTCAAACGAAGATTTAACGCTAAATTGTGGATATCGAAGATATCGTAGACGGAGGGCTAGAAAATTGTGACGCTAGACAAATCGACGATGTCCTTATTGCAAATGATGAAGTAATCGAACATGCGTTCTCTAGGCCAGCAGAGTTACGCATTGCGAATAACGCTGTCAAGTATTGAAAATAGAGTGTATCAAAACCAAATTAATAAATATTCAACATGGCGGACGTTAAATACCGGTAGGAGGTAGATATGAAATAGTTCAGGTTCAACACAGAGTTGTCAATACACCGTATTTAGAATAATTTAATTTTGCATGAAATGGAAGTAGCAGATGACGAGGATGATGTTTGGGATGAAAAATCCCTGAAGCAGCTCAAAAGAAAGCTTCAAAATACGACTTTTAGGCGGGAAAAGTCATCAACTTTACCGCACAAAACCGCGAAGTCAAAACGCTCAAATAACACTGTGAAAGAACCACAAAGGTTAAGTCAATTAGAAGATTCACAGGCCACGAGTCAGGGCAAGTCGCAACCGTGTAGAGGTAGCAGAAATGCGTGGAACGGAAATCAAAAACGTAAGAGGTCAAATTCGTCCAGTGGTCGCAATAAATTGGACAATGCAGGTTCTCTAACCACTCATGATCATCATCAAAGTATGGGCTTAAACCAGAGTAGCTCACCTGTTTCCAGCGATCAGATAACACCACAGAACGACATCATGGAGGGCTGCTGCCCTAAATGTCAGATGCCCTTTTCTGCCTTGATTGGTCAGTCTCCAGGATGGCATGTCAGAGAATGTTTGGAAACCAAATATTCTTACGTAGGTATGCTACATCCAGTTTTTAAGACCTCAAAGATAGTGAGACATCGTGTGGATTAATTTTCATTACGTTTTCAGCAGGAGGGCAACTGATTTTCACAGGCGGGCAAAACTAGTAGAACTGAACTTCTTTGTAATAAAAACTTTCCGCTAGATGGTCGAACCAGGCAGGTAAAATTGTTCTCACAGCTGGTCAATTTTCCCTGTGCCTGGTCCTTAATGAAACCCCTGAATTCATGGATTAGATCTATGAACTGTGTGATTGATCGACTGATTGACAGGGAGTGGTATATCCCAGTCCTCAAGCCAAACATTTATGGGTAGGTGGGTCAGTTTTGGATTGGGTCAGTAAGTTTAAATTAGATGGGTGTCCAGTCGGAAGGTTGATGTAAGCGGTGCTTTGGTAACAACTTGCTACATCTTAGGTCACTTGATTTATGAATTACTCTGTACTTACTTAATAGATATATATTTTTGAGTTCTTGCTGGGAAACCCAAAAGGTTTGGGAAATTTCTATTGGTGTAACTCCATTTTGTTCTTTTTGTTTATTTTTCTCTTTCAGGTGACTGCACTGAAGGCGTTCACTGTAGATCTACGTTTTCTCCTCATTATAAGAGATATTCTCATAAGCTTCTGGCTACTACCAGGAGTTATGGCAGTGTAGAGAAGAACCACAAAGAAGAAAGTAACAGCAACAAAGATGTGTCGGTAAGAAACTTGGTTTTGAGGCCTCAGGTTCCTTTCCTGACTGGATTCTTCATCAATCCCTTTTATTTCATAGGGTGGTTGTAACTGACCATTATGAATTTACATTGTATTTTTTTTAAGGTGGAAACAAAGATCCGATCCTCAAGACAATTACACTTCTTAGACCAAAAGTGGCCAGAACAAGTAGACAGTAATGAAGCTGATGACAAATGTGGGTTGACAACTCTTGCTTCTGTGGACAATAATGCAGACTTTAAGCCTCTGGAAATTCTCCCTGACATACTGGATATGCCCACATCCACTGATGATAGAGAATGTAGTTCTGTTGGAGAAATGAAGAACAAGACAGACAATATTAATAAAAGTTTACTTGGTGAATTTTATTCTGATGTGGATTCATCAAAGCATCCGAATCAAGGTGAATGCTGTGAATCTCATCATTCCTTTGTGGCAGATGAAACAATGAAAAATTTGGAGACAGACGAGTTTGAGATGTCATCAGATGACAAGTTGTTTGGTGATCCACAGATCTTT
>OZ026595.1:207500-215000 GCA_964020085.1 Micromussa lordhowensis
CGACATTAACTCAGCTGTCTGTAAAACAGAGCACAACTGTATCAGAATGCAATTAACAAGCATTAGGAGTCACTGTTCCACGCTTTTGTTACTTTCAATTGGTAAACTTCATAGCACATTATCCATGTCATCTACAGCCCTGAAAAATCAACCCAAGCTAACAAAAAAGTAAGGCTATGGCCCTATCAACCCCTCCCCCTCTGCAGCCCCTGCTATTAATTAGTAGTAACTGATTGCATTGCTTCTTTTGTTTATAAGCGGTTGCAGAAGCACTTGGTTGTAAAGTGAGTGTAGAAAAACAGAAGAAGAAAGTGCTGGATTGTCTTGAGTGTGATCATGTCAAGTCCTTAATCACGACAGACTGGAAAGTAGGAAAGGTGCATGTGTTACCAATGGCAAAGCTAACATTGCAGGTGAAGTATTATTTTTTATCTAAAATGTGCAGACAATGTCATTATTATAACTTATTATTTTTTGTTGAATAAGCATATCATTTCTTATTAGAGTCTGGCAGCTTATTTGGAATCTCACAAGTCCCATTTCACTGAGCTACTGGCCTTTAAGCCTACTGGATGGGAACATAGTGCAAAAAGAGAAAATCTCTCCATGATTAAACCTTCCAAGAGAGGAAATGTTACAATTTATGGTATGTACACACATACAACTTGTATAAAATGCTCATGCAAAATGTAACTTCAGTAGAACACACCCTCTTAAACTCATTAATAATTTATCAAGTTTAGACAAGGAAAATTATGACTATGACGGTGTTTGGATATCTGATCTTAATTAGCATAGCTTTTTACAATTGTATTTCTCTATTTTCTCCATAGTTTTAGTTCGAGAAGATATTTCAAACACTCAAGACAGTGTTTGACCACATTTTCCAAACACTTCAAAGTTCATCAAAAATGCTCTGCTGTGCATCGTATTTTCAACTCTCCTTTTGGTGTTTGGAAATGTGGTCAAACATGGTCTTTCATGTTTGATATACATGTATTATATGACTCATTTCTCAGGGAAGTTATCTGAATGGTTTAACGACTCAAAAGTGAATGCTAATGATTTTATCCTCTGCTGATATAGCTATTCATTATGTCTAACTCAATAGGTGTACCATACAGTGAACATAGCAGTTTCAGGGAACTGGAGAGATTTGTGAAGTTTGTTCGGCCAAAACGAATCATTCCTACTGTGAATATTCACTCAGCTGAGAGCAGGGCACAAATGCAGTCATTCTTTAACAGATGGTTAGCGGAGTAGTGCATCAAATATTGAATATTAAAGATATTAGACATTGTATAAAAGAGATCTGTCTACAATCTTGAATGTCAGAGTATGAAATTAGAAAAATGTTCAGGAACGCTTATAGAAAAATGAATAATTTAGAAGCCAAGAGTCATCCTCTTTTGAATCGTTCACATGGAAATGTTCAATATCTGTGCCCATAAAATTCATAAGATAAGAAAGGGCATAATCTATTTTTCTAATAAAAATAAAAATATATTACAAGCCAAGCTGATAGACTTGTTACAGTTTAAATATTGGAAATATATAATATTTTTTTCTTCTTAGGAAACTACAATTTATTATTATTATTATTATTATTATTATTATTTATTATTATTATTATTGTTATTATTTGTGGTGCTATTTACAAAGCCTTACAGAGTTTCATGAGGGAAGTCAACAGGGGTTTCTAGAGTTACTCATAGGTCTACTGGTCAGTATGTTAACAAAGTAAACCTAATTTGTTACTTCAACAATTCACATTAAGCAGACAACGTATGATCTGCTCAAAATGTAACCTCCACAAAATGCCATTCAGTGGTAATGTAGAAGGAGGAGTGACTGAGCATTGAACAGATTTGATTAACTTGATTTTGAAATCCTAAGCCAAGTCCCTTTCTGAACTTCAATTAAGGATAATTATTTATCTTCGCATAAAAAAGAAAGAAAAAATGTTATATTAGGAGACTTATATTACTGACAGTAAAGGTGTTCTCCAAAGTAGCCCTCTATGTCAGGATCGAAGAGGAATTTTGTAAAGGTAGTCATATGCGCACCCTAGAACCTTTATAAAAAAAATAAAATCTTCACTCCATTATTCAGCTGTATTGTCATTTTATTTTTGAATGAGTGTAGACTTTTCAGGTAAGGTCTGGCTTTTTTCAACTAAGGATAAAGTTCTGGTTGATACATATTTTAAAAAGCAGGCAAAACCATATTCAAGGTGGCTTTGAGAGTTCTTAACTGCAAGAAGAATTTTTGTTTAAGTGAAGATGCAGACAGCTTCAACAGTAGTAGTGAGCAATGTCCCCAGGGCCTGTTCCCTTGCTAGAGTGGAGTGGTTCTGCCCCCAAGCAAGGGAAAGGGCACTACTTTCCATCCTGATGAAGCCAATCCTGCTAAGACAATCTTCCGAGTGTGAGCAGCCAGCTTGTTGGTAGCTGGCAAATAACTGCCAATCACAGAGTCTTACTCATGTGGCAGGAAAGCAGCCTATTCATGAAAAGAACAAATGGAAAAGTAGTAATTTTTGTAGCCTTTTTGCTTCATGGTACAAGTTGCCAAGTGCTCATAGGTAAGAACAAACAATGCCATAAATTTGGACCAAGGCATTCATCAAAACATTTTGAAATATTACATGTTTATTTTCATTTGCTTTGTACCAATGATGAATGTATGAAGGAACCAACACACTGATAACCATTACTGGCCAAAAACAGCCGAGTATGACAAATCGAGGGACTCAATAGCTGTGATAATGCTCTTTGTCTTTATAGTTAATATTTACTGACAGTTGCCCTAGAGAGGATAATATTGGTTCTTAATGAACTTAGTATTGTCAGTGAGGACTACATTTTATTTGCATCAGTAATTTTTAGTAAAATTGAAAATTCATTTGAACACGCTCTAGAGGATAGTGATTTGGGTGCTAAAATTAATCGTTCACTATTTGACATTCAAATTTCACACCAGGAGCTGTGTACGTATGCGAGTCCTGCTTATAATGTGTATTATTTTCCATTGCTATTGTTATTCTTTCTAGTTATTTTCACAAAAGCATTTCACCCTTTGGCATTTATTGCTTTCTGCTGTGACATGGCTTTTTCATCTGCATCATGTGCTCTAAAAAATGTTAATGAAAAAAACAAAATTAGCTAGCATACATAATGACTTTTACAAAAGGTCATTCTCAGAAAAGTGAATTCCTCATTGCTGAATAATTCATTTAAAGTTACTTCTGGAAGTTGGCTGGTAAAGATGAAATACACTTGATGATTACCTTTATTCCCACTACCTGTCTGCTTGATAATGTATGGCTATTATAAAGAGAAATTGAGTGCTGATCACCCAATGACACTTGAGTAACAAGATAATCATGTTTGAACATACACCAGAGACCCACCCCCATGCCTTTTGAAATTCCAATTAAGCTTCTTTTAATTTTTTGGTCTTACTGACACCCCCCCCCCCCCCCCCAGGGAAATTCCAATCTGTTTTGTGGGAGAGAATGGATATTTTTTGGAACAACACAATTTCTTCCCACATTAAGTTGTCTCATATTATTAGCTATAAATTACTCTCCTACCTTAACATGATGTTCACACAAGGTGCAATCTGCTCCCATGTATATGATGTAATCTTGATTAGAAGGGGTGTCCAGGATGGGCAAAGATGGAGACGCAGCCTTGATGCTGCAACTGCTGCTGATGTTATTACTGATGGACGAAACCCCAGGAAAGAATGATCTGAATGGGAGAACAGCGGAAATCATAAACTTCCAAAATAGTATGTGTACCCTATGTGTATCAATCTTTCTTGTTTGCATCACCTTGACAATAATAAATAAAAACAAGTCAGTTTCTTTGTATCACGAGTCTGGAGCTCAGCTCCAGTTTCTGTAGCATGAAGCAGCTAGGAGTATTGCTGCTAGTACTCTAGCTGGATAGGATGCCAGTTCACCACTGTTCAGTTACTTCCAATTGTCATGCTGCCTGACTAACAATTCACTGGTATCTATTTAAATACACCTGGATGTACAGTCAGGCACTGTGCATGTGAGAGCAAAGTGTCTGGACCAAGAATCTTGAGACCCAGCTAGGAGGGTATGGTAGTAGTGCTAGTCACATTCAGTGAGTGGTCATTGCTTTTCAGCTTCAGTTAGAAGCTGGCAGTATAAACAGCACAGATTAGATGAGGTCATATTTCTGTTTCTGTTTGTACTATATTTTTTTTGTTTTCATATCTCACCTTGTAAAGCAATTTCTAGGAAATAATGAACATATTTCCTAGTATAAGCCATTGCTTTAGTACAGTCATCAAGGCTCCTTCCTGATTGGCAATCCTGCACTGAAATTGCATGTATTAGGTAATACTCCATAAAGTGCACAGGTGTAGGCAAGTCTAAATTCCAGGAGAAAAAGTTGAGTAGAAGGAGTTCCATTTGACGGAATTCTGCTGTACTGAACAGATTATGGACATAACCATTCAATGTTGATATGGTGGGAATTTTTTCTTCGTTTTCTTCAAACTTGGCTGAAACAAAAAACAAAAGTGTTGTCAACCTTTTCCCATGTAATTAGGTATACGAGAGATACAACTGGATGTGGACTGATCTTATGTTCGGATAGGATGCTTTCCCTGAAATGTAAGCAGCAATTCTTAGCATGGAAGTAGCACATCGAGGAAAACTGAAGGTGTGATTCTAATCAAAACAATAACATATTAATGACGACACATTTTGATACCTTTAAAGATTTTAAAGAAAGCAAGGTGTTAATTACGATTGCTAGTCGGGAAAACAATTTTAAATCCCTCATGTAATCCCTTCGGGGCAACCTAGCTAATAAAGAAGATTTTGATCCCCTTGTGATCTCTTGTATGTAAACGAAATGAAGTTAAAAGAGGAAAGTAGCAATTTAGCCTAATCTAGCTAGAAAGGTGAACCAATCAAAAGCCCAAAGGCATTGAACTGGTTTACTTATCAATTCCCTTGATTTTTTATTTTTAATTCGACACAGAGGAACTGGAAAACCAAGGAAATCATGTCTTACAATGAGCCTGAAGAAGAGAAGGTTAATCTTAATGTTGTCTTTCGAACCTGTTTTTTATTAGGTATGGCTAATGTGATCTTAAACTTTTAATGGCTGCATTAACATTTAGCTCAAGTTTACCTGCCAGCAGCAAACACGTCAACGCGACGAGATAAAGTTGGCGTTCGTCGATATCAAACTTGTCCATAAAAAAGTCCATGTAATAAACAGCTAAATGGAGTACTCCATGTGAACTTTTTATCTTCTCAGAGAAGACAGCGAGCCAGTCCACGAGAAAACGCCTAAGCTTCAACTGAGGTGAAGACGAAGTGAAGGGTGGCAATCTCGTTTCCTTTTCACGAAGAACGTCGTGGATTTCCAGTGCGAGTTGCGATTTCCACCACTCATTTTCCACCATCATCCTTTCAGAAATGCTTGAAAGAAGAGTGTAAGCTAAACTTGATCCCAAAATTTCACGTTAAAAGCTCTACGAAAACGCGGAACATTTCGTCAAAAACGCGAAGGCAAGCTTCGAGTTCGAGCCTGATGGACAGTGATGCAACGCGCGAGATTTGACTTTCCCGGGAAATTTCTTCATACCAAATTTGGAAGAAAGGCGGTCAAATTACAAGAAGTACTGGTGACGAGAAAGCTCCTAATAAGGAGCGACCCAGAATGCCCAGGGTATATAAAGAACTTCGACAGTGCAAGAAGTTTAGTTTGTGTTGTTTGTGTTCTATAATCTTCAGTTTGTGAGCCTGTTTTACAGGAACAAAATGAATAACATCGTCCGTATCCAGCCAATGCAGTATATTCACCTCTTGGATCTGGTAGGTACATTCATAAGTCAATTCAGCTTTAGAGTGAGGTGCACGATAACTTGGAAGTGAGCTCTTTAAATCTTGACAGCAGTTTTTTAAGAGGTTCCAGCTGATGTGCAGTTTTACAAAATAATTTGATCTAGTCATTTTGAGAGTCTTAGTTGCTCAGCATGTTTACCAGGTTTTTGAAGCAACAGAACATTGACAAATAATACGGCTGTATTTGGAATCATGCGCGTTTGTTTTTATTTTCTTGCGCTATCAGAGTTGTTCGAAAATGTCTCCGAAAAATGGCCGATCAGAGCTCATGCAGAGTAGCTGCAATGCAAAAGCAAAAGCTTAACGTGAAATTTAATCAGCAATATTTTCCCCTGAATCTTGGAATTGTTTGTTTCTGGTTTGCGCTTGAAAGACCATGAAATGTGCTCGATCGCGAAAGTGGAGGGAATTTTTGGTGACGTCAATGGAGTTTAATTACGTCAGAGCCAAGAGTATTTTAAATTACCAACCAGGCATGTTTGAAAAATCAGGGGAAAAATACTGAGCTTGCCATATGAACAACTGCAAAGTTGCTTAGAGAGGGAAGACTCATGTCTTGCATTTTGACCTCTCGATGATGCTAAGGCCCCTCCTCCCTCTAAAAAAATAATATCTACACCCATCCCAGTCAGGGATTAATTAATGTATCTAATCCTCATTAATTTGCAGATGTCTATGTAAGGAAAGTCAGTTACTGATCAAATCAGTCATCAAATGAAAAATAGTGTCTCTTTACAACATGCTAAGATATCTATACCTATGTAAACAAATTGGAATGAGAAATTTTGTTTAAATTATAATTGCTGAGAAATTAAATGCCAGTCATTTTAACTAAGAGAAATTTATTATTTAATACGTAGTGCATACATGTATGTACTTTACTCTACTTAGAACACCAATGTGACTGTTTTAGAGGTTGGACCTAAGAGTTTGATTCTTCAAGACAATCACAAGTTAGTGGAAGGTCCTTTGCCATATGTTGTCATTCCACCTGGCCACTACTGTGTCATTGAGAACCCTGTCAAGTGAGTGTAATCTTCAGTTCTAGCTGTCATCTGGAAAAGGATGTATAATTCTTGATATCATTTGTTTCAGCTGTGGTTGCCTTTAATCTACATTCTTGCTATGACTTCATTTTGTTAACTCATCATTGCTCTGCCTTGTTCAAGACCACCTTGCGAGCCAGGAAAGCAGTGTCATCTGAATCATGGTCACAGAGAAATGAGGTTTTTTAAGGTGAATAAATATTATATCTACAACTTCCTGACAGACATTGGTACTGTGATCAAATTTTTACCCCTTGATTTTTTAGGTGTATCGCATAGCATTCCATGAAAGAATAAAAGCACTTGCCAATATCTGTATTAGTTCTGGAGATATTTAAATTTGAAAAATGTGTAAAATATGCAAATGAGATGACTGATGACATCATACACTCAACCCAGTATTATATCAAGTTTATAAATAGAGCTATCTTGGTCAATTTGCAACACAGACCATTAAAACTTGGTAGGCTAATAATTCTACAGGAAACACACCTATGGCTATAACAAATTATGTTCCCATGGCAACTCGCTCTTTTGCAATCCCCACCCACTTGA
>OZ026595.1:217500-250000 GCA_964020085.1 Micromussa lordhowensis
TCTTAAACTCTCCGTCAGCCTTCAAGATTTTGATTTTCCTGACACAACCATCTTCACTTGGGTAGACTTCGACGACCTTGGCAAGCGGCCACTGGTTACGTGGCCCATCATCTTCCTTGGAAATCACTATGTCTCCTACAGCCATATTCCGCCTTGGTTGCGTCCACTTGGAACGAGACTGCAGGTTTTGGAGAAACTCTCGATGCCACCTAAACCAAAACTGGTTGGCCATGTACTGTACTCTACGCCACCATTTACGACAATATAGATCTGCTCTTTGGAACTTACCAGGCGGCGGAAGCACAAGTTTCTGCTTTAGGGTGAGCAAATGGTTTGGAGTTAGAGGTTCAGGTGCCTCTGGATCATTCAGGTCATTGACAGAGAGTGGTCTGGAGTTAACGATACTCTCAACTTCCGTCATGAGGGTTCTGAACGCCTCGTCGTCCAGTTGGGTGCCAGCACTGACAAGTAGAGTTTCCAACGCACAACGAACTGTCCGTATAAGACGTTCCCACGCCCCACCCATATGACTTGAATGGGGGACATTCATCTGAAATGGTATCCACTCGGAGCCATTCTCCACAAGGTACTCCTGCAACTGCACTTGATCCAGTTCTTCCAAAGCTGCTTTCAACTCATTTCATGCTCCAACGAAATTTGTCCCTTGATCGCACCGTAATTGTCTCACTGGGCCTCGTCGACTGAGGAAACGGCTTAGGGCATTCATAAAGGAAGAGGTGCTTAAGGAGTTGGCTGTTTCCAAGTGTACACTTCTGCTTGCCATACAGGTAAATATGACTCCGTAACGTTTTACTTCGCTTCTTCTCTCTTTGATTAGAAAGGGCCCGAAGAAGTCAACAGCAGAGTATGAGAACTGTGGCGATGGTTCAACTCGATCTATTGGCAGATCTGACAACTTCTGAGTCTCCAGGTGGCGATGCAATTTTCTGCAGATTACACACTGTGATATGCAGTTTGACACAGCTGAAGAACCATCGACTATCCAATAACCTCGCTGTCGTAACTCGTTTTGAGTGATTCCTCTTCCCATGTGGTTCACTTTACCATGGCAGAACCTGATTAACAAATCTGTAATTGGACTCTTCCGTGGAAGTATTACTGGATGCTTTGTTGCTGCCGGAAGATCAGCTCGTTTGATGCGACCACCGATTCGCATGAGGCCATCTTTATCCAGAAAGGGATCCAGACGGTACAAACAACTGGACATCTTGATAGTCTGATTTCTCTGTTTTGCTAACTCTCTAGTTGACACATCTTCTCCAACCACTTTAAGTTTCATTAGAACTTGGATTTCTTCGTAGAAATGTTCACGTTGAATAATCTTCAGGACTTCCTTTTCGGCAAGCTGAATCTCTGTAAGCGTAACTGACACCTTTGGCAACGGTGTAACACACTTTGCATTCTCTTGTCCGCTCAACTTAACCTTTCTGTTCTTCAGTTTAGACTTAAGTTGCAGACATAGGGCCACTACCTTCAGAAGACGCCACCAGCTTGATATGTGGGCTAAACGGTCCGACTTGAATGGATCAGGGTGGAGAGTAACTGCACTATCCATGCGAGACATGAAGACGTTTCCTTTCTTCACTTCAGGATCATGTTCTTTCACCTTAATCTCCTCCTCCTTTAGGGGCTTGAAGACACCTTCTTTCCAAAGAAACTCTGGTCCGAACAACCATGTGGAACCCTGCAGCAACTGTGAAGCAGTAAGACCACGAGAAGCATGATCTGCAGGATTGTTCTTTGTGTCAACATACATCCATGAACTTGGGTTTGTGAGGTCCCTGATCTGCTGCACACGATTAGCTACATACACGTGAAACCTCCTCGCTTCATTGTTGACATAGCCAAGGACGATTTTACTATCCGTCCAAAAATACTCTTTGACATCTGTGTAGGGAAGTTCTTGATGGAGAAATTCACTCATCTTGGCTGAAAGAGTGGCTGCAGCCAGCTCTAACCTTGGAACAGTAAGCTGCTTCAGCGGGGCAACTCTAGCTTTGCCAATGACAAATGAGCAGTAAGGTTGGTCTTTCTCATTAACAAGGCGGAGAAATGAACACTGTCCATAACCCTCAAGACTCGCGTCCGAAAAATAATGCAACTCGCACACCTGAATCTCTCCAAAGTTCTCTGGCTTAAAGCATCTTTGAATTTCCAACTGTTCTAAGCTCACGACATCATGACGCCACTTCTCCCACTCGGAACGCAGATTTTCTGGAACTGGGCTATCCCAATCAAGCTTATCTCGACACATTTGCTGAAGAATTTGTTTTCCCTTTAAAGTCACTGGTGCTACGTAACCACTAGGATCATAAATGGAGCTAACTGTTGAAA
This sequence comes from Micromussa lordhowensis, assembly GCA_964020085.1. Lineage (NCBI taxonomy): Eukaryota > Metazoa > Cnidaria > Anthozoa > Scleractinia > Lobophylliidae > Micromussa > Micromussa lordhowensis. The sequence goes on from OZ026595.1 coordinate 219,856, forward strand.
GTATGCCCCGACGTGTAAAGGGACGATCGTGCATTTCAATACGAAACTGGAAACTGTCATTTTCCACACACCATATCACTCCCAAGGCACGCTCCAAGGGGAGTGGGTCAACCTTCAAATCTGACTCTTTGACACTTTGAGCACGTTCTTCAATTGGGAACGCTTCGAGAACTTCTCTCTTGTTTGACATGATCTTCTGCAGTTTAAGTCCCGCCCTGGCGCAGATGCCTTGACTTGCCTTTATTAAGGTGACTGCTTCCTCAACGGTGGGAACCGATTTGAGACCATCATCCACATAGAAGTCTCTTTGTATAAACTCAGCGGCCTCTTTGCCATACTCAGCTTCACCATCATCTGCGACTTTCTTCAGCCCGAAATTGGCACAGCCAGGGGAGCTGCCAGCACCAAAGAGATGCACCTTCATCCTGTACTCAATAACTTCCTTCTTCGGATCTCCATCTTCCCACCACAGGAACCTTAACAAATCCCGATGCTCTTCTGACACCATGAATTGATGGAACATACTCTTAATGTCAGTCATAAATGCCACTCTTCCTTGTCTGAATCTACAAAGGATACCTAGCAGAGTGTTCAATTGGTCAGGACCTTGTAATAAGTAGTCATTAAGGCAAACACCACCAAACTGCGCAGAACAATAAAAAACCACTCTGATTTGGTCCTTCTTTCTTGGATGATAAACACCGGTGTGAGGCACATAGTTAATCCTTCCATCTTGAACTTTCAGACGGTCTGATGGTACTTTCTCTGCACACAGGTCAATGACATCCTTCATGAACACTTGGTAATCTTCAAGAAACTTGGGATTTTTCCTGAACCTCGCTAGCAACTGGTGCCATCTCTTGACAGCAAGCTGACGATTGTATGGCAGAGACAGTCTGTCCATCTTCAAGGGTAGAGGCATTTCATAGTGACCATCTGCCCTCTTTACAACACTGTTCTCCAGAATTGAGAGAAATCTTTTGTCTTCCACTGAATAAGATTTGCTCCTTGTAGAACCTTCCACAAAGTCTGACTCCAGAACCTTGATAATCCTTTGTGGGTTGATAATTTCCTTTACCTTGGTTGAAAAGGCAAAGTGTTCATGGGCTTCACTGATAACTATTTTGTTACAGACTGCTTCACTCTTGTCACTTTCATTAGTAGACTTGCAAACCTTGCCAACTATTCCCCATCCCATGAGAGATCTTTGACCATAAGGATCATTATCTTCTCCAACGACAACTTCTCGGGGCCTCACAATACTTGGGCAATTGTTTCCAATAAGCAGAGAGATTTCAACATTAGGTTCATATGGCATTAGCTTATCGGCAATAGGGCGTAGATGTTCCCACTCCTGGGCAACACTGGCCTTTGGAATCTGTGACCTACTTGCTGGAATGGAATCTCATGTGAACAACATAGGCAACTTCACAGCATGCTTCCGATTAAAGTGCAACACTTCAAGTCCACATATTCGGCTACTTGGTGTATGTACATTTCGCTCCTGGACTGTTGTCAGCAACAAGTCTGTAGGTGATCCTTGCAAGTCCAGCTGCTCACATAAGCTTTGCGACACAAAACTCACATTGGACTGGTCATCTAGTACTGCATATTGTAAAACTTCTTGACTGGGTTTACTTATGTGACGAACCCACACTGGCACAATCATGGCATGATCTGAACCTTTCTCCTGCTCTGGGATTGTACAAACATTTGTACAGTTTGAAACAACCTCAGCATTACCTCTCGGTTGGTGTAGACACGTTGGATGGATCGCAGAACAAACACGACACACAAGTTTGTTCTTACAGGATGCTGCTTGGTGCTGTCTACTAGAAGCACAACCAAAACACAGAAACTTGTCAAAGAAAAAGTCCTTCTTGTCTCTGAGGGGCATTTCAGCAAACTTCTTACATTTGTCTAAATGATGATGTTCCTTGCAGAACAGACAGGCTTGTAAATTTTCTTTCTTTCCCTGATTCTGGACTTTAAAGATCTTGTCTTGATCAGTTCCTTGAGTTGCAAAGGAATTTACTTCTTTATCCTTGGTAGACCTTTTGTGTTGTCAACGGGTTTCACAGTGTCCCTTGTTTTAGTCAGGTCTTCAAGCTCAGGTATGTTTGCTTTCTCAGCACAATCTTTTACAAAGGCAGCAAACTCAGTGAAAGGTGGATAAGCTCCATCTCCCTTCTTTGCTCTACAGTTCTTCACAATTTCACGCCATTTACTTTGGAGCTGGACTGGCAGCTTTGAAAGAATCTTAACATTTTCTCTGGCAAAGTCTAACACTTCAAGACTAGGAGTAGTTTCTCTGGCAGCCTTTATCTTTTCAAGGAAGTCAGAAAGATCCCTTAGAGTCTCTGCATCCCTGATACCAACTTTTGGCCAATTTTCTAATTTGTTTAGGAAAGCTGAGCCTACAACATTGCAGTTACCATATCTTTCTTTCAGCAATTTCCTAGCAGACCGATAGGCCTCATCAGTTCCAATTAATAGGTACTGTTCAACAACTTGTTTGGGTTTCCCTGAGAGGTATTGATTCAGGAAGTTCAATTTTGCTTGTGCATCCATGGGTTTAGAATCAATAAGGGCATTAAAGGAACTATTCCATGCAGGATACTGAAGGGGGTCTCCATTAAAGACTGGAATTGAAATCTTAGGCAGCTGACCAGAGATGGCTAATTGTCTGTTCACTTGATTCTGTTCTACAGTGGCGGCTACTAACTTGCTACTTGTTTCCACTAGTTTATCCATGCATTTCTCTAAGATACTACTGACTGGTGTGAAGGTAGCTGCTTGGGGGCTTAGTGCACTGCACCTTTGGGGGCTTGGTGTTGTTTGAGCACCATCTACTTGAGACACAGTGTACATTGGATCCTGATGAACAGGAGTCTGTGCAATGTCACTAACAACTGGAATAGACTTGAGGAAATTCTCCATATCCTTATCTTTATCGACTGGAGCAACTAGGTCCAAGTTCTGTTCAAGGTCAACCATTTCTTCCCTTTCTTCCATTAGGCAAACATTAAGCATAGCTTGATTTTGAGCAAGTTCACTTTTCAGTCTCAGTTCCTCTAACTTTTGCTCTTGTTCGAATTTCATTAACTCAACCCTCCTTTGTTCGACTTTCAACTTTCGCTCTTCTTCTGCAAAAGCCAACTTGGCCTGTAAGGCAGCTTCTTCTTTTCGCAGCTGAAACTTTGCGGTCTTGACACTGCTGGTGGAACTACGTTTAGATTTAAGGCTGTCTTTATCTTTTGAAGAGACACGACTCTATTTTCTGCTGTTCAATGATTTCTAGATGTCTAATTTCTGCTTTGATGTTTGCTTCAAAGCTTGACCACTCTCGTTCGGTTTCTTGTATGACAACTTCAATCTCGTCCAAACTTTCACCAGGATTAACAACCTCCTTAATTCCACCAACAATATCTTTCAATTCGGCATAGATAACTTGCGCCTCACTTAACTCTTTCTTAAATTTAGAAAGTTTAACTGACTGACCTCTATCTAGTAGCGTAGCTCTCATTCGCTTCACCAGCTCACTTCTCTTTGCCTTCAAATTACCCTTCTTCACATCCATTACGTAATGGTAACCTTTCGTTGTCATGAGACGCCTCCTTACGCTTTCTTCCTGTGCACCTTCGACAACTTCGTCGTTGTTACTTGCTGGTGGTACGTACGGATCTCCTCCGAAACTCGTATCATCCTTGCTGGACATTTCGGTGGTGCAAACGATTGTTATTGTGGCTGCTTCAAGGTAACTTTACCCAGAAGAGTTTCAAGACTTAACAAAAACGTTGTTTATTCACAGGTAGCGAATGAAGAATGCAGGTTACCCGAGATAACAATCTGGGTGATGAAAAATGAAAATAAACAAACTTAATACTAGAACATTGCTACGAAAAGCACTTACAACAATTCGTAAAGGGTATTAAGGCTGATTCTTACCGTTTGAGTCTTCTGAAACACATTATGCGAGCCGATGGAGAACGATTTCCCTTACAAGCACCACGCGATGCAAGAAACCAAAAAACATGGCGGAAAGCCAGACTAATGAGCGGTTACCTAGCACAGTCCGCTGACACAATTCGGCTGTACTGCAGCCACACCAACATAGAAGTTGTTGCCATCTTTCACATTTATCAAGCGAAATTTCGTTTGTCGTATCTTCTTTTTTGTTTGAATTTACGACATCTTTAACTTAAAATGCTCTTCTGATCCGATTTTTCAAGATTATCACTTCAAAACATGTCATAAAGTTGAAATTCCTTCGCAATTGAAACAAAACCAATGAGTGCTTAGTAGCCAAGCTTTAAATGTGGGGAGGAGTTTGGGTCAACCCGTACGAAAATTAACACTGTAAAACCTGGCAAAATCGGGCCATAATTTTTCAACCAAAATTATGCCACAATGAACCAAAATTGGGCCTTAAAAATTACAGCCTAAAATGAACCAAAACTAACCTCACTAAAACCTAAATTCCTGAGCCTCATTATCAGCATAAATTGAGCCAAAAAGAGAACAAAAATCTCATGGAGCTAAACAGGGCCTAAAATTAGACCAAAATTACGTTGCAAATATGACCGGAAAACGGCTTGTACGTTACAATGAATTATCAATCTAAATATTCACTGTAAAAGAATGGTAAACATGTTCGTAAACAACATATTTTATTTCAGGTTCATTCGAAATCAAACATCATGAATCCATCGTTTATAAGAAAATCTTATGAAACTCATGCAAATACACGTTCTGATAAAATACAACATAAGCATGGCGCAAAACACTCTACGTTGTTGCGGCAAATAACTTTCAGTTTGTCTGTTCAATTATTAGAAAACGTAGTACACAAATTGCTAAAACATTAACTTAAAAAGATGTAACTTTTATTCCCTAACTGTTGGTAACTTTTTGTTCGATATATCAATGCATGGTTCTTCACTACGATTTTATTTGTGACTTACATTTTGTACATGTACATGTACCATGCCATTTTCCGATCGGCGCGTCGATGATGTTTTGGCATTTTTTATGTACCAGCTGTTACAAAGCTTTTACTCAAAATATCATTCACTAAAACCTATAATGCTTTTTCTGTTTCTGTTTCTCATGGCTTATCTTTTTACACTGTCCCATTTAATAACAAAATACCATACTTCGCCGCAATTACAGTGCGCGTTCAGTCTCGATTCAGTCGCCTTGGGCTTTTCATTATGACAGCTTTATGTCCATAGGTCAGGCTGTTTCTTACCTCGATCTTCCGTGTCCTTTTCTTTGGGAAATTATAATGCAGATGAGTCCAATGGTCTTGGGTTGAAGGCAACCAATTCATAAGAATATCGCAGCTGACAAACCAGACTCAACTACAGGAAAGCTACAGGAAAGCTTCACAAACACCACGCAATTCCATCCTCCTGGAGCGATTTGTCATGGAAAATCTCGGTTTATGAAGAATCGGTTGTACTAGATTTCTGGGAAATTAAAAGAATAGTTTCCCCAGATGGTGCAATCCAGAAAAGTTCTATAATTCCACAAAATATCATCCCGCCTGTGGCTTCAACGGTGGTCAATGGTTGAAAATGAAACACGAGCAATCGAATATACTGAAACAACAACATGTGATCAAAGCTAACCAATCACATTTTGGTACAACTCTCAAGAAACTTTGAGATCACGCGCGCATCACTCGTGCATGTGAAGAACAGATAAGCTCACGAAACGCAGGAAAATTATTATATGAGAGCAAAATTGATTTTTTAATGTATAATAATGGTACTGGTCAGAAGTCATTTGAAAGACACTTTGAAATGGAGCACTGCCAACTCATGTCGTTTATGCGTGCGTGGTAGGTAAACGACGTGTACAAAAACTACATTTAAAGCTATAATAGCTTTCATTCAACTTAACAATCAGCCAAAGTGGTATTTTATTTTTCGTTTTGTTCCACTATGTAATCGATTATTCGTAAAACACAGCTGTTGCAATATACAACTGTACATGCATGGTAGCTTAAGTTTATATAGACTTTCTGCAGCGCTGGGGCAGTGCAACATTGTTTTGTGACGTTCATTTAGCTTGATGCAAATTAAATGAAAGCCAATAGGACGTGATACGGTGCACAGAACGCTTTCAACCAAAATTACAGCCAAATATTTTTTGCTTCATATGAGGCTCATTAACTAGACCAAATTTATGACCTCAAAAAATTGGGTCGCTTTATGGCTCTTCCTGGTGAGGTTGACGACCTAAAATCCAACCTAAATGTTTTTGGCTCGGGCTGTTTGGTTCATTTTTGGTCGCCCTTTGGCTCTCTGTGTGGATTTAAGGCCTTAATTGGGCCCTATTTAGGTTCATTAGAGCCACAAAATTTTGTACGGGAGGGCCTGAGCATCATAACATAAATAAGCTTTCAACTCAGCTGTTCGGGGATACAATGTCTATAAAGATGTTTGGAAACCTGCAATAGGCGAGAAAAACGCCATGCAGAACAGGAGCTTGAAAATGCAGTCGACAAATTGACAGTGAAGGTGGCCAGAAACAATAAAACAGTCGGCCATTTACCTTGCGAGTACTCGCAAATGTTGTGGTATTTTATCGCACATGGTGGAAAGATATGCATGGCAGTGACTGGCCTTGGACGTCACTGCAAACAGTTGTGTGGAGGAATTTAGATGGTGTATAGTTGTTCGAGTAAAGTGAAAATTAATTGCTTGAAAGAACTCTTGGAGAGCAACATTCGCCGATAAACACTCAAAGACACAAATGGCTCCTTTAGGAGCAACCGCTCATGAAAAAGTCAATGAACAATGAAGTCAATGAAGCCTTTTGTGTTTATTTCTTGAGTCATTTTAAAAAGTTTTATGAATATTAATTAGGTTTTTGAGAACTCCTAACACAGATGTATCTGTGGATAAGTCGCACGTCACTTGATGTTTGGCTTCAATTTTGTGAAAAAAGTGCGGCTTATACGTGGACATTTACGGTAGCTATTTTTCTCTTCCTTTTCTTCACAGGAAACGTGTGACATCTGAACAATGGTTAATAAGGGACCTGGGAGCTTATTTGCCAGGAGTCTGTGAAGAGGTTTGTAATCAATCCAGCTTGGTGTTTTGAGATCAAATCAGTAATTCATCCAGTAAGCAAGGCATGACTAAATTAAATATAAATACATGCTCTATTCTCCTGCAGGTTGTAGGTATTGAGTACGCTCACACATTAACAGAGACTACAGCCTTGCATATGAGGGCCAAACAAACTTGCATGGATGCACTTGGAAAGAAGAGGTTAGCTCATGTGACGAGACATACCGTAGCTGTTATATTTCATATAATTGTATTAAATTTTCTGTGATACACTTTTTAGAAATGCAGGAGATGAGTGGCTTGTCACCTTTGAAGACACAGAGATGTATATACCAGAGGTTTCTGAGGTGAGTTTCGTGTAAGGCCACCAAGACATTTTAAAATGATTAAACTTGTAAACTTTGTTGTGTAATTTAATCAACAGGAAGTTGTGGCTGAAGTCACTCAGACAGTACTGTCTCGTCAGGAATACTGCATTGTCACTGACCCCATAGACAGCAAAGGTCGTAATCAGCTGGGCAAGAAAGAACTAAGGAGAGGAGTCATTTCCTTTTTCTTACATCCAGGCAAGTGCTTAAGGCTAATAAAGAAACTAACAGAGAATTAAGGTATGATGATAGCTGTGCACATGACAATCATGGCAGTAGTGTTATGACATATGTTACAAGTTTATTGTCATTAATTAATGGTTATTTCCATCTATCTTACTTGCAGGGGAGGATTTAGAAGGTGGACTATTAAAATCATATATTCTAGAAGCAGACGAAGCTCTGGTCCTGTCTGCAGTGGATCATTTTTATGACAGTTCTATAAAGAGTATGTAAACCTTGGAAGCAACTGTTTATTGGTCTCAAAGAATATACAACATGTATTAATATTAATTTTTTATTTTCTTGGTTGCACATCAGGTCATTGTTAGTAATTCTTAATAGTAGTTCTTAATTTAAAACACTCATGCAATAGTATCATTACCCCTCTATTGCTGCAGAGAAGTGTCATCGTTCCCCTGGTGATTGCTGGATGATCTTTGGACCAGTTGAGTACATTCCACCAATAGAAGTCACTGTTAAATCAAGGAGGTTTGACTTACTGTCTTCCAGACCTATAAATAGTTTAGGACCTATAATCTTGGTCAGAATAAAGTAAGAAATAAAAACACCCCTCCCCCTGCATTAATGATAAACTAGCTCTAAACCCAAAATGTGCAGTTTTTTATATCATTGGAATCGGGGGAGGGGTGGTATTTTTCATTTAAATTGGCTAAGATTGTAAGATTGAAAGATGGGTTGTTTTTTTTTACAGTTGTTTTTCATTTAAATTCATGTTTGTATTTGTTAAAACTAAGGTGACTTATTAATAGATGTTTCTGACTATCACTGTTAAGAAAAAAATAATTTTTACTTAGATTTTTAAATAAGCGTCAGGTGACAAACTCTTTTTTTACCAAGCTAAAAGGAAGTGTCGTGTCTTGATTTGTTATCAACAATTTAAGAAACCCAGATGCAGCACTTTTATTAAAACATAGAAATTATCTAGTACTGCATAATCATTAATGGTATAACTTTTAGACTGAATGGTGTTAAAAAACACAAGCTTGGCACATGAATGTAATAGCGGTATTATTAAATTCTCAGGAGAGCAATACCCCTTTGTGAAAATGATGGAATTTATGTCAGGGACACTCAAAGTGGTGCTGTGAGTATCTATGTTGATCATCATAATGTCCTGACAACATAATTTTGTAGATCACCAACAGATATGTTGTTGCCATGTTCTTCATTTTAGGTACGGGCAGTTATGGGGCCACAGTCTTATCTACTGAGAGCTTATGAGGAACTGTGGGAAAAGGAGCTGACTGATGATGTGGAAGATATTCTCAAGTAGGTCTTGACTGTTTATTGTCAGTAGCTGTATTACTTGTCTATATTGCAATGCTGCCTGACGGCCGGCCGGCCAAACAGACGGACTGATAAACAGACTGACAGACAGACTGACGGATGGACGGACGGACTGACGAACAGACTGACAAATGGACTGATGGACTGACTGATAGACGGAGTGACAGATGGACTGAGAGATGGACTGACAGACTGTCTGACTACTGGACTGAATGACTGACTGACTGACTGATTGACTGACTGACTGACTGACTAACTTACTGCCAGTCTGCCTGTGTGTTTGACTGACAGATAGACAGATAAACAGACAGAACTGAACTGAAACTTAATTTGATCTTGGAATTCCATCAAGAAAATTGTTTTCATGAAAGCCAAGTGAGTAAATATTAGATACTGTAAGCTATTTATAATAAAACTCACTAGTATTTCTTCATTTGTTGTCTTTAGGAATGGTGGAGGAATCGGCAGTGGAGACATACGAAAAATGGCCTACTTTGAATCATCAATTGATCCTTCAGTCACAAGAGAACAGGTATGTAATTGAATGAGCCTCTTTCACCCTCAGCGAGGCAACCATGTATGAAGCTGTGAAAACATATAAAACAAATTTGTGGCATTCATTAATATTGTTCAGTCAAATTATTACAACTTATGTGAACAATGTGTTAATTTACCCCCAGTAAAATTAACTGCAATTATTTTGTATAATAATTTTTTGTTTTAATTATATTCCAACATTTCACTCATAATATATAAAGTTCATATATTGTTTTGTTCAATGTTAAATGCATTAGGGCCGAGACAAGTCAAAAGTGATTGTGTTCCGTTGCCCAGGAAACACTGCTGTGCAGGTAACCTGCCTTTTAGCATCCATAGCAATGTCAATGAATACTTTAATGAAAGATAGGTAGATAGGTGTTAAAAAGATGCTGAATGCTAGTTATCAATAATATTATTAGATATAATCTCATTAACTTGTAGTTGAGGGAAAGATGCTGAATGCTAGTTATCAATTATTAGATATAATCTCATTAACATGTAGTTGAGGTCTGTCTGTTTAATGTTTGTGCTCTTCTTAGGTTTATGATTACTTAAGAAAGACTGCGAGGGTGACCTTTGGACCAGATCTTGTAAGTGAAGAACTGGATTATATTCTTTGGAAATTAGAGTTTTTATATTTGTTAGCTGTGTTTAAAAGTAGACTTGCTTTAGCCATACATTCTTAAACGTAATTAAACCATCAAATATGAAGCGGGACTACATATTTATTGCCTAGTACATAATTTTTTGTTGGAAATGAGAGTAATGAAAATTGCAGTGCTAAGCTAAGAGATATTGTCTTAATGTACCATCAAATACTTGGAACTTACTCAGAAAAGAGTATATTGCCAATGGTATGGAAATTTAATATTTGAGCTTGGGGTTTAAGAGTGCAAAACACCTCCTGGTTGGTTCTTCAGAAGTCAGCGATCCTTTCTTCTTCTCTTCAAGGTTGTGCTTGGACCACATGAGAACTTCAATGTGCTCAGTTTGAGTGGTAAGTGAAGCATTCTTTTGTTCTTTTGGTAATGTGATGGAGAGGTGTTGTGTGACAACAGAAATAACTTCATGTGTAAGCAAACATGATTTGATTCACTGCTATCGGTGAGCTGTTAGTTTTTTACGAAGGCCCAATAAGAATTAGTATGAGTTCTACATTTACAAAGATTTGGACATCATCTAAGATACTATCATTGATATTACTATTACGAAAATAACCCAAAGCAAATATGTGTGCTGATTGGTTTAAAACTCTGTTTCTTAAACTCAATAGAAACACAGAACTAGCACAAGCTGTTGACATAATGATGGCACAAGCAAAGAGAATTAATTACATTTTGATGATCAAAGTAAACAAGTTGTTTTGCGTTTTTTGTCGTGAAATTTTCTAAAAGACATAGGAAACATGTTCTCTGTGTTTCTATGAAGTTATAGAAGCACTCGTGAAAGTTTGGGAGAACTTGAAAAAGCGGTGGAAACACTTGCCTGTCAGCTTGTTCCCACAGCATTTCTTGTTCTCCCTAACTTTCACACAAGTCTTGTGTTTCTATAACTCAATAGAAACACAGTACATGATTTCTATTTCTTAATTAAAGCAAAATCTCTGGTTGAACTCGGGTGATTTTTGAATGAAAAAAGTACCATTGAGAAAGGAAATCGTGATTACTGAAGCCTTGTGTACCATGCTTGGCCAGTTTTTCTTAAAAATGTCAATTGACAAATATCTCTTTAACTTGTTCATTTTATACATCAGCTGGAAAACCAAAAAGGCCACATGCTTTGAAAACAATATGTCTGATGCTTGGACCAGATTTCATTACAGATATTATAGAGGTAGGAATGTCCTATTTCCTGTCAATAATTTCTCTATCGTGTGGAAGACGCAGTGGCCTCATGGTTAGTGCGCTCGACTCCGGAGCGAGCAGTCTGGATTCCAGCCCTGGCCAGGGACATTGTGTTGTGTTCTTGGGCAAGACACTCTACTCTCACAGTGCCTCTCTCCACCCAGGTGTATAAATGGGTACTGGCAAATTTATTGCTGGGGAATAACCCTGAGATGAACTAGCATCCCATCCGGGGGGGGGGGGGGGGGAGTAGAAATACTCCTAGACACTTCATGCTACTGAAACTGGGACAAGCTCCAGGCTGATGAGCCACTTGGCTCATATGCAGACTTTACCTACCCAATTTCTCTATTGTGTTTGTAAACATTAACTAGATGGTCTTCAGGAGAAAGTACGACTCATAGTCTTGGTCTAGAATATTCATGTGATAGCTTACGGGATGAGCTAGGGCTTTGCTACTTTGGAAAATCACTTGAAACAAGAGTTGCTGTGTACCATTATGCAACTGTTTGTCAGGCGCTACGTTTTGCATGATACCAAAACAAAAATTATTCCATTTCCGAGGAGAATATGTGTGTTTGCAATGCATGATGAATTGAGTAAATGCTTGCATTTGCTCTGCACATTGAAATGGTGGTAAGCAGTCAGTGAATATCACCTACCAACTATTTTCACTTGAAGTTAGAATGTGAAGGAACGTTAAAATGAACAGAATTTGCCATCACCATGATGTTTCAACTGTCAAGTTCCGCCTGTAATCACCTGACAAAGGTCACAAGTCAGAATTTCACCTATATGAAACTTTTTATCATCTCTTGTTGAAACTTTTTGCTACAGGTGGAAACGTCTGACCATGCCCGACTGAAGATCAAGATTGCAATGAACAACTTTTTTGAGGTCAGTCTTGTAGACCACTGGTAAAGACTAGGCATAGACTCTTGTTGATTTTCTTTATCCCATAGAATAGACTATAACTGTTTTAACATCTCTGATGTGTTACCTTTTCAATTACTTTGGTTAATTCTCATTGCAACTAAGTGTCTCCCAAAACACAGCATATGTTTTAAAACCTGGAATTAATTTTCGTTTTCCATGTTTCTGTTATTTATGTATTCAGGTTGAAAGAGGAAATAATGACTCAGAGCAAGCCATCTTTTCTGTTCCTGATTACACTGGAAATGCCTGCAAGAGTGTTGGTATGGCATTTCTTGTAAAACAATCTCATGTGTACCCTTAACTAAACACCCTCTAATTTCCAGTGGTTGGTGGTTTCTTCTTATCTTGTTGACAATATCCTTGTAAAGGGGCAGTGCACGTATTTCCCTTTTGAGGTGTCTACTTAAAAGCACGACAGTCCGTGTCTGCTTATACTTGAGGTGCTGTCCTTATGATATTTCTAGCCAGCCGGATACGTGGTAAAGTAGCACAAGTTCCATTTGATGAGTTCCATCGTTACTCCACGTCCATTATCAAGAAGGCTGTGTTTGGTGTGGACAAGGATGGAAGCGTTAAACAACGGCTTAGATTTGATGCAAACCAACTGGTAAGGAAATCAATTATTTCCTCGGAAGTTCCTTTTATTTCCTCGAGCTTTCTCGGAAACGTTTGAGGTGATATCTTAAGTTCAGAGGGCAACTTTATAAAAAAAACAAACATTGATACTAAGCCTGGTAACACAACAACCTAGTTTTGTTATTAGGGAAACTTGACATTTTGTATGAACTTAAAAAAAAGACATTTTCAAATCATGTTTCTTGAAAATACACAGTGAAAGACTTGTTTTGTAGGCTAGATTGACATGCAAACTAACTGGTCAAATAACTACTAATTCGCAAACTCACAAATAAGAGCCTCACAAACAAGGAACCCCCTTTATGAAATCAATGTTTCCGAACTTTTTTCCTGTTTGGGCTGTCACGCGGCCTTTTTGCGGAAGCAAAATTTGTTTCCCGATTTTGCTTTTCAGAGCAATTTTGCTTCCGCAGCAAATTCTTCCGCATTTGTCCGCCTGGGAAAACAATTTGGGAAAGAATGTATTCCCAATAGTGTTTCCCTGTTGGTGGCGGCCTCAAGATGATACCATGCCGAGTAAACTAGGAAGTAATGGTGCAGGGGACAAGATGCGGAAACAAAGTTTGCTTCTCGAAAGCAACAACATGTTTTTGTCTCGGGTCAAACTTTGCCCTGTTTTCCCAGTTTAGCGACTCGCGTGGAAGCAATATTGACTAGCCTTGTTTCCGCTGAGTACGGCTCATCAAAAATATCTCCTAGCAACGGGTAGTGCAGCAAGGTCAGGCAGGTCATGGAAAGAGCCTGCTGGTGGGATGTATACGTAGCTAATGGCGACTGAATGAAAGGAGACAAGAACTGGTGTTACGAACTGTTTACTCTAATTCAATACAATACAATGCAATGCAATGCAATACAATACAATATACAATACTGTATTTACCCACGTTACATCTAGGAGCTCAGCTCGTTCAGAACACGTACATGCATCTAACATTTCAAAATAAAAAAAGCTTTAATACCGAAAGCTAAAAAATTAAGAGAAAAAATAAAAGTAATAAATAATTAAATTAATTTAATATATGTACAAGTGAAATTTAAAATCCTAACAAAATACGTATTGATGATCGAGGTCTAATAAATTAAAAATAGCTGTCACTAAGAATCATCATTAAATAGTGATGGCATGAGTGGGAAACAGCGAAAAAATGATGAAGAGTAATGAGCAATTGTCCTAGTTGGGAATCTAAGTGAAATGTTTCTTTTTCGATGTTTTTTTTTTCAGGTGGTAACTAATGTGGATATCCAGAGTATTGAACCAGTCGACCTACACATGAGTGAAAGTCTGAGTAAATCTGTCCAAATGGCAATTGAGATTTCCACCAAGTAAGGTGACTCTAGTTCTGCATGCGAAAGTACTTGTTATTGCTATAAAAAGAACCCTGTAAAGTCCCGCTTGAGACACACACAAAAGGTTGGAGATAGCCTGCAATGGTGACGGGAGGGGGTTGGGGTCTTCGGCCTCTTCGGGCCACCAGGCTCTGTCTGAAAAGGCTTCACAAAGCGATACCGCCTGTTAGGAAGACCAACCTACTAAACACTCCATTTTATATTTGTAACTAACTTCCAATCAAGCGGTGTGCTCTCGATGGAGTACACGAGAAGCTTAGCTAACTATACGTACTAGAGAAGTGAGTGTTTGACAAACAAGGGTGAGTTCAATCACATGCAAAAGATAAATTCTCGTTATTGGCCGTCGTGTATTTCTTTTAAGGTTGTTTTTTTTAGCGAGGTATCTTCACTGTGAGGAGAAATCACATGTTGATTGATTTATCACGTCAGGTCCATTGAGCGATCGGCAGAACACGAAGCAAAGAGAACGGAACAGATGGCCAGAGGAATGTTAGAAAGACAAAAACTCACTAACGAGAAGGTTAGTATACTGCCCAACAATCAAAAAATCGAAAAATAAAAAGTCAAGTAGCCAGTTTCGCCATACCACAAAGACAAAAGTAAACTAATTGCCGTAATTACTCTCTTTTCATTTCTGTGTGTATTCAACAAGGCGTGTTGTTACACAGGATAAAGACTGGACTTTGTTTTATAGGACATGATGGCCGAGCCTGGGGGAGGGGGACATTTCCCTAAGAAAATGATCCTGGGGGAGAGGGGGGAATTTACGAACTGAGACTGCAATTTTTCCAGCGATTATCCATTTTTCATAAAAAATTTTTAGAAGTCCAGTAAGTTAGATAACAAGCACTTAATGATTCCAAGAGAAACAGCGAGTTTTGTTTCCCCAAGACCTCAATGTTGAGGTTGAGATTTTGTTGTAAGTGACACAACTATTTTCCTACCTGGAGACAGCGATCGAAGAGCGACCCATTTTTGGCGCCAAATTAAAAGGTTGAAGACACAAAATGTATAAAATTTTCTCCTTTGTTAATCTGCGATCATGTTTTTGCAATTATAAATCCGTTTTCTTGAAGAACGAATGCCTTCTCTAGTGAGAAACGTATACGACTTCAATGGCTTTTTGACATCGACTGGCGCACAAATTTGCCGCTGTTTCAGGGTGCACGACCTGATCACATGCGAGTCGAAAGTTCAAGTTGTTGTTTCCCTAGGGAGTTAGTGAATTGAGCCATGACACGTGACACGTTCTCCTCCAATCGGAAAACGTATTTGAGTTGGGAGGAAGAACAACATATCTTATTTCTAGGAAGCGGAGAATGCGCGAGTAAAGTTATTCAAACTGAGAGCTGTGACAGCTGCGGTGGAATCCTCAGGACAAACAAAAGCAGAGGCACAGGTCAGTATATTTCACGTGCTGGTTTCTCATTTGTTGATTGTTTCATTTTCTGCTCAGGGTTCCTAACTTTGTATTTAGTTTCACTGTATTGTGACGGGTCGGGTAGCAGCTCTTGTAAGGTCTCATATGATTGGCTTGATACCCTTTGAGAGGACAATAGAACAAACAACAGAAACAATTCCCCTAGCCCCAAAACAATAACAGCTGCTACTGACAATAATAAAACAACAACAGCTTACGAGAGCTGCTACATTCTGATTTGAACAGGCCCAAGCTGAACGGCTGCTGATTGAAGGCGAAAGTGCGATAGAAGGTAAATTTAGTCAGTTATACTGCATTGGTTAGTGAAATTTTGATTTCTACATGAAGACCCGCAAAGCTCTTTGGCACCGATGCGAGCTTTTCTTCCTTTTTAGTTGCTAAGCTGAAAGCGGAAGCTGAGGAGATTCAGCTTATTGCCGAGTTAGAAGCTAAAAAATTGGTAAGTTATAGAAGAAACGCTTTCACGAGACAACTGCGATACTAGTGATATCGATGAAGGGGAATGTCGCCCAGGGTCTAGGTTTTTATTCAAACAATTTTTCAGTAGAAATGCGTTCGACCACTGAACTCGCCCTTCAAACCTCCTTCCCACTCCCCGCTACCACATTTTGAGAGAAATCTGGTTTGCAGTCTATAAATGGGCTTTTTTCATGTTGGGTAACTTTTCACCTTCAGTTTTTATGAAGCTCTTCTTCAGAAAAGAGAAAGAGCGAAGAGAGAAACTAATGAAACTGTTGAAATTCGATCGTCGATGTTGTGAGAAGTTGAGCTGCTGAGTAGAGAGATGAAGCGTTGTTTTACGCCAGGGATTCGGCTTTCTCAACCGTCAGGGTGTAACGAAACGTCGACGTGAGGTTGAGTACGCAATTATGTCACAAAGATAGGGAATGTCGAGTTATCTCCTACAAGTAAATGGCGGTCAGCTCAATATTTATTTTTGTAGCTTTACAAGCCCACAACAGCACCACTTGAACACCGTTTTCATTCACTCAGAAAGAGAAAGAGAGTGAATGAATCGATGAAGTATCTGTTTATACACAGACAATGGTGTCTCAATCATGGCTGCCCGTGTCCGAGTTCGTTTTAAGCGATGTTTTTTGTTATCTTCAGGAAAAAGAAGGCGAACTTGAACATCAGAAAAAACTCAATGAACTGGAGCTACAGAAGGCCAAGGAATTAGCAGAAATCGAGGTTTGAAACAATTGTCCCGTTATTGTGGTAGTAAAAGTGTGTTTTTAGGTGATCTTGATTTAACTATTCATCATTTCTTTTTCTGTTTAGGCAAATAAGTTCGCGTCCATGGTAAAATCCGTGAGTTCTGACACGATCAAGAAGATTGCTCGCTCTGGTCCCGAGTCGCAGGTAAATTGAAAAAGGGTCCCTTAATTTTAGAAGTGTTTCTAAAGGACGTACTCCTTTTATAGGAATTATAGGTAAAGCGATTTTCCACCCTTGCTCCATATTTGGGTAAAAAATGGTAACCAATCAGTAAACATGCTTGTTTGAAAACAAATCAGCGCCACGAGAAGGCCAGTCATGGCTCTACGCGCCGATTTCCCGCGCTTTTCACTGGTCACTGGTCACGTGAAAGTAAAAAAAAGAATGGTTTCCAAAACGAAACTCTTTTTGAGAGATTTTTCGTGTAAACAGCATAATTTTAAAAATCATAGCGCACCAAACTGTCTGATATTACAGTAAGACTGGCTGTTTTTCCTAAACAGGCAGGGCTTCTCAAGGCATTGGGAATACAGAATGTTCTTATCACTGACGGCTGCACACCTCTAAACTTGTACCAGTCCTCCAGCGGCTTTGCTCAGCCGGGAATGATGAGCTAGAGACTGAAATGGAATGTATACTGCTAAATGTAGGATATTTAGAAGACATTTAGTACAATTTGTAAAATCTTCGTGTACTAATTACACAGGCGTAGTAGTAGGGAATAAAAATCTTAATTGCAATAATTAAGTTTAAATTTAGGTAGTATCATACTTGTACGATTATATATTTGAAGCACCTCGCAAATAGAATCTAATTTTACAAGGGACTGACTGAATCATTTGAAGAATTTAAAGCCGAGTAGAATCGAAGCTGGGAAGAATACGTCAGTGTATTCTTCATGCCTTACAAATCCAAATATCGATATCGCGTCCCTACTTTAGTCCGTCCGTGTGAAAAATCAAATCTATTTAAAAGATGTCGTAGGTACAAGTTAGTTTATAAAACTAATGATCCTCTCGTGTAACCTCTTCGCGTATGACATGCCTGTAACAGTATCAGAAAATAAAGCGATCACGAATAATTGTCCCTCGTGTGAACGCATTTTTTCGCTGCACATGCTGAGCACGTGCCTCTCACGTGCAAGGACCCTATTTTTTTAAAGGCCACGTGTATTCAGTGTGGAAGAGGAGAAAGAACTTTTATCTGTCTGGCCAAAAACGTAATAAAGCATATATTACTTTCACGATATGTTGTTACTTAAAATTTACTTATTTATGCCACGCTATGAAAATTTTTCGTATAGCTTGTGTCGAAGCAAAATGACGAAAAAAGATGTTGCAACATTATCTAGGTGTGACGTCGTCTTTGTAATAGACCATTTCACAGTTGTCTACTTTGTGACCAGGGGCTCGTTTCTTGAACCCCGGAAACTTTTTGGGCCTGTAGAGCCATTTTTAGTTCAACTGTATCTGAAAATGGAGAATTGAATACAGCTGAAACTTCTTGTGTGAAGAGAACAGCTCTGTAATCATAAGCTTCGAGATTTTGCTATGGTTTTCCGGGTGCGAAAACTTTTCGGGGCCTTCGAGAAACGGGCCCCTGGCCTTTGAATGGCAGCGAGGCTGGAGGTGACCTTGCTTTGATACGGGCCTATCTGCTTTTGTCATGTAAATGCACCTAGTTAGCATTAGAACAACTTGATTTACACAACAAAAGCAGTGAGGTCTGTATCAAAATTATGTCATGACCAGTTATCTACATTCCGGATTGTAAATTTCTAATTTGTGTCTCAGTCAAACATTCTGCTTGTTCCATGTATTGTTGCATCCCTCAATCTCCTTTATAAAGGGGTTGGAAATGTTGACCCAACGTTTGTGTCACATGACCAGCCTCAGTGCTTGGCGGGTGTAACCATAGTAACATCAGGAAACCAAAATATCGAGGTGCTATTTGGGGATTTTGGGATACGAAATATTAAGGTAACAAATTAACGGGATAAAAGATATTTGGGGAAAAAATTAATTGCATATGATACCTTGATATCCCAGGGTATCGAGTAGGAAAATGGTTAATTTTTGAAATTGAAGAAATTGAAATTAACGGGATACGGGATATTTACGTCAAAAATTAACAGGAGATGGAATACTCAGCCCCCCCCCCCCCCCCCTCCAATTTAACCTCAATAGCAGGAGCACTGGTTTATGGGCCCATGTCAATATCAAATACATGACAATTCCATGTTTTCCTGCACAAGCAGCATTTACTTTACATAGCAGCTAGACACTTCTCAAATCGCAGCCCTGCGGCGATAACACGTCCATGGCAAAAGAAACTGAAAGTACGGAAAATAACTAGACTCGATAAATCTGCGGCTGTCATGTTGAAATGAAGAAGCAGAACAGACTCCGCCACCAACTGCGTTACAGCCGGTTACTTTAGAATTTATTCGAGGAGTCTTCTTTCACTGTAAAATGCAAATCTGATCATTTTTATTGCACTTACGAAAGCACTAGTTTTTGTAACATTTGAGCACGCTGATAAAAGAAACTTAACAACTTTTTATAACAAATACAAAGCTCTGTTTCGTGAAGGACAATTTACGTAATATGATGTCATTGTAGAGCACATTTTTTTAAATATTGTTACCAAAAGAATAGCTTTGCCAGATCATGAAACAACATTGGTATCATGAGAATATTTTACTCTGAAGCTCTTAAAAGAAAGAGCCAGGTAGAGTTCGTTTTCCATTTCAAATAGTGGTCGTTATCAGATCGACCTCTTCATCAACAAACTCGTGGCAGGTGGCTTGGCACGAGACACGAGGCCGCATTCACGCGCGATCAAACGCGCATGGCTCACACTCGTCTCGCAATAATAACATGATCATTTCTAGTTATTCCTAGGAAAAGAAGTCAAACAAATTTAAAACGCCCTTGAACTGACAGCACTGTAGCAGGCTGGTGATGTTTTATTGCAGATAGAGAAGTTACGCAAGCTAGCTATTACAATAAAATATATGGTTTATTTTGGGACATCTGTGGAATATCGGGAAAATGTAATAGACGCACGTTTAAGTTTCAGGTTTGCATTTGGCAACTTGCATACGTTTATTTATTAATTTGTTTTATCCTGAGGTGCTTGCACTGGGTTTACTATAAATTTTGATGTGTCGGTTCAATAGTTGATAATGAATTTCTACGTCGCTTCTAACTTCTCAAAGTGAGCGTAATCGACAAATTCGCGCCCTGCAGTATTTGGATATCGCTTGAAGATTTATTATATCAAATAGGGCAAACAAAAGAAACGAGCGATAAAAAACACACTAGATTCGCCCACGATTCAGTTCTGATATCAAACTCCCGTTTGAATATTGATTAATTAATTAATTTGACGGATATAAATTTTGTCTCAAGCAAAGGCAAGTATGTATACACTTTTTCTAAGTTATTTATGCGTACTGAAACACACATAGGCGCAGTCAAACTGATAATTGTGGTATAATCTTTTATTTGACCCAAGCATTTTAATTACGTCTTTTTGCTACAAACGTGTGATAAAAGTTAGTATTATTTTATCGTAGTGACTGAATGTCAGTTTTTTCTGCCTTGATAAATTGTTAGCCCTTCTTTAGCAAACGAAACTACTTTGAGATATACAAGTTTCTTTAATGGAGATACCACGAAAAATGAGTCAAAAGGGAGGAAATCAAACAAAAGAAACAAGAGGAAATTGCCGGACATGGGAAACAGTACTGGTTAATTACAACGGCAGTCAATCCAAAATTACGCCCAGAGTTCAAATTCAGCTGTTTTTATAACGGGAACAACATCCAATTGCAAATTTGCGTTCTGTTGTCTCGTGTTACAAAAGCGGATGATATCCCATGGCGAAAGGCAGATAGAAGATTGGAATATAACCAGAAAAATACATACATAATTCCAGCAAATTTCTGACGTGCTTCGATCTAGAATTGCAAGAACTATGGAAGTTGTCCAAACCTACATCCGATATCATTGTATAAGGAAAATTTACAAGCCATTACCCAATTTTCGTGAGTCGGGGTGGTGAAATTTTCGCTCATTAGCAAGCAAACTGTCATCTGCTCTTATTTGATCGTGGTTAAAAAACATCTGCCAAGTCGACAAGAACATGCCCCATGATTAACATAATTTCTCCGAAATAAATGACGCTGTATTTTTTTTCTTTTTGTCAAATTTCTACCAAAAATTTGTGACATAAGAAAGCAATATGGAGCGAGCCATGGACTAGTAAGAAGAGGTTTATTCCCTTTTGGTTATATTGGCATTTTAAAAAATGATGTAATTTACGCTTTCGCTTTCGCGCAACGCTGAAAGCAATATTTTTTGATGACGTTCTTTGTCCGAAATCCGCCAATCAGCGGTTATTTAATTACAATAGACTTTTGTTCAATTATTTCTCCTGACAACTGGACTGCATAATTGAGATCAAATGTCTCACACTTGTCTGCGAGAACAATGGTCGGTGGTCGAAAGCTTTGTCAGGAACTTCCGCCATTTACCGCCTTTCGGCGTTCTTTCAATTCCTGGCATTCTATTGGCTCCCGGTGGAACAAAGCGCCCCACACGCTGAATAGCCTAAACGAAAACAGATATTGTTCCATTCGGCATTGTTCAAAGACGGCTTGGATTTCCATCATTTGTTTCCACTCCAGTGTTGAAAATTCACCTTTGGACCACCAAGAAGGCTCGGACTTGAAGATTTTCGCCCGAAATTCGAGCTCGGCATTTTGTAGAACTCGCGCGTTTTCCGCTTCGTCACGTGTTTCCTTTCCGTCACGTGATTACAAGAAATGTCATTTCTCTGCCAGTGATATTAGTTGTGATCAAACTCAACAATGGCTACGGTTGCGAGTGGAATCAATAACGCGATCCCAAACGGAGCCGAACTCGGTGAAGTGAAAATAGAAAAGGTTGAACAGATCAAAACGAGTGATCAGAACTTTAACTGGAAAATAACGACGACAGCGCCGAATTATGTCGACGCTAATACCATCCATGCGACAACAACCGTAACAGAAAACACAGCTACTGAAAACACTGTTGTAGCTGAATGTCCGCAAATCGATGCTGCCACTTTTAAGCTTGCTGGTCTGCCAATGAAGACACAAATCATGCCAGGTCCGTATTCTGAAGTTCAGCTACCGAAAAAGGAAAATCACGTAAAGCGGCCGATGAATTCGTTCATGGTTTGGGCTCAGTCGGCCAGGAGAAAACTTGCCGAGCAGTACCCTCATGTGCATAACGCCGAATTAAGCAAAATGTTGGGTAAACTTTGGCGAATGCTTCCCGCCGCCGAGAAACAACCATACGTAGACGAGGCAGCTAGATTAGACAAAAGGCACAAGGAGGAATTCCCAGATTATAAATATCGACCGAGGAGAAAGCAAAAACCGATGAAACGTCCGTATGTTCAAACTAGAGTGGCTGTGACACCCGGGTGGGCTGGTGGACAAACGCAGACCCCGATAGCAATAAATGGGACAGCAACAATCGCACCTCAGAACGGCGCATTTCCAACCACAGTTTTAACACAAAATTCTCAAGTGGCTCAGGTTTTTCCTCAAGGAATACAGTCAGTTCAAGCGGTAAATACAGCGGGGGCTGTTACTTATGCCCCCATTGGCAGTGTCGGTTACGTACCAACGACTCCTATACCTGGAGGAAGTATGATTTTACGACCAACGTTCGTTACAACTGCTGCAGTAACGAATCCAACATCGATCCAACCAACAGCCTCTGGTTCTGCTGTACAAGCGGTTAGAAACACCGTGGCAACAACATTTGCGACGCCGAGTTATGCTATTCCGATAGCGCAGTACGCTGGTGCTCCGATTATCGTATCGAGTGGTAATCTGGTTAACGCCACGGAAAATACAAACAACATGGCTACAGAGAAAGGTACGGATAATAGCGGTCTGACTACCATAAACATCCCCGCTTCGATAGCTGCGCCACTGAACGGTAATTTCGCTACTGTTTCGGCCGCAGGACTAATAGCGTCGAATTCGGATGCTGTCCAGCCTAAAAACACGGAAAATCAACATGTGATGGAAGGAAATTCTGTTCTCACTGTTCCAGCGTCGAGAAGCGAGAGTGAAAACCAAGTTGAGGCGCCATCCACGGATCATCCACAGAGTATTGAAGTGAAAACAGCTGAAGGTTGCCGTATTTAACCTCGGATTACTCTTTGCTTTGCAAGTTTCGGTAGGCCATAGAACTCAACTCGCGTTTTAAGTTTTGTTTATTTATTTACTCTTAGAAGTTTGTAACATGGCATTATTCGAACGATCTCTTCCAAGCACGCCAGCACACTCAATTCGTATATTTGTGATTGTTTTTTTTTCTCGTCCCACAATTGGAAATTCAGTGCACGTGTTTGTGCCCTTGTATTGTGTACCCAGATGCTGTACAGTTACATAAAAGGACTGCAATTTTCGGCCACTAACGATTGTCCTTACAAAATGAGTTTATTATGTTTTGGCCCAATGTTCTTCACACGTCATCGCTTCTTCTTTTGTACTGAGCTTTTATACAAGAATGTTTTCGCGGTATTCTATTGTTCTGGTTTTCAGCACGGTAGACTTCAATTCAAAAGATTTTTAATTGTATGAGAGATTAACAATTGTGTCATGTTTGGTTCGTTTTCCAGAATGTTGAGCGCTCGCTAAAGTTTTCCAGCGGACTATTCTAATTATGCCTGCGATTTTGCACGCCTTCCGAACGCAAGGTGTGTCTTACAATTCGAGCAAGTTCGATGCCGACTTTTCTGGAGCGATTAAACGTTCGAATCACATGTTGTTCGATTCCTTTTAACGCACAAACATTGATCAGGCTTTGTCGGTTTTACGTATTTATTGTCCTGGACGAAGACTGCAATTGTTGTTTATTTTATTGCAGTAGGAATATTTGTCAGGGGATAAAAGATATTATGAAATTGCGTGTTTAATACAACCTATTGTCCTGCGATTCTTAACTTAGAAGACCATTACAACGACACCAATGCTTGAATGGGTTCCCAGCCATTGTTTCTTGGAGCATTTGAATGGGTTTTATTGTTTGATTTGACAAGACTCTATGTACACTACAAAGGCTATTCATGAAAGCAAAACTGTGTAGCAATTATTTAAACTTGAGTTTGACAAAAAGTTTAGTGAGTGTTTCACTTCACTTGCAATTAAATTCTCGATCAGACATGAAAGTAATAGATCTTAGATACTGTGTTTTGAAATGGTTAAGGTAACAAGGTTGTTGCTAGGTATTTAAATCCGGTTTACGTGCTGCAATAATTTCTGTTTAATATAGAATTTGAATAATGAGTATATTTAAGCTTTGATCTTTAAATTCCAGTATTTTATGTGGCTCATTGATTGTGTGAGGGACATTGGACAAAACATTCTAAGAAATGCTCTAGTGATCTGGGTTTGGTTTTGTTTAGGTCTGATAAAAACAGTTGTTCATATTTTTAATTAAAAGACTAGTGGCAGGAGGTGAGAAGCTTTGGGTCAAATATTATTAAAACGTTTGGTGTTGATCTTGATGCACAAGGTGGAAATTTTTGCCTGATTCAATTGTTTAAAACTGTACCAGAGCAGAGATTTTCACCTGTTTTTAAACAGTTGATTCCATTGTCATGTGGCAATGGATTTTGTGTGACTCAAAATTGACAACTAGAACAGGGCTAAACCATAAAACATTTTTCACATATGCTTACCTTGTGACCTTTCCCCAAAAATAAAGCATCTTCCTCAAAATTTCACAAAGTGACAATCACTTCTCAGTGAATTATTTTTTGCAATGTGTATGTTACATTTTTCTCATTCACCACACAGATAAACAAATTATTACTCCACAGAAAAATCTAAACATTTGAAAACTGCCTGTGTGTTGCCAAAGGTAAATATGCTCTTTTTATCCCAAATTCAGCAGTGTATTTATGGTATAACAAAATGTTCATCTTTTGAGAATAACTCTTTTTAACCTTGTGTGTCTATTATAAATTTAAAATAGTGCACTGCTCAATAAATTTGTGCAGAGCCAATTGTGGTATTTAAATATTTAGTGTTATATTAGTGTTTTTACCGGCTTATGTTGACGATCCTTATTTGGGATAATGTACCTCTTGTTGTGATGCTTGTTTGCAGTAATTCATTAGCTGAGGTTGAGATCAAGTTTAGAGCAAAAAAAGGGTTTAACTATACCAATAAATATACTTTTGTGATGTAACAAAACTTTGGAAACCGTTGCATGATTTCAACTTGCTTACTACAATAATTCATAACATTCCTACATAATTAATTACTAGTTGCTGTATAATTTAGCAGGCAGTCATTTTGTTACCTGAAGGTAAAGAAAAAAAAATAGGCTGGGCGCTTGCCTTCCCATCATAGAAATCATCATCGAGAAATTGAGGTGAACAAATCAATATCAATGTAGCATCGACCAGATTGTTATGAAATAGAACTGGTTATTTACTTAGAGGTCCATGTTTTGTAGATCGCCAAAATTATTTCTTAGCAATAATTGTTGTTGATGATCAATTTAGAAAACACATGTTCAGGGAATGTTTTTGTTCACCTCAGTTGGAAGGGTTGTAGCATCAAGCTTATTACATTTCCCACCAAGCTGGTATATAGTAATACCATTAGTTGTATTTCTTAAGGAGATGATATTAAGTAATGACATTTTAAGGACTGGTAATGACTTAAAGTTTATTAGTAGAAGGCTATTTAACAAAAATCATTTTGCCAGACAAAAACAGTTGACAAAAAGAAAAATTTATAGATAATTTGAGTATATATACAATTCATAGCCCATGAAGATAAGACTTTAATATTACCACATATAGCTGATTTTACCATTTCAAATTATAAAATAAACTGTTCATGTTATAAATCAATTTAAATACAGTGGCTTAGGACATGCATAGCTCGACTGACTAGTGAGAAGATTTTTACTGTTTGTAAGATATCATATTATGCCTTTGGTTACTGTGTAACTGTAAAGTAATCACCAGTAACTTTTGAGATTTATGTGAAATAATTATTATTGTAAAGATTGCATTTGACTGTTTTGTGAAGGCTTTTCAACCAAGTTTTATTCATTGTGAAGTAACTCGGTGTGATTAATTGTCAGAAAGGAGACTCGTGCACAGAAATTTAGAGTGCATTAGATATTGTTTTGAATGAAAAACAAAAGAAGGGCCACAATACTGTAGTAATGTTTGTTTTCGATCATTTTACTAAGTTCCTTATGAAGATTTTCTTTATGCAAACCCATGTTCCATATGACACTTATAGACAAAGTTCAGTCCAAGTGTTCCTGTAAACTATTCACCTCTGATCTCAAGAAGCTTAAAACCATGCCTTGGTTGCAGGACACCCAACTCAGTAATGGTCAGCTTTTCTAGAACAGCAATAGCAATGACAGCAGCTATTATGAAGCGAGGATCATTGCAAAGTAATAATTCCTGGGTTTTCTTATTTTTTGATTAATAGTTTGCCATCAACTATGGTACACATACTGGATATGGATTTGTTTTGCTTCTTGGAAAGGGGTGATGTATTGCTATAGTGACCAAAGTGATCAGGGAAAAATTATTGAGATTAAATAAAACTTGACTTGGTTGCAAGACAAAATAATGAAGTTTCATTTTTTTAGCGAGACTAAGTTGTGGCTTTTCTTTGGTTTTGGGGTAGGTAATAGTAGCTGGCTCTGCATACATTCATTGTTAACCAGAGCAAACTATTTAATTGTAGTGGTTTTTTTTATCCAGAAATAAAATTTAAAAACATCCTGGTGGACATGTGTTTAATACCAATCACTGAGTGTTGATATGAAAGTACACAATCATAACCTGCCATTTCTTGCTAAACATTCTGTTTTAGGAGTGGCCGAGAAAAATAATGTTCATCCAAAACAAATAAAGACCAGAGTCTGTTTTGCAGTTCCTGAAAACTAATTGGTAACCATTAGATATTTTGGTTTTATTTACTGAGTTGATAATATGAATTGGCCACCGTAAAGAGATTCAAAAGCTGACGTTTTGAGCGTTAGCCCTTCGTGGGAGTGAATCAGATTCACTCCAACAAGGGGCTAACGCTCTCTTTACGGTGGCCAATTCACATCAACTCAGTTGATAAAACCAAATTATCTTGTAATACTCCCCACTGATGCAGCACCACAGTTTCTTTAGAAACTTACCCCCTTTATTATTGGTAGCTGTAGTGGAGCTATAGTTTTTTTGTGTGACAGATTTAACAAAGTCAAGGTTGTCAGACAAGTAGTGGCCTTTTCCATCCCTTCAATGTAAGGACCGATACGTCTTCAACAAATTTGCATTCTTCATTATAAAGAAAACATTGCTGATATCACAATGACCTGGAATGTTTCCTCCAGCCTTCAGTGTTATCACATCGATTTTTCCTGACTTTTTAAAATGTCAACTTTCCCTGACCTTGAGTTTTGTTCCCCTGACCATTTCCTGACCTGTGGCAACCCTGAAATTTAAAATGGCAATATTAAAGGAATACCTACAGAAAAATGTAGCCAATCAAACTATGCTGCGCAAGAAAAGGGATCAGGGAGCTTGCCACTGTTTTGTCCATTACGCTTCAGGACAACCTTCCCAAAATTGCTGAAATAAAGCATGCCAAATTATCACTTAAATTGCCCGATGAAGGTGAAACTACATACAAGTCTTTTTGAAATCTCTCTAGTAATAAATTATGATAAAACATGATAATCATAGTTGTCATAATTTATCTCCTGACCTGTAGACTGATTTTGCAAAACAAAAGATCATGCACAGTAGACCAGAATAGCACATTTAAATTTGGTGACAGTACATCAAGCTGTCAATGGTAACTACAATTCCCACTTACACTGGTAATTCCATGCTATACCATACCAACATAATTATGTCTATGTAGTAGCAATCAATGGTAAAATATCTCATTAAACAAACGTTAAGTAATTTCAATTTAATAATTTGTAATTTGACAGCTGTCATACAATATAATTATTATTACTTATTAATATTACCTTTAAAAACTTTACTATTGATTGTCTGTATGATAGTTTACAACAGAAGTACTTCAGCTATGGAAATCTGGGAGGTGGTTTCTCCAAAAATGAACACCAAAAGCAACTTTGTTATAAAATTTGATTGATGCATTTTCTTGCCAAACGTTGATATTGCCTCGTAATAATAATTGAAGGAAATAACTGCATATAAACAGGTCTAAATTGAAAGCAATGCTAACTGAATTTTAACAAGTCTTGCACTTGAACACTTGTGCATGTTGCACTTTCAATATCATTCTTTGAAGTATGGGACATACTTATTGAAAATATTATATTAACTAGTGGTATTGCAGCTTGTAGCACCACCAAAACTACACCATCATTTGTTCAAATAATACTGCTGATATGCAGGCTAAGGCAGCAGCTGATACCATAATCATCAGAATGAGTTGACAGTGTTCCTATAAGAAATTCTGACTTTAAAGAATCTTCAAATTGACTACTGCTTCAATTCATAGCGCCCAAGAAAGTAAGTAACATCACTTTGGAATTAGCTGGTGCTTGTAGTTAACCATTAGCACTAATTGAAAGGAATGTCACAGCTCCCTTTGCATCTAACACTTTCATCGAACATGCGGCAATTACTTCAATCACCCTAATTTCCTTTAGGGATAACTCTTAGCTATGAACATATCATTTAACTATCACAATAATACTGTCCAGTTCATCTCTCTCCGGGTACCAAATAATTAATAAATTCCATGTCATTTAGTGATGTCTAGTTTTTCGCCCTTTTGCTGTCCGTAATGCAATCAAAGATTGCTTAATAAAGTTTATATCCTGATGACGATTTATATACAACAAATAAGTTAAATACCAACAAGAAATATATTACTGGTATGTAAAACAAACTGCATTTACAGTGACCTCAACTCCAACGCAGTAAGTGCATGTAAAATAAGTTACGACAAAAACTTTTAACAATCTTCACAATAAATAAATACACTTCCCAAAGAAACTTCCTAATACCCTGTACAACAAAAGACTGACTCTTCGTAAAACAATTTGCTGACCGCAGCTACATATGAGCTGAGTGGAGAACTGTCAAAACCTGGGCATGTTTCATGTTGGAAAAATTTTGTCCATGTGGCTCATCTCCCAAAAGAAACTTACTAAAAATTGTAGTTAATCTCAGTGCCTAGTAATTACCTAGTAATTATCATGTTAAAATTTATAAATTAATTTGGACAAGAATAGAATTATTTATCATTGGTTCACAATAAATATCCCCAGAGGATCACTTCATTTCTTGCACTTTCAAGCAGAATGGCAATAAGCCTTTCTTTGATTTCCCTCCTCGCAGACGTAGATCCAGCCACTTTTGTCTGTTGGGAATTGTCTTGTCATTCAAAACATCAATGTCATATCCATCAATATCCACGCCTGATAATGATGACAACACAGAACTGCTGCTCATTGTGCTGACATTTGATTCCAGCTCATCATCATGATCATCTGGAGTCTGCTTCTTTTTTCTTGGCTGCAACATCAGCAGACGAACAGCACCTTCAAGATGTCGAAACACATCCAAGTTCAAGAGTTGTGATTGGATCTCAGGAGACAGGCTATTTGATTCAGAGGCAAGCCAAACTTTGATGTAACCAAAGTCTAAACTAAGCTGCTGGGCACCATAAAAACTGTGGAATGACAAAAAAATGTGGTTACTTCAAAGACCACTGACAAGGGAAACGTTTGAATGACTGGCTGCGTAATAATTCAATGGAATTGACAAATACTTGTGAAAATTAGACTTGCATAATAATTGAATGAATAATTACTGACTGAACTAAATATTGATTCAGTGCACACTAAGGGAAAAAGTCCACATACACAAAGTGTCCATTGAATTATGTAGAATTTGGCCAGGAACTACATCTGTGTATAGGAAATTCCCCCTTAGATGAGGTGTCTGAAAACACAAATTTCCAACCCAGCTGAAATGTCTCCTTAAAGGAAGTATCCTCTTTGTAGAGGTGTCTGCTTACTACAAGGGGTGTCCACTTAGGGGAGGTGTCTGCATACAGGTGTCTACATAGGGGAGGTGTCTACCTAGGGGAAGTGTCTGCTTACAGGTGTC
>OZ026595.1:257500-339000 GCA_964020085.1 Micromussa lordhowensis
CATGGTCAATTTGAAGAATCAGATTTTAAAATAGATTCTGACTACACTCACACGAGAGATTCAATGTGAAAAGTTTATTGAGGTTGAGTCAGTCAGCCATGAGCTGTGCCATTCAATGTATTCTAATATCTATTACTTATTCTTATGTTTACCGCACAAATTGAACTCAAGATTCCAAGAATTCAGACACTGTGCTACACCAGATATGAAAAACCACTAAAAAACCAACCCTCTAGATGTGGCAAAAAAATATTTGGAAACGTATTCCTCATCTGATGCAGCAGCAGGAAACCCTGAGGAAAGGGCATTCTACAATAAATTTACACAAGTTGGTTAAATCGAAACATAATCCTAATAAAAAAAAATAACGTGGGCAAACACTCTGACTGACCAACTTAGAATGACTTAAATCTTCTGCCAAAACCTTAAATAGTCCTTAAGAGACCCGAGATGCACCGAAAGTCTCTCCAACGTGCCGTCAGAATAATAATTTCCGACTAATTTGTCCCTCAAACGTCAGAAATTATATTTTGCCATACTTCATTCTCCTACCTACAGCTAGAGTCTGAAAAACACTATTATCATTATAGTGCAACTTCCTCACCCTAGAACCACAAGCTCTATAATAGTTGCACTTGACCTTAGTAAGTCACCAAAATTATTAATTTTTCATTCTTTTTAGACAAACAGCCTTTCCTGTTTTTGCAGCAAAATGTTATGACAGGAGAAAAGAAAGACTCCACATAAGGCATTGTAAGCAGCAATGTCTCACCTGAATCCCAGCTAGATACTGAAGCCATACAATGAAGGTAACAGCTGACAGCTTGAAGAGCACTAGCACCAGGTGGGGGCAAACAGCCTATAAAATAATAGAAATTACTTTTTAAAAATCTTCCTTTGTGTAGTCTACATTCTTAACCTTGGGATTCTCTACACTATTCATTTAGCAAAGACAAAACGTATTCAAGTCTCTTTTCAGCCATGCAGTATTATTGTAAACAGTTTGTTCAGCAAAAGGTATCACATCAAAGAGGCAAGTAGAAACTGATTTTCAAAGGACTATATAATTAATTCAAAGCTTTGGTCACCTGCCATTTCAAGTGTGAGCAACAATAATTTTTTTAATTTCATGCATTGAGCACTCAACATTATTTTGTTCTGAGCCATTGCTGGGTTAGTTGTTAGTGATAAGCAGATTTTATTAGACAAATACATTTTGAAGTTAACTTAACACAAGCAGAAAGAGTTCTTAGTAAAAGCCTTCAAATCTTTCAGAAATAAGAGATTGTTAACAGATTTAACCCTTTCACTGCCACAAGGACATGATCCTGTATCAGACTACTCGTATGCTACAATGATGTACAGGTATTCACTGCGTCTTAAGTTACAATTGAAGGGCTTCCTGCAAAAAGGGCGTATATCGCTTTTTTAGCGGATTTTCATTTTCTGCAGGAGGATCAAGCTAATTTTTGGCAGACTGACTTGTGTTGACATGAAAAACATTGTTCCGTAATTGATTTTGTTGGTTTGCGCTTCGTTTTCGAGAAATAACGTATGCAAAAAACTCAGTCTTTGAAAAACAAAAGAACAAAAGAAACATCTTGTTTCATAAAAGCCGCGAGCCGTGTCCGATGCCTGCGCTACTTACGGCTCGCGGCTTCGCATATCACGCTCGCACGCTCATGTTGATTTCCGTTCTTCCTTCCGTTTTTCTCTACGAATTTTCGAGCAAAAGAGGGACCGCTCGCAGTCTACGACAATAAGCAATCGCAGAGATGCTCTTTTGACTTACGGCAGAGCAAAATGTTGACTTCGTGAAGCCTTCAAGGTTAGGGTTCTGTCCCCTGATTCCAGAAGTTCGAAACACTGCAAATCATGCCGATTTGAAATAAAATTTATGTTATAATCGATTGCTACTTGTTGTCCATTATCTGTGTGAATCCCTGTGTCAATAACTTCCAAAAATCCACTTCCTCTTACGGTATGTTGCTGTTTACCAGGCCACCAAACCAATGAAACGTCCACTGAGTGCGATCGCTATGCATGCTTGGGAAGGCTCCTTTCGCCTTGTGCGTACACAACCACATTCCCATTGATGCAAGACATTTTAGAAGTCTAAAACCAGTTCTCGCTTTCCAAACTTTGACACCAGCAACGCTTGGCAAATGAGCCACAACTCACGAGAAGCATTTTTTCTTGGGCAAGAACTGCTCTTGGACTTTGCTGCCTGGATCGACCTGACTTCAAGCAACGATAACATGAGTATATCCTCGCTCGAACATCAGAGCACATTTTGGTTCTTTAAAACATGCTGGTGACTTACGGGTTTATCAAGGCTTTATGATGCCTCTCAACCACCAGGCAGGCATGCAAGGTACTTTAAAACAAGGCTTAAAATATTAGTTGACAGAGCTCTAAGGCAGCATGCACTATTTCCTTTTGACGCTCGATCAATTCACTTGTTGTGTTTCACGTCACAATAACCGATGTAAACAATCCGTTCCCAGATTTCCGCTCGTGTGCTATTTTCCCTTGACTCAAAAGAAAGTTCAGCTAAGATTCTGTGGGATTTGATTTTGACTTCGCACACTCTCAACAGTCTGTCTGCTAGATAGGTGCTAAAAGATCTCCAAAAGATGGCGCTTAGAAGACTGAATTTTTTGCATACGTTATTTCTCGAAAACGAAGCGCAAACCAACAAAATCGATTTCAGAACAATGTTTTTCATGTCAACACAAGTCAGTCTGCCAAAAATTAGCTTGATCTTCCTGCAGAAAATGAAAATTCGCTAAAAAGCGATATACGCCCTTTTTGCAGGAAGCCCTTCAATTACCATGTGAGCACTAATTAATACACGATGTAGAATCTACTAGAGACCAAAATGATAAATTTGGTGGCATGTACATGACAAAAAATTTTGTTTTTATTTCCTTTCACATGCCATCTGCCATCTTGGATGTGCCACCTGCCTCTCCCATCTAAATTTTGTAAGAATTTGTACTTTCATTTTTCGAGAAGGTTGAACAATAAACAACATCCCAGAATACATTTTGAGTATCAGAAAATGATGAAGAATACATGACTGTATAAACAAAAAGAGGTTCTGATCATGACATGTTAGATTCTTCTGAAAAGAGAGCACAATGTGATGATGGCTATAGATGGGAATCAGTTGCATGTAATGTCCAGAATTGTAAAATGATCACTTGAATGAATGAATGAATGAATGACTTTATTTTACATGGAGGAACACTTAGCTCAGAAGCTAGTTTGCAAGTTTTCTATGAAAATACATCAAGATACAAAAAAATTAAAATACAGTGGAATCCCGATTTCTCAAACCCTCATTTTGTCGAACCTCCTGATAACTCGAACCAAAAGTTGTTTCCTCTCCTCAGTCGAACACTGCAATTTTACCCCTGATTTCTCGAACTCTCTGATTTTTCGAACCAATGAGGGACAAGGGAATGGGGTGTTCCCCCCCCCCCCCCGGAAAATTTTGAAAATTGAAGTTTATTCCAGTGCATTTTTTACTCCAATAACTGATTTTGTTGAAGGCCATTGTACCCTTATTAACAAGGGTTAGTGCTTTCAAAGTTTTACAAAATGGTGCAGAATGCTTTTACATTTCCATGAGTACAGTACTTATTACATCACAGTATCATTTGACTTTGAGGCGACTTCTGTCAATATCTTTCCTTTTACATACATGAAGTATTTCAACAAAGTCAGAAGTCGAGTTTCGTTTCTGCATCGATTCGCTGCAATTCACAATTTCGTTTGTCTGAAATTCTTTTTTGTGGAAGGGTTTAATTGTTAGAACTTCTAACAAACTTTCAGCGAAAATACATTTTGGTGCAGTCAAGCTAGACCATAATGAGTAACATTTCATGAGGAAGACTGACTTCGCATTCACAATACGAACTTAGCTACAGCCACAGATACTGTTGACTATTCAGCCTAAGTGGATTGTTTTATCATCGCTTACAGAACTGAAGCAACACATAATATTTGTTAACTCTGATTCCTAAAACTATTGTTACCTGTTTGTCATTGTCACTTCTCGGCTATGGAAAGAAAAGACAGCATTGTGTGCTGTCTGTGCTTCATCTTGGAAACTGTGCACATGAAAAGAAATCTGCCACCGTGGCACCGTGCCGATACATGCATGTTCAAATGACAGTCTGTGCACATGAGCAAACTCTTGCTTACATGTAATAGCCGCACTATTTATTTATTTTTTTCATCTGTTACCGTTTATTTATTGCCTCCAAAAAGGTCCGATCGCGATTACATTCAATTTGGTGACACAGAATTGTGTATTAATAAAATTTTAAAGTACCCGGTGCAAATGCTTGAAGAAGCCGGTGACTTGCAGCTGGCACTGGATAAATTTGAAAACCATGAGAAAATAAATTAACATATTCACTTTAGGGATGCCTACTTCACCTCCCTGTTCCAGTACAGGAAAAATATGCCCAGGCCAATTAATATTATTTTGGTCTAGATACCAATTGAGAGTTCATCTGTACACATTACTGAATCCTACAGTCTAGGACTCCAAAACAAACTTGAATTCCAGCCTGCCCTTGAGACAAGTAGCTCTCAAATTTTACTTGCCCTGGGCAAGTCTTAGTTTGCTCTTTTAATGATATCTTGACAGACAATTTGTCCGATCCCCTGCCCATTGGCAAGTAAGAATGAAAAGCTACTTGCCGAGAGGGAAAAGCTACTTGTCCTGGATGGCCGGACAGCAGTTTTTTTTAGCCCTGCAGTTGTTAACCAAATCAAGGTAATTGCCTCTGCAGTGGTAGCCTGCATAAATAATAATGATATTTATAACCATACATAGCAACCAAACACATGCATGTACAAAATCTACTATAAACAGTATTTCAAAATTCCTACATGTAGTCATGATAATTTTATTGCGATAAATTGTAGAAAACTTGACTTCCTGTACACCAAATGTATGTCACAAATTCAATGATCTTGGGAAACAATTTTTTAAAATTACACGTCTAATATTTTGTGTAATTTAGTTAGACTGTGATTCCAGCTGCTTAGTTTTTGGCTTGCTGATTTTAGCATTTGCATGTGTTGTAACAATGAATATAATTATGTTTTTAGACAAAAGAATAAGATCCACCAAAACTTCACAGTTTATATATATATACTAAGTAACACATGCTACAACAATTTTGAATTAAATTTTACAGATCACACGGGAGTTAAAATAACTTCAAGCACACATTTGTCATGAAACTTTGGCATGTTATACAATCATTTCTTTCCCAGCACAGACAATCTAATTTGATGACTTGACTTCAAATCAATCACACGAGCAGGTAAAAAAGACATGTCTCGTTCACAATGAATCATCAAATTTTTCACTGACAATATTGCAACAAAATTTCTATGGATCAGTGTCCAATATACAGAGACATAAATACTATTTGACTGAGCTACTAATTCATTCGCATTTTACACAATGCACATTTCTCCACGATCAGATATCAGAGGCTTGAAAATTAGTTTTCCTTCAATACACCTGGCTCTAGGCAAATTACATCCAATTAGCAAAGAGTGATGAATTAGAATATTCTAGTTTAACTTTACATTTAAGATGTTCTATTCAAATCTGGGATTTACTCACAAAAATGGTACATTTAAGGGATTGCATAATTACCATCATATCGAAAAGAAAAATAGGCACAAATTTTTGAACCTCCAAAATATCAGTCAATATTTTTTTATAGATAATGAAAATGACAATTATTACTGCATGTGTCATTTCTCCGAATAAGCTCTAAACAGAAAAGAAGAGAAAATACATTTTACAACAACCTTTTGGGTATCAAAGCCATTTTGGACCATCATTAAAGAAAAACATAAAAGGACAAGCTGCAGAAATCACAATTTATGCAAAATACATATAAAATAAGAATACATTTAGATAATGGGGGGCCTCAATGACACTTCGAGGTTAGTTTCTCTGAAAAGAAAGCTAGCCTTGAGTGAATGTTAATTCACCATGAATGAAAGGGGTGATAAATTTAGCACAGTTTTTATTTTTACAGTGCCAAAAATATCCCTGAATGAACATCTGTGTTGCTTTTCAAGACAAAGGCATAAAATGAAAGTGAACAAGTTTCCATGCAGATAACTGTCACAGAAAACCAGTTAAAAGAAAATGTATCTAACCTCTTAAGAGAAAATCCATTTTTCAAACATGAAGAAGAAAGTCTCCATAGATCTCAAAAAATTATATTCTTATCTCTTTATATTTTGTGACCCACGTTAAGAAATAAACCTTGACTTGTTACAGGACTCCTATTTTGCACAAATTGTGAGAGTTTATTGTTTCTGCTAGTAGAAAAAGCTTCTAAAAAGTATTTGGCTTCAGGCATACAGAGTTTCAATACTTTTCATTAGGGAGATATGCTACATATTAGATGAAAGACACTATACTACATGTACATGTACGTCAGACATTGTATGGTAGAATATGTACGAAACAAAGCCATAACGATGGCACAGAATGTGTTATAGCAGTCTGCAAACTTAGCACTTCACCAAAAGATACAACAGCATATGTACTCACCAGACAGACGCAAAGACTCCATCATGCGCATAACAACTATCAAAAGGAAATCAGGCCACAGAAACAATGGGCCAATGAAAGTGTCTCCTGAACTGTAAGAAACTGGATTTTGAGACATCACATTCAATAGTTCTTCACCAAAACTGCTCCAAAGCACACTGCTGTATTGAAAGTGTAACTGCTTTGTGGTTTCTGAGTCTAAGGGTGCATGCCACTGAACACGCTTACTGAGCCTTGGTGATCCATACCCTGCGGTGTGTCTAAGGATGCCATGGCCTTCCTGCTGTGACGAGGAACTACTGTACACACAACCCTCTTTAGTTCCTGATGCCGCCTGTTGTTCTGTACCTGCTGCTCTTGACCTTGAGGTCGGCAACTGTAATGGTGGTAGCTGGATATCAGTTGTTCTCTCTCCACTGACATGACGGCCTAAAATAAGTGTTGTTGAGGTTGCAAGTTGTGATATTAAATTACTGAAAAATTTCTGTTCCTGTGAATCATACAACAGCAATGGCGAATCGGGATCAAGTTTCAACAATGGGATTTGGTTTCGGTTTAAAACTGACAGCACCCCATTCTTCAGTGTACCTTCCAATCTCATGTTGCCTCCTGTGCATACCACACCAAAGTCTTTCCACTCGAAGTTTGCGGCAAAGTCGTACTCTAACGTCCGTGACACCTCTTGATGTTCGCTAACGAATTTATGAACATTTCCGGCCAAAATTCTAGAGCGTTCACAAGCCACGCCATTCAAAAGTTTGTTCAATGTCAGTAAATAAACATCATCAGTTGAGTTTCGAACAGCTGTGGACGAAAATACATTTGAACGATACTTCGACTGTACAAAATCTCTTGCCTCGCTCAAACTTAGCAATTCCCTTCCGTCGTTCTGAAAATTCGTAGCGTACTCAAAAAGACGATTGAAATCTTCAATTCCCTGGCAAACAGAACTTAAATCTTGCTGACTCAAATCCCATTTACATTTCTCGGCCAGACGCAACACACACGATAGAATATTTGAAATGAGTGACAAAGCAGTCCCTTCCAGCTGAGAGAGGGTTTTAGTAACCATTTTTAAATCGTCCCGCATGTGTGGTACACATTTGCCAAGCCACGGGTCGGAAGAAACGAGTTCTGCTATCGCTACCCGGTACATACAATGCGACTTGGCGGTGTGGCAAATGTCGTGAAATCGGTCCACTTTGAATGGAAACTCGCTTGGAATCTCCCTTTCACTCTCTAAGTAGGAGGTGTAGTTTTCCACGGCATCCTCCAACTCTCTGACAAACTGGGCAGAAGCCTCAAGGCGTACTAAACACTCTCTTGCTAGTACAATCTTTGAACGATCAACAAATTTCTGACCGATATCACTACAAATCTCGCAAAGAGCAACACCTTGTCCAAAATGGCTGAAGCCTCTGGAAGCATGCTGAAGTTTCAAGCACACATTTCCAGTCTGATTCACGCTTTTAAACGCCTTCTGAAGCGTCCAAACATTCTTTTTGATGTCCGTTGGGGAGATTTGAGTAACAGAAAGTCTTTGAAAAGAGTTGTTGATGTCATCGTTGCTAGCGGCTGATGAAGACGGGCCGAAATTCATAGCACTTCAAGCTGAACTTCGCTGAACTGTTTTCTCCTTTCAGAGGCGCAACAGCATAGCAGTAAAGGCATACTCTTAGTAATTGTGTTTCTCTGATAGGAATGACCTTATAAATTTGAAGCTACATGGTCGCCTCTCTCCCTTCTGCTACCATCTTTGTTGATAACAAAAAGTTTTTGGTATCCAGTTTCCGCGCGCTCAATCTCAGAGGAGGGGAAACTGAGAACTAGCAGATGTTAAAAAAAGCTTTTTTGAGCAATCGGTGAAACGCTCACGAAAATTACCTGTCATGCCCGACGTCTTACCGTAAACAACAAAGTTAAATCAGAATTGAACCAACATGCAAATTTTTAAAACAGCAAAGGAAAAAAAAACAACGTAAAATAGAAATCCGCGACACTAGTAACCTCATATCATATCAGCGTAGAGTAAGTTCTTCCAGTAAAGCAAGTACGTATAAAAAACTGAATCGGAAGACTTAGTGAGGAAAACAGAATTACAAAATATCGGCAAACGAAAAAAAGAAAGTGTTTTGAAGTCGCTACTGCAAGTAATATATATTATAATAGCGGAAAAGGGCATTAAGCCTAAGAACCATCAACAAAACCAACGACAACTGGTCAATATTGGCAATAAATTAAATGTGACAAAATCATATTTTGTTTCTCTACAAAAAGACACTCCATAGTCTCCCAGGAATGGCGATTAATGTTGTCGATAAATCCACAGTATTTGGTTAATAATTTTGATCCCAATAATATGCCATTACTAGGCTAAGTGCACTCCTTCGAATAAAAGCACAAGTTGAGCCCTTCTGTTCTTTCGGCAAATATATACTAGGTGAAAAGGTGACTAGGCTTTTTTTGCCAGGAAACAATAAACTTAATATCGAGCTCTACCTTAAGCTGTTTTCCACAAAAGTATAAAAATTCGATTGAACAGGGGAAAAAATTAGCGGAAATGGCTTGTGCGAGGTGCAGTGCTTAATGACATGCATGCAGGAGATCTAATATCAAGGGCCGATATTTCAAGCATTTGATGCTATATATAGCCTGGAGTATCCCAGCAGGTGGCCATGAAGACAATTTAACGATAAAGTCCTTCTTGCGTTCAGACCTGAAAAGCTTACAAATAAAAATTCCTTGGATTTAGTCAATGAGCAAAAACTTAAATCGTATATTTCATTGGAGACTTGCAAATTTATTCTCGTTGCTTTTACCAGCCAATCCCTCTTGAATTTACATTAAAAACATGGTTTTTGATTATATTTGCAGTGTGTTGATTCTCAAATCCATTGTCATACTAATCAATGAATATTTTATTGAGGAAAACATAATAATTCAGAATTCCTTTTGTTGTTCTATGTTGTTACGGGCCTTGTGTGTGAGGTCTGAATCGTTGACGAATCTTGATTGTTTTGTATGATTGCTATATTATTTTCTGTCTTTTACTATATTTGTCTTAGCACGAGTTCTAACAAGTTAACATACACATGTTTCTCCAAAACTCAAATAACACAGATTGGGACAAAAATGCTGATAAAAATAAGTTGGACGAAAGGGAACTAACAATTTCGATTTCAAACTAGTAGAAACACACGGAACTATGAATGACCGTGAATATATCACACAAAAAGAAACTAAGAAGGAATCGCTCTGATCGGTTGAAAAGAACAACCGCAAACATTTGAACAACTGGATAAGATTCTGAAAGCGTCACAGCTAGGAAAAGCTTTCTCGGTTGCCACATAGTTAGCTGTTTTCCAAAGTTGTGCTTCATTTAGAATTACTGACATCCCCACAAGACATATGAGTTTAATAAACTGACCGCTAGTGAACTGAATCTTTAAATTGACTTCACGAAAATTTAGGGAGGCGTTGAGTTGGAGCAGCTAAATTTCTAATACCGGCTAAACAGGTTTTTTTGCGTCTTCACAAGTCGGCATTACATAGAAATTTAAGTCGTCAATAGATCTACTTAAAACTTTAACTTAGCCATGAAAACCCCCTAATTTCATAATGGCCTGCAGCAGGCTTGATATCTAGTTGGCCACAAAACAGAAAATTCCGAGTTTCAGTAACTTTTCAGTCACACGAAAGTCAAGTAATAGATAACGAGACTTCTCTCCAATACTTGACATCTTATCATAGTGGTGGCACAGCACGAAGGTGCCCTCAGAAAATGCGCGAGAACCAAAAAGACGGGTGTATCGAAGGAGTCACTTCCCACTCCATTTTTATGTATTTACATTTGAATTATTCATCATAATTTGTGAAAGGTTGTCAACACTGCTAATGTGTTGTGCATTTAAAATTTTAGAAGGAAAATGAAATTAATAGTATATTGAGTGCTAAAAATAAAACACAAAACAAAGCAAAGAGCTCATGGATTGCATTTAAAAGCGTGTCTTGTTGGCAGATCAGTTATCTCAGAAGGCAAAGCCAAAAGCTGAATTAACTAGTGTAATTTCCAAACCGTTATTAATAGCACAGCATGCTAACAAACAGGGCTGACGCGAGATTAGCTGTTTATGCAAGAGACGAAAGCTGGCGAAAAATGGTTTTGGTGCGCGCGAAGAAAAGCGCCTCAGGGAAACATGTGACGAGGCGGGAACACGTGCATCACGCTGCACGTTTTGTTAGAGTAGTGCACGTGTATTCTTAACACGATTCATTTTACCTGAGGGAAATCCTAAACAGTTTGTTTCTATCACTGGAATATTACCACTGGAGAATCGTTAACTTCCGAAAATTTGTGATATTTAGCGCTCGGGGCGCTAATTTACTTTTGGTAACTCAAGGGTTAGGGCTCATATTAGAGACGGGGCGCTTAGCATATAATTAGTGATATCTTTTTGAACGTGTGCATCTGAATGTTTCTACTTTGTACTTTTACTAAAGAACACAGCCACTTTGACTCAGAACTGTAACGAGAGAGGTTCTGACAGTCAGAATGTAGAATATTACGTTCAGATGAGAAAGCCGCAGACTTAAGGTTAAGGTTAGTTCATTCGTTCAGCGGTTAATTTAACGCAATCACAAGTAGCGGCAGAGCAGAAAAAATTAGCATTAGCAGAAAATTAACTTCTGGACTAGCCTACGTAGCAGGCGTTTCGAAAAAAGCACGCGAAGGGAACTAAACTGCGAGCGAATTCGAAAAATAAGCACCTCGCCCCTTCCCAACTCCTCCCCATTGTTTGCCCACCCCAGGCGCGCTCCTTCGCTTGCCCGCTTGTTAGATCTCTCCGCCTGGAAAAGGAAAGGAAACGGCTGGGAGTCCCCACAGCCCCCTGAGGGCCCCCCTAGGACCAAGAACATATACTCCATTACTGTAATACGGTGGAATATCGATTTCTCGAACCCTCGTTTCCCTCTCCTCAGTCA
The DNA here is from genome assembly GCA_964020085.1 of Micromussa lordhowensis. Classification (NCBI taxonomy): domain Eukaryota; kingdom Metazoa; phylum Cnidaria; class Anthozoa; order Scleractinia; family Lobophylliidae; genus Micromussa; species Micromussa lordhowensis. Next base: position 269,088 of record OZ026595.1, read on the forward strand.
AACATTGTAATTTTACCCCCGATTTCTTGAACTGTCCGATTTTTCGAGGTTCGGAAAAAGGAAGAAAAATGTGTTTTTGTACCACTCAAAAACAAACTAGACATCTGTCACACCAGGCCAGAATATTAATGTTTGAAGCAAAGAACCAGAATAAAAAAACACACAATGGCAGATACAGTTGAAGTTGAAGTTAATTTTGCATTTCTTAAAATACACAGTTGGGCTTTGCTACCTCAAACAAACTGTTTTCACTCTTTGGAGATAACTACCATAATCAATGAACAAGTGAAAATTGGTTAACTTTCCATAGACACAATCCTAACCTGTTTGCTGCAAACATCATAAATGAGTGATTTCATGTTTTATCTGGAAACTGTTTTGCTTATGATCATCATAACACTAATAACACCTTTGGCAAAAATAATTATGTAATAGATATCTGGTCCACTTGACATATGCAACCCTTTTTACTTCATCTCTTTTCTCAGTATTCAGTTGGACTTTTTTTTATATAAATTATAAACTACAGCATTCTGTTATTCATGCACAGTGATCTCGCAGACTGTAGCAGGATGTTCTTCCACATCTCACTTATCAATATCCCAGTAGATCTTGTTCATAACAGTTTATATGGACAAAGTTTCAAAACAGTTTATTTAGTTAGCAGTCAACATCTGATAGCTGTGCCGACTGACATGAATACTCCAAACGTTCCCCCTCCTTGAAGCATAATCTTGCCAATACTAGTAACTAATTCCCTTCCTCTTAGTCCATATCTGTAAAAAAGAAAAACAACATCAGTTTAAGTGTGAAACTGTTTACAAAGAAAATAAGTGAGGCAGAAGTGTCCTTCAATCTTAAGTGTGTGTATTGTTTGCCGAGTCACAACTCACAAGGCTCCTCCTAACTGTCAGGATGGACAAGCCACACAGCACTTCAAAATATGCCAGGATGCTTATTGGTTCTTCTAAAGTTGAAATTATACTGCAGTCTACTAGACAGAATAGCTGATTTGCACCCTTAGATTTGCATATGCTCAATGCATTTGTAGGATTTGGGCTAGGCTGCATAGCAAGTAATTCCATGCTAGCCAAGCAAAAGAGCTTTTTCACATTTGAGCCACGCAAAAAGTGGGGCAAGGGTAAAAAGGTCAAAGAAGTAGGGTGACCCCTCCTTGAACCTTTCTGCTCTTGCCCCATTTTTTGTGCCATCTGAATTGGAAAAAGCTCTTTTGTGCAGCCCAATTTTGTTTGGCTCATAGGGGAATGGTTTCTATGCAGGCCACATTTGGGCAGGACAACTAAATCCACCATGAATCTCTCCAAATCCAGGATTTAGCCCATACTCTGCTCTGTCATACTCTGCTTAGGAGGGTAAGCTACTCTGTTCGGACATTCTTTAAAGTGCACCTAACCCCAAAATATTTTTTTCGCTCAAATAAATCTTTGCACCTGTTCGAAATGCAGTGCACCTTTTGAAACTAAATCTTTACTTTTTTATAGGCCGTAATAGTTACGAAATCTAGCCATCATCTGTTACACAACCGAGCTAGTAAGGGGCACGGGTCTATTCCTGGGTTGATGTCACAGACTAATTTCCATCGTATTAAGTCTTTGTAAACGTGCATGCAAAGAAGTTTATGACATCAACCCAGGAATAAACCCATTCCCCTTACTTGCTCGGTCGTGGAACAGACGATGGCCAGATTTCTCAACTTTTACCGCCTGTAAAAAGTCAAGATTAGGGCTAGAAAAGGGCAAAAAGGTGCAATGCGTTTCAAACAGGTGCAAAGAGTTATTTAAGCGAAAAAAATATTTTGGGGTTAGGTGCACTTTAACCCATGACACCCATCATGGGTTTTGATGTTACACAACTCTCCCCCAAAGAAACAGCTGCTCACATCTGAACCACATTCTTTTCCTTTGGTGTTTGGGGTTTGCACTCTGTTGAACAGACCAATCACATAACAGCAAAGTGTGAATGACATAACCTTTTCCGTGCAAAGGATATAGCATGCAGTGTGAACAATGAGGGATTTCTGGCTTTTGTTTCACGCTGTGTGCTGCTGAAAAATAGGTTGTGTTCACAGGCTATGATAATGATGGATGACAAAAAAATTTGTGAATGAAAGCCCCAAGTGCTTCACATGCTCATCGCTGTGCTCAGCTAATGAGAGAATATATATGCTATCGACTACTAATCCTTATCGGGCCCATGAGGACTCTTGAGGCCGGCCAGAAGATTGTGCCATCCATCCCGGTCTGCCGCCGATGCGGCAGCAAGCCCCCATGAATGCCATCCCAGCTGGTTTCTTTCTTTCTTGGCAGTTCTTCTCCACATTTCTCTCGGCCGACCTCGTCTCCTTTTTCCTTCAGGAGCCCATGTTAGTGCAGTCCGCGAGATGTTGTTAGGACTAGTCCTCAATATGTGCCCTATCCATCACCATCTTCTCACTCGTATAAGGGCTGATACCGGTGTACTCCCTTTTGCTTTGTAAAGCTCTTCATTGCTAAGATGGTAAGGCCAAAATCTCCTCAGCACTCTCCTCAGGCATGTGCGGTGAAACACATCTACTTTGTTAAGATCAGTTGTTATTACTCTCCACATTTCAGCTCCATACAGTAGCACAGACAGCACGTTTGAGTTCAGGATGCGCAGCTTGGTCTTCTGGCTGAATCTGCCTGACCTCCAGATGTTCTGAAGGCTGGTGAATGCAATTCTAGCCAGTGCTAGTCGCCTCTTGATGTCAGCTTCTGTGCCACCAAGTTTGTCAAGTACTGAACCTAGGTACACAAAGGATTCCACATCTTCCACCTCCTCTCCTTCTATCCTTATGTAGTCAGTGCATCTGTGGTTTATCCTAAGTGTCTTTGTTTTGCGCGGGTTGATCTTAAGCCCAACAATGCCGGCGGTGGCTACTAGTCTATCAGTCTTCTCCTGGAGATCAGCAAATCTACTTGAGATCAGAGCAACATCATCAGCATAATCCAGGTCTTCTAGAACTGTTGTAAAATTCCATCTCAAGCCACGTCTTCTGTTGTTTGTGTGCCGCATGACCCAGTCCATGATCAAAACAAAGATGAAGCCAGACATCGGGCACCCCTGTCGCACACCGCTCTTCACTTCAAACCAGCTAGAAAACTTCCGCACTCTGTAACACAGCTTGAGCTCTGATGGTATAGTGCCTTGAAAGTCCTTATATGGTATCGACACAAAAGAGTGAATTGTTTGTCTGCAAGACATTGCATTATAAGCGGCGTTTGAAGTTTCAGCAAGCTACTGAGAAATTAGTGAAAAACTAATACAGTGAAACCCTGTCCTACGACCACCCTTTAAATATGGCCACCTTGTTTTTATGGACACTTTTTTCTGGCCTGAACATAAGCTCAGTCAGTCACTTTCTTATTTAAAGAACCCTTTCAATACGGCCAGACTTTTCTTTCCCAATGGTGACTGAACTAATGGGCTTCCACTGCAATAAGAAGAAATTCAGACACCTTTCAAGCCTGGCCAAGGTCTACAAATTGAAATCAGGAGGAATGAAGAGGCATTCAGAATGTGCTGCCAACAAATCGAGCAAAGCAACTTGATTTCCCGGTTTCTTCATTAGGCATGTAATGATTTTCAAAAGATATCTTCCTTCTCAATGCTAAGTTTTCGAATTGCAAGTTCTAATAAGCATTGAGCTAAAAAATTTTGAACTTTGAAGACGCCACATAAAAAGCTCCTTCAAGTGTCTATGGTGTTTGTTGGTGGGCCTAAACAAAAGCCAGAAATCCGTTGTGACATCTCCTGCAATGGGAGGCAAAGATAAAAACAATCGAGCAAATTTGGTGTGAAACGTTCTTGCAAATAAAACAGAAGCTGTGATTGGCTAATTTCTTTGGGAGAGTGCTACACAACATCCCAAAAAACGCCTGCGGAGAAGACTATCATCGTGAGTGAGTATCATTGATGGGCCCTTGATGTTACAAGTGAAATTGTCTGTTGTTTATACAATTCACCCCAAGTAAGAGGCTAAACACCATTTGAAACAGTACATTTAGTCTGCACCATGCACCTTCCCTGACCTCCCTCCCTCCCATCCCTAAACCCTGGTATGTTAACTAAAAACTGTCATTAAATAAAAAGTGGTTCCTTTCCAGTATAAATTCAGCCATCACTCGACTAAAATTCCCAAACACTCTTCACTTTTTTGACACGAACCAAACAATCTTTGGAAATGATCAACGTGATCTTACTTGAAAGCAGAATAGGTTCCAAACAACGCGGCAGAACTCATTCCAACGGCAAATCCAATCATGAAGCCCACCTTTACTCGGTCAAAACAGCTTGGCTGAGGTGCTCGCTGCATCATTACCCTTTTGTTTAATTGCTGTACTCAGTGTAAACTCCAAAGATCCTGAAAATTACGTTTTCCAGACACATACATGTAAAGTGGCACGAGAAGAGGTTTGTCCGAGTCATCAAGGGAAATTGGAATCTAGTCTCTTGTCCGCATGAGCTAAACTCAAGACGCCGCTGGTTCTTTTTATCGCGGGCCTATATGCTCAATGTTTCGCTTTTCGCCGGCCCTTCCGGGATTGAAGCGTGTGGAAGGAATTTTAGTGCTAAAGTTGGTTGATCATTCTAGTAAAATGACCACAGAGGTAGTTATCGACAAAAGGATACCTGATAAGTAAGTGGATTCTTTGTGTCTGTGTGAACTGGAAAGATCTCTGACTCTCTTTCGATCTTGAGAACACTTACGTTATAGCTGACGGCGCAATGTTACGTACCGCTTTTATTTACCATGTGTATTCCACACTATACATCTATTCAAAAATTCTCTTTTGTCTACAGAAGTTGGCATTCCTTATAGTAGTATTGACCGAGTAGATTTCTTTGGTTTAAAATTGTTCTCTTTTGTCTCCAATTCATCGCTGCGTTCTAAATCAAATGAAAAGGAAACTGAAAGTGGCAATGGTTTTCTCTATCTCCAGAATGTTCACAACCTCAGTCGTTGTTTATAACAATTAGACAAAATTCTGAGTATCACAGACACTGTTCGCGATGTCAGTATTTCTTTCAGTGATATAAACTATCAAGATCTGAGACCATCTGCATACCAGTCAGATTCCTCAGTACTTGGTCAAAGGACACTTGCGGAGCTAGGTCATGATAGGGCATTTGAACTCAGTCATGGCCTAGCTAGCTTCAAAGATCTCCAGAGTGGCACAGCAGCTAAACTACAGAATACAGGGCCACTTCTAAAGAAGTATTACACAAGCGACTCTGTGGCTTGGTGGCTCAGTAGTTGTTCACAAAACAATGAAACCAACTGGCAAGCCGTCAAGCCGCTGAGCCACTAAAAAATATACCTTACTTGTTCTTAAAACACTGAAACCGACTGGCCAGCTGCCGAGCCTCTAAAAGATATACATGTATCTTGTTCTTTAAACCTCTTTAAATGCTAAGAAAAACTACCCAGCCATCAACCTTTCTTGTTCTTTAAACACTCAAACCAACTGGCGAGCCACTGAGCCACTAAAACATATGCCTTACTCATTCTTTAAACACTAAACCGTTGAGCCACCAAGCCTCTCCAAGTTTCAAAGATGGTGCTTACCCGATCAAAATGCACCAAAACCCTTAAATATGCCTGCATTGCTGGCTATGACCAACCTTTGGCTTCAAAGACGGAATGCCACCTCCACCAAATCATTTGATGGTAACTAATTTATTGCATTGTTGCTATGTTTAATACTTTAGATGGAGAAACTACAAATCTTGTGGAACTCCTATAAGAGGCGAGAGGATCATTGCTTTTAAGACACCACTATCGCATGTAAGACAGATAATATGTTCATCATTAAAGTAATACACTAAGGCTTTACATAAGTATAAAGAAAAGACTGATTTTCGTGTGGCTTGTAAAACTTATTGAAGTTATGTTTGTATATTGCAGCGATATGATAATGAAAGTGATCGTGACAATGGAATAAAACCACATGAAAGGTTGGTATACTTCTTAAGTCAGCCAGACATAACTTGGTTATTATACATCAGACTCCCTATGAAAACTCTGATTGGTCGAGAGCATTCAATCAATTCACAATAGCTTGTGAACTTGACATGATAAATGCAATATCTGCTGCAGATATTGCATTTATCATGTCAAGTTCAACGTCTGCCTTGTTAATACGCCCCTTGGAGTGTTCTCCTCAGAAACAAAATGGCTGAACGCTTCGCTTCTGTTTCTGAGTATGAATTATGTGAAAAATGTATATTAAAACAATTATTATTGAATTTGGTTTTTGCATGATATCCTGAATTATCAAAACCGCGTGTCTGTGTTATCGGCTTCGGCAGATAACACAGACCTCGGTTTTGATAATTTATGATATCGTGCTCATTCCTCATCGTTTAGTAACAACATTAATAGTGGGAGGATTTTTGAAGTAGTAGATCAAACATGAAAGACTATGTGTGACTACATTTCCAAACAATAAGAATAGAGTTGAAATACGAGGCACAGTGGATTATTTTTGACAAACTTTGAGGTGCTTGGAAATGTGGTGAAACACTGTCTTGAGTGTTTGGTATTTCTTCTCAGTAAAACTAAAACGAAGGTGAAAACAGGAAAGTGAAATCATAAAAATCTGTTGGTTAAGCTCAGATCTCCAGACACTGTCACAATCATGATTTCCTTTTTTTAAAGTTGATGTATTATTAATCTAAAAAGTTGTGAATACTATTTCTCAAACTCATTAATAATTCGTCAAGTAAAAACAAAGGAAATCACAACTGTGAAGGAGGTTTGGATACCCGGTCTTGATTAGCATAGATTTTGACAGTTTTACTTCTCTGTCTTCTCCGTAGTTTTTGTTTCAATGGAGAAGAAATATCAAACACTCGAGACAGTGTTTCATTGGCTATCCAAACACCTTGAATTTTGCCAAAAACATTCTGCTGCGCTTTGTACTTTCAACTCTCTTCTCTGTGTTTCAATGTCCTGTTGAAACACTGTCTGTCGTGTTTGATATAATATGTAACTTCAAGGCTTGAAATTCAATGGTAACTAATAATTTAAAATTACTAGCTGCCTGAATTTATAGATGGTACTGATTATCTTTGTTACTTATTTTGTTTTTCAGATTTACACCAATGGATCTACTGAATCATTTTAAGCAGAACAACATAAAACTTGGAATGGTAGTAGACTTTACCAATACCAACAGATATTATGATGGCAGGGTACGTAAGATCATAGAGAAATATTAGGATGGATATTTTGAGCTTGTGCTCATCAACAGTCATTGCAACATGTTGCTAATGGCAACACCCTCATCAAGAACTGTAACATCAGATGATTCTACCAATGCAAAAGCTATCATGGTTATTGCCAAAGAGCCAGCCGAGCGAAGACGCAAGGCTAGCGAGGCGGCAGCATTATAGAACCGTGTGAGAGTATTGTATAGGCGGAAAAAATCTCGAGTGATCGAGAGAAATGTTTGTAAGGTAACATTCCTGTTGTAAGGCAAGATTCCTGAGATTCCAATGACGTAGTGGAAAAGACATGAAACGGGCCAATCGTAGCACGCAGAGATTGTGACGTCAAGGCCGCATAGCTCTGAGCGTCGATGCTCACCAGCTTTGACATTATCGAGTGGAGTTGAAATCAAGTTTGAGGACATTTGGCGGCGAATTTTTTTACCCGGCGAAGAATTAGCAATTAGAGGCAGAGTGGCTATAATGTTCAAATTGAAGTCAGCTTTTGTAACCACGGGACGCGACACTCACAGCGATAAACTGGAAAAGATAAATATCTCGACCTTTCTGACTGTTGACGCCTATGAACATTGCGAGATCATAAGAGATTTTAGGTGATAAGATGGAGTTTAATTTTTTTTTTATTGGTTTCCCGGGGTCTGAGTTTTTATGACACCCAACGCAGATCCTGAAAACTCAGACCCCTGGAAATAAGTAAAGAAAAAAAAAGGTTTAAACTCGTCTCAATCTTATCACAGTGTTTAAGGGTAACACAATGTTCAAAGGCAACAGCCAGATATTTATCTTCTTCGGTTTATCGATGTCACGTCTGGTGGATACAAAACTGACTTTAATTTGAACAACATTATAGCGACTCTGTGTCTTTTATTTCTTCGGTAAAAAATTCGCCAGCAAATGCCGTCAAAATATCGGCTGTTATTTTAAACCTTGCAAGCGATAAACCGGACAGCGATAAACCGGAGAAGATAAATATCTCGCTTCTTTCTGGCTGCTGCCTATGAACATTGCGTGACCATAAAACAAAACGTGATACGAGCAGGGAGACGAGTTTACAATATAGATATTTTCTTAAAAAAATAATTCGAGGGGCCTTAGGTTTGCGTGACACCCTAATTTTTACCTGCTTTTGTAAGGTTTATTTGTTTTTATTTCCAATTCTAAGTGAGTGTACTTTAGTTAAGTGACATTGTCAGTGGTATATTCATCGAGCTAGCAAGCTCATCAATCGCCCAGCGAGCCAAAAGAGTACTCGGCCACCGTGCCAAACTCGGCCAGTGTGCCAAAGCTAGACAAGGCAGCAGACATCAAGCAATCAAAGAACTAGACTGAATTAAATCAAACCAAAGCTAAAACAAATGACAACTGTAACAAACTATCGGCCAGAGACCCACACCACACGAGAATAAACTCAACATCGGCTAGTGAGCCAACTTTGTCACCGCAGCAGAAAGCGATCAAAGAAATATTTACATCACAATTCAAGACATTTGACGTGAATACTTGACTACAAAAAAGTGACGTGCACAAAGCATGACCCTGTTTTCAGCTCCAAATTAGTATTTGTTTTGAATGGTTGCTCGTTGGCACTTGACAAGAGCTACATCTAGTAATAATATACATTGTCCGATCAAAATAGTTGTTTAGTAACAGGGCATAAACAAACATTTTTATTCCCCTAGGAGCTCATCAATCATGGGATACTTTATCGTAAGATAAAATGTGTTGGAAAAGAAATACCAGATGAGGGTGTTGTGTCAAGGTAACCTTTCTTAAGTATTGTCTTTCAAAGTAATTCATGTGTTAGCTTCTTGGTTGGTGAAAGTTGGTGAAACTTGGTGAAATTGTGGCAAAGTACTGAGATATCTGTGACACAATATTCTGATGTAAGTAACAAGGATAGTACTGTTTTGTTTTTTCTTTTTAAGGTTTAAGATTGAGGCCCTCACATTTTTGGACAAGAATTCCACATCAGGTAGAAATACAAAATGCAATTACAGAGCTTTACATAAGCATTATTCTTAAGGTATTTCTTCTATTGTGAATCACAACTATCATGTTTGCAGTTTTAAAAAAATTGCCCCCCCCCCCCCCAACGTGGGTTGTCATGGGTCTCCGTCTCCTATGAGTGCTGTACCAGGGCAGCCACTTTCTTGCTGAAAGCTCTGCAATTAAGATGATCTTCATTTTCTTCTCATTTCAAAGTTCAGTGATTTCTTTTCAGATACTGTTATTGGTGTCCATTGTACTCATGGTCTGAACAGAGCAGGTTATGTTGTTTGCAGGTAAAATGAAAGATTTATGTATATCATATGATTTGTTAGTAAACAGTTACATGGCAGAGAAAGACATTTAAATTCTACACATGTGAATAAATTTTCTTTGTAATGCTAGGTATCTGATAGAATGCAGAGGGTATACGCCAGAAAGGGCCATTGAAGGTGAGAAAAACTCCTTAACTTTATAGCATAGATTTGATTTCGCACTTGCTAGATGATGGGCAATTGAAACAAAAATACAAATTGATAGTTATTATATTTAGTTATAAAAGAGGTAACACCAGGAAAACCAAATCAAATTAAACGATCTATTTACATGCACGATTTCTGAGTTGCTTGCTTGGAATAACTACTGTACGTGAAATAACGTACTTGAAACAATTTGAATTTTCTTTTCCAGCATTCAACCAGGCCCGAGGACATGGTATGGAGCGTGAGAATTACTTAGAGGATCTTCAGAAGAAGACGCCGAAAACGTGAGTAGACTTGTTAATTCACTGTAGTTTGCAATGGGTTAGATCACGTTGTCTTAAGTGTCACACTACGCTACGTTTGGTGTCACGCCAAGCGATCCATTAAGATCACAGATCATTTTACCTATACCTCAGCCAATGTCATCTACTGTATAACTTGCACTCTTTGCAAAAGTTATATATCGGCGAAACAGGTAGAGGACTAGGCGACGGTTTCCGAGAACACCTTCGCGACGTAGAGAAAGACGATAAATACGCTTCTAAACCGGTTGCTAGAAACTTTAATCTGCCGAATCGTTCTAAGCAACATATGGCAGTCTGCGGCCTCTCCCTACATCAAGGAAGCACAGAAAGCCGCAAAACTCTTGAACAAAGATTTCTTTTTCAAATCGGCACTCTTTATCCTCACGGTATCAATGAACGCTTTTCATTCAACTAATTCATTCTGTTGTTTTTCACGTTGTCAGGCACCAACCAATAGCGTAGCTCCATATTTCTGTATATAAACCACACACAACCCACAATTCCTTGATTCGCTCCGACGAAGGGCTAACGCTCGAAACGTCAGCTTCCGAATCTCTTTACGGTGGAAAATTCACATTATCAACCCAGTTGATAATACCAAATTATCTTGTAATACTCCCACCGACGCAGCACCACAGTTTCTTTAGAAACTTGCCCCCTTTAGTTAAATCAAAGGGCTCTTGGAGCCAGCTCATTCATGTGATGGTATTTGCATGATATTCTTTGCATCATAGAAAAGTTGGTTAGTATTTGTACTCCCTTGTGGATTTGATGGTAGTCCGTTGCAGTGTTACTCCCAGGATTACGTTGGCTGGTCCCCATTTCTACACCTGGGTGTATAGAGGGACTGTGTTTTGGCCAAGAATACAACCAACAATGTGCTAGGCCGGGGCTCGAACCCTGACTGCTTTATCTGGAGACAAGGGCACTAACCAGGAGGTCACTGTGCCTCAAATTTTACGATATTTGCTAGTAAAGAAACAAGAGTCAATCTTTGTAATAAACAACTTTAATAAACAGAACATTACAGGGTGGCTTTTTTGAAAATCTTCCCTATTTGATACTTTAATAAACATATAATAATGTGGTTTCTTGTAAATATACTTTTGTCTGAGTTCGATATTTTAATAAACACAACATTACAAAATTATGTGCTTTTTAGGAATAAGGAAACTTTAAGTTTTACACTTAAAGGGACAGTGTCACGCTATTTGGCAACTTTATAAAAATCTAGAGGGTGTTTTCACATCAATTGAATTCCAAAACTAATGGTCTAGGTTTGTTATTAAAGACTATTTGAGGGTACTGAAAGTGTTTCCTGTCTCCTGTCGCTTCAGATGGCAAGGATGGAAATGGATTGAAAAAGTTGCCAGTTTTTTTAAACTTTGATGCTACGTGTTCAAAAAAACCTTAAGAAATTTATTATGGTTAGCCATCTTTGATAAAATCCATTTGATATTGTCGTTGTAGCTTCACAGAAGCATTTTGTTAATGAGTAAAGCCTCAAAGTAATGATTTTAGCCCAGAATTGATCTAAAACAGCAAAATCCTTGTGACACTGCCCCCTTAAGCTTAAATAAACAGAACAGTACAAGATGCCTTTTGGGAAGAAACACTGTTTTAATTGAATATTTTAACAAGCTGACGTTACAAGTATGTCGCTTTTTAAAAGAAGAAAAACTACTAGTTAGGTACTTTTTAATAAATATCACTGTAACAATAACCAGAACATTACAACGTAAGCTTTGAAAAAAGCCGAACTTTTACTTTGAAGTGTAGGCATGAGCCGAATGTGCTACAATAAAATATATTTCAGGGAAGCGAATACACAAGACAAACAAACCACGGCAGTCGCCGTAAATTAAATATGCAGAAATTCAGCGTGACAAAATACTGTTCACTTTTAAAACCTAAAATTCCGAAATAAAGGCGACCAAATGAAAGAAATATGACAGGGAGTTCAATAACAATAAATTTCCATTCAACACAAGGCAAAAAAACTTATCTAAAAGCACAAAAATGTTCAAAATTTCACGGACGTGATTTACCGCATGACCGCGTGTTCGAATTAATTATTCACGCTAAAGCGAAAAGCGTGAGTTTTTCCCTACAAGTTTTGAAGTTATTTTATCGGCCGTGGCTTTGCCATTCGTGCTAAATGCTAAATTCGACTTAGAACTAATACTCTACATTACCATTTTTGTTTTCTTAAGTCCAGGCAGCTGCTTTAAATCCGCGATCTGTATTCAAAACTCACTTGAAAGTGCAACGATCGTCTTGTTTTCGCCGCGGTTGAAGGAAGGAAAAATTTTCCTCCAGAAAGGTTTGAGGACTCCATTCACCTTGGTCTTCCATTCTGAGACCACGAAAACATCGAATAACAACGCAATGATTCAGGTACTTACCGATACGAAAGCAATGAAGCTTACTCTTTCTAGACAGTTCTTCCCAATATGGCTGCCTCGATGGTCTGCCTCATGCACTTGGTTAAAGCGGGTGTAACGAAAACTATTTACAGTAGAGTACCCCTCCACGCAAGAGACGCAAACATTCCGGTTTCTCAATCCAGAGGTTTCGAAACTCTGACGAATGTCAAAATTTATTTATCACACCATACAAACATTTTTTTTTATTATGTGCACTTGCTTGTTGAAGAGAAACCGAAGCTTATCTCGGCTTTTATTGAGCCGAAGCGGGGAGGGGTGGTGAGCACACTTTCACTTCCGTCCACAAACTTCCGTCCACAAACTTCCGTCCACAAATTTTTGTCCACAAACTTCCGTCGACATTTGGTCCCTCACGATACTCATTCATTGCTTGCATGCGCGCGCATGAATGAGCTAAAAATGGCTACAATACTAACTTGAAAATCTTTAGTAATCCCATCACCTTTTTGTTTGCTTTCACACAGGGAGGACCTGTCTTGTATTCAAAATGGAAATAAGCGAAGAGAGCAACGTGTTCCACTTGACAAACCGAGATATCTTCATTCCAGCACAGAGGTCTTTACAAGGCATGCTGTATCTGATCAGGAGAGAATGAACTGGAGACCGGCCCAGTACAACAGACATCCAAGCCGGTATCAGGACTTTAAAACAAATTATCCCAGTGGCGATCGTTATCTGCCGGTTGACAACCATACCCAGTCACGAAACTACACAACAAGGAGGTTCTCAAACAGCGATCAAAGAGATGGCAATTATCGTAACTCTGCCAGTAATTATCGTAATTCCGGTCGTAATTATGGTAATCATCACAATTCTGATAATTATCGTCATTTAGATGAGTTTAATTATTCTCGTAATAATCACCGCAATTATGAGAAAAGTTATCACAATTACAGTAATTATGCAGGCTCTGGTTATGACGATTTTCAACGTGGAAGAAGCCGAGAAGAATCGTACAGACATGACCATGTGATGAGAAGAAAGTCTTCATCCGCCAGCAATCGACCAAAACCCTACTTTTACCAAAGAGACAGACGTTAACAAACTTGCGGTGATAAAATTCATGGATATCCAGACATAGCTAAGACGAAATCATAGTGTAGCGTAGTGATTTTACTTTTGGAACCTCGATAAAAAGTTTGCTATCATTTTAAATGTCTTTAAGGGAATTGCTATCGTTTACGCTGGAAGTACTGAGAAAACGCCAAGGGGCGATGTCTCTGAACAAGGTGTGAGAACAACAGCAATATGAGATGACCATAAAGGCTGGTTCTCACTAGCGCATAAGCATAAGCATAAGCAACATACGCAGACGCAGTTGAGTGCTGCTAAGTAGCGCCTTTTGTTTGGAAATTATCGTAACTAAAGACGCTAATTATTAGCATCACACTGCTTCTGCGTATGTCGGCTTATGCTTATGCTTATGCGCTAGTGTAAACCAGCCTTAAGTCTTGGGATTTTTTATAGAAAATAAACCGAAACGGTGAATTGATGTAGCCATAAATCGATTCATCCTGAAACAAAGCTAGATCTAGATGAGAGTTTTAAGACATGTTTGGTTTTGGTTTCCGTCGTGGCTTTAATAAATATTTTGTTTTTAAAGCGAGCGCATTTAAGGGAAACGTTGTATAAGATAACTGAACGGGAGACATACTGTATTTTACTGTGATCACTTACAACATGTGTCTCGAGTAGTACCTCGTTTCATTTGAATTTTGAATGTAGCTTTTACTGTCGTTTTATTTAGTTACCAACTGCAGGGTTCATTCGATTGAAGGTCAATCTTTCATATTTATGCACAGAGGACAATCTTCAGACAATAAATCACGTGTTCCTGAGCGAACCTAGTTAATTTTATTATTAATGTTAGATTTATCTTGAAATGGATTGTTTTCTGTGTGATTCTGATTCTAACTGTCTGTTGCTATGTAAATTGAAGCTTCAAAAACTGAAAACTCCTCAGTTCCCACACCTTCCCTAGCCCTCAGCGTCTTGCGGCTACCAGCGTTGGCAATCGATATTTTCCCAGCCTCTCTTTCGCCACCCTGGCTCTTCGTTCCTACCCTGTCCCCTCGTTCCTACCCTGTGCTCTTGAATTTCTGCCACGTAGATGTTGAAAGTTAACTTGTTTGCTTTACACTCTTCTATAGTGAAACAGTTAGAAATCTACTGAGCATTTTATCATTCGAATACCACGTATTTACATGAAATTTACTAAGTCGCGGAATGCGGTTTCTAAGCAACACACTACATAACCTTTCGGCTCCACGTGATTTGGCAACTGCGGAGAATAGATTATCTTCCCCAGACTCTAACGGACTTGGGGGTCAGGGGTTGAACCCTTGTAATCACTGCCCGAGGGTAGACGAGTTTGGAGGATTTTATTGTTATCCTGGTGCCTTTCATACGCGAATAAGCACCACTGTACCTAATTAGCATAATATTACAAAAACTATGGACAGCATAAAACCTTTTCCAGTCAAGAACTGGAGGTTTATTTTAAACATGTGAAATATTAAAAGTTAAAATTCTGCGTTTTGTTAGGCAATTTGCGAGTTAATTTTCACCCTGCTCGAAAGCGAGTCAAAGTGGAGAAGAACATTTTCGAAATCTTCATATGATTAGGTTTTTAGGAAGACTGGTTTTGATACCGAGGCAACGGACAAAAAGGAATGAGTCGTTAACCTGTGCCCTGACAACATGTTTCCTCAGAACGAAATTTTTTTCCAGAATTCCATAACACTAATGTTGCATTCTTGCAGCGTGAAATTTCAGCTAACTCGTAGTTACAAAGCTCTTCGTGAAATTTTGACCCCGCGAAAAACACCTTACATTTTTCTCGTTTGAACGCAAGTGAGCATAAAATTTTCTGATTGGCCTCTATTAACTATGGATTGGCTAAACAAAGTATCGGGAAGTGTCCGACATTTGTTCTTTTAACAATGTCAACGCGTCATATGGGGGTTAGATATCTCGACAGCAGACTATCCTCTCGCTCAAGCAGAGCTTGTGGACTACCCATCTCCACAATTCTCCCGCCTTCCGTGACAATCACTCGGTCGTAATACAGAATCGTTTCCAGACCGATTGGTCCATAAGCAACCGTGATAACCGTGCAATTGTTTAACAGCTGCTTGACGACATTGTTGATTATTCTCAGCGTGTTGAAGTCCACCCCCGACACCACTTCATCCAAAATCACGATTTTTCTTTTCTGTAGTAATGCACGGGCGAGGGATAAAAGCATAAGTTGGGAGTCAGAAAAACGCGAGGGTTGTGTCATGATGTAGTTTAACTGCCTTGGAAGTTTTTCCACGCAATCTTTCATTCGCACAGCTTCTAAAGTGTTCCATATCTCTCCTTCTTCGTGGATTCCGTCTGGATCAAGGTTTTTTCTCAGCGATGCTGTAAACACAAAAGGTTCTCGCTGCAGCGCGCAAAATGCTTTCCTTGCTTCTGTGAGATTGAGAGTTGCTAATGGCATTTCATCAACGAACACTTCACCGAAGGACTCTTTTGAGATTAGCATCATTTTAGCAGCAAGTGAACTCGCTCTCACGTCTTTTTGACCCGCGATGCAAACTTTCTCTCTTGGTCCAATGTCTAATGCGAACGTTTCGCGAGATGCTCGTCGACGACCAGGAGCACTGGCCAATAACAAGTCACCGATGCGTATGGAGCCTTCGCTCGGCCAGTCTTCGGGCGGCCTCGTGTCATTTTCGTAACCGGGCTCGGAGCGCATGTCGAAGTAGTTCATCAGTCGAGCTGCTGTAGCCAAGCCTTGTTCTACGTCAGTGAAGAGGAACGGAACGATGGTGATTCCCACAACAAGCTGTCTGTCGAAGGTCAACGACAGCGCGACAAGAGCTGGGGAGGGAGAAAGTGTTTTAGTCAGATGGAGTGTTATGGCTGGCTAATGCTTACTCTATTAATGATACCACAAAGGAACTTATCACATCTTACATAACTTCAAGCTAAAAAAGCGTGTCTCGCACTCAGTTCCTCCTCGTTTGAGGGATGCCTGAGATTTGATCCAAAGACTTCCATTCTGTGGGACGACGTTTCGTCTTTTATTAGCTGCACTTTACCAAAATATCTGTTTTGTTAGATTAGCAAAATGGGGAGGGCTGGGAAGGGCTGATCCATGCAATGCTGCTGATTGGCCGCAAGCAACAGCCAATCACATTCACCCCACAGATTTCTTATGCAATGACGTCATCAGTGTGGAATTTTTCATGTCTTGTCTGACTTCTTTTCATCGTGTATTGTTCATTAAGACTAAGGTAAATCACGTTCTTCAGTCAGCATTAGTCTCATATTCCAAATCAAGCAGAGTGGTACTTACTGCTGTTGCTAGTGAAAATTACGATAACAGTAGCAATACACATAAACAGTGACATAACTGCCAGGTGTCTGACAGCTAACCACTGTTCAGCCGCTGACCGCAAACATCCTGCCGTCGTGCGCTGATTTTCCAATCTGTTGAGGAATTAAAAGTGCGCAAGTTGAATACATGTATTATGAAAGCTTTAATTTCTCTCTTGGTAACTTATGATTGAAAATTTAAAATAATAAAGGAGTAAACCAAACATTAAAATTTAATGGGAGCGAATGAAAGCAAAATTGGGATGTAACATGTCATCTGTGGTCGAGAAGCAAAAAACATAGTTTGGATATAAGAAACACAGAAGCGTTATTCTGCTAAATGAATAGTTGAATGATGACCATTAGATGATGACGATTGCTAACGAAGGCGAGGATCAAAATAGATTAGAATGTGACCACAATTTTAATGTCGTAAGAGCTTTCCAAAAAGACGAAGTCACAGAGGAAGAGATCAAGTGGGGTCTGTTATAAAAGCTATTAAATGTTACAGTATTCAAAACTAACCTGAAAAACTCTTTTGTGAAGTACCTTTCTTTTTGACAAGCTCTGATGGTAACAGCTCCCTCAATAGCGTCTGAAAAATGCGTCAAGAGGGGTTTTAAACTGCGTCTCTCCAAACCCCGCGCGCGACGTTCCAAGCGAAGATAATAGCTCCCAATAAATAGCGCGATCAGAAATGCGGGAATGGCGGCAAGAATCGACCAAGGAGCGGTGAATTTGATGATAGCAGCCACTGCCGCGTACTCAATCACCGACTGAAAGAATACTAGAAGGTCAGGGGGGAGTTTCTCGTCCAGGCATTCCATGTCTTTTGAAAACGCTCTGAGGATTGCATCTTCTTTTCCATCTATGAACTCCAGCACAGGCGCCTTAAGCAGCGTGGATATAGCTCTGTTGTGAATTTGCTTGGAAGACCTAAGCCCACACGCGAGGAGGAAAAAAGCTCTAATGAGAAGTAACAGCATAAAGGCTCCCACGAATACTGTGGGCAGCCAGCCATGTTGGTCTTCCTGTGGTAAGTCCACAATGCGTGCAAACAAAATACCAAGGACAGCAAGAATGGCTGCAAACGAAACCTCAGTGTTAATAGATTATTCGTAGCTCGCACTCGATCAAATTAAGTTTACTTGAGTCTTAGTATGCGGGCTCTGGCATTACTGTAGTGGTTTTCCTAAAAAACGATGATCATAATTCGACTGCAAAAACTACTGTAAAAGTAGTAAAAGTACTGTAAAGACCACCTATCACGCCATTTTGTCTGACAGCACTTTATTGCTCTCGTATTTTTGGACTAGTATGAACTATCAAAATTGCGCACGCACATATACCAGGATTTGAGGCACGGTGCTTCTGGCTAGGGTTGGATAAGGGTTGCAGACCATGTGTCGTAAACATGGCTTTGCACCCAAGGTTGCAATCAGAAATGGATGGGATGTTGACTTCCTTTTAGGCAGGCTCCTGTTTTAGGTCGTTAGTGAGGCGTTACAAGGTAAACATGATACATACCTCCAGGAGCAACAATTAACAAAACACCAACGATGAACAGCAATGGCAGCCATCCTGCTTGTCTCGCATATCGTAGGTATACCGCAAACCCTTCTGGTTCGCTGTTAATAGTGGATTTCTCTCTCGCTACAGACGTAGTTATTTCCAGCTCTTCGCCTTCCGCTGGTCCTTGGCCACTTTCTGTTCTCAGCCATGTAAGGTTTTCCTCAGACTCCTTGATCTTAGCGAGCGATCCTTCCCTAAAAATAATACCATCCGCCATCAGTAACACGTCAGGAGATCTCTCGAGGAAGTCTGCTCGGCGCGTGACCACGAGACGTAAACGAGAACCCAGGAAGCCTTTGATGCACTCATCGAATACTTCATTGGCCATTGATGTGTCCACGTGACTGAGAGGGTTATCCAATAAGATGATTGATGCTGAAGAGTAAGCTGCGCGTGCTAGATTTAAACGTTCCCGCTGACTAAGGGTTAGCTTAATTCCACCGTCTCCAATTAACGCCATATTACCATTCGGTAAAACGCTAATGGTGTCGTCTAGTCTACAAGCTCTTACGACGGCCGCGAAGCGCTCCTCGCTGAATCGCTCCCCGAAGAGAATGTTTTCGCGAACAGTTCCTGAAAATATCCATGGTTTCTGTCCGACATATGCTAGCATTCCCTTTTGGACTATTCGCCCTCGCTTCAGAGGTACTTCATCAAGAATGGCCTCAAAGACCAAGGATGTACCGGCCCCTGCTTGAGGGGGCCCTGTAATTGTTACCAGTTGAGCCCCTTCATAACTGAACGTGATGTAGTTTAGCTCAATATCAGCTAAGTCATACTCACGGTCACAGCAAACTCCGCTGAGAGAAAGACGAGGAACACTGTCAGAAGCAAGTGACCCACTTGAACCATACATCCCTTTCGTACCCTCCTCAGAGCGATTTGTTTTGTTTTCATAAAAAGTTAATGACGGAAAGTCCGCAACGAGAAATCGTTCTATTCTGTTGAGACGAGCCAATGTTCTTATGAGAGCTTCCATTCCTTTAGCGAAAGCGTCACCGCATGAACCGTCTAAAATATACATTGTTAATACGATAAGAAATACATTAATGTGCGTGAGTTCTTTACCACGCATCATTAATGTTACTATGGAAACTAGCGAGCTGACAATTGGGACAGCATGTTGGACGGAAAGCAAGGCACTAAGGACCAGGGCTTTTCTCTTGATGCAAGACAACTCCTGTCTAGAAGACAAAACACACAGTCAGTGTGTGAGTGGAGTGATTTCTAAAAGAAATTTGACAAGGTTTTAGGAAATTCTTCGTTGTTAGCTTCATGTATACATTTTTAATGCAGTCCTTAATTTTTGCTGGATACTTTTGATATTTCATTTATGGACTTAAATGTTATTTTAGCTTTTGTTTTTTAGAATTATTATTATTATTATTATTGTTATTAAGAAATAAAAAACATGTGCCGTGTTTCTATCGAGGTATAGAAACACGAGTGAAAGTTTGGGAGAACGAGAAATGCTGTGGGAACACGAGCCGCAGGCGAGTGTTTCCACAGCTTTTTCAAGTTCTCCCAAACTTTCACGAGTGTTTCTATAACTCGATAGGAACACGGAGAACATGTTTTCTATTTTTTTTAGAAAATACCGCGACGGAGAAAAAGAAAAACAACTTGTTTACTTCGGTGATCAAAATGTAAATTATCTTTGTTCGCGCCATCGTTACGTCAACAGCTCGTGCTAGTTCTGTGTTTCTATAGTATAGTATAAATATACTATATATAGTATAAATCTACAGCGTTCTATCACGAAGGCCGTTCTCTGATTGGCTACGCTACTCACTATCTATTCTGTGATAGATAGTGAGTAGCGTAACAGTGTGCACTTGTTAACAAAATGACGGCCGTTTCTTGGCGTTTTCGAAGTGCTGAGAAGAGGATTTAGATTAAGTTTTGAACGACTAGTAGATTTATACTAAAGCAATTAGATTATTCGCTCTCGATTTCTATCACGCGATAGTTGACTCGGGCTGCGCCCTCGTCAAATATTACATTACGCGATAGAAATCTCTGAGCTCATAATCTAATTGTTAAATAGAAACACGGTTTTAAACCAATCAGCGTGCGTATTTGCTTTGGGTTATTTTCTAATTATTATTATTATTATTATTATTATTATTATTATTATTATAAGGTTTTGATAGGACATTGCCCATGTTATCAGTCAAAAACAATGATTGAATGACTGAATGTTCAATTAATCAATCAAACAATGAATCAATGAATCAATCGATCGATCAGTCAGTCAGTCAGCCAATTAGTCAGTCAGTCAGACAGTCAGTCAGTCAATCAGACAGTCAGTCAATCAGTCAAAAAATCAACCCACTTTATTCTTACACGATGACATTTTACTGCTTATGAGGCCGTCTATAGCAAAACAATTGAAAAGATAGATGAAAGGAAAGTTTCGAAATATAAATTTCTACACGACATTAAAAACTAAAAGATCAAAATATTCACCACTAAAATACTGTCGAGCGGCACAAACCTTCGAATATTCTTGAAAAGATTTTCAAAGGCTGCTTCCCAGACATTCATCTTTATGGCTTGGATGCCAGAAATAGCTTCACTCAACAGGCGAAGACGCCGGTCAGTAAACAATGCGGTGTTGTGGCGCAGCTTCCTGAAAACTCTCCCAGCCCCACAGCGCAGCATCATGCACACAAGCATGTAAGCGATCCCCAAGATAGCTTCCCAGCCAATGATCACAAGCAGCAACAAAGAAATGATACAGAGCTCCACAGGCGCGGTGAAGAGGACTGGAACCATGTGCACACACTGACCAATAGGATCCAGGTCTTTAAATAGCAAATTCATCACGTGACTGCTTGGGTAATCAGCAAGGGTTGCTCCTTTCAGACGCAGCACCTGACGATCAAATTGTGTTAGTACAACCTCATTCCCAGGCTCTCTCCTTTGCCCCTTGTCATTGAGCCTGGGAACGAGGTTGGTGTTAGTTGAGAGCGATTATATTCGATCATTCCTTTGTCTCAAGCAATCAGAAATGAACAAGAATATTTGGAATTTCTAGGTTAAATTTTTGTACACCTTTGCTAGGGAGTCGATGTTATCAGCGGAGCAGCTGAAATCTACACTGAAATCTGCACTGTCAAAGTTTAGCCAGTGTGTGACCATTCTCGTACATTAAAGGCTTCGAGGAAATTAAATCCCTAACGACATTTAAAGCTGCCGTGAAAAAAAACCCAGCTTCATATCCTTAATTGACTTATTGTTTTATGTCATGACATTTTTGTAGCGTTTTTTATGCTAGAGAACATTTTATTATTGCAAATAGTCTCTGAAAAACCTTTGAGAGGATGAATGTATTAAAGTTTATCAGTTATCAGTTATGCTGAAATTAATATGTGTGGATATTGGTGTTAATGTTTGACCATTCAAGGCCTTATGGCAAAAAGAAAGCTATTGAACAGTACTTGATGTTCCCCAAGGGGGGCTGACTGACTGTCTACAATACACAGCTGAGGCCTATAAGCCCTCTTAGACTCGTTTTACCTGTATAAGGATTACCTTATTATAGACTAGACCAGTCAGACCGGATTTCACCGATGCTGTTGTCAGATGTGCGAAGAAAGCATAATGGCTCCGCGCGAGACCCTCGAGGAAGACAGCAAGCCAGTAGCCAGTGATTACAGCAGATATCCACGGTACGGGCGACCCACACATCAAGAATGGATGAAAAGTAAGGAGAGCTGTGAACAGGGCGGGCTGAAGGACACGAGTGCACAGAATCAATATGGGAAGCAGAAACAATCTTGTGAAACCCTCAGCTAACACAAAAGAAACAACAGCTCTCCATAACCGAGGATCTTCCTCGCGTTTTTGCGTGGATCGTGCGTGTTTGAACCACGCGTGACGGAGGTTGCTATAATTCCAACAAGCCGAGCGGTGTCCGGGAACGAGTCGATCATTTGACGGCGGGTTAGTGGTGGTGCTCAGACTCCCAGCTACCCAGCCAAACGTAATACGGGACCACAATGATGGTCCTTCAGGGCTTCTTTTCTGGCGCTCATCTGGCGCCTCCACGGGGACCCTGCTGTAGGAGTGCTGTGGTGTGACGTTAAACATATCGCCTTATCATTGGGAGCTGCAACAAACTGAGGAAAAGCGAACTTTTTTATACGGAAATTTTTAGTTTATTTTAAAGTAGAACCGAACTTATTACTTCTAAATTTTCCTTTTAAAACCCAAGTTAATAATATGCAATAAGTGTTTTTGTTATACCTCCCAACTCAAATACTTTTTTCCGATTGGAAGAGAAAGTGTCACGAACTCCCTAGGGAAAAAACAACTTAAACTTTCGGCTCGCACGTGATCAGGTCGTGCACCTTGAAACCGCTTTGCCAGCTGATGGCCAATCATTAAGTGCTGAGTCACTTTCCCGCCAACGTCTTTCTGCAATTATTTCTTTAGACTTAAGGCGGGGGTCCACCTGAAAGCCGTATTTTGGCTTGGTATTATGTTCTTAATGCAAATATCTCGTTTACGTTTCAAGCAATCAAGAATCTGTTCACTCATTACACACATCTATGTTTTGCGCCGTTTTGTAAATTTTTTGGTGATTTTTAGGTTTATTTGGAGACAGATAGTTTTTCTCAAAGGATTAGTAAAATTTATGGAAATAGGAAATTTTGAAGATTTGGTGTTGTTTTAAAATTAGAGTTTGAAGTTAAAAATTGATAGATACACACCAAACAGTTGCCTAACAACCCGAGTGCCATTGTGGGGTCGGGCAACTGTCTGGTGGTGTTCCATAACCTTTTCTCCCCCTTTCAATCTCTCTTTAAACTTCCTCAAATTTCACTTTAATTCAGGTAAACCCCCACCTTAAGGTGGCCGAACACAGTTTTCGCGCGTGCTTTTGCAGCACGTGCACAAGGATTTCAAAGAACAAACATGCCGTCAATAGAGCGGTCATTTTATTTACTCAACACCCGCACTATCTGTGTTACTTTTCACTAAAACTTAACGCAGTGTATTGATGACTTTAGTCTTATTACAAAGATATGTTAGAAAAGGTAACGATGCAAAGAACCCAGCAATTTTCAGCTTTTGTTTGTTGCCAAAAGAACCCAGTTAAATGTAACGCATGCGCAGTTGCTTGAAAAATTGAGACCGATTGCTTTAGCAGAAACGTACCGATTTCTAACGATCCAGTCGTTAGAATTTTAAGAAATTTGGCAGAAAAATAGATCAGAGACCACGTGAATGATCTATTGAAAAAAATCTGAAATTTGACATAGGGAATTTTTAATAATACAGAAAACGATTAACGACGAATTACGAAAATCGCCTATGTCAAAATTTTATTAGAACCATGCCGACAGAAGGGATTTAATGTCAATTCTTAGTGTGCAAAATATGAAAATAATCAAATGACTGGATTTTTTTAAATAAACAAAAACCATTATTTAAGCCTTGTTTTCAACCAGCCCCGTTGCCATGGCAACAGCACACACCCTAGTCAAAATGCGAGAATAAATATTTCTGTGGTTAACCTTGACTCTTGCAAAAAATGGGCGCCAAAGCATAAATAGTTTAAAAGTTATGGTGGATTATGTACAGGCACTTGAAAACTGTGTTCGGCCACCTTAAACTTCTCATTGAATGCATTGAAATGAATGTATTATGATGTAGAGCAAGTGGAATTTTGTTTTGTTTGCAACAAAGCGCTGATGAGATACAGCTAAGGACAAAGTAGTTGAACATTGCCGCTTTGTTTTAAGAACTCTCGATATCCCTTTCTATCGAGGTTAGGTAGCAATTGTTTTGCATTTACGTTCCTGACTCCGCCAATATCTTGCTCTCACAGCTCACAAATAGTGTAATCATCTTAATCATGCACTATTAGGTATGTAACGAACAATTGTACTGGAATTTCACTGACTTAGTAATGGTTTTAGCCTGGCTTTTAGTTTGTGGGTGGGTACAATAGCACAGCCACAAACATTTGTGGCGTCTATTTAAATTCAAAGGGAGGAAAGTAACTTTTAGAAGGCAATGGAGAGCAGAATTATAATTATAATTTCAATGTAATTTAAACGGCTGAAGCCATGTTAAAAAGGTGCTTTTTCTAAGTTTCCCCATCTCTGCTAAACTGCTAGAATTTGTGTCGCCATATTATTTTGCGTCGACCCGTTTGATTAGTACAAAGCCTTATGTACTGGAGGAGTTCGTAAAGAATAAGCTGTCTGTTTGAGGTTAGTCGCAGAGTAAACTAACTCCCGGCAATATCAGTGGTGTAGCCTTTTTTGCAAGAGAGAAAATTCGCCGTCGATTCCAAGGCCGGGTTCGCAGACTGTCAAGCTACTTGAAGTGTTCAAATGTGCAATTAGTCATAGGTGGGATTAAATATGAATCTAAACAGGTGTTTATAAGTCATAACATAGCTACCTCAGAGCTGCATTCCAGCTGGAGTCAGTTCAAGCACGACTCAAACTGATTACATTCAGAATGGGTGTTTCGTTGCATTTAGATATCAGAACACTCCCGGATAGTTGCCGCAGCCACCTCAATCATAATTCTTTAAACAAATTCCATCGGCCTTACTCTGTCTCTTTCATTGTGAAACAAAAGGCAGAAAAAATAGGAAATCCCTGAGGGAACCACACAAAGGAATTATTTATTCACAACGTGGTTTTGTCTTTTCAAGTCACAGGGAGTTCTTAACTTGTTTTGCCAAAACAAGTGCAATAAATCTTCAAGCATTTTGGATTAGTTCGGCGAACAGAAGGGGCTTCTTAAGTAAAAAAACAGACAGCCAAGCTTGCAATTAAGTGAAAATATTTTCATAAACGGCTATGTAAGCGTATAGGCTGCAGAACCATAGTTTGCATTTGATCATAACTGGGTCCAATGTCAATATCTACCTACCATTCTTACAGAGTGATCAACTGTGAATATCAATCAAACAATAGACAACGAGAAGTTAGAAAACAAAATATTGTTGAGATGAACTGAAAAAATATTTGCTCAACAATAGCCGTTATCGCAGTTCTCGGTGGTTTAACATGCAAATGAGGCGAAAATTCTACTTTGTATTGACCCTTTCGCCTCGTTTGTATGTATTTTTAAACAAAAGAATATTTGACCGCAATAACAGCTACTGTGCAGTTTTGGGCGAAGTGTAATCCTCTCATTGTTAACTCGCTTTTAACAAAGGTAGATTGAATACGAAATGGACCATTTTCGTGCGTTTGGCTGTTCAACTCAAGGGGACTCTAATTCATTTTTCTGGCTTGTAATCAATACATACATTACTAATTTCGACATAAGCGTGTTTATTCCAGTTCTGGGTAAAAACAGAAACATAAAAGAAACAACCATGAAAATCCAAACAAAAGAGCAACTAACATGAAAAATGTATTTAAAAATAAACCGCAACAAGCCAAATTAAAAACCCTTTAAAGATAAAAAAGAACTGAAATTCCTAACTTTCGACACGATGATAGATGCGAAAGCAGCCATAACACTACTGCATTCGCACCTATCATCATGTCTTCATTTAATTGCTACTGTTGGATAACTATTTTCATGAAATTCCTAACTTAAGTTGATAACTTCTAAATAGACAGTATTTTACTTGAGAATTTAATGCACCTATCAGTGTCAAGCCCGAGGGGGGCGAGGGGGGGGGGGGGGCGTTCGGGCATAGGGTGGGGTTTTTTACATTTTCTAAAAAAAATATCAAAATCCCCACCCCCAGGCAAAAAAAAAGTCAAAATTAGCATAAACAAATGGTTTACTTCTCTTCTACTATATAAAATTGAAAGATCAAATGCACGATGTCCGATCAAAATGCCCACCCTGGGGATATACGCCACAATCAAATTCCCGTGGGTTGCCCATGTGGGGGACAATTCGTAAGACGTCCTTCAACGTCTTGGCCTTTAAACACAGAAGTTTCTCAACGCGTAAACTGTAGAACACAACGGCATTTAATGACGACGATACAACATACAACTTTCGCATTTGACTGGCTGATCACAGACATCTACGCCTACGGTGTGTTGACCTACGGTAAAAACTGACAAATGAAACCTAAATTAATAACACACTGCGTGAGAAAACGACCGAAAACAACATACTTACACATTCTGTGCGAGAAACTTTAGAAAAAAGGTAGAAAAACTGTAACGAATAGACTTAGAATTCGCGCCCCACGACACGAAAACCACATTTTTTCCAAAACCATGTGCGATTGTCACGTGATCAAAACAAATCAATTTCAACTCGGACAGTGTTCGTGTGTTCGGCCGCTAGTCGGCCTCAACATCCACCCCGCCTTGGGGCGATCTCTCAAGCGTCCCAACTTTGTGGGTTCTCACATGGACTCCAAGTCATTTTCTAACAAGCAAAGTTTTTGAATAGGACGAACGTAAACACTATCCTTAGTTTTAACTTTAACAGTTCGCACTAGGCCATCCGGTCCAGGGTACGTCTCAATGACACGTCCGAGGTTCCAATGCCCCCTTGGAGTGTTGTCGTTGACTAGCAGCACCAATGCATTGGGTTTGACATTAGGCAACGCCTTCCGCCATTTGGCCCGAGGCTGTAAACTGGGTAGGTATTCTTTAAGCCATCTCTCCCAGAACAGGTTGGCAAGATGTTGCACCTGCCTCCACTTCTTCTTGTACATGTCGGTCTTGTCAAAGACTCCAGGTGGCAAGCAAATAGCCTTACTCTGCATCAGAAAGTGAGCAGGTGTTAGCGGCTCAAAGTCGCTGGGATCGTCAGAGTTTGCGGTTAGGGCTCTTCCATTTAGGACGCGCTCGACCTCGGTAAGCAGTGTTTGCAGGACCACGTCTGCGACCACATGTCCACCCAAGATAGATTTCAGGACGGTCTTTGCACTTCGAACCAAACGTTCCCACACACCTGACATGCTCGATGCGGTAGGGGGCTGAAATAACCATTTACAGCCATGCTGGATAAGCTTGCTCTCGATCCGTCCCTGATTCCATTTGTTGAGGCTTTCTTTCAACTCGCGCTCGGCTCCCACAAAATTCGATCCGTTATCGCAACGGATTTCTTTAACCTCGCCTCTACGGTTGATGAAGCGTCTCAAGCACATGATAAAATCGTCAGTGTCCATGGAATTAACAACTTCTAGGTGCACACAACGGGTGGTTAGACAGGTAAAAAGGCAGCACCAACGCTTCGCCGTCCCTCGGCCATGCTTGACATACAGGGGGCCGAAAAGGTCCATACCAGTGAACGAGAAGGGTGGTTCATATGCCATGAGCCGTGCCTCTGGTAAAGGTGCCATCTGTTGGATCATGGGTTTAGCAAGAACCTTCTTGCACTTGACACATCGGCTAACGACTGAGCGAACAAGGACGCGGACTTGGGGAATCCAGAACTCTTCCCGCAACTTGGCTGTCACGTGCTCGCGCCCAAGGTGGCCAATGAAATGGTGAACGTGACGAACAATCTTCTCAGCGACAGCATGATTTCTGGGCAGAATGATTTGCCGGCCCATGGTAAATTCAGTTACTCTTTTCTGGCCACGCCCATTGACCCTCAGCACTCCATTGGCATCCAGTTCAGGATTCAAGGCTACAATCTTGCTGGACGCTCTAACAACACCATTCGACCTCAGATCCTTTATCTCTTGTGCATATGCTGAGCTCTGAACAATCTTTGCAATAGCCACGGTAGCTGCATTCAAATCATCAACAGTTAATCTTCCGGTCTGAACCTTCTCTTTATCTTTAATGAACTGTGTGAATCTTAAGACCCATGCTACCTTGCGCCTAAGGCGGGTCCAATCTGAGCAGGTTGCTAACAGGGCTTGTAGAGGATCCTCTGCAGGATTATCGATGGATTGTGAGCCTTCTTTCTTGGCTGCAACTGGTTTGGGGGTCAATTCCAGAGCGTGAGCATGAGCTTCTTTCTTCAGTTCCAAGTCTTCACGGGAAACTGTTCTATGCTCTTGTTTCGGCCAGGAATTTTCTGATCCCCACAGAAAGTCTGGTCCTCGGAGCCAATTGTGGTCAGCAGTCAGAGAAGATGGGGCCATTCCCCTTGACACATAGTCCGCGGGATTCAAAGTTCCTGGTACATGATTCCAATTTTGCACAAGTGAGTTCCGCTTTATCTCTTCCACTCTGTTGGCTACGAAGGTTTGAAGTCTTCGTTTCTCGTTCTTTAGATAGTGCAATACTATCTCACTATCAGTCCATAAGAATGTCCTGTCAATGTTCAGTTCTAATTCTTCTTGAAGCATTTTGCATACGCGAGTTGCAAGTACAGCTGCCTGTAGCTCCAGTCTGGGAATACTAACGAACTTCACCGGTGCATTCCTAGCCTTGCCTATGACGAAGGCACAATGAACCTGACCATCCGGGTATTCAGCACGCAGATAGGATGATACACCGTACCCGACCTCTGATGCATCCGAGAAGACGTGGAGCTGCAACTTGCAGTCTTGCGGGTCACGATCTTGCAGGAAATAGGAACGTGGGATGCGCAACTGTGACAAGGAAGGTAACTGAGACTTCCATGACCTCCACTTCTCCAAAAACTCTTCACCAAGGGGCTCGTCCCATCCAACGTTAGCCTTCCAAAGTTCCTGTATCAAACATCTCGCAGCCAGTGCAACAGGTGCAGCGAACCCCAGCGGGTCAAACAAGGAACAAACAGTGGACAAGATACCACGTTTAGTCTCAGGGCGGTCAAGATGCTTTATTCTGAAGCCGAGACTATCATCTCCGACAAACCAAAGTACCCCCAGCGCTCTTTCGATGGGTGGATCATCCAGGTCAAGGTTAAGCCCTTGGTTGGACAGCTTGTTGCTCGGGACTGCCTTAAGCACTTCCTTAGAGTTTGACGTAAACTTGGTCAGGTTGAAGCTACCTCGGGCGAGGATGTCGATCAGATCTTGGGCCAGCTGAATTGCTGACTGTTCATTGTTCTCAGAAGGAAGAGCATCGTCGACATAGAAATTTCTCTTCACAGCTGCAATGGAACTGGGGCTGAAGTCCTCAGCGTTGTCATCAGCAACTCGCCGCAGAGTGGAGTTTGCAACACAAGGGGATGATGCCGCTCCGAATATATGAACTTGCATAACATAGACGTCAGGCGGGTCCTCATAGCTGTTTGTCCACCATAGGAACCTCAACGAATCCTGGTCTTCTTCACGAACACGAATCTGGTGGAACATTCCTTCAATGTCCGCAGCGATACCAACCGTGCCCTGGCGGAAACGCAGGAGTACGCTGACTAAACTGTTGGTCATGTCTGGTCCACTCAAGAGATTCTTGTTAAGCGAGGTCCCTTCGTACTCAGCTGCTGCGTCGAACACAATACGCACCTTTCCAGGTTTGGTAGGGCTAGTTACTGGGTGATGCGGTAGATACCACTGGCTACTGGACTGCATATCTAACTCCTTCTCAGACAACTTGCGAGCAAATCCACTATTGATGTAACTGTCCATCACATCACGATACTTTGTGGCCATGTCTTCATTCTCCGGCTTCATCAGGCGGCGTCTCAGGGACTCCAGGCGCTGTCTGGCCATGGCGAGATTATTTGGAAACGTGCGTTCATCCTTCTTCCAGAGCATGCCCACTTCATAGCGCCCATCAACGAGACGTGTAGTATTGTCAATTATGCGCATCGCTCTCTTGTCTTCAACTGAAATGGGCTTCTCTTCTGACTTCACTGCGCCATAATCTTCAAGTTTCCAGAATCTTTCAATGAGGTCGGCAGGCTTACGATCAACTGAAACAAAGTTTACTGAGACTCCCTGGGGATTCTTGACACTGTAGGGACCGCAAACACACCAGCCAAGTGGATAGCGACAACCATAGAGGCCATTCCTGTCATCTTCAGGGACTCGAACTTCTTTCTGTATGTGGGCATACGGAATGTTGTTCCCCACAAGAATGGAGACTCTCTTAATGTCGACTGCTGGAAACCCAATGTCATGTAAGTGAGGATAATTGTGCACGTCAATTTGCTCTGGCAAGGCTCGCTGTGACTGATTTAGGTCAGGCAGGACATAGGCCTCAGAAACTTCAATACTTTCTCTAAGACTCTCCAGAGAACTCAAGGTAAAGGATACTCGACTGGACTCTACAACCTTGCCACTGTTCGTAATTGTATTAATTCCGATCCGCTCAGGTGTCCCTTGCATACAAAGGTGGTCCATTAAATCACGATCAACTAGAGTATCTGTACAGCCACTGTCTAGAAAGGCATAGGTTGATACAGCATTACCGTTCGCTGCTGTAATAATAACAGGTACAACGTTCAACAAAACTGCAGTTTCTGTGGTGGATAAACCGGCAGACGATATGGGTACTGTTTCCGGTTTTCCTGGATTAGTGCTCGCAGTTTGGCCTGTATTCACTCCTTCCGCTCTAGCAGGACGGGGAATGACTGGAGACTTGTCAACTTCGTCGTTAGACTCCCTGTTGTTCGGTGGGTTAGGACGGCGGCCATCTTGAGCCTTATCACTATGCAGGAGACTAAGGTGACGACCAGGGCATTTTGAACAAGCAGGAGGTTCAGGACATGAAGTGGAACCATGGCCAGGCCTTTCGATTCCGCAATTGAAACAAAAGCCATAGGAGGCCGCATACTGCCTTCGAACCGCCACGTGATCACACTTCCTGATTATAGGGCAATGTTGAAGTCTATGACTCTTGGATTTGCAGATTTTGCAGTTTTTTGGGCCAGTGGCAGGAGGTTTAGTTTCAAGATCCGTGGCACCAATTGTGGGATTCCTCATTGGAGGCTTGGGAGGCAACTTGGGCTCTTTATTCTCACGCTTCAACATTTGACCTCCGAACACTGGGTCATTCCTAATGGACGCTTGTCTTTTCACAAAGGTGGCAATGTCCTTCAGTCGAGGAGATCTTCCACTCTTATTAACAATTTCATAGTTTTCATTTTGCCACTTAGTAATCAGATCATTAGACAGACGCCCAACTATACGCCTGAGGTTTGTTGCGACGCTTGCTTCGCGTTCAACATCACCTTGAAGGATTCTTGTAGCAGTGTTCAGCTTCTCGGAAAAGTTCATAAGTCCAATATTGTCACCATAGGTCAGCTTTGGGCCGGAGACTAGATCCTCTATGCACGCTTGTGTTATCCTTATTGTCCGACCAAAGCGTTCCTCCAGGGTTTTCATGATGTCCTTGAAGGAGCTGCCTCTGTTTCGCTTTACCACATCCAAGGCTTCTCCAGTAACAAATTTAGGGAGATACTCAACACGCTGGGCATCAGTAAGTAGATCGCTTTCCAGGTGCGTACGAATTTGGTCGCGAAAGGAAGGGTAGTCCACTGGGTTTCCACTAAACCGAGTCGGCTGCATTCCACTTAGCATCTGCACCTTCCACATCGCTGCAACAGGATCATGTGGGGTGTGGTCAATGCGAGTAGGCCTCTGTGATTGTGGGAAGTCAGATACTCTAAAAGACTGGGATGACTTCACGCTGTCAAGGGTCTCACGGGCGTTAGATTCTATTGCTGAGGAGGATGGCTTCGGTTGAGTTGTCACGCTGTCCCGAGACGTCGGGATCCTTGACACAGGAGTGATTGGCTCTTCTGCACGGGGTTTCAGTTGGAGTACGGTCTCTTTCTCATTAACAAAAGTGGCACCGGGGTTGGCGTTGGATCCACTGGTCACAGTTTTTTTAGAGGTGACTGGAGTTGAATGTGGTCGCCTGTCCACTCGGAATGCTGACGTGTCCAAGGGACTAGCAGCACCAGGTGTCAGACCTCCCTCATCATTGTACTCTGTTTCAATCTTCCATTCTAGTTCAGCTAACGATGCTTCCTCTTCTAGACGCCTAAGTTCCATTCTTTGTTTATGTTCGTATGCCATTCGGGATGCTTCTGCATCTTCTGTTGCCCTAGCCCTAGCCATGTCTAGTTTCAGTTTTGAGACAAGGGCCTTTTTCAGGGATTTCTTACGTGACGATAGGGACGATACAGAAGATTTAGAGGAAACAGATGCATTTTCATCGTCTTCCGCATCCCGATCTGGTGGTACAGGGTTCATTGAAGCATTTCCAGGCGAGGAGGTCAGTTTTTCGACCAACCCTTCACACTCATTAATGATGTCATGTGTCTCCCGTTTTAGATTAGAATAACGATCTTCTACATCTCCCAGGCGCTTTCTCTCATTTATTCCAGAAAGGTATTTTGTATGCAGCCCTTCAAGTTCCTTCCATTTTTCCGTGAGTAGGTCCATAATTTTCTTAGTTTCTTCTGGGCTAACATGAGGTTTGGACTGAATTTCCTTCAGTAAGTTTTTAATTTCATTGCTAACATTTGTCCACAGCATAGCTGTGCTCCGTTTCTCCCGGGAATCCCTCTGCCGTTCCAATTCCCTGAAATCGACACGGGAGTTTGGCGGGGGCCTGGGTCTGAGCACGGGGCCACCATAGCCTAGTGGCTGAGTAAACACATCTGTTGTCGTACAACTAGAACTAACGATACCTTCTCCTGTCGAAACACCACTCCCACCAGGAAACTGATAAGGAAAATCGGGCAGTCCACGATCCATTCCGTATCCAGGGTATTCCAAACCATCGACATTCATTCCACCGCCGAGACCAAAATCCAAACGATTTGATGCAGCCATCGCTCGACGAAATCCACAGATTTAGAAAGAATGTTTTTTACTGATGTGGGGGACAATTCGTAAGACGTCCTTCAACGTCTTGGCCTTTAAACACAGAAGTTTCTCAACGCGTAAACTGTAGAACACAACGGCATTTAATGACGACGATACAACATACAACTTTCGCATTTGACTGGCTGATCACAGACATCTACGCCTACGGTGTGTTGACCTACGGTAAAAACTGACAAATGAAACCTAAATTAATAACACACTGCGTGAGAAAACGACCGAAAACAACATACTTACACATTCTGTGCGAGAAACTTTAGAAAAAAGGTAGAAAAACTGTAACGAATAGACTTAGAATTCGCGCCCCACGACACGAAAACCACATTTTTTCCAAAACCATGTGCGATTGTCACGTGATCAAAACAAATCAATTTCAACTCGGACAGTGTTCGTGTGTTCGGCCGCTAGTCGGCCTCAACAGCCCAACCCCCCCCCCCTCGGGCTTGACACTGATAGGTGCATAATTCTTTCTCCACTGCCATTCAGCCTTTCTTGATTATTTTCTCTTTTTCCTTATTGCTTAATTGCAGGTTCATTTATATTTGAAGTTGTTAACTTCGAAATGATAAGCATATCCTGGCAACTTAGAAATTTAGGTATCTTTTGAAATATTAATATATTAGATTACACAGTCAAAATTTGAATAAAATAGCAATAATAAATTCTGCTGTGTAGTGGCATACAATTCTCATTGCTGAATTCATATTAATTTGAATATAATTAAATTTATGCCACTTTCTCTTGGTAATTTAATGCTAAAGAATATATTAATTTTTGATGGCAGAAATGATATATTTTTGTGTAATCCCAAACTACTATGGCTCGCCTTAATAAAATAAAATTTTTATATGAAACCGTTGGCTAAGCAACAAACCTTGTAATAATTTCATATGCATATTGCGGTCATTTTTTGCAGTGCAACCCTTGCTTAAAAACTCTGATGTACATATAAAAAACTTAATGGAACCTGAACCATCTCACCAGTAACTTTTCCATGTTAAATACTATATAAAGGTCATAAATGACAGTCATTTAGGAAACTTGCATCACTGAGTGCGTCTGTTAAACTTGGGTTGCACCATAAAAACTTTCTACCACATTAAACCTTGAAAAGAACAAAACTGAGCGATATGAATTTATGCAAATAAAAGTATCCAAATAAAGTAACTTACATATAATATAAAAGTCCTTAACTTTGTTCATTGATGAAGATGTAAAAGAGTTCTGCAAATGAATTCGGCTCCAAGCTGGATTTACTTTACTATTGCACTGCAATGAACTTACATGTAGAAGTTTCATCTCTTCAGTCCTGGGAACAACTGGCACATCCAGCAAATTTTCAAACACTAAAATATTCTAAGAGTTTCAGATGCTGATTATAAAATAAATTTAAAAAATAGTGCAAACACCCACAAATACATTAAAAATGTCATGCCAGCATGGCAGAATAGTAACACTGAGATACAGGATTGACAAAGTCACTAACTAGGTAGGTAACAGTTTGAGCAAAAAACTGCCAACCACTACTACTCCATTCAGATTTCTGTAACAAAACCGAACACTTCTACTTTGGTACACAGGAAATCTGGAGACTCGGTGAGCTGCTCATTTCCAAATGTCTCACTTGTGCCACTGTGCCCACGGCAGAGCTCATTGTCTAACCAAATTGCATTATCACCACTGAAAAGAAAATATAATCCAAGTTTGTATACTGACTAAGGGTTACATTGGTAAGGCATGTACAAGTAACAGTGCAACTCCCTAGTAGACAGGTGCTTCAAGTAAGCTGTACCTACATGTAGGCTGACGTCAAGCATGCTATTATCTGCTGAAAAACAGTTGGTTGTCTATGTGATGTTAAGCTATCATTGTCGATGTGTTTGCAAATATATTTCAGATTGATAAGAGATCTATGAAAATAGTCACGAGAGTTTTTGCTACCACAACAAAAACTTGACTTGCCTTAGAAAATGGTTTCAAGTAATATGCAAAAAACAAAAGACTGTGTCTAACCATATTTCCAAATACCAAGAAGAGAGTTGAAAATACAAAGCGCAGTGGAGTATTTTTGACAAACTTCAA
This sequence comes from Micromussa lordhowensis, assembly GCA_964020085.1. Classification (NCBI taxonomy): domain Eukaryota; kingdom Metazoa; phylum Cnidaria; class Anthozoa; order Scleractinia; family Lobophylliidae; genus Micromussa; species Micromussa lordhowensis. The sequence continues at coordinate 304,273 of OZ026595.1, forward strand.
GGTGTTTTGAAATGAGGTCAAACACGGTCTTAAGGGTTTGATATATCTTCTCAATCGAAACTAAAACTAAGAAGGAAATGGAGAAATATAATCATAAAAATCTTTGCTAATTAAGATCAGATATCCAAACACTGTTATGGTCATGACTTCCTTTGTTTAAAGTTGATGAGTTATTAACGACTTTGAGAAAGATCTCATGAAAATCCAACCATTCTTCAGTATGTGATAATTCCAGCATTTTCATGTTTTCTGATGTTAGTTGCATGATTTCATTTCTTTCATGTCATTTCTCACTTACCCTCCTCCTATCATAAGGCTTTTGTCATCTCCAGCCATAAACAAATCTGTGGTACCCAGGCCCTTCTTCTGTAACCCTGTCCATGCATACTTAACAGGCCTGGGACTGAGCCTAAATACAAAACTCTCCCCAGTACCAAAGTATGTGAGAGTCTTGCGGCCAGTGTTTCTTTCACCCCAGCTGGTAGTCACAAAACCACCAAAGATCTGTTGTGTGATAAATGCAATATTCTTGTTGTAAATAATTGTAATAAAGTTTTACAAAAATAAAAAAAGGGATCATTCCTTTTTATATTTATTACACAACGTATCCCATTTTCTCAGCTGTTAAAAGAGCTGAGAAAATGAGATACATTGTAGCACAAAACAAAGACTGGACACAGTTTGTGCATCCTCAATGATTCAAGGAAGCTAGTCGGTTTGTGCATCCTCAGAGATTCAAGGAAGCTAGTCGGGATGATGCAATATTTCAATATTCCAACTAGCTGCCCCTGGGCCTCCGACCATGCAGTTTGTGAGGTTGACTTCACATAACATCACGGTGAGTCAAAAATCTCGAAGGAATAGGCAAGCAATGTGTGCGTCAGTGCATCCGCTACATGAAGTTCTTTACTCTTGTGTACCAGGCCTATCATGCTAGGAAATCACGCCCTCTGTACATGTATATCATGTCTACAATGCATGCTTATGATACTTCTCCTCATAGGACACAATGTCGCAAAAATGTCCCCCATCTGGTTCTGTTCTCTATTATTTGTTGGCTGCTAATCAGCCAATTCTCACTGCTCAAAGTTAGAACACCAGATAAACTGCTCAAAAGCAGTTTGCAAAAAAGCAGTGGGATTCACTGGAACTTCATTTTCTAGTAGTTCAAAAAAGCTGACCTAGCAATTATTTTTTTTTTGCGATGTTGCCCAGGACATTTTCCTCACCTCGCCAACAGATGACTTGACTAACAGGATTGTCTCATCATCGTCCTGACATTTGTTGTAAAGAGTTTGAATGCTGAAACGACATAGAACTTGTTAATCATTCAACCCAAAGAAATGACACTTTCATGTCAAAAAGGGGAGGGATTGAGAGTCCTGAGCACAGCAGTACAGGTTTCTTTCGTATGAGGGAAAAAACAAAACAAACCAACAAGACAAAGATGATTGTGTGAGTCATATTTTTTCCAACGCATTTTAAACAGTTGTTAAAACACTACCCATCACTACTCAGAATTATAATTAGAACTTTCAGGTTACATATTTTAACATGTGTTCAACAGAATGAAGCTGTTTAAAATAGCTTGTTTCAGAACAGAACGCAAACTCAAATGGGTTGGAAAAACTTGAAGGAAGCTTTTATACTGATAATAGAATGCCAACCAAATTACTAAGAAATCACATCTGGAAGATTTGTTTCCCACCATAGCAAACCTCAATGTCTCCCTTGGTTAGGACTACAATGTACATGTAACTAATTGAGTGGCCTGTGATGTAACACATTCAAAAACAAAACAACGTTGGTGCTTCTCATTGTTAACCACATATACCTGTATCCATCAGTATCTGTCTTGAATAAGCATACAGGTTTCTTGATACGCAGCCTGTCAGGTAACCATGATGACAGTAATTCCCACTAAAATAGACGTAGATGAAACAGCGCAAAGAAATAGTCATGTAGATAAAATACATCTAAGAAAGCCTAAAGAACAACGGTCAAACTTGCAGTTGAGATGCCAAGAATAAACAAGAGGACACATCCTTACATTGCAGATACATAGCAATGGTGCCATTCATACAACTTTTAAGCACTACATTTTACACTTTACTCTTGAGTTTAAATTGTCAAGCAGACAAGTGACAAGAATTAAAAATCATGTTACCTAAATTACAAAACAAAATTAATAATTGAGAAACAATAACCTCCTGAGAAGAAAGTATGCGGGAACCTTTGACCGCAAAAATTGTAAGGGATTGAAGTATTTCCCCAGGTTGTTCTGGAACAATTGTTGATCCATTTTCCAGTAAAGTGATATTTTTCCTTTTTAATTTATCCAGCTGCTTTCTTGAGAGACCTCGAATCCTGAAAGCAGTCTGTAAGAAAACAGCAATTTATTCAAAATAGAATCAACAAAATGCAAGAAAAGTGATGGCTACACATTGACTACAGGCATATAAAAGTTACCTGGAGAAGTTTGTATCCTCGCAATGGCATTAAAGAAGCAAACTGCTTGAAAAGATCCTCCAAGTTACCATTTTCTGACACTGCTTCTAAAAATACAACAACTACAGTCAACTCTCTCTTAACGGACACCTCTAAAAGACGGACACCTCTATAAGAGGGACAGCTGGTGCTGGTTCCGGCCATTTCTCAGTCATTTTACTATAACCAAACTCTCTACAAGACGGACACCAACATAAGATGGACAATGGACACTTTGAAATGGTCAATGGGCACTTGTGAGGTGCTGAATGTGACCACAAGTTACAATTTAGGGAAGAAAAATTCTTAAATTACCAAGTACATGATTCTTTGTAACACCAGATGTTTAATTGACAGCTCTTACATGTATCTCGTCGGCAAATAACATACAGTACAGTACCAGTTAAAATTAAATCAGTCATCATTTTGTCCCATTGAAAAAATAACTCGAAGGTGACAACCAAATTGTATTGTAATCTAAAAATTCCTGGGGTCATGTTACGTTGACTCTCTATAAGCCGGACAGCTGAGGCCAGTCCCGATGGTGTCCGTCTTAGAGAGAGTTGACTGTATTATTTTTTTGGTAAATTGAAGTCACAGCAATTTCCCAACATTGAATATATTATCAAGTAACAAACCCTTTTGTACATGTACCAAGCATTCTCAGATTATTAGCCTATTAGCCTTTTGACCATGCAAAAAATTGGGGTGAGATCAAAAACGTCAATGAAGTGAGAGATGACTTTGCTCCTTTACCCTCTCAAACAGCATAGCAAGTGTGCCTAGCAATCTAGCACCATTTTCAATTAGTCTAGTATCATTACCTTCTTTTTCAATGAACTTCGCAAACTGGTTGAAGACAATCAAACCTACACGTACAAGAACTTTGGGCCCTTGGACAAGAAAACTATCAATGACATAGACCTATAAATAACAAGAGTTATGAATATTAGTTTAATTGATTAGTAATGCAAAGTATTAAAGGAAATCAACAAATAGCCACCCTTTGCAAGTAACTGTCAAAGGTTGCACAATGGAGGTATTTTCATCTTAGATAATTAATATGCTGCCATACATCTGTTCAGTATTAGATTATGATATTAAAATGTGGCACCCTAACACCTAACATCTCATCATGTGCCACTTCAATGATTCATTACTGAACAGATGCACTGAAATATTGAATCTATTAATCTTGTATCATATAATAAAGAAACAAAAATGACATCATCTATACATCTGTCTTACAATCGCTCATATTAAGAACTAATCAAAATGTGAGAATAATTTGACATATTAAAATATATAAAATAGTAACTTACCAAAGTCCAAAAATCTATATAATGAAACATCCAAATAAGCCAATCAGGAACTAGAATAGTATTCTTAGGTATCTGTTCTCCTTTAGAGATCTGAATGAATTCTTTTATCTGTTTATAAGATGACATCTGTGGTTGGACAAAAAAGAGAAGATAGGCATAATAGTGTATTTCCTCTTTCTCTGATGAGAGAAACTTTCCATAATTTTCACAAGGAGGCAGAATGACTGAGTGGTTACGATGTCAGACTTATCAGACAGACAGATCTTGGGTTCAAGTTCTGCTCTGACCACTAGCTGGGGTTTTTTCACGAGGATCCTGAGTTCTCCGAGGCTACATTTGTAAATAGCTAACTGGTTTCCCTTGACTGTCAGTTGGGGTTGTTCACCTTGTTATGCTGAATTTGAAATATTTCTTTTTGAAATTTAATTGCTTGACCCTACTAGCCTTTGGCTATAACATTGAACAAGGGTAAATAAAGGTGATTTATTTATTTTTAACATAATATATTTACAATTATTAAAAACTGGATCATTGGATAATCATGGTATATGAGCCATTATACCATGATCTACAAAAATGGCGTGGGTATGCGTGATTTTTTGGCCCTTTTTGTTTTCATTGTAGTCTAGATTTTTACTTTTTGGGGGGCGTTTTTAATAAAACAATTATTCCACTCGCGCTTGTTGGATGATCATAGCCAACTTGGTGCTACGCGCCTCGTTGGCTATCTATCATCTCATATCCAACGCGCGCTCATGGAATAATTGTTAAATATCAGACTTGGACTGATACAGTGGTGGTCTTTAACTTACAAAGTAAGACTTCAAGGAGTCCTGGAATGTTTTGGCCATCACGGCGTAGGCTCTCTGACTTTGGTCCAACATAGATCGCCTGGAATTCACCAAGGCAGACATGCAAGCATAACAAAGATTTTCTTCCATAAAATGAAGAAACAACGACGTTAATGGAGGAACTACAGGTGCAAAATGGATGTCTGGGTGCATGTGAGAGAGGATGTAGAGTATCTTTAAACATGTTTTCTCTCCATCAGGTGATAATAGATAAGCTGGAATATCTTTAGTGCCACTGAAAATGGTGGATGGTATACTAGAAGGGACTTGGATACCTGCAGAATGGTCATAAATAAAAACACAAAATAGCAAATATTAAATTGCATAGTCTTTAAAAACCTTCAGACTTGATTAATGGCCCCCTTTCCGTAAAAGAGTCTTCTCCTCCAGAGAGGAATGGAGATCAGACTCAAAAAGAGAGAAAATTAAGCCTGTTAGACCTGACACTTATGCAAAATGCTTGACAGCACTCCTTCTATTTAAGAAGCTTTTTATTTTCTATTAGTTTTTAATTGAATTTTTATCTATTTTTAACATGTTTACAAGTATTTTTCAGCAACTTGGAGTATTTCTACTCCCCCCTGGATGGGATGCTAGTCAATCATAGGGTTACCCCCAGCATTAAAATTGCTGTCCCCTATTTATACCTGTGTGGAGAGAGAGGCACTGTGGGAGTAAAGAACCAGCCAGGACCCAAACCTAGAATGCTGGATCTGGAGGCAAGGGCACTAACCATGAGGTAACCACACCTCCCAAAGAGCCGCCCAACATATGGCAAAATGAATGACCCAAAAAACTGTCAGCTTCAATCTCCTAAAAGATCCTTTACAAAACACTGCTTCTTTTAAAATTAACAGTGATGGCCACTATCTCCAACCCCCCCCCCCCCCCGGCCCTCTTATCTCCAGATCTCCGACATCTTATGTTACTCTCTTACCCATATCATCAATCATTTCTTCATAGTAGTGAGGAGAATTGAAAATGATGTCTGCTCCGCCACTGGCGTCCTTCCATAGATCAGATCTCAGGTTTGGTTGGACACCTTGTCTGACTAGCCTCTTCAGCGTCATCGTTTCGTCATGTTCTGGATACTCTATCCATTTTTGAAGCGCTTCCCTGAATTCCTCTTCTGAATATTTCGCTTTGGGTGAATAGATTTTTGTGAATGAATTTCTAGAATCCTGTCGAGAGGTTTTTCTAGACCCTCTCCTAGATCCCTTTGAATTTCTAGAGTCCTCTCTGTATAGTTTTCTCTCGGAAGATGTCTGTACCCACGGAGAGAAGTGAGCGACACTGACTTCATTCATCTCCATTGATTTTACTTATACAACGTCCATAGAGAATGACAACAATACACAGCTGATACAATACAAGTAAAATAATACTACACGAAAAATTTAAGTAAAAGCGAAGATCAAAGCAGTTTATATAAGCTTATATGATCTGTTTCTCTGAAGCTGAAGGAAGATTCTTTGGGGAAAAAGGATCATTTGTAAGCGTTCAGATTGTCACGTCATTGTCAATTCGACGTTGTAGGACGCAATACTACCAACCAATCCCATGTTGAATGTAATCCATGAAGACTGAACGATGGTTTATGCTCGCTCCTCAATCGCGAGACAAGAAATTATATCAGCAACAAATAAAGAAAACCTTGAAGTTCTGTGACAACAAACAGAGCAAAGTCCTTTGAGCGTCCATGTTGACTTCCGAAATACCCTTTGTTTTGGATCAACCTAATATGGTACCTTCGGACCCAGGTCTAACTCACGGTTCACAAACGTTCGTAGAGTGTTTTTTTTTTCGTGTGTGGGGCAGTGGGGCTCAAAGGAGGCCCTATAGGCGATAGCAGAAACGTGAGAGGACTGGGAAAGAGTATGGTTGTTTTCTGTTTTTTGAACAAAATAAGATATTAAAATGAAAGATCAACTAATTTTGAGAGTCTTTACCAAGAATAGAAGTATTTAGTCGAGGAAAATAGCAAAATGGTAGCTCTTCAAATATCACCTACAATAGAAAGTTTGTATGGATTGGGTAGACAAGCCACCAGCTGGGGTTATCTGGAATACAGAACGCGCGCAATATTAGACGAAAAATTTTATCGGAATATGGGCCAGTCATAGCCACCTTTCCTCATCTAATAGGCTATGGGGCCTCGATAATGCCTGCTTTTCTTTTTCACCCTGACCACTCCCTTAGCACTTCGAATTATTGAGAAACTGAACCAGAAAAAGAAAAGTATTAGAGTGAGGTTGGAGCCTGAACTGGGAAGACCTGGGAAGAAGAGCTTATTCAGTGAGCAGGAGAGAACCGGATATGGTCCAGGAGCACGTCCACCTAACCATCAATTCATTGAAGCCTGACGTTATTTCAGGGCAAACATATCATCTTCCATACCCATTTATATGTTCAGCATTTATTTCTACTTCTGATGTGATATGTACCGGTACACTATATTTATATACAATAGAGAAGGTGCATAAATTAATGTCTTGAATTGTGTCGTCTCCTGTACATTACAAAACAGAAAGCAACATAAATCTATTGTGTACCTGAATGATCAGCTATTGGTTAACATTAATTAGGTTTTTACATCCACACTAGTGTCGAAAGTGTATTAATTATTTACAATTCATTCCTTAATGAGTTATTTACAGATTAAATATTAATAAATTTTGCTATCTGGTTTGCTGCTTCCCAATTTTTCCAGCTAAGACTGTCTCTCTATCCTTGAGTCTTGCTTCAACTTCCGCCTTCAAAATAATTATAAACAAAATATTAAGACTGCTTTAGTGTAATTAACAGTACAAAGTGGCAATAACTTTCCTAAATAACCAAAATGATCTATCTTCATGGGTCTGCAGAGAGCTAGATAATAAAGCACTGCATGCATTGCAGGCCTGTGATGATAGATCATATTATTACTGACAGAGCAGAACACCAAGAGCTTTTGTGTACTATAAATAGTGTTGAGAGCAGTTGAAATGCAGAAAAAAAACTCTTTCCAGTTCTTCATGACATTGATTTCCTTGGCAATTCTGTTTTGATCATCACTTCCTTGTGTAGTTTAGAACAAAGGAAGATAAGCAATATTATAAATGAACTAGACTGATCATTTACTCTGCACTTATACACACCTGGAAATTTCCTAACACCTCATCTGCTACTTTCTTCACAATAGTCTTGACCTTGCTGGGTGTTACAGATGCTAAAATATTTTCAGCAGTTTGGTCCTCAGGGTGAGAAACAGCAGTTGATTGAGCTGAGAATGAAACAAAAGAGAGATGATGAACAACATTTGTAAGTTTATGTTCAACTATTATATTAAACACATCGGCAGCTGAAAGGTAAAAGTTATTTACATCAGTATGGTGATGGACTTGAGTCACTTCATAAAAGAATGAACATTGTTTTTAGTAAGAATTTAATGCATCAAGAGCATGTACCATTCATGGAGCCGAGAGGACTAGTACCTCATGCAGGGACTGAGATGAAAAGAGAACCTAGGTGCTCCAGGAGGTATTTTTTAGCCAAGAATAAATATTTGAGGACATGATTTCTGAGCAAGTTAGGTTGAACAAGGCTCACAGTTGACCTACGGTAAAATATCACTGTTACACTTACCTTCATCCTCATTCAGGTCTTGTTCTCCCTAAAACAACACAAGAAATATGCAATTAAAATTAAACCTAATTCACTAACAAGTGCTACATGGAAGACTTTAAACTAAAAATTGATCTTAACATAATGATCAATATGGCTACCAACTCTGTATGAGATGCCATTGTTTAACAGGCCCCAACCATCATGTACTAGGCTCAATTTCTGTCCCTCTCTTGGGTCCGGTCTGCGAGCTCCCTCCTTGAGAAAAACCTTCAGGGAGGTGTTTTTGGGGGCAGGGCATGGACTCTTTCCCTGAACAGCATTTGGTAATGAAGCTTAGCTGTTATATATGTTCTTACTTCTCTCTGTTCTTCTGGTTGGGGTGACTGTGGTGGTGTCATCACATGTTCTCTCCACACTTCTTCTGACATGCCTTCATCTAATGGAGGTGGAAATGGAACAGTACTCAATGGAGGAACTTCAACTGCCAGCTGTGAAAATCAATACAAACATCACTGATTGTATTTCATGAGCATTATTTTATTCATAGCTTAGAGTCATTTATACTTGAGTAAATAGTTCATATATATTTTCTCTTTTTTATTAAAAGTAACTCCTTTCTGTCAGCAAAAGAAGAGAATGTTTCTCTCATGACTGTCACATCACTGTGGACCAGCACGACAAGTGAAAATGACCATTGAAATGGTTATCAAGTGCAGATCTAAGATGATAGCAACTAATTCCAGAGATAATGAACACCAAAGGTGCAAGCTTCTACAGGGGTCCACGATGATAGTTGTAGGTAACATTTTATTGGCATGCAGTTTAAATTTTTATCTTCAGAGATGCAAGAGCTGCAGAAATCTTTAGTAATATTTAGTTTATATTGTTTGCCTTTTTTACCCCCAAACCATCTCAGTGACTTCTGTAACGTGTGTTATGTCTATAATTTTTACAATTCATTATTTTTTCATTGTCCCACCTCAGATACGACAACTTCCTCCTGGGGATCTTGTGTAAAAAGAAACTGGTACAGCTTGTAGTGCTGTAATAAACTGCAAAAAAAGTAACAATAATATTCAACATGCAACCTTACTTGTCTGTGAGTTATTGTTACTGACTAGGTAAGTCTTCAAACTCCGAAATGCAACAACACTTGTAAAAAACAAACAGCATTTTTGATAGTAATATTTCTGTAGACATTTAGGTGCAAGAATGTCATTCTGCTCAGATGTCTTTTTAAACATAACTGGTGACTATCATCCATTTACAAACATATTCTTTTGTAATGTGTACCTGTCAGTAAAGTAGTCGGTAATCAGCTTTGCCTGATTCACATCAAAACATTCCAGACCTCCATTGTGGGGGCAGTTTTCAACTCCAATTCCCGCAAGATATGACTTGAATTTCTTAAAGCTTTCAACCAATGAAAAATGCTTTTCTGAAAAGACAAAAGTGTTATTGTACAGTGTAGGCCCTGGGTGGGTACTCCTAGAGAAATCGGGCGGGGGTGTGCCGCCTGCTTCCCAAAACCCTTAAACCTTTTTATGAGCAAAATCTGTGATTTTCCCTACCCTATTTATGACCTGAGCAAAAATGTCATATCTTATGTATGACCATTACCACTGGCACAGTTGCCCTAAACATAATGTATGAAGGGCTTTTGTTGATGGTCTTATTGATAATGATTAAAAAGTAGCTTGTTCTAAAAAAACATACCCAGTTCTAGACAAGAGTGCAAAAACCATACCCTATTTATGACCAAAATGGATACCCTATTTATAACCACAAACAGCTGAAAAACCATACCCTTTGTGGCTGCACATACCAATATAGCCCATATAAGGGAGTACTCCCGCCCTCCCCCCCGCCCCCCAGAGTGTAGGTTAGTTCGTCAACCAAACTGGGACAGAAGTTTCCTATCCCACTTGTGAAGGAAACAAAAGCAATTAATTGGCTGTTGATTGCTGTAAAGTCTGCATATGAACTGAATGGACCATCTGCTCAGGCTGGAGCATCATTCTGGTTTCTGTTGCATGAAGTGACTAGGAATATTTTTACTCCCCCCTGGATGAGGGTACCCATTTATACACCTGGGTGGAGAGAGAGGCACTGTGAGAGTAATGTGTCATGCCCAAGAATGCAACACAATGTCCCCAGTCAGGGCTCAACACAGACTGCTCCATCTGGAGTCACATGCACTGACTATGAGGCCACCGCTCCTTCGAATTCCCTGCTGTACCCACAGTCTGCTAAATCTCTCTCAGTCAATCCCTTAAGGTCATGCCCTAGTATTGCATTGCGCATCCCTACTCAGCTGCCCATAATTTCATGCGTGATAAGGGCACACATTAAAAAATGTCGGCTTTTTCTTTATGGCTAGACCTTGCCTGTAGAGGTAAATTGTCATTTTCTCGAAAACGAGTATCATTTTTTCCTGCTATTTTGAATTGAGTAATAAATTTCTCTCAGTGTAGAACAAGAAACAATTGCAAACGTGAATTTAGCAAGCAATCACGACCATAATCATGGTGCTATTATAAGGATTTATTGGGTATAAACAAGGTGCTGTTGCTTGTAAACGAACATGGGGAGTGTCCCTTGATTTTTATTTCAAAATTGAAGTTCCTATAATATAAACAATCAATAGGCAAAGTTTGACAAAAATCTCAGTGTAGGTTCTATTTCAGCTGAATGACCTTAACTAGTAAGGTGTCTTCACTGATTGTCATACATTTCTTTTACTGATAAATACTGTGGAGAATTTGGCATTGTATCAAGACAACATTCCATGAAATAATGCTTTCTTTATTCTCATCAACTTTCTGCCTATCTTGTACATGATATGATGAGAAGAATTTATATTACATCAATAATCAAGAGAGAAGTAACCAAAGCAGGTATGTTTACCTTTTATGTTGTCCAGCATCTCTTTCAACAGAGTGAAAAATGCAGAAATCTGCTGAAGAGTGAAATTTTGTTCTTTTGCAAACCTATGAGAAGTCCTTGTTAAGGAGAAAAAAATCTTGCTACATTAACATTTTACAAGCCCATAAACTAAAAACACCCAGACTGAACATCAAACAATCACACAATATTATTTTTACTGACATAACTGTTAATTTAGAAAGGATACCAAAACCCTGCAACATAATAATCTAATATGCAAGCTTCAGGTAGAGAAATGTGATAATTTTCAATAGAGAGTACTTCAGCCAGTTTCCTAGAATAAAACGAATGAGATTTATCAATGCATTGAACATAAAAACTATATTAAACATAACACATTATACCTTCAAACCACTTTTATCAAGTACCAATATTTAGATTTGGAGGAAACGGGCATAATAATAACAAAATCTGACATTTTTTCTGACAAATGTTATGGGCCTCTTTGTACCAACTTGGAGATGTCTAGTATTTTCTCATGTTTGTAACAAGGGCCAGGGAAGGATACTACACTGAAAGGTTGAGTAACAAAGTGTCAATCCTAAATTGACCTCTGAAAATAATTTTTCTTAATTATAGCTGTTCCCAGTAAGTAGGTCCCTTGCAGTGATAGTCAGCTGGTGGTTTTGACACATAAGGTTGTTAATTGACTGTTTGATTGACTGATTGATTGATTTAATAATGCATAGTACAGTTCGAAAAATGTCCACATCAACCATTGGAAGAGTATGGATATTTTCTGGGAAGACACTATTCTTACAAATTGATGTATAACTACTTGACAATCCTTCATGAAAGCCAACGATAAAATGGGTTAAATCCTTTGAGATTTAATGAATCCATTCATCAATGCCGACAACCTTCTTCACCTCTGAACATCACATGTCACGTAATGGTTCAACAATGAATAAATGTCTTTTAGCCGAGTAGATCATTATTTATACATTGTAGCTTAAGTAATAACTCCACTCACACTTCTAGCTCATGCACTGTAAGTTCCTTTAGTGACTGAGTTTGTTCTTCTGACAAAACTTTCCATGCTAACGACTCCTTTTCCTCTTCCTCCTGTGAATCGAAAGAACATTACTTCTGTAACAAATTGTGCAACATGCTTGACAATTGTTTACCTCATTTTTGCAACTTTATAACTTTAAGACTGGTTTATGTACTCTGAAATCTCTAAAAAACGAGTTCCACCAAATAACGAACTAGTCTACCAAGCTTACATTCGATTCTTTCTAAAGGAGCAACAAGCTTTTTACTTCGTGCAAGAATTCATCAACGCAACATTATTAAGCATAAAAGGTTCCTTAAACTTAATTGACAAACCTAATTTTCACAAACTCTGAAATTCAATTCAAATTCATTCACTGTCAAATAATAACTAAACCTTTCTTTATGAACAATCTATCCTTATGATCGATGTACATAACTCATATCATCCATAAAAATGTTAACCTATCAAGACAAATTATCGAACTCGGTTGAGGAGCATTTTTCAAACCACAAACAACTCATCGTTCACAAGCACTTTCCACAAAAGACATAAAATTTAAGTTACTAACGGATTTGGTTTTGTCTCTTGTTGTGGCAGAGTCTCTTTTCGAAGCAGATTTCTTCCTTTCTTTTTCGGAAGATTTAATTCGAATAGCTGATCGAGACTTCTTCGTGTCTGCCATCTTGTTAATGCGCCTCACTCCCGCTGGGAGACACGTTGCTATGCAACGAAACCCAAGCAGATTACTATGGGAGGGGTAGGAAATGAAGAAAGCTGTTCAGCAGTGTGAATTGTTATTAGAAATGAAATAAAACATGGTATTTACTGAGTAAAGCTTTCCCTAGACATATAAAATTGCTCGCCTGTTTACGCAACCTATTTCAAACCTAATGCAAACAGGAAAGGGTGTTTGGAAGAATTGAGGGGGAATGGAGGGTTTTAAAAAAATTTACGAATTCACCTAAATTTGCATTAGTGTTTCACCACTCTAGTTAAAAGGCAAGAGGCCATCTTCGAGTTCAATTCTCTTATGAAATAAAGCCAAGAAAACTCTATGTGCCAAAGCTACTGCACTGTATCCAATCAGAACGCTTGCCTCACGACAACAATTTTGAACAATCGATGAAATCTTTTAAAAGTCATCTTGAGTTAATACTGCGAGACTGAAAATAACACAAATGAGACTAAAACACAAAACAAACCTGGACTAAAAGCTCACTTCGTTTCCTTACAGCAGGCGGAGGAGAGCTCTTACCGTGCTTAGCTACGTGGAACTTCTAAATTATCCATTACGGTATGCAATAAGCAGTCCCTCAAGTTATTGCATCTTCGCTAAACTGGACTGTGACGCTGCAGACTTTTCGGCACCTCTAAAATTACTGGCACAATTGATTATAATTAGCCGATCTGCTGATTGTGGCTAAAGCTGCTTTGCTCGTCAGCTTTGTAAAACAAAACATCTTGATTCGCCTTTATAATCAATAGCCTGTGTAGCTGGCGGGATTTCGCGACTGCTTTTGTTTTGCTGGCGAAGCCCAATGAGCTGGCTGTTTTTATAAGCCGAATCCGAATTCAAATCTCTTTACGGTAGCCAATTCACATTATCAACCCAGTTGATAAAACAAAATTATCTTGTTTTTATAAGCAACTCATTAGCCTTGTCAGGAAGTAATGAGAGAGCCCAAAATGCCGGCGATCTTTTAAAAACGTAGCCTTTCTTTCCGTTTGTTGATAACAAAAAATTAGAATAAGAGTAGAAGTCGTACTGCTGTAAACCTAGCTTGACGTTGTTGGGCACTCTCCCAGAAAGGTTAGGGGCCTGATTGGGGTCGCCTTTTCTTGAAGTTTGGTTTTTACGGAAGAATTTTCTTTGGTAAAAGTTTCTTCAAATCTAGCCGAGGAGACAATAAGGTACATAAAATGCGATCGCTTGACGATTTCTGGCCAACTTTCTTCTCATCCAAGTTGTACTTGTATGCCTTGTTTTCTTAATATAAATCGCATCGAATTTGCAAAGTAAAGCGGCGGGAAGGGGGAGTAATGGAGAATACAGATGTGCTTACAGGGCGGAGGCAGGGGTTGGGGGAGACAGAGGGTTCGGTGGAGAGGATGGGGGGCAATTCTTTCTCAAGGGGTTTGTTAGAGATCCGCTACTTGGAGCTTTTGTTTGCTGACAACATGTTTGCGCAAATCATACGTCACAAGAATAAACGCTGCTGGCACACGCGGTCTCTCTAAGAACAAGTTTTCTTTATGTAAACACGGTATATTGAGTGGGTCAGTCTTGTATTTCCCATGGCATTGTTTCTTTAATGATTACCAGTGAGGTGTTTATGCGGCTCGATGAAAGACAAAAAAACCTGTCCAGGGTAGTGAAGGGAAAGTTCACTCCAACCAATAATAACTCTTAGATACTTTTACGAGGCATGGCTACCTAGGCCTGGTACCCTTAGTTACAGTTATTCCCTGTTATTAAAGTCCACCAAAAATGTCCGTATTGAGCGGACCAATTCAAGAGAAAATGAGTAGCTAGAGGCCAAAGTAATGTAAACTGAGTGACAAGTTGATGTCTTCAAGCGAAGAATATATTTTTTGATGCACTCCTAGCTTAGAGAAAACCACAGTTTACATGTCCGTCAAGAATAAAATTAGACGACTGTCAACAGAGATATTCTGATCAAGCTTACTTTTAACGTATAACGAACTTCTGGACTTACCTTTTTTTCGACGACAACAACTTCGGGTCTGTCGGCTACAGATACGCGTTTCTTCAAAATGCCTGATCTTTTTTTCGACTTCTTTGAGTTTCTGCGATGCTCCATGTTAAACAACAAAGCTTTTGTCGAACAATGAGATGAACGAGGCTGTATCTTCATTTCCATTAAGCGCCCAATTAAGCCGAACAATCAAATTATTGACAGCTTTCAACGACAGATCAATTTGTTGGATCATCGCATTGTGTTTTAAACAAACATTAGTGTAATTTGAATGGCTTTGATAAGTATGAAGTTGATTTATTTCAATCTTGCTTTTGTAAACTCCATGGCATTTACACCTCCTGTGTGACTCTACTAAGTTAGGTATATCTTGTTATTCCAACAAGAACGCGGTTTATGAGTATGAAGTGACTCCGGCTTTATGTGCTTTGAAAATCGTCATTTTGGTTCGCAAACGGTCATTTATCACGTGCATTTGGTTTTATGGAGAACACAGGAAATTATATTTCAGCGTCCGTGGTGCATTAATTTCCTCGACCTTAGACCAAAAACTCTGAAACCTCTTTTAATGTATTGAAAATTTAACAACCGCTTTACCTACCTAGCTTGGCATAATCCCATCTCTTTCGATGGTTTTACAGGAATCAAGTTCCGCGTGGTTCTGGAGAGGCATTTTGGTACCTCGTATATCGAGTAATCTGGTTGTTTTGTGTTGTTCAGTTGTTTTTTTTTCTAAGCGTATTTCTCTACGTCGTTTACATCAATGGTTAGCATCCTTTTTTTGGACGATTTTACATTTCCGTTGACGTTTAATAAAGTCGAGTTATTTAATTTAAGAAACGTTAATGAGGTAAACACATTTTAATCAAACAATATGAATTGGTCTACGTACTGAATTTCAATGTTCTTTGTCCCGTGTTTTTTCCTAAGCTTTGAGTTTTGTTTTTGTTGTTTAAAGAAAGATGGTAACTTGTAAATTATGCCACTCAAGTTTATTTAGAATCATGAATCTTTTTAAAATTGACTAGAGACTGTTTCTTGTTTATTCTAACAACGGCTCAGTACATAGTCAACAGACCATTTTCGTATTCTCGGTATGGGACTGGAACTAGCTTGCAACTGAGGCTAACACGGGGAGCTTTTCAGATGAAAATAAAAGTTCCCGTATGAGCCTCCATTGCAAGCTACTAGTTCCAGTCTAATATCGAGGATATGGATTTGCCCTATTAGGACTATTAGAGATTCGCATTTCGTTAAAAAATCAAGGTGATGTTCTCTTGATTTCCACCGCTGAACTACAAAGCTTATAGGTTTATCTAATTTTCCGGCTAACTCTGTAGTCGCCTAGCTAGCTCTACCTCAGCCCCCGGCATTCGTGAGAGACCGGCGTTAAGGACTTATTAATTCAGAGATTTTTTATCGAGAATGCGGCGACTTAAATAGTTTTACGACGGCGGCTCTACGAGAATTCCCCCAAAGGTATTCATCTCGCAATTTTATCGTAAGCTCGCAGCTCAGTATACATGCGTGTTGTCATCAGTACTATAACATAGTTGAGAATTTTATAATGAGCTCTGCTAATTAACAATTAGACTGCGAGCCCGAGTTTTCTACGAGCAGATAGTCAACGAGGCGTAGCCGAGTTGACTATCGCTCGTAGAAAACGAGGGCGAGTAGTCTAATTGTTTTAGTATAAATTTACCGTAGTCTCATTGCATAAAAAGAAAAAAAAGTCAAGTATCGCGTAGAAAAGAACTGTTTTATTATGTTACATCAGGTTCAAACGTGACGCGCGATGTGCACTGATGCGTAGCTGTTGACTATCAGCAGATAGTCGACGGTAATATAGTCAATCAAATTCACGGATTCACAATAGACTACGGTAAATTTATACTAATTGTTTTTATGGAGTACAATGTTCAAAATTTCTCGTTCATTGTTAGTTGAATGGTACATGTTAGTGATCTATTTTCTGATGATTTGATGTAAGTTACCAATACCATATTTTCTCGATGAAACTCCGGGTCTCCCAGGTAGATTCGTTAATAAGACCCTCAAGAAATTAACATTCGTGGAATAATAACCTTTACGTATAATTATAACATATTTAGCTATAAAAAAACTGAATATTTAACTCCTATAAACTCCAAGCAACCTACAAAAGTCAAATAAAAGCCGGATCAACGAAACCAAGTTTGAAATCAACACCAGGGGCGCCGTTTAATCGAAAAAATACGGAAAAATACGGAAAAATACTCGCAAAAGTCCTTGTTATTTAAGTTGTTCTGTTCACTGTATTCATTTCCGACTGAAGGCTCTTTACATATTATTTCTTATGAATTAATATTTACCTTTTTTTCTACTTCTTCTTTCTCTTGATCTCGCCTTGCACTTCTTTGTAATTTTCTCCTCGCAAGTCTCCGTGCATTCAAAACATTTCCAATGTTGGGCGACTTTGCTCTCGAATAATCAGCCATAGTTCTTGCTTCTTGCATTGACAAATATCCTCATGCGTGGACCTACATAAGCTGTAGTTTGGAGGCTATCTACAACGGGGTTTGAAAAGCATCAAATAAGAAATAAAATTAAGCTAGGCATTGCACTGTTAGCGACATATATAACCACAGCCTTTTGACTTGGATATATATAATATTATGTTGAGAATCACAAGTCAAATACTAAATGATAAGCGCTTAAATGCTAACTCTTACAAAACAAATAAGAAACAGCAACGAAAACAGTAAGAAGTTTGCAGTAAATTACTTCTAAATGTAAAAGCATCGACTTGAAATCTGCGACAAATGTTCCCAGTTGTTATCAGAGGCTTGTATGGTTCGATTTCTGGTCCGCGATGTTCTGATCCTGTCCTTGTTTAGGGAATTGGTGGTTGTCAGCGAAAGAGGTGGGAATACACACTGACCCAATTAGACAACAGTTGGTCTTGAATAATAAATGATGTTTATAGAGTCCTGATATCAAGGTGTTCGCATGATGCCACAATAAATGCGTTATCTTTAGACTCGGAGATTAGCAACTGCCATTAATTTCTCCCAAGAATAATCGCGTTTTAGATGTCGTTGCTAGTTTTGACATGACTGATAAAAAGAACGGATTATTGGCTTTTATTTGTACAAATCATCTGTCAAGTACTTTGAATAAAGAGCTAGTTAGATGTCAAACTATAATCCTGATTCAAGTTCTAAGTCTCCGACTTTTCCCGCTTTTTGCGGGATCCCTCACTTTTCGTGCGGGTTCGTCCCTCAACTAAAGGCTATTTCCAAGACTCTACTTTCTCCCGTAAGAGTTGTTGATAACATAAACTGAAAAAAAACGCCAGTTGTTGTAAACAGTGAAGGGCTTTATTCAAATTTTCAATAAGTAATTGTTGAAGTGCAGACAAAAAACTTGGAAGCAGCTGTTTAGTTCCTGAAATTAAACATACGTCAGTTTTCAATTGTTATTTTTTGGATTCATTGCCATTATAAACATGTTGTTGTCTTGAAAAAAGCTGCCAAAAAAAGGTTTTTTCGAGGCAAGGAAATCCTTAAAAAAATTATACTAAAGCAAAAGCGAAGAGAGTTCTGAGAAACGGAACAAAAAAACGCATTTAGCAATTCCCACTGGTGCGAGTTTTTTTTGTAGTCATATTTGTTTGTAATGAGATCAATAAGGCAAGTTCGGTTTTTCATACAAGAAAGAAACACTGTGTCGATGCTTTCTTATGTCCTTCCTCTATGCAGAATGCAGATACTTCGTCGATACTTCAGTATAGGAAGGAATGTGTGAATATATACATAAACACTTGTTTGCCAGTGAATTGTTTTTAGCAAAAGTCCAGTTGCGTCAGTGCGGCAGAACATTACAAGGTCAAATGTTGCGCTTATACTTTAAACAGAGTCCCGCAATGCCCGTCGTGATGTACAGAATCCCGCTAAACAAGACGCACGCGGGAATGATAAAATGAAGGCTAACATCCCAACTCTCGCAGGGTAATTTGTGTACCTAGGGAATCGGGAAAACTCCACTCCGTGGCCTCTCGAGCAAAATGATTTCATTAAGCTCAAGGAATTGAAGCGAAAAAAATTATACTTTTCCCCCCACCTTCAAAGAAAAAATTCCTACTTACCGTCTACAAGTCTGATAACAACCAAAAAAACCTACACTTTCCATGTTCTTTGCTGAAGCAAAATATACCTCGAGAATCAAAGCAATTAACACATAGGCTTTCAATATCCAATGTCGAAGTGATAACCGTTTAGCCTTTTAAAGCATTTGTTTTCCAGAATAAGTCAATGGCTATTGTTAGGTGCGCTTCCGGAGTTTTATAATTCACTGACGTTTTAAAAGGGGACTGATTGGCAGTGCTTTATTTTGCGGCAATTAATTTGCAAACAATTTAATTTTCACGTCTTTCAAAATCTCGGTACGTCTCGATACAATGGAAAATAAACTGATTGTTTTCGCTCTTTCCCTAACATTTTACTCAACGCCTGGAAGAGCAAATGTTTTGAAACTTATCGCACACCGACGAGAAAATGGCGATACTTACATTAAGCCAGGAGTTTGCAAGAATTAAAAGCATTTTATAACACTGTACGTGTAGGACTGGCTCGAGCTCGGCAACCAAATTCCCTCTTCCCTCTTGACCTAGTCTCCGCAGGTTTACTGAACGCGTGATAGATGACGTCACAAGCTCTTGATCTATCTCCCGGTCAGAAAGGAATCGCACGAGAAACGAACGGATTGTAAGTCAAATAAGATAAGGCTGTGGGAAAAGATTGTGAATAATTCGTTCTGTTGTTAAAGTATTTAAAGAGTCAGGGTTTTTGGGCCAGATACAGGATATTCAGGTAAAAGAATTAAGGTGGGGGTTTACCTGAATTAAAGTGAAATTTGAGGAAGTTTAAAGAGAGATTGAAAGGGGGAGAAAAGGTTATGGAACACCACCAGACAGTTGCCCGACCCCACAATGGCACTCGGGTTGTTAGGCAACTGTTTGGTGTGTATCTATCAATTTTTAACTTCAAACTCTAATTTTAAAACAACACCAAATCTTCAAAATTTCCAATTCCCATAAATTTTACTAATCCTTTGAGAAAAACTATCTGTCTCCAAATAAACCTAAAAATCACCAAAAAATTTACAAAACGGCGCAAAACATAGATGTGTGTAATGAGTGAACAGATTCTTGATTGCTTGAAACGTAAACGAGATATTTGCATTAAGAACATAATACCAAGCCAAAATACGGCTTTCAGGTGGACCCCCGCCTTAATGGGATACGGGCCGGGATGTTTGTGGGAAAAATCAATGGTATAAGGGATATTTAGAAAAGATTTTCCGAGATAACGCGTTGGAAAAAATTGAAATTTACGCGTACGGGATATTTTGGCCAAACATTAACGGGATGCGGGATACTCAGATCCCTATAATAGGGGCCTCCATGTATATAGATTACTTAAAAACAGCGCTTAAAACAGCGCTTAGAAATCACGCGCCATGACTGAGAAATATCAATGGAAAAAGTCGGGTAGCTAAGTGCAGAACCGGATCTATACAGAGCGGACAAAAGTACCAAATTTGGCACACAGCTGCCTTAGAGTATACTGAACATTTTTAGGACCAGTGCCCAACTGAATCTCTTTTTCTTTGCTGGTGCAGCAAATAAATTAAATATAACCAAAATTGACATTGCCTGGTTACCAAGCATATTAGGGAAAATGTATTTTCAGGCAAAAGGATGAATGAAAGCTCGCCAAAACTACTTACACGCAAGAAAAATAAGCCAAGCAGCATTAATGCCACATTTGATATTTATTTTCAGTAAACAAACTGAAGTTCCATGATGCTATGCAAGCCTGGTTGGGAGCCATTTTTTTTCTAATCGCTATGTTTCTTAGGCATACAAAACCGATAACAATTCTGTTTCTTTTACATGATGCTAACAAGCTCTAAATTTTTAATCACTCTCTTACTGGTTTAAACTCCAGTTCGAGCAGATGAAAACATTACAGTGCTTGTCGTGCTATATTTTTTCTGGGTTGCATAGACCTACAAGTAAAGTTAAGCCTCGCAAACTGTTCACCTAATGCGGACCTAGTTAAGCACCAAAAAGTCAGAACCTTAGACTAATTGCTTTGTTCCTAATTGCTTTGTTCTACTGGTTTGTTCCGCGTCACACGTTCCAATTTAGAAATTTGTAAGGCTAACTCCAACAGTAGTGAAAAAAGTTCACATTTCATTGAGGTTCAGACTGACTCAGATGTATTGAGCAGCACTGCTGGTCGGGGTTACATTTGCATTTGTAGAGCGGTGTGCACTGCAAGCTATACTTGACACATTTACATCGAGTGTATTCCTGTTTGCATGAACACTTGACCAGCTCTTGACAAGCCTTTGAGACCTCTGGAATGGTTATCCAAACTGGTTTCCACGTGTCCCCAATCTTCTTCCATCCAAATCGATCTGGAGAAGGAATATCTTGGTTACTTGCATCACTTGTTGTCCAGATTCCTGCTTGTAGGACCGCCCTCTATTACTTTCTTAAATGTACCTGAGTGGGAGGTAGATTTTCGATTGCTCTGCTGTGTTTACAAAACAGATTCATTCTGGCCTCGTTGACAGAATCCAGTGGGCTTGACTTGTCATACATAATGATGACAAGCCGCTCAAGATTACGAAAATGTTCTGAGTCTTCATCAAGCTGCTGGAATGGATGGGTGGATAGGAACTCTAACGATGGTGTCACAGTATGGCTGCAAAGCTCCCATGCTTGCCAGGCCGACCGCTTGCCTTTACCATTGAATGCAGACGTTGTGTCGCAGCCACTAAAAGCATGGAAAACAGGAAGGAAACGTGACTTCTGCTCACCAAGGGCAGCACAAATTTTGTTGATGCTGATGTACTTGAAACCTCTGCCCATTCCAAATGCAACCCATATATCAACATTAGCATTGATTGCTTTCAGATCATGAAACTTTCCCACAAGAATCACTACCACATCCGTATCAACAGTTCTGACAAGAATTGTGCTTGTACCTTCAGTGAGCAAAGTATGACGCAGATGAACAACAATTCTCGTATCTGCTTCCTCGTGATTGCAGTCAGGCATCGAGCTTGCTGATCCACAGGTTATCACGGATTGCCCTAGGAGATACATAAACGTATATTTATAAGACGTTCTAATTATCATTATTTAAACAGGTGATACTTGACACCATGTAAAACAGTGTACCTGAAGTTATTGCGAGGCTCTTATCTGCTTGGAATTCAAAGCGTGACACCTTTTCGGTAAGAAACTGAAACAGCTCTGTCTTGTTTGTAGAATCTCGAAGAAACTGCATCCAATTCAGGGGCAACTTCACTTGATTGACCTAATACTTTCCTTCTAGTGCCTGTTCCTCTTTTGTATCTCGTAGACTCCTTCAGACTATCTGCAACGTACGTATCCCACACGCTCAGACTTTTGCAGTTGGTTAACAAGATGCGGGATAAAAATCGTGTCTGCATAATCATCAAAGGTGGCCATACCTACAGTAGCAAGGTAATACACGATAACAGCTCCATCAAGTATTTTGCAGTCAAAGTGAGTGGAAGGATTGTGCTGTTCACTGCATCCTGGCAGACAACCAAGCAGGTCAGACTTCGCTGTTGGTATGGGGATGGGGATGGGGGGAAAGACTGCACTTCGTGAGAAAAATATTCTGCTAGGTCACTGTCTCTACTTTGCATTGCAATGTATAACTGAGCAAAGAGAGCTACATTATTCTGAAGAACAGAAATCTTCTTTTCCTCTTTAGAAGCTGATTGTGGTTGAGGTCTCCTGAAGAGCGTTAAGTTGTTCTTCTTGATTGGGTCATGGATTGACTTCGTGCGATCAACAATAACTGTCTTCAAATACGTTGAGTACTGCCTCTTTCCCGTATCCTCAAAGGGACGTTACTGTCTTAGCAACTTCAGTGTCCATGCAATCTCTACTGTCAAGCTTCACTAATTCTGGAAAGTCGTCTTTGAAGGGGTTGGCCGTACTCCTGATAGAACTGGTCAGACCATTCACTTGGCGTTGGAATGTTCGTTGGGAAGCCTGGCCTGTCTCATGATTCTGGAAGTTTCGGAGGTTCTCTGGATCGTTGTCAGTTAGGTACTGTTCCTCAAACTGGATGATAAGCCTCGCTGTTTCTGGGCCAGATAGCATCCATCTTCTAAATTAACCACATTATAATTATTAAGTAAACAAGTTATCTTTCAATGTAAACATCTTAACGTAAATCCTTCTCTTTCACTTCTTAAAGCATAGCTAAAAATGCTTATCATTAGGAGTGTGTCATAGCTAAGCAAAATAATGTTACGGACAGTCATAATGAGAAATGGAAGGCGATCCTCCATCATATTAAAAACCTCTAGACTTATCGTGCGTGTCTTATGTGTATTAAGTAAATAGTATGTAATGAAGTAATGATTCTAGAAAAAATAATACAAATTGTAATTTAGCTTGTTGAAAATTGTATACTTAAGTTCTATGAAACTCTGTTTCGTTTTTGTTTGTTGTGAACTGAAAAATCCATTTAATTCTGAGATTAAAAAAAAAATAAGAATTTGTCAGAAAGCCTGGTTAGTATATCAATTGAAAAATTTGCTGCCACAAAACTTCCTAGAATTACCTAAAGGCAACTGGATTCTCGGTGAGTCCAAGGGCACCACCTGCTGACTTCACATCCTTATTCGCCTGCTCATGCGCTTGATCTATAGGTATGGCGGAGAATTTGTTGTTTGTCTTGGAAAGAACCCAATGACCCTCCTGCTCAAACTCTTTCCTAACTGACGCAGGTAGAGACTTCATATCCCTCAAGTGGATGGGCACCCATCTGGCATAATTTATGTGATCAAGAGAAAAGAACAGATGAACGAGCTCTTCCAATGTTTCAACGTACAGGCAGAACAACGTTTCTCGATGAGCACGGATGAACATGAGAATGAGGGTCTCGTAACGAAGAATGGTGTCCCAGAATAGAAATGTGGGGCTTCCCTTGCACATTTCTGATTCCCAAGAGGTCATAGATGGCTCCCCCTCGTCACCAACAGTACGAGAGTACGCTTCCCCCTTCAATTTGAAAAGGGACAAGAGTGTGACTTGATGTGCGTGCCTGAAAAACGTGAGATGTTTATCAATTAATATGAGACAGTAATCAATTGTAGGTACCAAAATAATACAGCATTTTTAGGATATTTTATAAAAAAGCCCAGTAAATTATGTTGCACTGAAATACCTGGTCCGTGTTAAGTGCGAAGCCTTCAGAAATCAGATTCGGCAACACCAGGCGATGCAACGTCTGCCTCAACAAGAGCAGTTGTCCAGCCGGATGCATCAAGTAAATCCCCAAGGGTGTTCCAAAGCGTCATCTCCAGGCGCAAGCCTCCAAACATCACAACGTATTTCTCCTCTCCGTGGGATTCCGGCCACTTCCATTGAACCATCTTGGCAAGAGCAAACAAGGGCTGATCGAGGACTATAACTGGAATTTGAGCTGGGTTTAGAAAGGTTATTGCCTGTTTCAGTACGTCCATTCCATGCTTTATCATAGCAGGAGTGGCAGCTTTCTCATAAAAGAGAGATAGAAGCGCCGATAAAGCCTGAGGATCCTTTTCAACTTGCTGCTTGCTGGAATGGTATGCTGCCCATACTATGGCATCTGCTAATGTGAGGTCTTCTTCATTCAGCTTCTGGAGTGCATGTTCTGCCCAGCCTTTCTCTTCTAATTTACAAGCTTCAATCATACCAGTCACATCACGCATTTCACGTTGGGGAACTGACGTTGCTGTTGTTTTAAGTTCGGTCGGTGGAACAATTGCGTAGCTGTCTGGAATTGAATGCTTGTCGGAATCAGAAGGGGGCACTGTGACCATCGACCATCACCAGGATGACATTCTGTAGGAAACTGGAAGACAGATATTCCCGTTCCGTGAAACGATGATGTTGCTGTTGTGGAACTTGGATTGTAGTCTAGGTTGTCGAGAGCTCCAACTGAAAATAAACCTTTCTTAAGGCAGACGAGCGATACACAACCATCCTCTTTAAACCGCTTAGAAACTGCAGTGGCCAACCAATCCTCGATTTCCATTAATCGATCGTATGACACGCTTAAAAACCTAGCTGATAAAGCTTAGTTATGAGTTTTTTGCATCGAGTCAACGCATAAATGTTCAGGCTAAGGTAAATTGGTAGTGGTGGCTCTCGCAACGCAGAGTGCCGCAAAGAGCTGGATGATCGTTTCTTTGCATTAAATAGCAAACCGTTAGGCAAGGCTGGGACTCCTTATGTTCTTGCTCTTTTACGTTCAGTCCATTCATTATCATTGAAATGAGAGACTTCAAGCCTGCAGGCACATAACTTTCTTGGCACCCAACTGGAAAAGTACCAGAGAATGAGAAGCCCTTGTGGGAAAACAAATCTCTTCTAACGATCTTGGCAGCTTTTGCTAAAACAGCAGCGTCGTCAGAGAAGTCACGCTCTTGTAAAGCTTCTTTGAAAATGTTCCTTAACCCATTTCCGAAAATCAACACGGTTTGTTTTCCATCGTTTTGTTCCTTTGCTTCCTGGAAATGATCCAAAATACGATTCTTAAATCTAAATCGATTAACTGATTTGGGATATCCTAAGTCACTGAGACGATTTTCAAATAGCGAATGTAGCTCTGGAGGTGGAAAAAGCAGGGTTCCGTTTTCCACAGAGTTCTCGATGTATTCAGCTAGTTCTACAAACGCCCTTGCTTCATTAAATCTTTCCTCTTCTTTCGGCACTTTTCTGTTTTCTTTGGTGGGATCTGTGTTTGTTTCGTAGGTTGGTCAAGCGTTTCATGTGATATTTACCGTCAATAGCGATCAGGTCTCCCCCAGACATTTTTGCCAACAGTTCGAAATCCTGCAAATCTGTGACAGTTCGGCGAAGATTTCTGTCCGCTTCAATTGTGGAGAAGCCATGAAGTACACCGAGTTTGTTTCCCTCAACACACAATAAACACCTATTTTCATCGCTTATTACCTCCTTACGACGTTTATTGGATTTAAGATGTGGGCTTTCATGGCCATCGGATGGTGGGCGTTTTCTCTTTTCAGCTTAGACGAGCTAAATTTTAAGTGGCAAGACTGATGCCATTTGGCGTTATTCTTCATAAGGTCATCAGTTGTTGTGGTATCAGTATTAAACTTCAGTTCCACTGGCGGAGAATTCAGGTCCTTAAAGTGGGTTACGTTGGTAAGAAAGTTACTGTAAACATTGCTGTCGAATGAGCGGGATTTCATGGGACATCTTAAAGCTTCACGAGCAGTGCATTGGCAAATAATACAAAGATCCCAATTTAGCGACATCTTTTTGTCTTCACACTATTATCACTGATTCGAATCTGAAAGCAAATTTACCAACAAATCTTATAACCTATGGAAAAATAGCCTTCAAGGCAGCTGAATATAAGCATCGTTAGCTTACAAAGACAATAAAGATACTTAAGATAATTAAATGTTTTAAAAGCTGCATGAAATATACGGTAATCGTTTGAGTACTTACAGTTTGTGTAGTGATCCATAGAGGCCGCCATCTTGGATGACCGAGTGGAGACTATGTACTAGTCAAAACGAAAACTGGGCCTAAATGAAATGCTCCGTGCCTTATTTTTGCTAATGATGATAACAGAGAGCCGTTAAGTGTTTTTCAAAGCAGGTGTATAAATTTTCTGAACAATTTAGGCTAAATTTTTTGTAGTCACAGTATAAACCGCAGGCCACCCAACAGTGGTTTTCATACATATTTGGTACTTCTATAAATACAAACCCAGAAGAGATCAAGCAGAGCACCGGTCAAAGTTTTAACCTGTATGCCCTAACCTATGTTCACACAAAGTTTGGTGCTTTTGTCCGCTCTGTATAGATCTGACCACTAAGCCACCTGACTTTAATCGTTTGGTAGCGCTGAAGTTTCCACTTTTCTCGTTCATCAAACTAACGATTAATTACACAAAACAGAAACATTTGAGATCTGTTCAACCACGCTTCAAGTTTATTGATGTCTCCAACATAGGCACGAAACGTTGTCATGCTGTTGACAACAGACAAATGACAGGACTGACGGCTGCCTACACAACAATGGTGGTTGTAAGTTTGCCTTCCTCTTATAAAGAACCTCTTAAAGTTTTGAAGCATTCAAAACACTGAAATGTTTGGCAGAAAGAAAGGCAAAAATAGAAACTAACTGGTAGTGTGATACAGAGACTTTGCAAAGCAAATTCGTGTCACTATTTGGAATTCTAAACTGTGCTTGTCGTTTTTCTAGTTGCTTCGAATATTGTCACAAATGAACAGGCTTTTGTGGGAAAACTGGCAACAACGTTAGAAGTTTTTCTCCTAGTAAGGCCTCCGTAAGTTTTCAATGAACATGAAATAGCTAAAATTAGTCTTCACCAACATTGCATACACCTACAGAAAACATCCTTTGGAAAACGTTTTACGCCCCTAAGTTCAACTCGTTAACCTGTTATATCTGTCAGCTGTTAGTATCCTTCGCAGCTGTCATTAGGGTCATCACGCAACGCTTCTCCACCTAGTGGAGGGGGGGGGGGGGGGGGAGCGTTGCGTGACGACCCTAATTATGGCTGTAAAGGAGACTGGTCAGCTGTATAATATACCAAGGGCGTTTGCTCAATCACCAAGGGAAAGTTTTTTAGCCCCATTATTAAGATCTAACAAAAACGATTCTCTGTTTGGAATCAACTTTTCATCCTAGTGAAATTCAACAAAGGCAAAAGTGTTCATTTATTCTGCGAACATTAAACTTTTGCAGCATTTGACTCGCGTTATATCAGTACATTTGTGCTAACATACAGAAATGTTTGGCGGCCTTAAGGAGAATAGTTTGACTACAGCCTAAAAAGGTCAATTTATGTACCTCAACTTGTTATTCCATTAGAGAGAGTTTCAGCAAGACAGTTCAGCCACGCCATGTTGACACTCTCTACAGTACAGTAAAGTTCTGTCAACTGGCTTGTGTTACACTATGTATAACAAAATATATGTTTTGTCCTTATGAATCTATCACTTAAAAATATATTCCATATCTTATGTTAGTACTACTTGAAACTAACCCAATTAAAATGCATTAACTGCAAACAATTTAAAAAAGAACTTTACAGTACATATGTTGAACTGCAGTCTAACTATATTCTTACGGTCCTTAAGAACTTTTTACTACAGTGCAATCAAATATTGAGAAACTGAATTCAGCTTCACCAAGTGTTTTAAAACAGAGCATATTTGAGGTTGCACCACATCAAGTCCTCTCGCCTAGATGAATAATTCTAAAGATTAGCAAATGTAAGATTGCTACATAATGCAGTCATATGTTTTAAAATCAAAATGGAGCAATCCGAGATCTGCTTATATAAACAAGAAACCCAACATGAAAAATTTTCACAACGTGGTGTACACAATTAACCTTACAAAGGTATTCTCATGAATAAAATGAAGGAAAAAATTGCTCAAAGCTACCATCTAAACATTTTAACAACTATTAATAGCTTTCAAATGAACTACACCTTATAATAAATAATACTTATAGGCCTCTTGAAAAGGAGTAAAATTCTTGAATTTATACCAAAAGAAACTGTTGATAAGTGCTCCAGGTTATGTGTGATGCAGCAATTAACACACTTTTAGATGATGCACACTGCTTGACAATGCAATAGTTTTCGACATGACCAAGAGTGAATTCAACGAGTCTTAATTTGTGAGCTATATTGATCTAACACAGCATTTTCTCGTTTCTTAGGATGTATTCCAAGAAAAGAACTTTAAACTTTTTCTTTTATCTTTACTCAATTTGACAAAGGACTTCTTATTCCAGATAACAGGAATACTGAGAAGCAGTTTCACTGTGAACCAAAAGAAAATGTTAAGTTAATTTTGTGAACTCTTTTGGAACATGGACAAAGCCTCAATTACATGTATATTCAAATACAACATCCATGAGTTAATAATTATTTTACTCTTCTATATTTCAACCAGCGGATTAAACTGGGTCAAAGAAACTCAACAAAACAAAAATAAATAAAAGACTTAAAAATACTCTTGTTGATTGTTGACATATCGACTAAAATTAATTCCTCAGTTAAAAATGTTATACAGCGGCAAATTCTATAAAAGCTAGATGCCTTTCATGTTTCTTTATCCAAAAATGTATGTTACAAAATATCTCAAATACAACTAGTTCTGTGGTTGGCTGTTTGTCAGGCATCAAAAGCCTTGTATACTTACACAGCATATTGATCAGATTGATACATTTAAATATCTATGATAAAAAGAAATCGTTTTTAAAGTTATCTACCATTTGAAAGTTTTCAAGAAAGTTTACAAAACTTTGCTTAATTTAAGCCAGTCATTCATGATAAACAAAATTCTCGAAAACAAATAAAGCAATAAGATTGTGTAATGTGTTCCCACATGGAAACTACATCAATGTTAAAAACATAATTTTATGCAATACTTAATAAAATATTATTTAATACTCATGGCTGTCCTGTCTTGCTGATTGTTTTTTCAATTATTGTTACTACTCAATTAAATAATCCATTGTACATAGAGGTCAGTTATGAAACTAAACTTCAAAATAACCAATGATCACTACAATACCCTGTCGTACAGTTATTTAGATATTCAGAAAATCCTTACAGTATCATAGAACCAACACTAAGCATCTGTTTCCATAGTGATAATGAATATATCTACTGCCCAGAATATATTTACTACCAGTCCACACCAAGGTTACCCCCCCCAGCAATTGTCAGGCTACCCTAACAGTTTGCAGGTGTCTAATTACAGGCAAACCTCTCCATAACACAGACACCTCTATGTTACTAACAGTTCCCTTTATCCCAGCAAAACCAGAATTCCTGAGATCTCTACCTATACTATAGCCACCTCAACAATTTATGGACACTTAGACCTGCCCCTTTGGTGTTCAATTAAAGAGGTTAGACTATACACACCAGGGTGGAGAGAGCCACAGTGAGAGAGAAGTGACTTGCCCAACTTCATCCACCCGTGACAGGCATTTCTATGTGATATGTTTGTCCACACGTCACAATGCTGCCATGGTAACCAAGTTTTGACATGCAGTCATTATTTGTCATTTTATTGGTATTTTAGTTTCTTCAGTGACTTTGTAGGTACTGGACCACTTTAGTATACACCTTTTATTGTTTTGGGTGGAATGTTTTTGTGTTGTCTTCTGTTTCTTCCTGAAGTCTTATGAAAAGGTAAACCGAACATGATGGTGGACTTTATGATGCTACCCTAGCAGAACAGGCCAAGGATAACGCCTTCAGGGCGTTTCACGACAAGGAAATCTGAAGAGGGAACCAACCAGATCGTGCACATTCAAGAAATGGCCCTGCCATCGATCTTGGCCTCCAGCCATGACTGCTTCGTTGCTTTTTTAGCTTGTTTGCAAATTCAAATTAGAGAAAATGCCCGTTTGAAAATAACCTTTTAGGTTACATGTAGTTGTAGTTTGAAACATTTAGGCAATTAAATTACCTTTTGGGATAAAACTGAAGAACTCTCTGAAATTATGTATGAGGTGTTAGCATTATTAGTTGAGAAAGGAAAGAACAGTCGTCTTGAGTTGAGTGCTAATAAGATGGAAGTGTAGTTAATCTCAGTCAAGCTATACCTACATTACCAACAGTGCCCTGGAATGTACACTCTGTACAGAATTTCTACACATGCACAGTGCATGCTAGTAAAAATTCTGCCAGTGAGAGATGGTCTTGAAAGAGATGCACATCAACTAGAAGAAGTTTTTCACCACAAGTTTGATTTTCTTACGGCACACAGGGCATTTCTTTTTACCTTCCTTTAGTCTCTCCGCACAACCTATGCAACATACTTGATGACCAGTACGTCCGTGAACAATGCTTGCGTTTCGAGGTTGCGTCAAGCAAATGACGCACAAGTCTGGTGTAAAAGCTGGCTCGGCGGTTTTAGTTTCAGAGTGTTGTGTTATAGTCTGTTCAGCATTTTCAGTACTTGACACTTGTCTTGTGGAATGTGACTGTCCTTGAGAATTTCCCTCCACTGATGCAGAAAAACCCGTAATAAATGAATCAGAATTGTCTTGTTGCTTGAGTGTTACTAAATCTAATGATGATGAGCAAGGATTTTCTATCATTGGTGCAACAGCAAGTGATGATGATTTTTGGAGGGATGGTGAGCTGGCCATGTCTGCTACTCTTGACAAATTCATGACAGGTTCTGAAGCCAATCTACTGAAACAAAAAGTACACAATTTATTCATTCATGACGTCTGTATACTTCCACTTGCATCTGCTTTAAGTGTAACAAAACTTTGCCCACCTCAAGCAGATTTGGATTTGTGAAAATAGGGTTAATAGAGAACTCCCTTAAATGATTTGTGTAGTTTTTGATTTTCAAAATACTTCTGATTGAGATACTTTTAGTCCAAAATGACTCTTTTTGTTACTGACTGCCAAACATTAATTCAGGTATTTTGGCAATTACCTGTATGCTAAATGTATTGATACTGCAGGGAAAAATATTTCTACAAAATAAACATTGAGTTGCTAATGAAATAATTTGAATACACCGAGAGTACACTTGCCTTTTCAAGTGCGGCAGCCACTCGTGTCTCTCTGTCCAGCAACGAGCGCACTGACGTGACATTGGATGGTTTTTCAAGTTACATTGTGAGCATGCCCACAAGTCATCTTCGTCAATTTCAGAATCAGAATCTCTGTCACCTTCATATTCGTCTCCGCCTTCAGCTCCAGGATCTTCCTCATCTGAGCTAATAACAACTAATTCAGAAAAAGAAAATTGTAAAAAAAAAATGATAAGTAATAGTAATTGGACTGAGTGGAGTACAATTCAGGGAGCAATCGAGCGAGTAATTTCAAAATCGGATGAGCGCGAAGCGCAAGGCCGATTTGAAATTACGAGCACGATTACTCCCTGAATTGTACGACACAAGGTCCAATTACTAATCAATCGTATCTATAACAAATTTCGAAATTAAAAATGTTTTTTGAGAACTTCTTTTGAGCGAAAATGTCTGTAGCGCTTTTCCTAAGTTTTGAAAACTGTAGAAAACTTAGCCAAGGAAATCATTAAAGCGCGTGTAATTGACGGGTATCCAATTTACAGGTGTCCGATTACAAAAAGCTCAAATCGGACACCTGTAATTGGACACCCACGTGATCGCGCACCGATTACGTGACAAATAGGCGCGTGGAGAACCAATCACGATTGAGAATTTTGTTATACATACGATTATGAACAAAACTGTATTGTGTGGAAGGAAGGGAAGTTGCTTCTCTGCAAGGTGTATCTTGGCCTCTGGCAGTCGTGTGAGTCTTATTACTTAATTGAAGGACTGTGACATACTTTCTCATTTTTTTCAATGTTTATCTTTAGGACTAGTCACTGAAGTTGAAATGACAAATTCAGCATTTAAGACTCGTGGAAATATTGGTGTCTGCTTAATTTTAGAACACTGTGATGGTTTGTTCTTCTTGCAAGAGAATCGAGATTCACTGTAAATACAGTATGAACAAGTCCATCTACTGGTCACATACCCTCATCTTCTTCATCTTCGTCTTCCTCTTCCTCAACTTCATCACTATCAGAATCAGGTGGCTCATATTCCACTGTTTCTAAATGCAACAAGTTAATATTTAAGGCAATGTACAGTATTCAGAAACCCAATTAGAAATTTTGCCATTTCTAACTCCATGTGGGAGTTGTTTGGCATGAATCTACAACCCTGGCCAAACCATTTTTAATTTGGGACACTTTCTCATTTTTCTATAAAAACAGCACTTCAATTTACCCCCCTCCCACCTGGACAATGTCAGGTGTCACAGACGTGTCACAAAAAAATACTCTACAGTAGGAGGAAGCAGGGCAAAGATTTTTGTAAGGCTATTTCTATGACTGGAAACTGTTGGTTTCTCGCAGTTTTCATGAAAAAGGCAAGAACAATGAGAAGCATCCCAAACCCTTTTGGCCAAGATTGTAGGTCATTCTACCCAGATACATGTCTGCATGTACACCTAGTTTCACACTTTTCACATAATATTATTCACACTTTGAAACTTTGGGAAGAAATTCTGTACTTACCACTGAGAAAGAACAGGTCGTCCTCCGAGTCAGTTACAGTGGCAGTCACAGCAGAATCATATCCTTTGACAAAGTACACGGTGTTGGATTGCTCAGATAAGTCACTCTCGCTCTCTGATGCTCCCACTGACCTAAACCCCATACCCCATGGAATCTGCCGGCAAGGACTGTAACTGCCTTTTACACCAAAAACATCTGCACAAGTAAAAGAGACATTGAACACTTAACATTACAGTGTGATATAACAGATTCATTTCAATCAGCTTAGAAAACAATTAACAAAAGAAACCAACGCCCTTTGGTAACAGTTGTCAGCCATTTGAAAACGACAGTTGGGACAACTTGGGTATTGCACTGAGTATTGTTCCACCATGTCAGTGATGCAAAAACATATTAAAAAGACACTAATTAACAGGCTTATGGTAAATTCACAAGCTTCTTAAAGCTGAAATGCAGCAATATGACCCAAGACAAAGTCCACTAATAAGCTTTTATGTAGATAGAGGACTATCAATTTCACAAGAATGCATTTAATCTTCAATTCCTGTCACCAAATGATGAATGAACCAAACAAGTACAAGACGGAACAATGTCGAGCGATACTTTAGTGCCCAGGTCCTTATCCTGGAGGTGGGATAAATTAATCCACTTCGCTCTATTATCTAATGCTAGTGTCAAGTACAGCAAGGTCACTGTAGTTTGGTCAAGTTTCAAACCTGACTGGCAGAAAAGCCTGACAATTTCCAAAACAAATCAATTATGAGCTTAGAAAACAAACATCTAACAGAACAAAATGCCTGTTGAACCTTTTCTATTGCAGAAACTGCTCAACATTTGAACATTTTTAATCTTTTTTTTGTAATTAGCCAGGTTTCTCTTAAGGTGAAATGTGAACACTTTTTTCTGCTCCAGATCTGGGCACAACATAGGATTTCAAGTTACCTGACAAAGATTCCCTTTTCCGTTTCCTGTATGGCTTCTTAGGGCTGCTATAAAAATTCCCTGTGTAATTTTGAGATAAAAGGACTGCATTTAGTATCTAGTAATAGTCATGAAACTTCTCTCCTAACTTATTACCAAACCAAATCCAATAAATAGAATAGTCTAAGAATAGTTTCTTCCAAATTTTCTGAAGAATTTTATTTCATTTCCAACAAAGAATTATGGGTTATATTTGCAGTGATTTTAAACAAACCAAAAATATGAACAGTAAGTGCTATATAATTGATGTGTGTGACCAAGCTATTACATATACTTCTGATGATTATTAACCTTGATTACCTTGCTCATTGTCGGAACTGTCACACTGCGGCGCAATCAGTATCCCACTAATAAGAGAAATAAAGTGTCTAACTATAGTATAAATATGGATTAACCAATTACGGATTTGTACTCTCACTTTCAAACATTGGTTTCAAAAAAGGAAAGGCAATTTATTTATAATACAAAAAATCATTTTCTTAACAGCAGAAACACTTCAAGAGTTGAGGCTGCAGCATTTGAACTTTAATATGGTACAACTACTTTTTTAAGGGTAGGGTGGGAAAGTCAGAGAGGCAAGGAAAAAAAGAGATGGAGTGGATGAGGAGGGTATTGCCTGGGGAACTTTAAACATCTAACAT
>OZ026595.1:339200-368200 GCA_964020085.1 Micromussa lordhowensis
CTCAACAACTATCACAAGTATTTGAAGATCTTTTTCTTTGAAGTTCTCTGCACCTCTTAGAAGTGCTTGACTACAAAATATTTTAATGAATGAAAAGATTTAACTTTGAGGAGCAGGAATGTGCCACTTAATGCCATTAACATGAAAGGTCAGGTTTATAGAATTAAGAATTGGTTCATGCTTAGCATGCAGTGTGTCCACTTATGAATGCATGCAGGAAGTCTGTTAGAGCATGAGAGACATGTAAGAGTTGCTCTCCAAACTTCTCAAGTACATCCAGAACTTGATATATGCACAGCTAAAAGCACGAACCAATTCTTTTATAACATGGTGACAACAACTTGTGTATAAAAAAGGTTTTAATTGTATAGCTAAAATGCAACTGCACAAGTCATGTTATTTACACACAGTCATGTGTATATAGAGATAGATTCCTTGATGGCTTGATTGGGACGAGCTGTGTTATAATTTCATCTGGTGTTCGTAAAAACTACAACCACGCTACAACAATTATTAATGTTCGACTTGTACTTCAATAGCTACGTAGCTGTTGTGCATGTTGAAATCCTACTCTGTTTATAATAACCAGGGTCAGAGAAACATTATGATAACCAACAAAAAACACAAATAAAATACTAAGTAAATAAATTCAATGAATGAAAATAATTGGTTGTTGCTTCACTGATTTTTTTTACACCCAAACATAAACAACATTGAATTAAAAGGTCACCAACGCAAACAAAAAATGAAAACTCTTGACGTTTGCTTTGGAATAAATTAAGAGGAAATTTATATATTATAAGCAAAAGTATATGCAGTTGCCTCTTGCAATATTGCTAGTGCTCTCTATAGCTCTACCCACAAGTCCATGACAGATTAGTTAAGAAAGACAGACGCCAGGCACTTTTACGCTTGGCCCATTAACACAAGGCAGAAGATTACCTGTCTGGTGGCGTGAATAATGTACAAATGGTGAAGGAGTAACAATTAATTATCTCGTACATATGGTGGTTAAATTACACATTCACCAAAGAATGACTATTATTATAGGCCAAGAGCTATCTCTGACTTGTTTTCTGTCTGTATGGGAGTACAGTGAGTATAATTACATGTTCATGTTCAAATTTACCAACCTTGTGGCTATTGATAAAGTTGGGCTTAGAGATGCCTGTTCCTGCATTGATCATTATAATTATATACCTCTCTGGTAAATGATGGCTAGTATATATTTACAGCAACTAGACAACAAGCAAAAGATTAAGGCTGGGCTTGGAGATTTCTCTCCCTATATGGATCAACAGGCGGCCTGAAGATCAGGAATGTACTAAGATGATATGTATCTATCCCAGTACATACTACTCTATTGGGCAATGCCAACATCTGATCTTATAAACTTGTCTCAAAAGATCAGCTTTAAAATTCTCTGTACTGTATTCTACACAGTTTTGGCTGTTGGTCTTTGATCAGGTGTCTTTATTCCCACTTTAATAACATGAAGGAAACCAAACACGAGAGCAGGTATGTAGGCTAAGAATTTGAGTACATTTTAGGAAGTCCAAATCAGATTATTATGTGCAGTGATTTCACTTTGAAGATACTACTGGATTCTTAGATATCCCAGTTATGCTTCATGCAGAGGCAAAGCTATTTTTGTTTAACAAATGACATAGCTTTTAAAATATATACCCCACACCCAACAAGATAACCCACAGGGCTTGCAAGCCTGCTCAAGTTTATAAAAACATCCTGTCCTCTTAATCTTAGAGGAACAAAAATGTTGACTAAGTGGTTGTGTCCTTTAGGAGAAATACTATGTTGCACAATAATGTCTGCAAAAAAACTTTTCCCGGAAAACACGGAAGAATACAATCTAGTATTTGTAGAGTAGTGCCAACATTTCATAAACATGACCTTGGCAATAATACGCACAAATTTTCACTCTCAATCAATCTATTATGCAAATGCCTAGGGACAGAACTTGTAAGTAAAGAGTGGATCTTGCTGTATAATGCTGCAAGACCTCCAGATGGCAAATAGTTGACCCAAAAGCTTATGTAGTCTGGTCTGCATGACTCGATAACAATTGGAAGCAAGTTGATTTTTCGTGGGCAGTGAACCAAGCCCAAAGGTGCTCAAGATTGTTTTGCAAAGCTAGCTAGTAATTTCTCCATAGTGCGCTGCAGTTTGTTTGGACATGTTCGATTAGGCAAGCCTAGGCTTGTCACAAACCACAATACAACAGTTTTGTACTAATCACGAAAGAATGCAATCGTATTTTTCTCGCAATCAATCATCTCAAACCACATATTTTTAGGGTTTTTTGGCAGTAAACTCAACAACTGGGTTTTCATTGAGCTCCCTTACGTCAACAACACTGCTTGCAGAAATGCAAATGACACGAGGTCTTGATGAATGAAACACAATGAAATTGATGCTGTAAAGTTTTTAAATGCGTACATCGTCAACGTCGGCATGTACGATTGCTTGTAAGCCAATAATGCCGAAAGCTTGTGAGCTTTATCGCTGAAAGGAATGTCAAGATCGGCGAAGAAACAAATTATTGGCAACTGGAAGGCGCCGATCGTATTACCCCGATCAATGGTTCCAACAAAATGCCAAAAAGCTGTTCGAAGACTCTTAAGATCGCTTGCCTGCTGAAAACTGAGAAGAGGAGACTTGAACCTTTGTCAAGTCTTGTCTCTTCCCTGATAACAATAAACAAAGTGCTGTGTAATCTGATGAAAGCGAGAGGGAATAGGAAGCTTAGATGCCAAGAAATTAGATACAGGTTAGCCTTGAGCGTGGGAAAGCGACCTTTACCATCGCTACCTGTGGCAGCATCATTCGACGGCTTATGATATAATCATGGATTTATTTCATACGCGTGTCGCGACAAGGAATAAAAATAGTCGAGCACAGTGCACGTTTCATAATTCGATCGAAAATGAAAGTATACTATCAATAAGGAACAAGTTTCAATACATGTGACTAGATGAGCTTGTTGTTCATGTATGAATGGCCAAAGCGCGCAACAGCGGCAAAAATTAACACAAATCTTTGACCTCCGAATTTCATGCGATGTTCTTAACTGTCTGAATTACAAGGCGGGAAAATTCTCATCTACACTCATTTTACACGAAATTTTCCCAACATTTTCTGAGTGATAAGCTCCTCCTTCACTCCGAAACATTTTGATGTGTCTGTTCACGTCTTTCAAAAAATCGCAGCGTATAATATAAACTAGCTATTCTTGGGAGTACAATTCTTAGAGAAACAAGATAACCTAATAAAATTGTATCAATACGGAATGTTAACAGTGGATAAATTTGTAATCACAAGAAGATATGAAAACTAAAAGGTTGCACCGCCTTGACCATGCGATTCACAAGCGATCACTGCTATAAACTTTAATATTGCAAAATAAATGCTTGTTACCTGACTTAAGCTGACTTATTTGAAGCATTTTTGGAGTCGATGCAAATGAAAAAAAATTGCTATAGGCCAAGCAGCTTAAAAGAGAAAAAGGAAAGGCGGGTCAATAATAGTGAAGAAATTTGGGCTTGTCACTGGACCACAGGTTCAGAGTAAGTCGGTCGTAGTAAGGGAAAGTTTGTATAAAACGCTGACAATAGAATATTTAGGGGCTCGGTAACAAGAGTAAGTGAGAGTATTTCTTCGCTTACCAAGCCTTCTGCTCCAGCAAGGCCCCATCCATTAGCATCCACTAGCCCTCCTTCACTCACTTCACCTCGCTCGCATCACGTCACATGCACGGATTTTCTTGTTCAACTTTACGACCAGCAGGATCGAAGCTAACTTGAGTTTCTGACGTATAGAGAATTACACAGTGATCTAAGTCTGTATTGATGAAAAAGACTACTTGATAAAAAGACTGCCGTTCGCGAGCTCGCTTCAGTAATGAAAGACTGTTCTTATAACAAAATCAGAGAGAAAACGACCACAAACCCGGTCAACAAGACTGAGCGAGGAGTATGTATGTCCTTCAGCGTTTGAAGTTCTCCCAAGCAACGGAAGCGTACGCATCTGTCAGGAAATGGAGAGCTTAAAAAGTTCATGAACTTGCCCGTGCATGTCCTGATTATCATTGGCTATTGAAAATTTTATCTTGATGCTAATTGGTTGCTTTTGACAGGTTTATGTTGTCAGGGTTTCGCTTTCGCGCGCTTTTTATCAGCACGCGATCAATGGAAATTTTCGCGCGCCTCACTCCCCCTGTGACCTTTTGGCTCCATTCTGTCGACTGCTGATTAACCGCGGCTGTAGGGCTCGCAGACTTGTCACGACTTGTCACGATTATAATATAGAAAAAAAATGATAAATGGTCTTATCTCATTCGTTTTGGAAGTCAACGAAAACGCCGATGTACCGATCGGTAAAAAAAAAAATGCATAAAAATGGCGCGAGTTTTATTTAAATTCCTCAAAATCAAAACAAAAATAAGGAAGGCGTACATGAAAAATAACGTATGATGGTTCTCGATTGAACTTCAGTTTGCTCATAACTTGGCCTTGTGGACCCCGCATTCATTTGATTCCTTGAGTATGGTGTTAATTGTTTTCTAATAGCCATACATCTTTCCACTGCTATGTGTAAAGAAATACTATACCTGAAATAATTACTTGCAGGTCACTTAGGTGGCCCAAAACAGTTTCCACTACTTTCCAAAACTTAGAGCTTGATGGGTCATTATAACCGCTCAATATCGGTTGATACCAAAATCAAAAAACTGCCCAATCATTGGTGAACAAATTCTGTCAATTTTGAGGCACAATCGGTTACCATAGCAACAATATGACCTGTTAAAAACACCCTTAAATTTAGCTTTAAGCGCTTCTAACTCGAAAACGAGCTTAGTGACCCCCATTTTTTATTATCGAATTGTAATTAGCATGACAAGATGCGACTTAATGCAAAGTTTAAAAACATTCTACGTAGGGGGTTCAGAGCCACCTTAAATTTTCGAAAATTTAACATTTTAGTTTTTTTTCCCTATAATGTAAAAATATTCACAAGACTATTTTCAGCTTACAATGGGCAAAAAATATGAATATTCAGCCTGGGCCGGAAAAACAATATTCTTTTATAAAACGAGTGTTTTTTAATGTACGTATGTTGATATGTTTCGCTATTAAAAGAAAAGGGAGTTCTTTTTACTCTTAGGGGCTCCATGCTGTTTTGCAATAGAGAGTACGCCAAAATCATGCAGCTTTGAGTTGGCCAATCCAATGAATAAATGGTACAAAAGGAATATTGACAAAAGTCGCTTGGCAAACTAAATGAAACAACAAGAATTCCATTTCTTGTATGTGTATCTTCGTTTTCGAGAGAGAATATAGAATACAAGGGACTGGATGTAGTAGAGAACTCGTATTTTTAAGAAACCTGTCAGTATTGCATCCGGGGAGCGGCGAGTTTCGCTCTAAGTTTAGCCTTGCACGAGTTTCGCTCGAAGAACGGAACAACGCCAGAAATTACCCGGGATAACGCCCGAAAATACCCGGGATAACACCCGAAAGTTGTAATTTTCTGACCCTATTGCATGGTTAGACAGTAGCCATTATAGCCTTCTTCGCAGCCGTTAATTAGGGTCGTCATCCAACGCTTTTCCCCACAAGTGACATGACGACGCCATTACAAATCTTGGGAAACGATGTTCACCTGGCTATACAGTAGCCACCATTCGCTGACCATTTAAAACCACAGCATCGCAGACGAGACACTAGCAACGTGAAGTAAGGAACCTCGTTGCATTTTTTTGAGATCAAGTCCTAAGAACTGAGTTACTTTGACAGCAGCAGCAGCAGCAGCTTTACCACTCGACTGGTTTTCATAGAAAGATTTTCTTATGCCAAAGGATGCCAAGGAAAATTCAAATACCGTAATGATTCGATTAAGCGCCCTCCTTCCAATAATCGCCCCTTTCGAATAAGCACCCCCTTCGAATGTATTTTTATTAATAAGCGCCCCTATTTCAATAAGCGCGCCCATTCTAATAAGTGTCCCTATTCTAATATTACAGGGCCGTCAGGGTACGTATCAACGGAGGTACATGCTGTATTAAAGTTCTGTTTTGAACATTCGGTTGTTTCTCAAAAAAAGAAATAAATGCCCTGTCCCGAATAAGCGCCCTCCCTTGAGGTACCAAATCTAAATGAGCGTTCCGGGCGTTAAATCGAATCATTACCGTTAAATGCCGCCGAGGAAAAAACAGTTTCTGATTGTCAAGAATAAATAACGGAGTGAGACTGGGGATAAGTAAGGGAGCTAGAATACTAGTGTTCGTCAATATACTCCCACCTTTGTAACATTTTAACTAGCTTTTATAGGTAATTGAAAATTACAAAGTTTTGTATTCGATTTATTTCCTGTACAAGTCACAAGAATACATATTTTTTCCTAAGTCATCAAGAGTATTGTTATGTTGATATACGTACATGATCACTTCAGTATATTGTCACTACAGTAAAGATTTAAGGCGGGGGTACACATGAAAGCCGTATTTTGGCTGGGTATTATGTTTTTTATGCAAATATCTTGTTTACGTTTCAAGCAATCAAGAATCTCTCTGCTCATCTCACATATCTATGTTTTGGGTTGTTTTGGAAATTTTTTGGTGATTTTTAGGTATATTTGGAGAGAAATAGTTTTTCTCAAAGGATGAGTAAAATTGATGGAAATAGGAAATTTTGAAGATTTGTTGTTGTTTTAAAATAGAGTTTGAAATTAAAAAATTGGTAGACACACTCCAAACAGTTGCCCAACAACCTGGGGTGCCATTGTGCGGTCGGGCAACTGTCTGGTGGTGTTCCATAACCCTTTTTTTCCCTTTCAACTTCTCTTTAAACTTACCAAAATTTCACTTAAATTCACGTGTACCCCCGCCTTAACCTCTGCTTTAATTATTCTAACTTCTGCTGGAGGGCCCAAGCCGCTTCTATGCTCTTCGGGAATTTTGAATATAATAATATCAATTGACTGTCCTAAACGATACCAACGCCAAAATTTACTGGCCAGGCCTAAAAAATAAGGGTTAAAAAGGCGAAAAAAATCCTCGACTTAATCGATTAATGTATGACGAACAGCTACATACAGAGTCTGAAGAGACTGCCCTCCTGGAATTCAGGAAGAGTTTCTAATGAGATAAATTCGATAAACGCCTTGTCTTGAATTTTAATACATGCTAGTGATGTTTGGGGGCATTTATCGATTGAAGCATAACATTGAATTGTCCCTCAACTACAGCGCTTCCGATTATGGAATTCCGTTATTAATCTGAATGGCAATAGGACTGCTTGGAGTCCAATTCGGTTTGTAAGCATACGAGTGATTGGCTCATGTAACTGTCCGATTACAGCCAATTGTCTTTACACTGTCTTTGCAGATTAACTAGAGCAAAATACAGCAGTTTTTGCACCTATCAGATTTGAGGGAATTGTTATTGTTATCATCAGAGGCAAAATCTTCTGCTTTGACTGTTCGCCGCTTTTTGACACAGTCAGCCATGACATCCATGATGGTTGTCTCTGCAAGCAGTGTGTTGAACTTGTTCAATTCTGACAGGCGATCAAATGGTTTTCGAGGATACTTGAAGTTGAACGTGCTATAATGACCTGCTGAATCCTCGAAAATTGAGAAATCTGCGAAGTCCTTCTCTTCAGCAGTCCTGCGAGGGATTCCTGAAAAGGCAATATAGTATCTCTTCAATCTTAAATGTTATACGAAGGTAATTGTCAGCGGTGAATCCAGAACTCTTAAGTATTTTCTTCAATAAAGAGGGTGGGGTGGGAGGGGATGGAGGGAGCGGACGGCCGAGAAAAAAACGGCTTGTACGCCCATAAGTCTCTAGAGCAACAACATACCGGCCGGGACTATTCGTGAGTAGACGAGCTCATTCACTAAAAGGCTGACTCACGAGTACTTGCGTTTAAAGGGGCTCAGTCACGGTATTTTAAAAATTACTGTTAAATTGAAGGAAACCTAAAAATAATACTTTACAAAGATAGAAAATCATCAAAGAGATGATAATAAACCATAAAGGAACACAGATGGTCAAGGATGGAGAAGATTGACACGGATTGCAAAATGATTTTGAAAAGTTTAGCTAAACTTTTCAAAATCGTTGTTTGCAATCCATGTCAATCTTCTCCATCCTTGACCATCTGTGTTCCTTTATGGTTTATTATCATCTCTTTGATGATTTTCTATCTTTGTAAAGTATTATTTTTAGGTTTTCTTCATTTAACGGTAATTTTGTCGATGCTTAAAATAACTCAAAATACCGTGACTGAGCCCCTTTAAATTTTTACTGGATGCTAAAGTAAAAACAAATGTCCAAATGCCACTATGGTAGGGTGTGGTCGAATCATTCTAGTTTTCCGTATCGAAAGAAAAAATTTTTTTTATAAACAAACAAACAAACAAAAAAACAAAAACCAATTTAAACAAAACAAAACAGTACAAACTAAATGTAGTAAGGACCGTGAAACGAAAGGGAAACAGTAGAGGTCGATCGATGCCCTTCAATTGAGAATCCCCGCTGAAAATGACTCAGATCTTCAAACAAACCTGGAAAGCTTTGTTCTTTAAAAGTCTTGTTGACAAGCACAAAGTGTACCACCACAGGGCAGGTGGGATCTGTCGGGTGGGCGAACACGTAGTACTCTTTTAAACCGTGCTTCCGGTACTGCTCCTCCGCGTCAATAGGAGGGAACTTCAGCTTGTTCTTTCGTGCCCATGCCTCCGCCAGCAAGAGTTCCTGAATCACAAAAAGCAAATATGATTCAGGAACGGAATACAGCTGAACTTGGTTCATACGACTACCGTTGGGCCATAAAGAAGACGTCATGTTATTAAGCCGGTCGCATACAAGGGTTTTCGGCAGTAAAGAAACTGACTGAACTTTTGGTGGCCGCCAACAGGGATTCTAGTGCAACACAGTGAGCCGCTTTTAAAAAGCTAAAAACAGGCTAAAGCGTTTAACAAATTTAATTCAATTACCTGGAAAGGCATCTCATCATCCTTGTCTCGAGCACTGAAATCAAATGACAGAAATATATCGACATCTCGCTCAGGTCTCAATAGCAACGGATAAGGCGAGTTGAAGGCGAGCCCGCTATCAACCAAATAGATGTGCTTGCCATTTAGGGCTAGGTGATCAGCGGCGTCAGTGACATCTTTAACGGCTTCTGTTTGGCAAAACAGACAACATTAGCCTCTTCCAAAATTAAATTACCGTCATTTTAAGAAACTACCGCGGGAAACTGAGCACTAGCTCTTGGCACTGGGATGTCTGGCCAGGGAGCAACGCCATTAGTGGTG
The DNA here is from genome assembly GCA_964020085.1 of Micromussa lordhowensis. Lineage (NCBI taxonomy): Eukaryota > Metazoa > Cnidaria > Anthozoa > Scleractinia > Lobophylliidae > Micromussa > Micromussa lordhowensis. Next base: position 348,540 of record OZ026595.1, read on the forward strand.
GTACTCGTGAATTCCTGTCGCTGATGAACCAAACTCCGTAGGAGGATTAACGTGTAACAATTTAAAACAGCTGGAAAATAGAAGTCGGGTGTAGGTAAAATTACGATAGATTGGTCGAAAGATCAACAATTTTTTTTTGCCATCGTCGAAAAATGAAATATTTGAAACTGCTTCTCGCAAAAGTTGATTTTGAGAATTCCAGTGTTGTGCTTGAAAAATGTAAATTTCTGTAAACAAACAAACAGACACCAAACAAACAATCAGCAATCGTGGCTCACCAGAAGAGACTGGGGCAGTCATTAGCTGCAGTCCACGCAAAAAGTTGTGTACCAGGCCTGCTCGACCACAGCGTGTTTTCAAGACTGAGCATTTCTTGATAAAGCTTTCCATGACGCTGCTCAGGAAGCGGTCATCTTTGATTTCTGGTTCAATCTCTGTTTGCTGGCCGTCTACAGCATCCGTTTCATCGTCTTCTTCATCACTGTCCTCATCATCCCCAGCGGGCTCTGCTTCGCCTGAGAAGCAGAGAGTAGGTTTCAGCTTTTTCCTCAATATATAATTTAGTACAATTTTATTATATTTTAATGCAAACTGGTTACACTATATCACATTGCTGACAACGGTTTAGACAAGAGGTGGACAAATGATATGACCAAAATATGAGATTTAATTTTCTCAGCGCCGTAACCACGCATTCCGTTCGTTCGCTTTAAACTTCAGGACTTTTCTGTGTGCCAGTCCAACGGAACATTACTTAAATACCATTATCATATAAACACGAGTGTTTTACTGGAAATTATTATTCAAATTTCATACACTGTACGAATTCCGATTTTCTGATTGGCTGATTTGTACCACGTGATACTGGGGTGTGACGAAAAAAACCTCCTTGACGTCATTATCGTGGTGTAATAGCCGTGGTGTAAATTCAATACAGCACTGTCTTACCCCATGACTTCGGCTAACTCAATGTTTGGCGATTTCTTTGTGCAGTGTATTCAATTTGAATAGTAAAAATGTTCACGCACTCATTGCTCATGAATTATCGGTATTTACCACTCACGTACTCGCAAAGCCTCGTGCGGTATTGAAATTTCTCGTTCATTGTTAGTGGACTCGTGCAGGTAATTAATGCACTCGCTGAGTGCGTTAAACCTGTAAATACACCACTCGTAAAATTTATACGGAACCACATCCGGGACTCGGTTTTCCACATTCTCACTAGTGAAGATATCGATGACTTCGCTGGTATCATGTTTAACCCTGAAAGTCTTCGGCAATCTTCGGAAATTCTTGGAAAATGTTCGGCAACTTCCGTGTGGCCTTCGGACAAATTTTGGAAAATCTTCGGAAATCGTCAAAAACGTCGTTTTCAGTATGTTTATATTGTAAACACAATCATACATGGCTGCTTGTAGATATGGAATATCTCTTCTGGAGTTCAGCTTTATATCTCAGTCGTTTGCCGCGCTCAGTCGTGAGATATCGAGTTGACTCGAAGAGACATTCCATATTTACGCGCGCCCATGTGTTATGTTCTATTTATTTCACGGAATCATGCAAGGGAGCGTTCTAAACACATGTATAACTATCAAAAGACTATAATTTTGTTTAACAATCCAGTGTACTTGGTCATCAAAGACATTTGTCTGATGCTTGAAATTTCTTATAAATCGAGACGCAGAGGATATCAAGTGAAGCTGATGAACTAATCGCCATCCTGAAAACTCCAAGCAATTATATGTCTCTGATAAGAAGCGCGGGAAACGTGTGCGGAGTCACCATTGGTTTTTTAAATGCTGATTGGAGGGCAAAGTGGAGGGAGTTTTTTCAGCAAATCGCAAATCCCTTTAGTATGGCAAGTGATCTTAAAATTAATAGATACATACGTAATTCTTCTTTCAGATCACCAGAGTTGTGCATGTTCTTGATCGCGTTTTCAATAGATTCCCCCTCGTTAAGAATTCGTTGTAGTAGAATGGTGAAAGCACTACCCCAAATGCCTGCGAAAAGAGAGTGTGTGTGAGAGAGAGAGAGAGACCTTGCTTAACAAATTCGACAATCCTAAACGTATTTTGGTGACAAATTTATTTGAATTGGCTGAGGAATAATTGAGCGATTGAGCACACTAGACTGAGTCACCTACATTTCGACAAGTTGAAAGACTACTACTTTTGCAATAAACTAAACAACACGATGAAGTATCTTTATTTACACCATGCCATAGAAAATGCAGCCAATCAGAATACAGGAAAGCCATTGTACATTCGACGATATTACATCCAACCTTGCCATTATGCCCCTCGTGTATGTCACATTGATTGTGGCCACCGTATGTATGTATGCTTACTATGGCATGCTATAAAATAGTTATACAACGATCGATCTCATGGTAAAGGCGAGTGTGTATACCAAGAAAATACAAGTGACAAGTGGGATACTCTATGGTATACTACTCGAGAGCGTTGCATAACTAGTATGGAGCTAGTACTGGCGATGAACACACAGATTCGATATAAGGACTTATTAATTCTGGCAATGTTAATTAATTACTGACCTTGTAAGTAAGTTAGCGGTGGCTCAGGGTATGCCGGAGTTATGAGCTGGCCGCAGAAAAACTTGCTTCCAAAAAGCTCTGTTTTCATAAAAGTGCCATATGTTGACATTCCTATTTCGTAAGGGTTGAACTCCATCCATTCTGTGTATAAACAAGATAAATTCATGAGCAAACCATGCAGTGAGGTGGTAAATAATACTTTGTCAAAGCTTGCCAGGCTCTAGGGAGGCAATGTACCGAATTCAATTTTCAGCTAAGTCTTTGATTTTCAATTCTTATTAACTCGGGAATGGCAACAATGACAGACCTGTGATAATGACGGTCAAAACGGACCGCAACAGCAAAGATGTATGACCGGAGTATCTCGCGCAGTAATATGTTTGCGCTCTTAATTAGTGCAATTACCTTACTGGTACTCTTTGACAGCATATCAAGTGAGTTTGATCGTGCCCTTGATTCGAATTTTGGCGAGACGTAATTAAGCCAAAATACCAAACAAGGCTGATATGCCGCCTTACAGTACCCAAATTCCCCCGAATTAGCCAACCACAAGCTGCGTCTATTAGCCTGAAATCCTGCGATATCAAGTCATTGACCTGGTATGGCTAACATATTACGCTCACGTTAACCTGAGTATCAGGCTTTTCTTTCTCGCGGGGAAGGAGAAGGAAGCAACCCCTCCCTCTTGCTAAGAAAGGCCTGATACTCAGGTTACGCTCACGTGGACGAATTTGGGTACGGTAAGACGAGATATTATCGCAGTGTAAGTGCAATTTACCTCAGTACGAGTTCATTCTTATAGCAGTGAGATCCGCAATCTTACCACAGTGTGAGCGCAATCTTACTGCAAAAATGACGTATATTTTGTCTTCGAAACCCAGCTCTTGAGATAGCGATTGTTTAAACGGTAAAGTGTGGAAACTTTTGATGCTTCGGTGTTTTGTAGTGCAGCGGCATCGCAATCTTACGACAGCATATGCTGTATTCTCACCTGAGAACTTCAATGCAGACACATTTTTCTTCACGTGCACGCATGTGTAGAGAGGAAATGGAACCATACCGCCCTCTACTGCCAAGCGCTGCTCACTCAGTTTGGGAGTATTTTTCCGCTTTGAAGGAAAACACAAGATATGAACATAAACGACATATCTCTCTGCATCTTTGACAAGGTTGATCGTGGGAATAAATTTCTGTTGTTTTAGATTCAGACAAACATAGCTGCTGACGAGAACCTAAGGGCTAAGTCGCGTAAAGACTGGGAAGTGGACACTGGTAAAACTTACGTCTTTCAAAATAGTTTCACCAACAAGATAACCGAAGAAATCAGTAAAGCTAACAGGTTGTCCATGTGACTTCTTCTTCCGGATGATCTTAATGTGTTTGTACAACCAAGAAGGCGTCAACAGGGACATCCAGCTTTCCTTGATGTTTTCCCTTAACTGTTCCCTGATCTCGTTTGGATGAACATTCGGCCAGCCGGGATGAGAATATAACGTGGAAAGATACCTGAAATATCACAAAGCTATTGTCAAGTTATTCTGTGTGAGGCGTGCTAACCTAATGGTTAGCGCCCAGGATTCCGGGTCGAGCGGTCCTGGTTCGTGCCCGGGCTGGGGTCATTGTGTTGCCCCAACATAACTGGCACAGGGGTATGAATTGAGGGGGGGGGGGGGGGAGAGGGGGCAATGGGGGGGATCCTGCAATGGCTGTACAAGCATTTCATCCAGGGGTGCATGTAGCAATTCTAACCACCAGGTCATATAACCCTATAGGCAAGGCTTCATTGTGTTTCTTTACTTTTTCAGAGTTCCCGGCTATAAAAGGGTAAAGAGCAATTGAAAAAGAAGACAAAGAGGAAAGGCCAATTGCGAAATCAATCACCATGGCACCTGAACAGGGCTTAGTTGCCTGGAAGGATTCCGGTACAAAAGAGGTGGGAGATGATTGTTGAAAATCTTTTAATGTTTCGGCTCTGAAAGGTAGCATTCGTTATTTGCGTGGTTCAAATTCCTCTACAATCCTAATAGGTGCTAATTCTAGAACGACAAGTAGTCATTTCCCCGTGTTAAAGCTCTCATCAAATGCAAGAACAACTTTAAGTGTGGTTATTTTACACTTGAAAACCTTTAAAAGCACCATAAAGTATGTATACAGAATGAAGTCGATACGAAGCCACGAAAGTTTATCCCCCCTAAAAGGTGAGACAATCATGCCTGTTATAAGGGAGTCTGCTAATCTAGCTAGCGATGTGGAATAGAACGCGTAGCAGTAACTCACCACGCTGATCCTGACAGTCCTGCAGTGTACATTGCACAGCCCAACACACCCATGTCCTTGAGAGCACAGAACACGCCACTGAGGGAAACCATCGCACGGAAACCTCCACCGGAACCAAGAACAGCTATGGAAGGCACCTGGAAATTTTGAAAAACAGGTCATCTCAGACGTTCCTTAATTAGCTATAGCACCATTTATTTGTAGTCTCATTTGATAGAAATGAAGTTGATTATAGTTATTTATCTGTGAAGTACCGTGTTCCTAAAACATTCAGGTTTTTGTTAGAACTAGTGACAGTCGTAACGATCAAAACAGCTCAAGTATTCCGCCTAAGTAAACTTAAGAGTATCTGTAATTTAATGATTGTAAAATTAATGCTCCGTCACGAAACCGTGACAAACTCTTTAAAATCTTTTTGAGCACCCTAGTAATATGTATAACATGAAACATGACGGTTTCAAGTTTCACGAGTTGGCTTAAAAAGCCTTTTTGATTTGTACTCGGGTTTAAAGATGATTTCCAGTCCATACTGCGCAGTATACGGCAGCTTAATGTAGGCAGCGAAGTTGTTTCATCAAGTGATATGAGAAAGAACGAAGGATAATACTTCGACCTCTTCGCATCCACAATGGCGGTTGATTTGAAACTTTGTATTTACTTCATGTTAGTAATTGCGAAATGTTTACATTTTGTGATGTTTTTCATGAAACAAAACAAAAAAACGCAAACAAACACTCGAGAGCGTGCGCAGTACGGACTGGAATTCATATTTAAAGAGATGGCAGACTTAATTTGATGACTGCAGCTTGTTTGTTTACCTCATCAAGAGTCTGTGGCCCTCTCGTTCCAAGAAGCTTCCTCATGGCATGAAACACAACTCGTTTCCTTTTCTGAAGGAAGTAATTTTCCTCCTCAGACAGATTTGTGCTGTACCTCATGTCGTTGGGCGCAGAGCTATGAAGGAAATACGCTTAGAGATTTAAAACGTCTGTTCAAGTGAGGCAAAATTGTGGCTCTGAGTCACTCAACTTAGAAATAGATCGTCTGTAAATAGTGACAATTTTGATGCCGATGACTTGAAGTTTTAATCCATAGGTTAAGTAAAGTTAAAGACCACTGGCAAAACGCAACGGTAAGAGAATGCACGAGGAGATGTAACACCGTTGAAGAGTTAGTGGTGATCCTCGTCCAAGACAATTGTAAAGAATGGTCAAGAATGTACGGCTTCTTGTCCGATCAACAAAGCAAGTATAATCGGATTCTCATTTTGATTCTATTTGTTTCGTTTTTAATCATAAAAGTGTACAATTTCCTCGATTGTGATTGGTTTAAAAAACTCCAATTTTCTACTAATTCACTTGCCAAGTTGTTATCGGACAGTTCAATAAGCCAATCACATTCAAAGTTGTAGCTTAAATCAGCCAATTATATTCAAAGTTGCAGTTTAAATCAACCTATCTCAATTTCAGAGCGACATTTAACAATTTACGCCTTCTTTGTCAGTATTTTAATACAAATTTTCCCCTTCTTTCAGAACTTGGCTATTCTTCTTTTCTCGGAAATTGTGATTGTTATGATTAATTGGTAATAGGATTTTGTGTCGTCCAATTCGGTCTGTAATCATACTCAGTCGTGATGAACAAATCGGACTCCCGCTGCGCGGTCGCCCGACTTTGTTATCACTTGTATGATTACAGACCGAATTGGACTCCACTCATGTCCTATTACCATTACTTATTTTCGCTGCTGAACTCCCAGTGTTGTGTAATGTTTCCATGTATCGACTATTTTGTTCAAATCATTTCGCCATGTATGTATTCATCTTTGAAGCATTTATTTTATGCAATACTGTATAAATAATAGCGAAACGCTTCGTTCGAATTCTACTCAATTCTCTTGTCGGTGATCATCCAAAACTTTCAATCAGGGCTTTCATCATAATTTGTCAATTTTGTGATTTTCAATAACTCTACAATTTTCGGCAATCGAGCGTGGCTAAACCTATAAGCGGACACCTTCGGGAAATGACCTATATAATTAGCTTCTATTTATAAAGACTTTCGTGCTTGGAAAATGCTTGGAAAATATAAATATTTTCCAAGTTTTTAAAAATTCTAGAACGTTAGATGAATGTACATCAAGGTGCAGTGATATTCTTATACTAACAGTCCTTCATGCTTGGCGTCAAAGCTTTTCGATGACCCATGGCTTCAAAACATTCTTTAGAAAATAGTTTCTTTTTTTTTTCTTTTGTTTTTTAGTTTCTTAGTAATCACAAGACATCCAGAAATTGGAAAATGGAACTGGCCTGGCTAACCTTACCAATTTTCAACTTTTATCTCCACATCGACCTCTGAAGACTGAAAAATTAAAACAAGTGCTTGTTGGAAGAAGAGGTTTGCTATATATATTATTTAACTATAAAACGTTGCGTAAAACTTGTTGTTGAAAAAGTACGTGTGTTAATACCAGATTGCATCATAACCATATTTAGTGTTTGTTAGAAATTCTACGTTTATATTCACACACAATTTTATTCATCTTTGACTTGATAATGACCTTAACGAACATCGAAACGTCGACACAAAATTTAGTTTAACTTTTTTAAAGTTTTAACCAGATGGCTTAAAGGTTCTGAACATTTTTTTCGCAATGTTTCATGGTTAAATTAAATAATTGTTAATAGCAAATAGCCCAGATGGAGATTGTCTTTTAGTTAGGTTAGCTCAAACAGATTAGCTCTAACTGGCTAGCCCGAACTATTATGTAATAACTATAAGTAAAGCGAATATTTTACCAAACCTGCTAAGATGTAAAATGATTGAAAATATATGTGACAAATCTGAGTTAATTTTAATGTTGTGTGAAATTCACTTAAACACACTGATCACTATTGTTGTTTAGTTATTAGAATATGAATGGCAAGATATGAAGAGTTGGTTAATCGGCCGGTATCATGGTGCAGGGTAAATCCGAGGGTAAATAAAGTAATGTATGTATGTATATGGGTAAAGCGGACAATTGTAACCAATACCTTGCGAAAAACGAAGGTTTTCTGATAAACTTTTTCAAGCTCCAAATCATTGAGGTTCAATGTCTGAGGATGTCCCACGATATCACTACTTAGCGTATCATGATCCATCAGAGTGATGTCTGAGGAGAAGAAAGGTATCTCAACAAGAGAAAAAACAACAATATTGACAACAACAACAACAATATTGACAACAACAACAACAGCAGCAGCAGCAGCAGTCTGTAGTGATTATCGGGAGAAACCTCAGCCTTGCATTGAGTGCTAGGCTTCCAGATGTCCAGAAGAAAGTTGTGATTTTGAAAAAAACGGATTCCTTAGAGACAGAATACAACAATCCTTTTTCTGAATAATTCCCCTGACTCGAATTATTTCCAGTCCTTCTCCATTAAAAGTTACTCGAGAATATAAAGCACTTCTTATTCAATAAAACGTTAATTTATGACATTTATGTAGGTGTGCTCACCTAAATTGTTTTCCACATCCGGGTTAAGAAGGAATTGGAACTCTTCCTCCCAGATTGGGTTAGCAGTGTTTTTCTTCACTTTGGTTTTTCTCTTTCCATTTGGTGCTGTACTAATAAACAACTTTACATACGGATCAGGAGTGTCCACTGGAAGAGAGAAAGAACCGTCACTCTTTTGGTAGGTCAGTCAGTCAGTCAGCACGGTGAGTCAGTCAGTGAATTAGCGAGTCAGTCAGTGAATCAGTCAGTGGGTTAGTCAGTCAGTCAATAAGTCAGTGAGTCAGTCAGTGGGCCAGTGAGTGAGTCGGTCAGTGAGTCAGTAAGTCAATGGGTCGTGAATCAGTGAGTCAGTGAGTCAATCAGTCAGTGAGTAAGTCAATCATGCAGTCAGTATGTCAGTCAGTCTCGAGTCAGTGAGTCATTCAGTTAGTCAGTCATTCGCTTGGTAAGCCAGTCATTCAGTCGATCGGTTGCTTGGTGAAGGACGCAGACAGGTAGATGACGACAAACAGATAGACAGACAGACAGATAAACAGACAGTCCAGGTGTGTCTCGGTGAGGGTCAGCTAGTCAGTCAGATTTGTTCATCCCTTAGTATACTAGTGAGTGCTCTTAAAATCTATGGACACGGAAAACGGCACAGAGCCATACACTGCTAGTAAGCCAATTTAAGAAGTAATGACAAATACTTACAAATATCATTTAAGGTACCGAGTGTGATGTTCCTTCCGCGCAGCACTTTTATTCTGAGACTTAAACAGGGACGATGGCAAGCCTGGTAGGAATCAACAAACAATTTATAATAATCTAAGATACGGGTAAAGGTGTTCAATTTCATTTCAATTAGTTCTTGAGTATGCTTACGTTAAGGTGGCTAAAAACAGTTTCCAGCAGTTACATTTTGATGGGTCATTATAACCACTATTTATCACGCATTTGATGCTTCAATCATTGTATTAAAAAAACTGCCTAATCACTGACGAACACATTGTTATCATTTTCGTGACACAATAGGTTACCATAGCAACAGTCATGACCTGCTAAAAACACGTACCCTTTATTACAGCTTTAGGGGCTTATAATTCAAAAAGGGCGCGGTGAAATGTTTTATATTATCAAAGTTTAATTAGCATCATAAGACGCAACTTTTGGCAAAGTTTAAAAAAAATCTGTACATAGGGTTCGGAGCCATCTAAGTTTTGAAACTTTAAGGTGGCTCTGAACCCTATAAACAGAATTGTTTCAAACTTAGCCAAAAGCTGTATCTTTAGTGGTTATATACGACCCATCAAAATCTAAGTCCTGGAAACTGTTTTGAGCGACCTTAAATTCTTTGCGTTGTAAGTTTAATGTGACATGCAATTTGTCAGATGCCGTGCACTCAAATAGTGAATTCAGACACTAAACATGGAATCAGTTAGAGGCTTTCAAAGGCATATTTTCTAATTTGATCTGTTGGGATTTTTTAGCTATACGGGAGTTATTTTCCTTACGTAAACCAGCACATAGACTTGGCATGTATTCAGCGCAGGTTGTACAGGAGTTTGAAAAAACCATTAAAAAATATATATATATTGTTAACCATACATTAATGTGATGTTTGAATTTGTCTCATTAATTTGATTTTTTTAATTCATTAATACAATCAGTATTATTAAGAACTGGATCATTGTATAATTCAGTTCCAGCTTTCATTGGCTTAGCCATCATGATCATGGTATATCAGCAATCGTACCATGCTTTACAAATATGGTAAGCGTATGTGTAATTTCTGGAAGCATTTTTCTTTTAATAAAACAGTTACCCCACTTATGCTTGCGGGATATGAGATGCTTATGTGCTATTTCCCTCATGGTCTGTCTGTCATCTCATATCCAATGTGCACATGGAATAAGTGTTAATTATCTGCGGGCTTCATAACAAGAGCTAGGCTTACTTGGAAATCCACTCAATTTGTAGCTATTGTGATTCTGCTTTAATATAGTAAACTTGTATATTGGGAAATATGGAACTGAAATATTGAATATTGACTGATTGCCTGGCAAACTTACTGACTGACTGATTCTTTGATTGATTGCTAGATTGATAGATTGATCGATTGATTGAATGATTGAGAGATCTCTACACTCTAGTAACATAAATATAAATCTCAAACATTCGCAAAATTATTGAATACATTTACAGTACCGCAGCATCTCATTTACTGTATCGTAACTACAATACAATAAATGGAACCTACATGGGCCCTTTGCGTAAATGGCGCCTAAATTTGAATAACAATACTTATACATCCTAAGCCTCACGTTCACGTGAAAAATCCTTTGTCTGAAAACGTGAGCCCGAGGCTAAGGATGTATCAAGTATTGTTATTCAAATTTAGGCGCCATTTATGCAAAGGGTCTATGGGCACACACTGTGAGCCTGTTTTTGTAAAAAGCACCCTATTCTCTACAACACGTTCTATTGCCTTTTTCTAGTATCATTGACATATATGCTAAGTTAACTTGTGAGTTAAGAGATTAGGATTATTTTAAAATTCAATTACAAGCCATTTATAATAAGGGCTTATTTTAACTTAAAAGTCTTAGTTTCATTCATTTTTTCAAGATAATTCACATGCACGCACTGCGGACCTATTTTTCTAGTTGTTATCAAGTCTACTTCCAACGCTTTGTAAATCAATCAACTGGATCACTGAATCAGCGCTTTGTAAATCAATCAACTGAAGCTGACGGGAGAATCTGTCGAGACATGTCTTTGAAACTAAAGCTTTGTCTTAAAGTTTCTATCCGTGATAGTTGAATCGGGCTGTTCCTTCGTCAGCTATCCCGCGATAGAAGTCTCGAGCTCATAATGTAATTGTTAAATAGAGAGAGAGTGTAACTTCGTAGCTTTAAAAATCAAAGAAACTGTCGGGAAAAAGATCTTTGAAATGCCTCGAAGAAAAGGTAATTGGTTCGTCACGAATAATTTCGGATCGTATGCCATCGAGTGAGACCTACAAACTGATTGCGGTGCTGGGACTGCTCAGTAGGCACTAGAAACCATCTTTAACTGAAGATAAAAGAATCGAACAGATTCTGCACACATCATATAGCACAAAAAATTGACACGATTCAGCATGTGAGTTTTCGTTGCCGACAACAATCTACCTAACCACAAGTTATCACAGCCGTAGGGACGAATTGAATAGGGAACTTAATTAAGAAACACGACGCCGAGGAGAACGTCGATTAAAAAATGAGTTTATATTTTACCTACGAATCTCGCGGTGCCCTAAAGTCATTTACTTTTATCACCGTGAAACCATTAGAAAACTGAATCTAGGACACAGCGATAAATTAGAAATAAGAAATGAAAAAATTAGCCTTCTCCAGACAACGCAGAATTTGGTCATTTCACGTTGTTGTTTTGCAGAGGACGGCAAGGAAATGTGTCAAGAATTATAACGCACGTGCACAGCCATTGTTCTCGTCATTAAACCTCTTGCTTAGCGACGTTTCCGTTGCCGTCGTGTTTTTCTCAGAGAACATACCTGATATTTCGCGGCCATTCTAACTTGAAAAATGGACTTGTGATGCGTGGCGTGTCCAAACCAGGTGAATTAAAACTGATTATTGCGTGTGAGCTACTGTTTATCAGTTTCGTACCAGACGATACGTGACCCGAAACGAAAAACAGAAATTTAGTCAAAAATGAAGTGATAAAATACATAAACTAGATATCGAGTTTAGTTAGAGAATTAACTAAAGCTGACCCAACTGGGTGGTCTAAATGCTACAGACGTAACTGTTTTCATTTCTATTTTGCAGTTTGGCAATGTTTGGCGTGAATAGCGTTGTTGCTGATTAACTTTCATGACGTACCCGCCATGACCCTTCTCGACGACCCAGAGTATCATTAGAAATTTGATTTGCTAATCATTCACGGTTCTTCACTTGCTTGTGTTGGTTTGCGGCTGCGAAAGTTATGCACAAGTGGACTCAAGTTCCCTCGGCGCGCGACATACCATGCACAGAACAGGAATCATTCATTTCAAGTTTTTTCTTAGTACTAAGGACTTGGTGCATTTGCCAAAAAACATCTAAACAAAACTGAAGTATTATTTCCGTTGTTTTTCATAATTTCAATAGAAAGTTTTAAATAGAAACAAGGGTCGTAGTGACGTACGAAGGTACCAAGGAAAGCTATGAATAGAAGCAAGTGTCGTACTAACCTAGTAAAAAAAGATATGAATAGAAACAAGTGTAGTACTAACGTACCAAGGAAAGCTATGAATAGAAACAAGGGTCGTAGTGACGTACTAAGGTACCAAGGAAAGCTATGAATAGGAAAAGGATCGTACTAACGTACTAAGGAGAGTTCATTTGGTGAAAAGTGCGATTAATTGCACTACCGTAGTAATTTACTTGGTGACTTGTGGCCGTACTAACGTAATAAAAAAGCTTTAAATTCCCTCTTAGTTAAGATCACTGAACATTATATTAATACATACCATTTCTGTGTAGCTCGATATGTTGGTGGGAATTTAATTTGGCTGACTGCAGCTGCCAATTTTGTATTTTGGTTTGGGTTCGTGATAACAAATTTTCGCCGATCGTCGAAGCCCTGTCTGGAATCCGGCCTGGTTTACGTATTAAGTGGTCTCTCAGAATAAGCGTTACAGACTTCCGTGCGACCATTAAATACTAATTAAAGCATGCAATTTATAAGAACCAGGACGTACTTTAATGACTCTAACTGTTGTTTTATCATTTTGGGTATGTGGATATGGGAAATTACATTTAAGGAATAGAGCACTTTTTCCGTGTTTACATAGGCTCATCTAAACACGAGGAGGGCTGGGAGAATTTGAGAGAGTCATACAAACCCGACAAGTAGTCGAGAGTTTGCATAACTTTCGAGAATTTCCCAAACCTCTGAGTGTTTAGATGAGGCTATGTAAACACTGAAAAAGGGCTCTATTGCGTTTATAACATAATTCTTAAAAATACGCGCGAATCTAAAACGTCACAACCGTGTTTACATTCTCTCATGTAAACACACCTATCGACTAATGATAGCGCGCGTAGTGGCTCGGTTATTTTATAAATATCTGCATTCAGTATACTAATACTGTTACTTCCACTAGTTACAATAAAAATATCCTACAACTCTTGAGTTAGTGAGTAATGCAAGTAACGTTAATAATCATTCGATGCATTTTTCCCTTCCTTTTCATTGGCCGAGAGGCCACCACGTGACCTGCAAATAACTGCCTACAAATAATGGTCTGCTCATGCGTAGTACTGTCGAAATGTGTTTTGCTGCAAATAATATTCTGCTCATGCGTAATTGCTCATGCGTAATTGCGCTCTCGTGTGAAAAATGGCAGATCGCTTCTGGTTAGGGTTAACCCTCTCTTCAGAGAGCGATTTAAATATGAAAACAAAACTGGTAGTCGAATGATTATTGAACAATTATTGAACCTGGTTATGCAAATACACGATTCACCATATTAAGATTGGAATTTGAAAATCTGTACCCAAATCGGGCTGAAAGTATTTTATTTTGTTCCAGCAGTCTATTGGTAATCCAAATCTTTTTTGTTACACCGTACCTTACCTCACCTTACAAAACTAAACAATCTTCCACAATAGAGTCAATTGACAGGTTTGCCGGAAGGGCGACGGCAACACCGTCTTTCTTTTGTATTTAAATGTATGCATGGGTTAATTGAATGCAAATTCAATTTTACGCACTTAAATTTAAGGGAAAGCCACTCTTATAATACTAGGCACGGAGATGAAATTGAAATGCCTAAATCTCGGTGCCAGTGGGGGCAACAAGACTGGCTTATCAAGCGATACACGAGTGGAACGCTCTCCCAGGGTCTTCAAGAGATGCGAATAGCCTAGATTTATTTAGAAGCTCGTTTAAAATCTGTTTTATCAAATTTTATCATTTTATGAACTAGATTTTATTGTATTTGTATACGTTTTAGACTTAACAAGTTTTAGCTACTGTATATCTACAATGTTAACTTTTACTCAGGACCAGCCCACGAAACTACCTGAGGGTGAAGTTGCCTCCTGGCTAAGATATTTTATTATTATTGTTATTATTATTATTATTTAAAAAAAAATAGGAAGTCATACTAAAATGGGTTACCTTAATTAAATAACGGATACCACTCTCTCCCTTTCTCCCTCCACCTTAGAATTTTGCCTGGTATTGGTTCAGTTTTCCAGTTAAGCTATTTACTGTTTAACATGTTCAAACACACATTTAACTTACCTGATTGACAGTAGCTACCAGTGAATCCCGCTGCACATACACACTGATACGTGTCTTGTTCCAAGTCTGAGTAACAGCGGGAATTAACAGGACACTCAGCGTCTGAGCAGGGATTCTTTCGTTGAAATGAAACAAGAAAAAAATGTTCATGAGAGTAGTGAACCGATATTGATCAACCTAGTTTACACGCTGCTTACTGACCGTGAAAGTCTTGACACTGCGGTATGTTTTGTGAACCAGCATGCAATGAAATGCACTTGGTTATTTTTTAAATCTTAGCCAGATGCGTCATACCTTTGTTCCACCACTTACAAACCCTTGTTTTGTAGTCCAGTCCAGAGGATAGCATCAGAGTCACTCAGCTCACGCACGTGACCACTACCCTCCTTTGGACCCAAGTTGTATGATTGACACGTGATTTCCATAAAGTACTTCCGCTGATGTCGCCCTCGGAGTTCTGATCACGTTATTTGTAAGAGCCTTGTTTACAGCGCCCAAGTTGTTGTCGCCATGTTATTAGAGAATTGGCTCATGCTTTTAGCTGTGCGTATATCGAGTTATGGATGCACTTGGGAAGTTTGGAGAGCACGAAAGAAGCGTAAGAGCTTCTCAGGACGATAGCCGAGAGCAACTCTAGCTTCTTAGTGCTCTCCAAACTTCCCAAGTGCATCCATAACTCGATATAAGCACAGCTAAAAGCATGAACCAATTCTTTAATAACATGGCGACAACAACTTGAGCGCTAAAACATGTTTTATTTGTGATTGACTTCAAAGGTTTCACAGTGCGCGGTGAAGGAAAACAACGGTCATTAGGTTCCTAACAAGT
This sequence comes from Micromussa lordhowensis, assembly GCA_964020085.1. NCBI lineage: Eukaryota > Metazoa > Cnidaria > Anthozoa > Scleractinia > Lobophylliidae > Micromussa > Micromussa lordhowensis. Next base: position 363,975 of record OZ026595.1, read on the forward strand.
CACAATCAGTTGAGCAACCATAGAACGAAAACGCTTAATCTGGGCCGGGTTGTTCGAAAGCCGGTTAACGCTAACCCAGGATATTAACAGTTAACCAAAGTATTAATTTTTCTTCTATAAAAATGTTTTTCACTGCTTATGTTTTGCGTAGTTTGAAAGAGATAGGAATTAGGTAGGACTAGCGCGCGCACTATGTTAAATAGTATTTAGCTCAAAAAACTAATTTGGGACACTATGCAAACGCAATTTGCATGAGTTAATACCCTTGGAATTATGCAGATGAGACAATATAAGAGGCTACATGTGCTCCACCCCATCACTCTACTCGAGGTCGCTAAAGGGAGGGGTTGGCAACCCACCCTCCCACCCATTCGAGTAAGTCGGGGTTGATCCTCATAGCTCCCATCTTCGCCTGGCCTTGGGCTTGTCCCAGGCCAGAGCGATTCTCCATACCTTATTACCATATCATTAATAACAATACCCAGGGTAGAATATTACACTATTTACACATTAAAATATAATGTTAGCTACATAACGTTCTTGCATTGTTGGACCTTACAATTCGTCTTTAAAAAAAACAAAAGGAAAACTAATTATAAAGATCTTTGAAATACATAGCAAATAGTGACAAAAACGTTCCATCGGCTTCTTTTTAAAGCGAAAATCCTCTCCACAGCGCCTTTACATTAACGTCTCTGACAGCTCTCCTCTCGACACTTGACAACTTGGCTATCTGTGATCTATCCATTGATCTATCAATATTCAGAGAATATTAATTAGAGAATACCCTGACCTGGCGCTATTTAACAATGGTCATAGATTACAGGTACTTAAACTATCCAGCTATTGAATCACTACATTCTAATGGCTGCATGATGAGCCAATCAGATTGCAGATTATTCAAGCAGAATTCCGAGCATAAATATGTATATTATAATAACATATAATTTTACTACATCATCAGTATGTGCTATATTGAGTTTATTTCCGGGAAGGAAACTCTCTGTAGGTAGATGTCATAGTTAAGAAAGTTACCATATTCAAGAAAGTTACCCGTATTAACAGGCGCATAGGAGGGGTGGGGGGGGGGGGTCGAGGGGTCGAGGGGTGCGAACCCCCTTTGGAGGTACGATACGATACGATACGATACGATAACTTTATTTATACACGATACGATACGATACGATAACTTTATTTATACACGGTATTTCCATCAGGAGGTCAATAATGGAGGACTGAAAACACAAACTGTTGATTTTCAGCTTTTAGTAAATAGTGGAGGAAGATCAAGGTGCAAGCTGGGATAATTACGGCTGATTCATGCGCTGCGTCCTTGAAAGCATGTGATCCTGATACTGTAAACATCACCCTAACCTGTACATTCTTCTCAAGATTGCAGCCACTCTTCCCGTGACAGCTTGCGAGTGTGGGTGTTTAATCAGCATAATGAGAAGGCTGAAGAATTACATGAGATGTACCATGGACGAGAGTAGTCTCTCCTCACTTGCTCTCATGCATAACAAGTATGATATGCCTGTTGATCTGGACGAAACTGTCAATCTATTTCAAGGCCTCCACCCGAGGATGATGCAATACTTCGTAAAGCAAACTTGACAATTATTGTGAAGTTTGCTTTACGAATAGTCCTGTAGTGAATTAGTAAGTAAGTGGACTCAACATATCGTCAAGATAATCCCATCGTTAAAAACATTTCCTCAACAGGGATTTCATAAATGGAGTCTCGGAAGACGAAAGGCGGGGAATACAATTTCGGGGTACCCAGGTGATACGTGTATTTATTGCACATTGACGATGTGGCGCTGCCTTTAGTACATTGAAGGCGCTCGCCTTCTTTTTATTTGTGAAAATGCCATGGCCGCCAGCCACATCGTGAGAAATGTAAAAAATCTAGGTTAGAAATGTGAACAGTTATTGTACTTTGACATATTGCTATAAGCAATTCAAGCTTTATAATTATTGAACAAACCAGTTTTCTTTAATATGCTTCTTTCTGCAAGATCACATATTTGAACTGCGGAGAAATATATGAAGACATGATTGATCATCACAGTTATACACACAACTTAAGAAGTTGTGAAATTAAAGCCTGAAAAAACGAAAAAAAAATTAGGCCTGAACGGGATGCACCAGTGCAGTGCTCTATCAACCGAGCTATCAAGCCAACTGGGAGCTGCTCACATTGTGAGTTCGTAATATACCCGTAGAAGGTAAAGATTGCAAATGAATATTTGAAAGATCATATATTTGAACTGCGGAGAAATATATGAAGATTGATCATCGCAGTTATACACACAACTTAAGCAGTTGTGATATTACGAGAGAGAAGGGATATGGAGAGGGAGAGAAGGGAAGCGAAGTGGCCGCGAACGACCTCGGGCGTCTGAGAATCAGGCTAACCGATGATCAGCGGCCAGGTAATTCTGACGAGGAGACTGTATCGTTATTCAGGGCGGTAATTTTTCACTTTTCGAAAATCACTTGTTATCGGAACTTGAAGTCTACTGGCTGAATTTTGACAAATAATATCACGTTGCGTTTGCTAGCGCAATTTTGAAAGTTCTGCTACACTTCTCACACTCGCCAATCTCGCAACAAACCCAGCTTAGTGCAGTTTGAGTACTTGCAGTTTTAACAGTTTTACCATCTGGGTGTATTTGCAAAACGTGATGTTTCTTTTGTGATTTAATTTAATCAAAAAACAAAGATATATTGCTTTACGGTCAAATCTTGAAGTTTTCATTTTTCTTGGCCCCTAGAACTGCATAGTTCTATTTAAATTTTCATTAATAAGCGAATAACCCGTTCATTGAAAAGTGATCTACAGACAGAATTACTTCGCCCCTGATCATCGGCGAGATTTTCGTTCGGTATACAAGGGACTGAATAAATTATCACATTATACAGACAGAATTGCCTCGCCGCTAATCATCGGCGAGATTTTCGTTCGGTATATAAGTGAAAATAAATTATCACATATTGTAACATTCACATAAATTAATTTCAAGTTATATATTGAAGTAGTCACATAATATGTACACCCAACAAATCCGTTACCTAGACTGCAAAGCAGAACGCGAGCGATGGTAAATATTCGAAAGAAGGGTCTGGGGCGAGTGTAAAAACGACAAGAGACGCTAAAATATACGTCGTTTTCTCGCATCAAACGGCCTGGGGACGTGTGAGGCTCGTGCGCTTCACACGCGAGGATCACGCTCACGGCGCTTCGCGCCTTCCGAAAAAAAATCAGAAAACGACTTCTTTTGCAGTCTATCCGTTACCTGGGGTAATGTTATTTGGTAGGATTTCAGCACTTGCGGTCGTTTTTCCGATAATAATCAAAACTAAAATTATCGCAAATAAAGTTCAAGCTCGTTGTAAACAAGCCAAGCCAAACAGACAATATAAAGTATACTCATGATCTAAAAATACGCCCTGCTTGAAATGATTGCTGATCTATGTAGGGATATATTCAATACAGCGCATTCCCATTCCCAATAAATGCGTGGGTTTAGGCACCGTTTATTTCTCGATTTACGGCGGAACTTGTTTTCAAGTTTCAGGAGAAGTTGCAATTGAAAAGAGGGGAATTGTTTAAATCATGCAGGTGAATTGGCACTACGGTAGCGTAATTAACAACGCCGGGCTGTGGATTATTTGTCGGCAATGAAAGCCCGCGCGCGCGCATTTTAAATAGCGTTCAAGGTCAATTTCTTCTGCTATAGGACGTATGCTTTCCACTGTTTATGGGTCTCACTCGATGGCATACGATTCAAAATTATTCGTGATGAACCCATTACCTTATCTTCGAGACATTATAAAAATTCGGAGGTTTTCAGAACTTGCATCGTTTTTCCGATAATATGCAAAGCTGGAATTACTGCAAATAAAGTTCAAGTTCTTTGTAAACAAGCCAAGCCAGACAGACAATATGAAGTCTACTCATGATCTAAAAATATGCTCTGGTTGAAATGATTGCTGATCTATGCTACATGTATTGAATTAAATATATCCGTAGTACTACTACGGATATATTTTTAAATCAATACAGCGCATTCCTAACATGCGTGGGTTTAAAGTAAGTAAAGTCTGCATACGAGCCTAGTGGCTCATCAGGCCGGAGCTTATCCCGGTTTCAGTAGCATGAAGCGACTAGGAGTATTTCTACTCCCCCCTGGATGGGATGCTAGTCCATCGCAGGGTTACCC
>OZ026595.1:368400-373400 GCA_964020085.1 Micromussa lordhowensis
TGTGTTATCTTTGTATTGCAGTAATTTCATTGCATTTCACAGCCTTTTTGTTTGCTTTCTCTGTATTTGTAGCTCCTGAGAAGCCAGCACCTCCTGTTGTCGGGAAGGTTTCACCTAACAGTATAGAGTTGTACTGGAATCAGGCATCCACTGAAGACACCTCAGGAGGGAGGCTTCGTTACTGTATCCAGGAGGAAGAAGATTATGCTAGGAAAGGATTTGGAAATGTCTACAAGTAAGCATTTGCTACGAATGATCACTTGAAGGTAGCTGAAGATGAGATATTATTGGCTCAGACTTTTGGATAAATTATTTTCACAAGAGCACTTGGGTCTCAGTCTGAGATCCAACTATTTTTGTTAGATTTATAAACTTGATCATGACAAAACTGTGCCATAAATATTTTTAAAGCACAACTTATTTTGTGCAATGACAACAACAGAAAATGCCCAACATTGGCTTCCAACAGTGCATTTTGCTTCTAGTTCTCTGAATACTCTGGCTTGTTCAGAAGGTTGTGAATAGGAAATAGGCTACTTATTACCAATAATCAATATCAATATGATATCTCTTTCAAGTGGCTTTGCCAAAAGCAATGTGTTTAAAGGCCTTGATGAAAACAAGACTTATCGATACCGTCTGCGCATCAGTAATGACCATGGACACAGCCCTTGGAGTCAAGTGATAACTGTTATGACTACTAGTATGTATATCTAATTAACAATTACACTTTGAGCTCGGGATTTCCAGCGAGTTATAGTTGATGAGGGTGCAGCCTGAGTCACCTATCACACATAGAAATCAAGAGCAAATAATCCAATTTATTGTTTTAAATTAGTATAAATCTACTACAACTAGTATGTATATCTAATTAACAATTACACTATGAGCTCGGGATTTCCAGCGAGTTATAGTTGATGAGGGTGCAGCCCAAGTCAACTATCACACATAGAAATCAAGAGCGAATAATCCAATTTATTGTTTTAAATTAGTATAAATCTACTACAACTAGTATGTATATCTAATTAACAATTACACTATGAGCTCGGGATTTCCAGCGAGTTATAGTTGATGAGGGTGCAGCCCGAGTCAACTATCACACATAGAAATCAAGAGCAAATAATCCAATTTTTGTTTTAAATTAGTATAAATCTACTACAGTAGTTGTTCAAAACGTAATCTAAATCCTCTTCACAGGCACTTCAAAAGCACAATGAAGCAGCCATCATTTTGTTAACAAGCACACACTGCTACCCTACTCACTATACAACAGAATAGATAGTGAGTAGCGCAGCCAATCAGAGAAAGGCATTAGTGATAGAACGCTAGTAGATTTATACTGATATGAGTTATTGACTAAGTAATTGTCAGCTCAACATGCATCACTGATTATTGGCCAGGATATTTTTTACCTGTATATGGAGGCAAATACAGGTCATTTTGACTGAACAAATTTGGCAATAAAGGTTTTATAATTATGTGACATATTACTTGCATTTTCTTGTGGGATATACCTGTAGCTAGTCATCCCAAGCTGGCAAGATAGCCCTCTCTACGCAATCAGCTAGCCAATCACCTGGCAGATCGTGGTTTATCTTGCCTGCTAGCTTGTAATAAGGTGAAACATTGCATGTGGTGTTGACCTGTAGTATAAACTGCAGGTCAGTCCCCAGAGCTGCAGAACATTGAAAGCCTTTTCTTGGAACTTGAACTAGATATGAGGGAGTCTTTTAGAAGTTTGTAATAATTTATGTGAGAGCAAATATTAATTGCTAAATCTCCATTAACTTGGATAGAAATCCCATTATGTGGTCATGATCTTCACCGTGCTGTGCTTAATTGGGAAGTGGAAAAAGTGAAAGCAATTCTTGAAGAAAGGTTGGTAAAAGTTGTATGCTTACTAGCTGATAATGTGTATAAATCTGCCAGATTTCAGCAGTGTGGCTGTCTATCTCAGTTATAACTCGTTTTGTTTTGTTCGTACTCTCAGTGTTGAAAAGTTAGTTGATTCTCCAAATGCATTTGGAATGTCTCCTCTAATGATCGCAGCACAAAAGGGTTACACAAGGTTGGTAAAAAAGGCATTTATAAACAATAATTGGATGACGTTTTTGTGATATCCGGAATAATCAAGGTTGAGGTAAGTGTAATCAGCCTTGCCTCTCCGACCTTGATTACCGGATATCACAAAAACCTCATCCAATTATTGTTTTATTATACTTTATGTTATGGAAAATATACAAAAACTATTGTGTGAAATGCAAATACAAGGGCAAACGCACCAAGTGGCCGCATCACTCGAAACCATTTAAGTGCTCAAATCACTCGAAACCATTCAAGTGCTTGAAACCATTCAGGTGTGCACTGCGCAGTCGGTATAATCTGCAGATATAATTGGATAGCAGGTTATACTATAATCATGCTTCTCCAATAGAATCATGTGAATTCTCAAAATAAGCGGGGGGTTCTTGGGCAATCAGACTGCTGATAGTGAGTACAATGCATAATAATATTGGATATTTATTTGAATTGTGGACAGGAGGTGGAAAGATATCATATGCACTGAAATTTGTGTCATCCATTGAGAGAGCCGGTTCATTTCAAATTAATCCTTGATTCTGAGCCAACTACGCGCACGTAGCTATACATCAAGCATACGTCTGTGATGCTTTTTACATGTAGCTGGTAAAAGTTGCTATAGAGACCTGTTGTTTTTAAGCAAGTCTCAGGTTTTTGCTGAGTGTACAATTAAAGTTAATAAATATTTCTTTCAGCATTGTATCACTTTTGATTGAACATAAAGCCGATGTCAACTACTCCAATACAAGTGGGAAAAACAGGTGATTAATATAAAGTACCCATCCATCTTTTGCTTGGCCAGAAAAGCCAGGTGGGGTTGTGAATGAATTTAAACCAGCTTATTGTTTTCTTAGCTACATGTACCCTTTATGATACAATAACCTTACAGTTTTATTTTGTAGCATGATGATGGCCTGTTTTGCTGGTCATTTAAAAGTAGCTCATCAGCTGTTTGAACATGGAGCAGCTATAGATACTAAGGACAAGGGTGGATCATGTTGTATTCACTGGGCAGTGGATGGTGGAAAAACAGACTGTATACAGTGGCTACTGGAAGCTGGAATTAACGTATGACCATTTTTATTTTTAAAATAGTCATTGCATTGCATCAAAGTACTGGTACATTTTTTGTCATTTCATTTCTCTATAATTACTATACCATTTACTGACATCATTGGGTGGAGAGAGGCATTGTGAGAATGGTGCTGATTTTTTGAGGACTCAAACACAATCTAAACTCTGTTTTAATAGTTTAGAAAATGACACAGTAATTGCAGTCAGTACTCAAACCAGGACCACTCAACTGGTCTCTAACTATTCGGCCTACACCTACCACAACTCCCGTCCAAATCATTTTATAATTTTTTATTAACAGGTTGATGTTGAGGATGATGCTGGTTGCTCCCCATTGATAAGACTTGGTATGGAGTTCCATTTCTACAGAATGAAACACTTAGTTTCTCTTTTTGGATTGTTGAAATGCAGTTTGCTTAAAAAGTCTAGCTTTCTGCTCGCTTTGCTTGTCTATTATCCTAGTCCTTCGAAACATTGCAGACATCCACGATCATGTGTTTTTACTTGTCTGATTATTTACATTTTGTCACAATTTACCACAAATTTCACGCCTGTTTTTCTACCCTTTTAAAGTGCCCATGTCATCAAAAGTTTTATTTTCCCATCTGATTCTATGTTTCATGCAATGAACTTATGCGAAAATTTTTTTTGATTTTGGATAAAAAGCGATCTTTTAATGAAGTTTTAAAACCTGAAAATCCTATTTTCTTGCGGTCGACCCGTGCCGCTGATCACAGCATCGACATGCTCAGAATTGTGACGTAGATTCAGGAACGTGTGAGTTCAAGCTTGACTTATCCCACTTGTTTTACCTCTGTAAATTTAGCTTCGTAGTCCATGCAAAATGCTTCTTTCCAGCATTTTGTATGAGCTACTAACTTACATTTACAGAGGTAAAACAAACGAGATGAGTCAAGCCTGAAGTCACGTGTTCCTTAATCTACGTCATCAACTGGTGCGAATGGTGGACCAAAATGGCGGCAAATTTGAACGATTTTAAAACTCCTAAAAAAGATTGCATTTTATCCAAATCGAATTTTTCTTCCGCAGAAGTTCATAGGATGAAACATAGAATCAGATGGGAAAATAAAACTTTTGATGACATGGGCACTTTAAGCATCTCTTTCATTTTAGCCTCTATGAATGGCAGTCTGGATGTGGCCAGAATTTTGGTTGAAAATGGAGCAGATGTGAACAAAGTGGACAAAATTAGAAAGTCTTCATTGATGGTGAGGTTTATTGGCAAACAAAAGATGCCTTAGTTTTTGAGTAACAGAAAGTATATTTAGGGGGGTCTCAGTTTGGCAGGAGGGGGCTACTGTATAAGGGTTGTAGCCTTATCTAAAAGATGCAAAAAAAAATTGTACAGAACATTTCTCAGCCAGGAGAACAACACAAGTGTTGTTTTTTTTGCAAATGTTCAGAGAGTTTCCAGCTTTTAGGGTTAGGGTTATCCATTAAAAACTAGTTCTAATACATTTTTCAATATTGTTACAAAATGGCCATGCTAATGTGGGCAATGGGGATATGTGCTATGTCGCTTGGTAGTTTTAGGATGAAAACTACATTCTCAGTCAATTTTTGATAACATGGGATTTCACTGAATTCTTGCTCAGTCGACTGCATTGTTATTATTTACTGTATGAGTCAACGGAGTAACACTTACTGAGTTATCCTATTGCCTCTGAAAATATTTTAGGCAGCTGCTGTTAATGGTAATCTCGCCTTGGTTCAGTTTCTTGTGGAAAGTGGAGCAAATTTACATGATGAAAATGAGGTCTGTTCTTTAATCATTTGTGTCAACTATAATAGATGAATTTTTCCTGAACCGTTGTAATTGCAAGTAA
>OZ026595.1:378400-403400 GCA_964020085.1 Micromussa lordhowensis
CCCCAGCTTTCTCTAAAGTTGGGAAACAACCTCAGGAATTTTATTACCTGCAAAACCCAACTACAACATCTAATGTTATAAATCTGAATAAGGGGGAAAAATTAAAATGAAAGAAATTTCATCACGCTTGAGGGAATTCAGTGAGTACCGCAAAGAAACGCTTTATTTTTAGCAAAAAAATGTTCCGCATTCGCTGGAGCAAAACGATGACGAAATATGAGCACGAACTCACGATATAAAAACTTCGTTCCTCACAAGTTTAAGCCATTTATTTGGATCTTATTTAGCCAGATCGCTCTTCGGACTTCAGTGCAAAGAAAGAGAGAGAGATCTAACTTGAGTGTGTGTTTTCATTTGACCATATTATTGCTATTTCTTGGAGTATTTGGTAGTATTTGGTCTTTCGTCGGGCTTTCGTTCTCCCCGATAAACCGTAACTTGTGATTGGTTCAGTTCTATGTTCTTGCACCTAATTGGACAAAACTGGTCACATGGCTTACTGAACATAGCACTGTGAATCTATCATGGCGGGTGCTCTTTAACTAAAGTGTGCAAGGTATTGGTATCACGAAACACTCAAATTTACGCCGAATTTAACGTTTTCAAAACGATTACAAGACTGGAGTCGATTACTTTACCCATCGCTATGGATGACTCGGAATACGAGAGCCTGCCAACGGAGAAAGTCACAGTTCACCTTGCAGCGGGAGCATTAGCTGGAGTCATGGAACATTGTGTAATGTACCCTGTGGATTGTGTTAAGGTACGATCAATTCAATGTACGGTTTTTTTTTGTAAGGATTTAACAGCTCTAGTACATACGAATTTCTTCGTAGACTTTCACATGGTGAATGGTTTCTTTTTGGTGGGTTAAAACTAAAATATCCCGACTGTCTGGCTAGTCTCTGCATGGCCTCGTGAAATTTGATATTAAGTCATTCCTCTATATGCTTCAATAAATACTCATCTGTAGCTTTTAATTAGGGCATTTTATGAGAATGTTGTACAAAAAATAATCAGCTAAGAGCTGTTAACTATTTTACAATGTAAACTATGAGTTGTTTGTTTTCCGACGTCATTTTCGTAGCTAACACGTTGCCGATATTCTGTCAGCAATATTGGAATCGGTCGCGTTAATAAGCGTAAGTGAAGACTGTCCAATGATTGCTTGCCACCCATGAGCTTTAATATAGTATCAGAAGTATTTATAAGTATCGAGAGTCTGAAATAAATGTAGGTTTCTCTTCCGAAAATTAAAAGATATGATAACTCTAAAAAATACTTTACATTAGGGGCCAATAAGTCAGTGGAATACCAGCCAAATATCCTTTAAATGCAATTTTTTATCAGTAGAACCGTGAGTTTATATGCAAATTCAAACCTCACCGTAGAGACTTAAAGACATTTAACCAGGCGTCTGGACACACAGGAGTGTTCAATTTTGCTAAGCTATAGAATAGACAGGAAGCACCTCAGTGGACAAGAAGAATAGTCAAATTGTGTCATGTCGTGTCTTACACTAAAAGTTTCCCAACTTGAGTAAATGAGATGAACCTGTGTTATGCATATTTTCCCATGTCTTAGTGAATCAGGTTGTCTGGGAAAGCTGTTGCTGGGGTATTGGGAAAATCTAAATCATATACTATACAATTTACACTTTTACTGGTTGAAGTAATAAACTCGGAAATTAATCAGATTCATAAACTTTGTTTTGATCATGGGAAATTATCTTTTGTTTTGATTGTATGGTCATTATGGTCATGCTCATCTACATTGTAAATTATAAAACTGTTAAGTTCTGAAAGTAATGACCACACAAATAAGCAACCCTCCTAAACATGGGTGGAAAACTAGCTTTGATGTATATTTATTGTAACTAAGAGTTGGGCCAGTTTAATTTATGTAGTTTAAAATGAATTTTGGATGTAAATGATTTTGAACTACCAATCAACTGATTCTTTTTCTTTTTGTTTAAGGATTATGGTATTTAACCAGAATAAAGGAAACTGCATGTACTAATCAAAGCAGTTTACAAAATTATTTTCACTTAAAATTCATTCTAAACTATGTATGTACAACATAAAACTTAATCCTCTAACAGTTAGACTCAAATTTCCTTTCTACATTTTTCTAATGAATATAATTTTATGAAAAAAAAATGATTGTTTCTGGTACTATTTTTAGACAAGAATGCAGAGCTTGTGTCCACATCCAAATGCTGTCTACAGAAATATTTATCATGCAATCACAAGTATGGTTACAAAAGAAGGACTTTTAGCACCTCTCAGAGGAATGAATGTGGTAGCACTAGGAGCAGGTCCAGCTCATGCACTATACTTCAGTACTTATGAAGCAACAAAAAAGTTTATAAATGGAAACCAAACAAAGTATAACCCTGTTTCACATGGTAGGTATTCCGTGATCATATGCTGTGCGTTGTAAATTTGAGAAGAGGTTAGAGGTGATCTTCGAACACTTTTTCTCCAAATTCCCATGTTAGTAATAAACAATTGGTATTTTATATTTAAAACATGTTTATGAGATTTGCATTTAAGTCATTTGGCAACATTTGCTCCACGTCATGTGAGAGTCGGTTTTGTCAGAGTAATTGAACCACAATGTATGTTGCTAGTGGTGCTGTTGGTAGTGTTGCTAAGAGATCCCTGGCATTTAGCCTAATGTATAAGGCATCACATGATAGAATTAGTTACAGCTGCACAGTGTTACATTACAAAACAACTCACAAGTTCCTTGTCAGTATGTTTATTTTTTTTCAGTTTTGAGATCTAACAAATTGTTTACTTAACGTGCATATGATCACTATCAAATCCCTTCCACCCAAGAGTCCTGGAGTCAATTCTTAATTTGTGACTGTATTATAATGTTAAGATTCTAATTCAATGGACATGTACAAGTATGAACCTTTCAAAAAAAGCTACATGTCGCAAAGTTTACTCTCCAACGTCAAGCAGGTGTTAGGCATATTTTGTAGAACAGTTGTGCTTTTCTTTGAGTTGCAGCAACAGATGTCATCTGGGAAGACACTGCAGTAATGGTTTGATTGCATATACAGTTGATCCCTGCTTTACAGAATCCCGTTTAATACAGACAACTCATTATTATGGACAGCAGTCCCTTCTTCTCTTGAGGAAGACACTTTGTTGTCCCCTTTGATCAGTGTCCATGTAAACAGGGCTCAACTGTAGTTAGTTGTGCTTAGATTTTGGGGATTACAAAGTGGTTCAGTGTTGTTTCTTAAGAAAATTGGATTCATCTATTTTTCCATAAGGGAAGGACTTTTTGCCTAAAATGTAGCAGAAATAGGATTATTGTTGTCCAAGTTTAGCATTGCCTTTCATTACTGCTTCAATGTATTTGAGTTTTTTGGGGGTATTCTATGCTGTACAAACATACTGTTAACTACCTTCTCTACGAAAGGTTGAAATTATTATGGCTACAGTGTACCTCTATTATATAATAGAGTAGTTTTCAATTGAGTGTCAAAAATATTCAGCCAATTACTTTGGTTTTGGTTTAACTACAGTTTGAGATTGGCTAAGTTGTCTAATTGGTTTTAGTTTTGGTTTTACAACACTCAATTGAAAATTACTCTATTAATATACATGTTGTCTTATTTGTCATCAATAATATATCAACAGCTTGCTTTGGTTTGAAGTCAAACGTGGTATTGTAGGCAAAATTGTATTTGTTCTCGGTCATTTACTGTGTATGTATTTTTATCTTTTCCTCTAGGTCTTGCTGGTGTTTGCGCTACACTCTTCCATGACGGTGCAATGAATCCAATAGAAGGTGTATCTAGCAACTAGATAGTTTATTTATACTTAGTACTCACTTTGTACTTAAAAAAACCTGGACACATTGCTGGTACTTGATAAATTTTTCAATCCTTAGTTATAAAATGCTAATTTTGTGTTATTTCACGTTCATGTTGTCTAATCAGTGGTCAAGCAAAGAATGCAGATATACAACAGCCCTTATCGTGGAGTACTTCATTGTGTTAGGACTATATTTCGAGAGGAAGGAATCAGAGCTTTCTACCGCAGTTACACTACTCAGCTCTCCATGAACATACCATTTCAATGCTTACACTTCACTGTGTATGAATATGCGCGAGAAAAACTTAATCCTTCGCGTGGATATGATCCAAAGACTCATGTGATAGCAGGCGCTTCTGCTGGAGCAGTAGCTGCTGCTCTGACGACGCCACTGGATGTGGCAAAGACATTACTTAACACCCAAGAAAGGAGTGCTGTGGGTATTCTTGTTAGACCAGAAGGACATGCTGTCTATGTGAGTGGCATGCTCACAGCATTCCGTTCCATCTACAAATTACGGGGCTTCTCTGGCTATTTCCAAGGACTTCAAGCTAGAGTGCTTTATCAGATGCCATCTTGTGCCATCTGCTGGTCGGTTTATGAGTTTTTCAAACATTTCTTGCACTTGACAGAGACAGAAACAGAGTATGAACTCTCAGCAATTTAAAAGTTGTTATGTGTAACAAGTTTGAAAGAGAAAATCTTGGCAGCATTGCGTAAAGCCAGGTTCACCTTCAACAGAAATGGCCATCAGTTTGGTCTACCATGGAATGTCTCAGTGGATTAGAAACAAGAAGAAATTGTGGTTTTAGAGTGCTGCTAGTTTTCAAATCTTCTGACAAGGCCACTGCAAGTGACATGACATCCAAGGAGGGAGAAAGGAATTTCGGCTTCAGTGGTCATGCCAGCTCCATCATGCTACTGCTGTGGTTTGAAAATGTAGATGGAAGTCAAACAAGATGGGAGAGAGGAATTTCGGCTGCAGAGTGAACATGCCAGTTCCTGCTTCCGTTGCTGTAGTTTGAAAATGTTGAAGGAGAAAAGGAATTTCGGCTGCAGAGTTTACAGACCAGTTCCTATGTTCGTCTTCGTGTAGACTGGTACCTTGATAACCTCATGATGTTCAATTATGCATTAACTGGAAGCATTATCACTGACAAGGTTTCTTTAGAAAATGGTTGAAAGGAATACATGTAGTAGTTAGTTAAAATATTAATGCCGGATGATTGTTACATGTAGTTTCACTCTGTATATGAAGGCTAAAGACATTGTCTTCAATCTAGAGTAATGATCTGTAACAGGAGTCAGGAGTAAAGTGTGATCAACATTATTAGATTGATACAAAAGGGGTACATGTTTTAGAAGCTGCAATTTTATGCCATTTTTTTCACACAGAGAGTATGTGTGTTTGTTTGCCATGACAAATTAAAGATGATGGAGATGGACAATCGAATCACTATTATTTAAAGTTAGTGTTGGGGTGGCTGCTCTTTGAAGAAGAAAATGCTGTTACAGTGTTTGACCGTTTCTTCTTCTCATTTGAGGCACAGATCCTGTTGCAGAGTCAAAAGACAGGACTAAAGACATTCTCTGACAGGTTTCTGTGCCTTTTGTTGGGCTGCGAGGCATTTCAGCAGTTTAGCCATTTAACTGGTTGATGACTTGTAGTGTAGAATAATTATAGTAAGATGCTACTTGTAGTAGACAGTGTATACTAAAAAATATCAACTGTGGAGGTTTTTTTTACCAGTTGAGTGAAGAAGAATATAGTTTCAAAAAATTGTTCATCCGAGCATAATTTGTAAAATAAAACCATCATAATTAATGCAAGCTGTGTGAGTTATCCTATCTTTGGTTTATAGTGTGTTGTCAGGCTGTTCTTATGTTGGATGATTTCACCCTGTGATGAAAAGAATTTTATTAGCCCTGGGAATCATGGATTATGTTAGTTTGTGGATTCAATCATTTGCTCGCCTTCACCTGTTTGACTTTCTCGACACATCTAGCTGTCCTTGGGTCTCCAAGGATGTTTTCAGCTTAGCCTTGGCTACTTATCATCTATGTTATGGTTATCATACGTAACTGATGATATGCGTAGTATTGGCAGTGCCCATGATGTGTCACGCAAAAATTGTCCGAAAAATGGTACGAGTTCAGCAATTTGAGTCTTGAATTGAAGGGCTTTGCCGTCGTGCAAAAAGGGCGTATATCGTTTTTTTTAGCGGATTTTCATTTTTTGCAGGATCAAGCTAATTTTTGGCAGACTGACTTGTGTTTTAACAATTGTTCCATGAGCGCGCATTGGATCATATCCAACAAGCGCAAATGGAATAATTGTTTTATTAAATTCTCAACCTTCGGTTTAGCTAAATTTTATGAAAGTCTAAGAAACGACCGGAAAGTGATGTGACGTCCGGGCGCTAAAACGAAATGCTGAAAATTTTATGCTGAGCGACATTTGCCGCATTCATGTCCATGTAAGGTCAAACACAGGTATAATGGCTGGTAACCAAGATCTAGTGAACCAATCAGAAAGCTAGAATTGCATTATCCGAGGTTGAGAATTTAATAAATATATATATACCAACACCCTGCTAATGAAGCATTGTGACATGTCACAATAACATAACATCCCAGGGATGAGGCTACACAAACCATGAAAAATACATAAAATAATTTAAGACACGGGGATCTCTTCACTTAATTCGACCAGAAATCTATTTTATTATTAAATTGTTATCAGTTTATTTACCTTCAATTTGTATTTTTTTTAAAAAGGTTGCCTAAATAATTTTACTTCATGCAGGCAGTAATGAGATGACTGATCATCTCAAGATGCATAAGACAACCAACTTCTCCCTTGAAGCAAAAGTATAAAATGTATGAAAAACAGTAACAAAATTGAATTCCTGTACAAATCAAGTGTCCAAGATTGCTTCTTGACCACCCTGCAGTGGCCAACACCCTGGCGAGACTTAAGAGCTGTAATAAATGGCAGTGCCTAAAGGCATGGGTTTCCATGGCTTCACAGTTTATCACTAGCTACTTCATGTACCACCGGGTAATTATGGCGCAATACATTTTTTGTGCTGCATTAGCCACAGCAACAGTCTACTAGTTATCATCTGGAAGAACAGAGATGATCATTCCATATCTTGGCCAGCGATATTCCCTTGGAAGGGCAAGCTGAAAGAAAAACAAAAAATGTGCAGCATGATAGGCAATCTGGATTATTCTTTTCACACAGGAAATATTTAATAAGCCCTCTCAACATATAGCAAAGATACATGTATCTATATATATATCTCTTCAGTGACGTCACCTATTGTTATCAATATGCCAACCAGAGAACTAGTGGCTGGCGAAACAAAGAATTCTTTCGTTTAACGTTTTGAACATTTAAACAACAAACAATGTTTGCAAACAAATATCTTCCCTAGAGAGTAACTACCTTATTATAGGAAATTAACAATGCATGTTGACAACACAGAGAAAATTCCAAAAGTTAGGTTTACATACATCAAATTAACACGAAATTTTCGCCTAACTTTATTTTACGCAAATCACTCTCTCCACTCAGGGAAATGGATCAATGCGAAAAGTTGGAAGACAATTTCAACTCGGTTCTTAAAGAAGAACTGTCATGCAAATGGTGACTCTAGGGTATTGATAAGGGATCTATGAGCAGATGTGGTTTTGTTATTGAAATAAAGGTGCTGTAAAATAACAATGGACGTAAATTAAAATGCATTAAATTAACACAATTTTCTTAAAATCGCCTGAATAAAGTGCATCATTAATTTCCTACAGTAAGGTATCTAGGAATTCCTGTAATCTCTCAAGTAATCATGCAGGGGTTTTGAGTGGAAGACAACTGGATGGGTGTTACATGATGTACCTCAGCGGGCCTTGTTAAATCATCCAAGTCTCTGTCAAGCCTTTGCAGAAAGTCATCTGTAATCAGCACCTGGTGACAGCAAGCATGGATCATTAATTAAAATGTACACCGTGATTACAAACTACCATTGTATGAATGCTATGCGTGCAAAGGGACAAGTTGTTGTTCAAAGCCTTTGCATGCATATTTCCATGCCTAGGAGGAACATACAGTACCTGAAGCCAAGCTCCACAAGCTGCAAACCTGTGCTCATTGTCAGTTATGGAGCCTGTCACATTGGAAGACACAAAGGTGATCGCCATGTCATTAATTGAACTATGGAATGTAAAATGTCGTCCATGATTTAGGCGGCCTCTGCAGAATATGAAGATGAAGAGGTGCAATTTTTTAAAAGTAAGCACAAGAAAAAAAGTCATTTAATCTAGTCTAGAGTACATTTTTGCATACAATGCAAGTCATATAAAGCTAGACTCGTCTGGTGATTGCTTACCTCAAAGCAAGTGGTAAAAGCATAGCAGCCTCCAAACCAAACCGAAGATGAATCCCTCTTAGTGTTCTTGTCCTGGAAATCTCACTCACAACACTGCTACAAGCTGAACTTCTCTCAGGTGCCATACCATCCACTGGCGACCTTTTTGGCACAGCTGAAGACCCTGCACGTATTGGTGGCAGGACAGGGAAGCGGGCAGGCAAGTCTCTCCCTGTCAGGGCATCGTGAGATGAACCTGGAGGGAATCCAGTGTGTTGGCTTGTAGAATTGTTTACGAAGTTCTCTTCCCACCAGCATTTAGCATTGACACCACTCAGATTAGACCCTTCTTTCTCAATTCCTGTGGTAACTGTTTCCTGTTTTGTCCAAGTAACAGTGTTAAGGTTACAAGTTCAGAACTACATTCTAAGTAATATTTAACACACACTAATCAAATTTGGAATTACTATACAGGCAGCAGGTTTGTACAAGAGGTGGTGTTTCTTTAATTCAACAATATTTGGGATGTCAGTTGAATTCTGACATGCATGTACACTGTAGTCTCAGTGATTTCAGTTATCGTGTGATAGCTTACTAAGTTTGGAACAACAATTTTTTGTAGGATGTCTTCATTTCAACTACTACATGTTCTACCGGTATATATGATTTTTCCTTTATTTTACAGTCTTATTTGAATCCCCTTTCCAGGAAAGGCATACACTGTACATGTAATTAGGGATCATGAGGGCTGATTCAATCAAAACAACATTACCTGAAGAGAGGGATCAATTTCAAAAATTGAGTCAATTCTATCCATGTCTGTTACAAGCCAAGGCCCACCAGCTCTAGACAGCAAGAAGAAAATCACACTCTACTTGAGAAAGTAAAATAACACAATCCGATTGTTGAAAGCAATCTCAATATACGGAAGATGGTCCACTCCCCATATAACCCCTGGTTTATAGCCCCTTATTGGCAGATTCCCTGCTGACACTTCTATTCACGCATTACCTAGGTGATCGATAGCACCATACACATGCACAGGTACAGTTTAAGTAGCATCTGGGATACTTGAATCAATCCCTGCCCCACTGAATGAATGCAAAATCCCCTACATACCCCACCCCGTGATTAGTAGGCTTGTCGTACACTTACGGTGGTACTTTTCGTAACAGGTCCAACACAGCAGGCCCATTCCAATGCTGGGCTGCCTGTAGTTCTTCTGAACAAATTCCAACTGCCTGTTTGTAAGATCACAAACAAAGAATGCAATGAAGGGCAGGAAACAAATTTTATAGCAGAGTGGAAACAGCCAACTGGAGTACAGAACCACATGTTTAATAATAAATTATATCTTAGTCAGCACAAAACTCTGTAATGTGTGTTTGTCAGTTTATCATTACCTGAATGAAACGAACAGATCCCAGGGGGCTTGTTACAACTGGTAACCGAGGATCGTCCACCATTAACATGTGCTGTATGTGTGATGGATTACAGTTAAACTGGCCAGCAGCAGAAGGTGTCTGATCCAACGGCAGGTGCCAGGAAACATGGTCTCCACTATACAGTGTGTTTCCTGTTGCAAGAAAAAAAAAATACAAATTAAGTTAAAGTATCCCAAGTAAGGGTTAAGAATCTTTTGTCTGAGTTTATGAGAAATCAATTTTTTTGTTGCTTGCCTGTCTGGAACACATAGCGGGCAAGGGACTGCAGCAATTCTGCTGGCCAGCTAGGCGGTGATGTCTCTCCAGCTTGCTTCTTCAGGCGAAATGTGAGCTCAAATCCAAACCCACTGGGACTGTCTCCCCTGGTGACTCTGTGGAAAACAATGACGACAACAACAAGAAAATTGATGAACTACATGTAGTCAGAGATATCATAGTGAAGAGAAGATAATTATTACATGTAAGAGTCTATAGTCACACAAGTGTGCATGAATAAAAAATTATTATATTGTATATTATGTACATACTCATGAACACGTCCGTCACCATGGAGATCTGATAGACCTGAAGAGATATAGTGCCAGTGAGATGGAATACCATCCATTGGACTTCCAGGATTGTTGAACATGCTGATGAAATCCAATGGATCAGGACCACCAAGCCTGGAACAATAACATACTCAGTCTCTGAAACATGATCCGGAACCTGAAAAAATTCTGTGAACTACTTATTGATAAGTTTAAGTTGACAATAGCTCTGTGAACTTTACTATTTATTTAGTTATAATGTATGTGGCAGTACACTGTACAAGCAAAATCCTGCTGGCAATGGTCTGCTGGCCAAATACCTTTACTGATCTGTATATATTGATATAAAACAGTTATGTTTATGGGCACAGGGACTACCCAACACTAAAAGAAACCCTTGATAATAAAAAGCTGTACCATTGGAAATCACAAGCGTCAATATATTGGTCAGCACCGGGAAAAAATTTGAACGTTTGTCAATAATCAATCTTGAGTGAGTTTACTTCCAGTGTTCACAGCATCGCCCTTTAATTTGCTTTAATTTAAATCGAGTCAACTTAAATCCCACTTTCTATATTTCCATTGTGTTTCTTGACAGCCAGAAATGAACAGGAAAAGATAAGCTCACTCGATCGGTAAAGAGGACTACATACAGGTTCACACAATCAGATCAAATCACTGTTCTCCACTTCTGGCGGCAAATATCGTACATAACTCATTCTCGTTCGGTAAATACTCACCAATATTTGACTACTGCAGTAACCTGCAACGGGTTTGGCTGATCAGGGTAGACCTGTTTCAAAGTGGAGTAGATTGCTTCCAGGCCACGCGGAGTTGGAACCATCGGCGTCGGCATAGAAATTCCACAATATCCTGACATTGTTCGATCAAACTAGTTCGTTCGATCTTTGTACGCCTGCTTTAATGGATAGACAAATATTCCTTTTTGGTCTTCAAGTTTCGATTGTCCAATGCCAAACATCGGTCACATGTGATCAAAAGAAGAGTAAAATCAAACAAAACACAGCTGTAGGAATTTCACGCGCGTTTGTGACGAAGAAAACTCAGCGCTCACGTACGTACACGTCCGACAGCGAGGACAGCTGCTTCGTTCATCAAACACACTGGAAAGAAGGCACAGAAAAAAATCAAACTTTCTCAACTTGAAGGCTCCATACTCCCAGATTGAGTACATTAATAAGAAGGTGTTTGTAAATTTGAGTACCGTATACTATTTCGGTTTTCCAAACATGAATTTCAGAGGTGTAATAAATTTTCAAGAAGACTGGACCGAGATGAAGTTATCGAGCACAGACTTCTGGGAAATTTCCTCCTCAATTTTCAAGATGGCGGCTGAACCGCCAGCTAAGCTCGATAACGAATCCAGGCGTTTAGTCAGCCAAATTGTCGAGCATGTGAAGTCCCAAGGTATATTTGACCAATTCAGGCGTGACTGTATTGATGAACTGGAACAGAAGGTTGGTTCGTCGGTTAAAGTAAATTCGTAAACTCTATTGAAATCTTTAATAGACTATAATTCCACTGTTGTACTTTTGATTCCAAGCTTTCACCGATCTACGCCACCCAACATGCTACTGGAGGACAACTTCAAAGGTTTCTTGAAATCTATTCGACAACTCTAAGAGCTTCTACGAAATTAGCTAATTGCGAAGTAACCCTAAATTAAACACGAGTGTTAACGTGTTCATTAAAATGTTTATCGTCAACCTTCATAAAAGGTTACTGGTCCCAGTTTATGAGCGAGTAGCAGATATAAGCATTGTGCTTTTGTCCTTTATTGTAACATATTATATTTGTCTGCAATCAGGAATCTTATCGGCAATTAAAACAGAGGGTTGAGAGCCATGTGGCAACGTTCTTGTCGAAACAAACATGGACAGATGCTCTGCCAAAAAATCAAGTCAGAGACAGCTTGCGAAAACACATCAATCAGTAAGTGATGCTCCTAAATAGAGTTATATTCTAATGAAGTTACAGGAACGAAACCTAAAGTAACCAACATCTTAGATCTGTTGACACTAGTAAAGTTCTACAAAAAACTGCTTCTTTGGAGGCAGCGTTTCAAAAACTAGCTACGTTTTGCCAATGCTCAGCCTTTCGCGTTGGTCATGCACCTGTCTTTAAGACGTACTTGCCCGTTCATAGCCCGGAGTTGAAGTTAGCGCAAACAACAAGATCAGATATCAGAATCAGGCAAATGAGTTTCAAGAAATGATTTTATACACTCTGGACAAGGATCCATCAGTCCCCTTGATGCGCTATGATCCGAGTCAGAGATCACTGATCCTGATCTGGTTCCCACCCAAATTAATCTGTTAATTTTCTGATGTTTCGGTGCCCTACATGATTACTCACAACGTATCCCTTTATCGATTTTTATTGAGTTCAAATACAATTAATTTCTATCAATTGAAATCGATTGTTATCGATTGTCAGTTTCACTGATTGAACATGTCAAGTAGACTGATATCTTTTGGTTGAGTTATTAGAGAGAAGGAGGGTGCTTATTAGATCAGAGAGAATTTGATCAAACATAATAAGTGTAACACTTGAGTTGTGAATGTTGTACTGTTCTAGGAACTGTTTGCAATAGCAGATGTTTTAATGTGATCACTTGTTTTATTCCTCTCAGATCAGAAGTATTGGAGCGAGGCATCAAACAGCTTATCGCACAGGCCCTGGACAGCAAGGCAAAGGTGTTTCAAACCCGCATTGAAGGAGTTGTACAGAACTATATTTACACAAAACAGCACCCACAAGCCCAAGAGAAACACAATCGCAAACATAAGACATTGGATGAGAAAGAGGACACTAAATCCTCGAGTTCTGATACAAAACATGATGTTATATCCGACATAAGCCAGCTTATTCCAATACCGGGCCTGCCGGGTACCGTTGCTAAGACAACGGAGGCTGCTGACAAGAAGTTGGGGGCTCAAGACAGTACAAAGAGTGGTACTTCGTCAAAAGGCTTTCAGACAGTGAAGAAGTCCAACGCGCAAGCGAAGTCTATCTCACTTGCAGGACGAGGCGAAGAGACAAGAACTGGAAGCCCTGTCAATGAAAGGATCCAAGCAGATGACAGCAGCAGAGCTAAAGATGGAAAGAGTAAGAGCTCTAGAGTAAAAGTGGACAGTTTGAGTCGAGATGAAGGTCGCAATTCTCCTAAACTTGAAGACAGCAGCCACAAAATGAGCAAGACAACCAGAGTGAAAGTGGAAAGTACCAGCCTTGGTGAGAATTGTTTGTCATCCCTGGTGGAGAACAGAGGCAATCTGAGAAATCAAGGTGACATCAGCAGCTCGTATGCGGAGAAGAGTGAAAAGTCGAATCCAATTCATCTCTTGCCGGTAGCTGAAGAAGTTGTTCTTGAAGTGAAGACTGAGAAAGGGAATAAAAGTGAGAGTGCCATTATTTGGGAGTCAAAGGTTAAAGTAAAGGAGGAAAAGAGCGAAACATCTCAAACAAGAGAACAAAAAAATGTAAGTAAAAGTCTACCACAACAACAAAAAGAGGAAGCAAAAGCTGGATCAGAGATGAAGGTTTTAGATGACTGTATTAAACAAGAACATGAGACCATTCTGCTGGATGACGTCTCAAAACTCGACACGGGAGCCCAAAGAAATGATAGCTTCCCAACAGCAAAGATGGTTGAAGAAATACCTGAAGGAAAGAGTGGAAATGCTGTGAAGCCTGCTGTTGATGGGACAGTCCCATCACAAAATGAAAACAAAGTGCAAGAAACTGTAGAAAGGTCAGAGCCAGCAACAGAGCTCTCAGAAAAAGTGGATATGACATTAGGTACCACGGGGGAAGAAAGAGGAACAGCTGAAAGTGTTGAGGTTACACAAAGCAGTGCTTCAGGACACAGTGAAATGAGGGTGACTGATCTTCCAGCTGTTCAAGGTGGCACTGAAAAAGTTATTGAAGAGTTACCATCCTACGCAAAGTTAGAAGCTGCCGAGTTGATCACCCCAGCTGATGAGTTACGGAGACAAACCTTGCCGGATGAAAGCCAAGAACTCCAGTCCCAACTGAAAGAAAACTCTGTGACAAGCGAGTCTGGCCTCGAAAAACCAAGCTCGATAGCTTCCTCTATGACACTAGAAGATTTGGGTCAGGTGTCTTCAACTGGTGAATATTCTGATGGTGAATCGGACATTTCTGAGGTGTCATCTGTTCACACTAGCGACTTGTCATCATTTGACGAGGAGATAAGTTCGGGTAGCGAGTCTTATGATGAAGATGGCGAGACGCAAGAAGGTGATCTGCCAGAGAAGCACGAACAAGGCACAGACGGGGATAAAGAACAAACAAACATGCCTCAAAGTGAGCAGGATTCTGATACAATGCCAAGGCGTCGTTCTACAAGAATTAGCTCACGCAGAAGTACAAAAGAAGGTGAAAGCGAAATCTCAGAGAATGAAGCAAGTAAAAAAGAAAGTCGAGATTTCTCCCGTAAAAGAAGGCATGGAGAGAAAAGAAATAAGAAACCACGCCCTGAGATTGTCAAAGGGCAACAGAGTGAATCAGGTCTTGAGAAGCCTCGCAGAAGAGGTCGACCTCGTAAGGATGACAAACGCACTTCTAGTAATTCTGATGGTCAGAAGAGGCGTTCTAGAGCACACCATCGAGAAGATGGTAGTACTGGAGCGGAGAGAAGTGGCAGTGATTCCAGAGAATCTAGGAGTAAACGTTCGCAAAGACAGATTAAACGAACTCGTTGCTATTCGCCAAGTAGTGAAGGGACTAGAGAGGTGTTCCTGCCGCGTAAACGAAGCCGCGATGGTCCCATTTAGTCTCGCTATGAACTATTTCCCTTGCCACGTCTGAAGAGCAGATGGAATTTCTCTTCCCTCCATTCCCTCGTGGTGTCACTGAGTATTACTAAATTTGACGGTTACTTGAGAACCGCTCCAATATAGTAAAACTACAGAAACTGTATATGAGGCCAAGAAATCACAAAATGACCTCAATGGCAGACGATATGAATCTTGAGCAACTTTATATATCTTGGACTAAGAAACAAAGACTTAAAAGCGTGTATATAAAGTTTCTGTAAACCTGGTGGGTTTACAATGGAAAAAAATAAAGGTCTCTTGTCTTGTCATCTGACTGGTTGCTTCGTTACAACAGGAAGGAGTTGAGGTGGGAGGGGGGGGGGGGGGGTGGAGTGGCCGAGTGGAAATGCACTGCTTGGATTTTCAAATCCCATCCCCATGTCCAGCCTAACCCCTGCCCAGACTGGCAATGAATGTTCATTGTGATTTTGCCGCGTTTAAAACTTTCATTTTCCAATGCAAAAACTAAACAGAAAAACCAAGAGTACCCTGAGTTTTACTGAAACCCTTATTTTGCACCAAATAGCGTCATAGCTTTGAATGTAATTAGAGTTTTGTAATCAAGGTCTGATGTTCTTGCCGTGTATAAATAAAGCTCAGTAAATGAAAATAAAATGAATAAAGAAATCTTTCCTCCATAATAAATGCCTTCAGTTGGTATTTATGGTATTATTCCAGAGAAACTACAATCCCTCCACAGTACATACACTATGCTCGACACATTTGGAGTTCATAATTACAAAGCCCTGATTGTGTATGAGAGACTAAGCACAGAAGACAAACAGCAGTGAAATCTCATTTAATAACTGTCACTGTACAAATTTACAGGAATGGATTAGTTTTATAATTTACTAAATGACAATGTACAATTAAACTCAATGTGCACATAATTATATGCAGGATAAAAATACCATTTATTTTATGTGATACATTCTAAAAGAACAGCACATGCATCTTAGGTACAAAAGGTAACACAGATAAACTACCATTGTTTTGATTAACTTTATACAGATTATGCCAGAGTAAATGTTTTCTCTCCTTTTCACTTACAAACACTTCAATAAGATATAAAAAGTGATGAGGAAAAAACATGTAATGTGAAGCCCAATCCTAAACATACAATAAAAGATATACCAACTTTTCAGAACTTGAAAAAACAATGAACTAAAAGATTTGCAATTAGTAATAGTAAATGGACTGTATGGAGTACAATTCAGGGACTAATTGTAAACAATTATTGGATGAGGTTTTTGTTATATCTGGAATAATCAAGGTTGAGATAAGTGTTATCACCCAAAGCCGAAGGCTGATAACACTTACTGAAACCTTGATTATTTCGGATATCACAAAAACCGAATCTAATAATTTTTCTTATACATTATTTGAAGAAAATAAGGACAAACCAGCAATACATGGTGAAATCAGGGTGCCATCTGCAGTGTGTAATCTACATGTCATTTTGAAACAAATTTGAAAATGGTACTTCTGGACTTGTTTTTCACCCCTTGAAACCTACAGTACACACACCCATGGCCTGAAAGGCTAAGGTGTTTCTTTAAAATAACTTATTGTAATTATTATTTTACCTCTATTTAAATATCGGTATTTATATTGATAGCTCCTAAAGCTGATAGCCGCTTGTTACCAAGGGGGGCATTAAGCTTTTCTCTGTTGATGTTCCTTAGCTATAATCGTAATAATTATTTTAATGATAATTAATAATCAGGGCTCGAAATGAATGCTTGCAAACTCACAAAATGTGAGTGATTTTGATAATCTGCGACTAAGAAAAATATCCACTAGTAAACATTTGCAAATCATCCATGTCTCCCAAACATTTGGAGAAAGCTGTTCAAACTCTCGCGAGTTTGCTCGTGGAAAAAATCTTACTAGGAAAACTTTGCAAGTGGACTAAAAAGTTAACTTTGAGCACTGAATTATTCATTATAGGGACTTTAAAGAGGGGAGGCTGCCATCCAGGCCAGGAAAATACTGTAGCCTGTAAGCAACAGGTGCCCTAGATCCACAGTAGGCATAGTTATATAAGATCTGTCTTCATATGACTGGGTTGCAGCAGAGGCTGCAAATCCAGGATTGGTCTCTATAGCCACACAAGACGATGCCCATCTACAACCTCTCAGGGTGCTACTCCATAGTCAATTGACTGACAAATGCCAACAACAATAGCAAGGAGCATTGAGGGAGAAAATCTACACTGTCTTGAAAGCTAAACTACAGTACAGATGTATACAACATGTAGCCCTGTTTCCAATCTTTTTAGTGACCTCCGTCATTTGTTGTGGTTCTAGTTGGGAGAAATTTACTTTCAATAATTATACAATGTTTCAAGATCACTTAAGTTTTGAAGCTTGCTTTGGCATGATTCTGCATGGACTAAATATACGAGAATAAGTCTTGGGGCTTTATACATGTTAGCAAAGAACTATACTAGTCTTGCTAATTAAAAACCAGCAAGAACGTACAGCACTGTAAAGAAACAGAATAATACAGGAACTGTGTGATCTTTGGCGGCCAGCAAATAAACAGTCTAGAGATAATTGAAACATCGAGCGTGGCAATCATCACTGAAGTGTGCAGAATGAGCTTTTGGTTTGAGTAGGTGCAGCTCTTGACGGCATTTCATGATTGTTATATTGAATGATGTCAGCTTTGATGACTCTCTTGATATTAAAAAGAAGGTCAAGGAAAAACATGAAACATTTTGTTGACTACCAAATCACAAACCCAAACTAAAAAGTATAATTCTCATTTCTGATTGCTGTATAATAATGCTGTACTGAGAATTTTAGTCATGTTTGAACACAACATAATTACCCCTGTATTGCAGTCTGAACATTAAATAATGTGTAACTGGAATCACTTTCTCTCAGCATTTTGATATAATCTTTGTCTAATGGCCTACATGGATGAGTATTTCTTTGTTCACAATACATTTAGGCATCATCTAAGAGCTCTCTGATAGCACAGCATACCACATACAATTACATCGTAATACAGTTCTTGCATTTTTTATAAGTTGCAGTATTGTTAGCAAAGCCCTGGTTAAGGATACAGATTGTTGCTCCATTTCATTCTTTGTTAATCGTATTCCCAATATTTCTGCTGCTATTTTTTGGAAGCAAAGGCTGATCTAAATATGACAAGTAAATTCAGTATCATTTTTAGTATCATTAACTTTATTATATTTATTTTAGTAGATCATTAAACATACTTTATATACTAATTAACTTAATTTGTTGTAAGAACCTACTGGTAACTGTACTCTGATTATTGTTGACACTATACATGCACATGTATATGCTACTGTGGGACAAGCTCAAAGTAAGCAAAACAAATCAATAATTATTTAATAGGTTTACAATGGTATATTTTATTCAAAAACATGTTAATAACAGGTTTACATGTATGTACAACTTGCACATGTAATAAATTATAATAATCTATGTCATCTTACCTGGTCTGCTGTCTTTGCAGACACATAATAACTGAAAGCCAAATAAAGTAATAATCTATAGTAAGTAAAGAAAGCAACTTGACAAAATTACTTCAAGACAAAGGAAATGATAGTTAGGATAAAGCAAAGCTTGAAACAAATTTTCAATGTTGAACAAATTTATCTCCATGATCCTTGAGACCCATGCATGGTCATACATGACTTTTAAAGATTGTGAATTTCATCATAACATTGTCAAAGTAGCTGTGGATCCTGCAGTTATCATAAAAAAATAAAAATAAATAATATTAAAAATATCTACAGCTTTTTACCTGGACATTCCATGCTCTTGGGCAAATTTCCCATGCTTGTCTGACCTCACCACTCTTTGATGTTCCAAATCAACTAAAACAATTCCAAAAAGGGACAAATTAAATGGTTCGATCCATTAGGATACTATTATTATTATTATTATTATTATTATTATTATTATTATTATTATTATTAGTCACTACAGTTCTTTAATCCCAAGATAGAATGCTCGCAATCTTAATAACACATGACTCTCTGACTCTCTTGACTATTTTATAAACAGTTGAAGATACTGAGTACAGGGTTGGCAAAACCAACTTAAAACCAAGTCAGTAACAGAACCAATAATAATTTTCATGCCTGAGTGACTAACCTCCTTTCAGCCTAGAAAAAAGCTCCATAAGCAATTTTAATTCTTTAAGAACCCATTTACCACAGGCTTGACCCTTAAATACAGCAAAATTTTGATGGTCTATGGGTGACCATACAGCCGTACTTACAGATTCCACAGCAAAATATCAACTATATCCAGTGTCTGAAACTTACTTTTATTTGCTACAAGTGCTATATGAGGTAATCTAGAGCCATCTTTTTCACAAAGCTTTTTCACTGTGTCATACCAGTCTTCAAGGTTATCAAAACTGCTCTGATTAGTGACATCATAAACAAGTAAGACAGCCTGCAACAGAATACCATATTCAACAAAAGAGCTCAGCCTGATGCGCACAATAGCGATATCACTAGCTTCACGCTGGCTTCAACCTCCTAGGCAAATCACAGCAAAATTTGGTGAATACAACCTGGGCATTTCATGGAATTTTTGCCTATAGGTACTGTAGGTACGTTTTTGTTAGGGGTGAAAGCAGAAGACCAGGGTTAAGTTTTCACCATATCTAAGAGCCCCATGCTCATTTAGTGACTGGGAGTATCTCTATCCCCCCCCCTCCCTTGGATGGGATACGAGTCTATCACTAGGGTAACCCAAAGTACATGTATTAATTTCAACGGTAACCATTTATACACCTGGGTTGAGAGACACACCGTGAGAGTTAAGGGTCAATGTCTTGACTTATATTGAAACAAAGTGACCATGCTCAAAGGGATGGTTATTTTTTTTCTAATCCACTGCCGTGGATAAATCAATCTCCAGAGGATTTATTTATTTTTATTTATTCGCTTATATATTTGTTTAATTGTGTGTGTGTGCGTGTGTATGTGTGTGAGTGAGAGAGCTTAAGCCTGGTTTCCATATGATCGTCCGGATCGTCTCGATCGTCCCAGTGGTCCCAAAAAGTGTTCTGACGATTGGGACGACTGAGACGATTGCTGGTTTCCATACGATCGTCTCGATCGCTTCAAAGACTGAAGTTGCGCGGTCGTCAGCGATGTTCCTGTGTCCGACAACAGAAATTTGGCGCGATATTCGCAAAACAAATTGGCGAACGTCAATCGTTGTTTGGGCTTTCTGCTTCTTCGCCATGATCGCTTTGATCGCGACTCTGCATGTTTATAACGGTGGATGATCGTTGGTTGATGTGGTTTGCAAACCAATTCAAACTACTGAACTCTCCTGGAGACGGGACAGCACCACGTCCAGAACCAGATGGAACAGACTTTTCTCAAGTATCGCCCATACGCGATTCGGACATTCCTATATTTTTTTCTGCTTCAGCCGCGTCCAAGCCGAATTTCTCTCCTATTGCTTTCCAGATATTCATTCTTGTAAACTTATTCTTTTATAAATTGCAGGATATTTTTGCACTTCTTCCATAAAGAGTGACGTGTTGAACTCCGTGTCTGCCGCCATTTTGAAATGGAGCATGTGAGCTAGGAGTTATGGGATACGAGTGATGATTTCTGGGATAGCCTTCAATCGCCGCGATCGTCTCAGTCGTCTCAGAGCGTTTCCATATGATCGCTTCAAAATTACACGATCGTCCCGATCGTCCGGATAGAACTAAATTCTATCCAAGCGATCGAGGTCGTCTCAGTCGTCCGGGTCGTTTACGATCGTCTGGGCAGCGTTTCCATATGATCGTCCCGATCGTTTAAACATTTTTTGAGACGACTGGGACGATCGGGATGATCCGGACGATCATATGGAAACCAGGCTTTATCAATTATACTGTGTCAGTTTAAGTAGCCCGCCTAGAATAGCTGTGCTAACTGCGGGCTACAAAGGCCTTTTTCACAATTGTAAAAATAAAGTTCATGTTGTTGTTGTTGTTGTTGATAGATCACACTATCCACTTGACAGCGATTTATTCAATAAATGGCATTTATCCATCCATTAAACAGCTGGGACCAGGCTCTTTCCCTGTGCCAGTAACTGGATGCCTTTTGAATAAAAATGTGCCTCTCCAGAGAGCAATATCAAAATCATATCATGAAAGATAGAATATCAATAGAATTTAACTGGAAGACGGTGCTTCAAATTCATCATGGCTGATTATGAATATAAAAAAAATTTCGAGGGCAATAAAATATTGCTGTCAATCAATTAAGCTTAAATTATCGTCATGCATCTAAAATGACACTTACATGAGCGCCAAAAACATATTTGTCTAACATTTTGCCACCGAGAGTCTGTCCTCCAATGTCCCATACTTGTAACGTCACGTGGACATTACCTAAAACAAATATAAAGGAGTTGTATGTGAAACACACATACATGCTAAGATCCATGCCAGCTGTTAAATTTCAATTTCAGGGCATCAACATCAGACTGTTTGTAGCACGATACAAACCTGGTAAAACTATTCTCGCCAAAAAGAAGTCCAGCCCCAACGTTTGCTTGTAGGCTTTGTCGAAGTTCTCCTGAGAATACCTCACACATATCGATGTCTAAAAAGTAATATGTACCATAATTAGAGCAGACAACAATTTTGGACGGTCGTTTCTCGACACCAACTGTACCCGACTCCATCAACCGAAGGGGCTTCAGTAGCTCATCTACGAAACTTACTTTTCCCGATGCACCATCACCTAAAAGAACAAACTTAAGCTGATGGTCTGTCGGCGTTTCGTCGTCTGAGTCAGACATTTCGTTGGTCTCTAAGCAGCAATGAGTGGTTGGAACTTCATCCGAAAATCTGAGCCATGTTGATTCACAAGACTTTGTGTTTGTCGTGACGTCAAACGCTCCGTAACCAGTGCATGTACAAAACAGCCGCGGGCTCAAAACAAGATGGCGGCGATGGCGGTCAAGAGGCAAAGGTATTTTCGCGCCGATCCCGGGAGATTTTAATGAGTTCGTGTGACTTTCTTTTTCATTTCCTCCTTATAATTTTTACAATTTATGCAAGTTATAAAAAGCAAGAGAATGAGAAAGTGATTAGGGGTATATAGACCATAGAAAGCATAATTTATGCCAAATACCCGGGCAAATATTACAGCCAATAGCTTAACGATGAAACTTAGAAAATGCATGACTGCAGCTAGCCTTAAAATAAAGTCTGCTTATCTTTTGAAGAATGTTATGATTATTATTAATGTTTTAAATAGGCTGCTTAGAAGTTACTGACCTCTCTGCCTCAAACAGGAGGTTATATTAAAAATATATTTTCAATATAATTAAGCTTAGTTAAGTATTTATTTTTAATAAAAATCCATTGGTGTTTCTGTAATTCATTTTTTTTTTTCAGGTAAAAGCATACTTCTAATTTTGTGTGAAAGATAACCTGTGGTAGCTATGACACTTGTATTACCCAGGACTAAGAAAGTCTTGACGCTTTACCATATGTGTCGTCAGTTTCCATCAGTACCTTACAGGACAGCAATGAGTGAATCTGCTCACTTTCAAGCCAAGTGCAAAAAGATTGGTGCTGTTGTCTCAAGAGCGGGAACAGAAAGTTCAAATTCAAGCCCAGTTGTAGCTCTACTCGGATGGAACAGTGCACAAGATAAACATCTGGCGAAATACAGTGAAATCTTTGAACAGAAGGGTTTTGATACTGTAAGAATAGCTGCCAACCCATTTAACACTTTCATGCTTTTGAACAGAGTCAAGGAAATTAGCATGGAATTGTTGGATATACTTGTCGAAATGAAATCTCAACAAAATCGACCATTCATCCTTTATTCCTTGAGCATGGGAGGTTTTAATGTATATTACTTCTTAAGTCAAGCAATATCCACCCCAGGGCAGCGGCATTTCAATTCCATCCAAGTCATGGGATGTATATTTGACAGCTGTCCTCATTTTCCAGGCATGCACAGTCTGAAAGGAATTCAGTCAACAATATTGGAAACAATCCCAAATCCTCTCATTAAGATTCCTGTGTGGGTTGGGCTAGCTCTGGCTGTTCCTCCAATATATTTATTTGGTCCCTATATAAAACAACTCATACCAGGAACCATTTCCTCACCCCTGGGATGTCCAGAATTATTCTTGTTTTGTAAAACAGATCCCTTAGTCCCAGACAAGGATGTTTGGGTGTTTATTGAAGCACACAAGAATAAAAGCATCAAAGTGTTTTCAAAGTGTTGGGAGGTTTCAGGTCATGTACAACACTATAAAAATTACCCTGACGAGTACCTTAAGCATGTCAATGGTTTTATTGACTATTGCTTAAAACAGCATCTGACTTCGAGAGCATCTAAGTTATAATAATTCTCATTGCAATCAGGCTTATCTCAAATCTCATCAGGTTCTCAGCTAATATCTTCTATCAACCATTGTACTCTAAAGATTTAATTGATAAAGGTAAACAAGCTTTTTGCAGAAGACATTGTGTTCTTAACCGGCAGGTATATTTGCAGGTTGCAGGTTGAAACAACTTGTTTATTTGAGTCAAAGTCGAATAAACCCCAGTATAGAGGCTAACCGTAAGCAACCTAAGCTAATTTAGGCTAACCGGAGTGCCATTCAGGCTAACCGAAGTGCTAAGTAGACTCACTCAGACTTAAAAGTCCATTTTTCAACCTGCAAACTGCAAAACATACCTCTCCGTTCTTAACTTTACATTGTTTGTAAGGAATTTGTTTTCGCCATGTTATGTTGTGAATGCTTTGCTTTGAAACAGTTTCTGGCACATCTCACTATAAATGTTCTGTTTGGGAATTTTATATGCTCCATATGAACACTCGTCTGGTGTAATTCCTTTCTGTAATGCCACAATCCCATCCACCACGAAGATGCTTAAAAAAGTTCCCTCTCTGTCGTCAGCTGCCACAACTGGGAGATAAATAGCAGATTTAGCAGCTTATTTTTGTATCTAGTGAAAGTCTACTAACATCCATAATCCCAATAAAGAACTGTAATAGTAATTTAGCAATATAATCTATTTTAGAAATTTAGAACTTTACCTTTAGAAGAGTGAAGTTACATGTAAGTTCATAGAGTATGAAAATAAGTATAAATATACTTAAAGGGTTCCATTGGAGTATTTACCAATATTTTATCTATTTCTTGGTGTATATAAATATTATATTTGAAAGATTTTAATAAGAAGTTAACAATAAAAGTGATGTTATTGTGAAAGTTGTTATTGCTTCTCAAACTGAGCGACAGCTTTTTCTCCAAAACATAAGATGTAGTAGGCATTATATTCCAATAATCCAGGCTTCAGGCAAATCTATCACTGTTAAATCTAACCAGCGGGATATCTATTGCGTGACCTAGAAATACCCATATCATGTTTAAATAATGACATTAAACAAACCAAAAAACAAAACGATAAGTAATAGTAACAGAATTCGAGTGGAGTCCAACTCTGTGTTCAATAATCGCGCGCGAGGCCTAAAAATAGAATGCAAATGATTTATATCCCCGAGAGGCTCGTAAAACATCAGCGTATTCTGAGAGAACTGGACGGAATCTGGGCGAAGTTTTCGTTTTAAAAATGTGTTTTAGGAACACCGGCTGTATTAGAAAATCGTCCGCCATTCCAGTTCTTGTCTGAGTCATGACGTCACTCGCGCGCTTTGCTATTGCCGTTGTCGATAATGTAAGAGTCCAGACAACGCTGCTCGCGTCA
The DNA here is from genome assembly GCA_964020085.1 of Micromussa lordhowensis. Taxonomy (NCBI): domain Eukaryota; kingdom Metazoa; phylum Cnidaria; class Anthozoa; order Scleractinia; family Lobophylliidae; genus Micromussa; species Micromussa lordhowensis. The sequence goes on from OZ026595.1 coordinate 403,182, forward strand.
ATGTGTCACAATGCCTTTTTGGCAATTTTCTTTTGACGTTGATATTGTGGTAAAAAACAAATCGAAACGTGGTTTAGCGTGGTCTGTATTCTTATCGACAACGAAACGCATCGTCACAGTCGTCAAAAATTGTTGTGGACTTACTCCGCTGCGCCTCGTGAGTCCACAACATTTTGGCCACTGTGATGACGTGTATCGTTGTCGATAAGAGTACAGACC
>OZ026595.1:406600-426600 GCA_964020085.1 Micromussa lordhowensis
TTAATTTGTTTTATTTGACAGAAAGAGGCTGGTTGGCGTGGGCTTCAATAATTCTACATCGGCAAGGTAATTTAAATTCTGAACACAACCTTAATCGAGATATACGTTTTTATAAATAATTATATAAAACAAGACAATTATATTTGTTCTTAATTCCTGGCTGTACGTTATGCGTTAAGACCGGGTTAGGGATTGCGTGAGAAGAAATGTTTCTTTTTATATACATGGATATTATATGTAGGTCAAAAGTGGTGCAATGAATGGCTCGCTTCAACTGCCAATTTCAATGCGATCTTCTTCTTGGATTTATATAGAAACTAGATGTTTTGTTAACTAGATTTCTCAGTAGTACTGAAGGGTTCGAACCTGTTACGACTCGTCTTTGGGTATAAAGGATTATTATAGTTCTTTTCTGGCAACGTCCGTTCCAACATAGGTTATTCCCTTGTTTCATTTTCCTTCCTCGTGTAAGAGGATTTCTAAACTTTTATTTCTATAACCAGATTGTTGCATGGGCACTGAGAATATCATCTAGGCGGTTGCAAGTTCACTTTAGTATTTACATGTACTTTTTTTGTTTATTTAACTCAGGCAGCTAATGGCTCAACACGCTTGTTAAAGTTTGATGTTAGAGGCGCGTTAAGCTTTTTGAAGTAAAAATATTCATAATTTCGACAATAATGATTGTTTTTAATACTACGCCTGTGAGCGAGTCCGAAAAATGGAAGTTTAGTTGTCAATAATGCATACAGGGGGTATTTTGTGGATACCTTCGAGAGTTAGTAAAACAAGCATCGATCATCTTGGCAGAACATATTCGCAATGAAACTTGGATTGACTTAGAATACATCGGTCACCCGAACCACCGATAGGTTTGAAGTTTGGTTGTTGTGGGAGAGAATCATTAGGCCAGATATGCAGGCAATCGACTCAATGTAACAACCGCACCTACCCCTCCAGCTATGTGGTATCGATATCTTGATGACACGATGACCAAAATTCATTTATTTTTTCCTTAAGATCACAACTAGTTTGTGTTAAGGATAAAACAGAGAACCTTAAAAAGTGTGGAACAGTCTATCACATCCATTGCGAACAATTTGACAAAGATTACGTGGGCGAAACTTCTCGGTTATTAGAAACTCGAGTAAAGGAACATCTTCCTAGGAGTTCGTCAGCTGTTCATGAACACTGCCAGCTCACGGATTATTCAGTGGATTCCAGCAAAACAAAAGTTCTTGCCACGGAAAGTAACACATTCAAAAGCCGCATAAGGGAGGCAATTGAGATAAGATTACGTAAGCCCTCTTTACACAGAAAAGATGGCTTCGAATTAGCATCAGCATTTTCATCAGCATCTTCATCAGCATCTTTCACCATTTTAGCTCCCTCGGAACCATTATATAACCCTTCTTAACATTCAAAATTTGCATTGTGACTGACGTTCGAAGTTCGGTGGATCCAAATGAAATATCCCACTTTTCAGTTTTTAAGGCGGGGGTAAACGTGAAAGCTGTTTGAGGTCGCTTAACACGGCCTTTCTGCCAATATATCGGTCACGTTTCAAGCGACACTAAATCTCTCTGCTTCTCTCATTAACCACTGTTTGGCAGTTTCGTGTACTGAAATTTTTGGGTGATTTTTGGGCATTTTGGGAAAGAGATATTTTTTCTTAGGTTAAATTGAGGAAAATATGAAATGTTGAAGATTTGATGGATTTGGAAAATTGAAATTTGAAGTGAAGAATTAGTAGACGGACAACAAACAGTCCCCTAGCAACCTGGGGCTCTCTTTTGCGGGGGTCAACTGTCTGGTAGTGTTTTCAACCCATCTTAATCTTAACAATTTCCTTTTTTATATCACTTCAAAGTTTAAGCCTATTCATGTTTACCCCCGCCTTAATTGCGCTCTGAGAACAGGAATTTTTATATTTTAAAATCATGATTCCAGAGCAGAAAAACAGTATTTTTGATTCGATTAGTGATTTGTTAGACATGATAGAAAGCAACACAAGAATGACATATCGATTCAAATGAGTTAGAGGAAGAACGGTATAAAAATAAACTGAAATAACGAAAATAACCAAATACGTCGGGACAACAACAAGCTGGCTCAAATTAAAGATAATAAATCTATCCAGACGGATGTCATGATAATAATGAAAATAATAAATATAACCAGGATATTTCGAGTTGGTATGAAAATAACACATCTATCATTATTGCTAATGATTTGTTAGTTATCTACAAACTCGTTATTTTCTCTTTTCGCTTCCTGTGTACATTTGATGCCCCCCTCCGCAGCTTAGACTGTTATTTTTTACCTGAAGCTCCTTATGTATTTTGGTTATTTTTGCGACTACCTGCATTTCTGGAAATTTCAAATTTCGTCATTGTTGTTTGAAGAGAATCTTCGACATTAATGAAAACTGGTTTTTAATATATAACTCAAACATTAATGACAAAGCGATCGACAAGAAACCACAGAACAGCGCGCGTCTGACAGATGGTCAGGCAAGAGTTATTCGAAAGGCAAAATAACGCCATTCATCGGATAAACCACTACCCGCCGATAGCGTGGTTTGTAATATATCAAACACGAAAGACCGTGTTTGATGACATTTCCACACACAGAGAAGAGAGTTGAAAATACGACGCGCAGCGGGGTATTTTTGACAAACTGTTTGTTTGGAAATGTGGTCAAAGACTGTCTTGAGTGTTTCATATATCTTCTCAATCGGAACTCAAGCTAAGGAGAAAACGGAGGAATAAAATCGTAAAAATCTATGCTAATTAAGATCAGATATCCAACGTCACGATCATGATTTCCTTTGTTTAAACTTGATGAATTATTAATGAGTTTGAAAAGTTTTGTTCACACTTATCCAGTGGATAGCGATTTATCAAAGTGGATAGCGTTATATCCAGCCTTCGAGAAACTGGAGCCAGAGGTTGACCAGATTAAAACTAGTGTAAACATTTAGAACCACTTGAGTTTTTCTTACTCTTTGTGCCCGGTTTTCAATGACTGCCTGCACTGCATGAATATTTCATTTTCGTTGAAGGCAAATCTTCGGTTCGTCGTCTATGTAGCCTGCAGTGCAGGCCTTTTCCGTGTGTTCACAAGTTATCGGTATTAGTCCGTGATCGAGAAGATTTGCTGCCGCTCATCAAAATACGCCTGCATTGCAGACTATCGCCTATGCACTTCGCACAGGATGGACAAGAAAGAACGAACGAATTATCTTTAGACTTGGTACCCAGTCCGTCCTCGGATAATGTTTCCACGAATATCAGTACCTTGAAAGCCACTTGAGTCGCGTCACGGGATTGGCTCTTTCTACTCCCTCATGGGATTTCTGAAGCCGCGAACAATCTAAAAATATGGGGAATTAAAATTAAAATTGCATTATCTCTGTAGGCCCATTTGTTTATTTTATAATTCAATCTGAGAATTTTTAAAATTACCTTGGCCGTTGAAAGTAACAAAAACTACCTTTAGATCTAGGGAGTCGTTTAAACCAAACGATTAAGTGTAGCTATAAATGACTACGTATGAAATACAGAAGTTTACTTAAAAATTCAAATCAATAATTTACAAGTCTGCCCTGTTTAAACAGCTTCCCGTGATATTGTCGAAAAGAAGGGAGGATAAGAGGTTAGAGAGTTAATCCCTCATTACACTAAAGTTATTTTTAGATATGGTATCTAGTCCTCCAGGTGATTCTTTTTTTTTTCCAAATATGTACAGAGCCACTTGGGAAGTACACATGAATAAAATTCGCGTCACAAATTAAAATTGACTGTTTCCAGACCCTTGTGGTATTTCTGAAGTGGGAGTTATCAAAGGTAACTTGAGAAATATTACTTTAGGAGTAAGGCGTATATCAGGGATAGTCTCTCTTAGCCTTCATTCTCTCTTATCGAAACATAAACGTTAGCATTAAACAAAAATCAAACCTAACTATGTTGAAACAAACAACGACATTTTCACGTGAAGCATAGTGGGCCCCAAAAATGTCCCTTGTACAAAAAGAAAAAGCTTCAGTGCTAGAAATGTTTCTCGGTTAGGAGGTAGGGTTGTGGTTTCTTAAGACAACAGTCTGTTCTCAGTATTAAAAAGTTTTGTTTTATCGAATGGCGGTTTTTGTGGGAGAATTCAGAAGACGCTTGAGAGTAGTTATATTTGTACACGAATACGGTCAGCTGAACCAAGTTCGGTTACTATAGCATAAAACGAATTGAAACTCAAAAATGAAACTACGGTTATAGAAGATGATTCCTGTCAAAAAGCGCGAGGAACGACTGTGTCAAAGCAGTTGAATTTAGACTGAAAAGCTAACATAAAAACTATCAACCGTTGTCAAAATCGAACGACAACCAATCAAATTGATAGATTTTTTTAGCAGTACAGACGCTAAAGAGTCAATGCTGCCGTATTTCGTAGAGGTAACGTACATTAGACTGAATTAATTTCCTTTGTTCGTTAGAAAGTTTAATAAAATAAGCAAATAAATGTTTATGCAAACTAAATGAAAATACTGGAAGAAATTTTAAATTTGTATTTCAGATTTTTTAAACAAATTATTTCAGTTCTAAGTTATAAGTGCAAGCTAATCAAACAGAAATACAACTAGTTCGGGCGTCTTAATTTTATCAGTAACGCGCCTACTTGGAGTAATTGGCAGACGATTGAAAACTCGTTAAAGCGAGTCCTATGAACATTAAATTAATCTTTTATTATTTATAACAAGGTTTTGCGTGTTCTGCGTGATCAGCCACTTAAGAAAACATTAATAAGATAACTTTTGTTATTTTCAAGAGGGTCTGTTTGCTGTGCCCACCTCACCTGCGGGTCATTTCCAAAACACTTTACTTCCTTATACTTGAAGTGCATTTAGTTTATACAGACGCAGCACGAATGTTCTCGACAATCAACGAAACAGTTTTAGCAAGACGAGCTTAATAATCTGCCATGAATGCAATCATGTAGTTTTTCTCACGAAATAGCTAGCAGGCGCTCAATTTGGTAGAGAAAAAAAACAACATTAGTACCTCGTTAATTGCAAAGTAAGGATAAAGCAAATGTTAGTGTTGTTCAGGAGATATGGAGTCCTATGTGGGTTTCGTGTATTTTTGTTTTGCGACCTGCTGAGTTCGATGGTTTTGCGGAGTGTTTCAATTCACAGGAGGTGTGTTTTTTTCATTAAAGTAGAAAGAGTTCTGGCGTCAGATGGGTCTCAAAAGTGTTGAGACGTCATATTTTCAATAGATTGTAGACTAATAATAGATTTTAAAAGGTTCTTGAATGCAGCTGTGTGTATAACTCCGTTCTACTTGATATTGTCCGAAGCTCGTTGGACATTTTTTGCCCAGAAACTCAATTTTCACATAATGGTGTAGCCGGGTCAACAAGAATCGAAGACTGAATTGCAGGCAAAGGTAACTATACTGAGCTTTCTTTCTCGTCCATTTAGTATCATTATTTTTTTTAACTCTCTTCAGTTTCTGACATATTTCTTTCCTTTAAGACTGACTGTTCGTCGACAGGGCGGGTTATATAATAATAATATCGCAGTCTTGAATGCATCTTTTTTATGCATGTAGCCAATTGACGGACTCAAGCGTAAAAATTCAACCCCGAAAGAGAAACTTTCAATTTATTAACCACACATTTTTGAAGTTAATTTGTTTGTCCATCTTTTATGCAAATCGAGTGTTGCGGTATTTAATCAAACCAAATTTAAATTGGACGTAAGTTGATTGATGCTCATTCTATATAAGATCAGTAAGTTTAAAGTCCCTGTGAGAATATGTTCTTCGTGTATTCCACTCTTTTTTTGCATAGACCATGCGTGTATTAATTATAGATCACTGTCTCCCGGCTTGCATTAACAGTTTGGAGACATGAAAAATCACGACGTAAAAAATTAATGAATATTTTATGTGCTTGTTACGGAAATAATTTATTATATCTTGGTGATCTCTACAAGTAGTCTTCAACAATTTCGTATTTGAATTTACCTAATCCTTTTACGCAATGGAAGGCTTTCGTGTTAGTTCTTCTTTTTTAAACCACGTCACTACATTTCTTATAACATAACTTCATATCATACGGTAGAGGTCCTTGTGATAGTTTGGGTATATACAGCTTCTATGGCCTCAAGAGCTCAACAGTACAGGACAATATTAATCGGAGCACGGGTTTCAAAGCTATTTTCTTCTGAGTTTTTATACAATGAAGAATCGTGTAAACTAGTGAACTTCATAACAGCTCTTTTCACGAGGCGTTTCCTGGTATATGTTGTCCGTTAACTGTTCCCTAAGAGAACCCAAAAGAATTAGTCCCCAAATACTGTTGCATGGTTTTACCAGGGCCAAATCTTGTGTTACACTGTGTCAGTTGAATACCTAAGTTTATCGGGAAGATTAAAAGAGAAACAAAAGCAAGTAACAATAATAAGGAAAAGCAACCTCCATACTGTAAGAAGATTGGCGAGCATTTAGTAGTTATGGTTCACAGAGTTGATTCCCAAAACTCAGTTTGTTCTAATTTGAGAAAAAACCCACATGCTCTTTAATTAGCCCGAACAACAAAATTAATTTGAAGACCTGCTACAAAAGTCGCCAAGTAGTCGTTTTTCTGAAAGGTTAAGAGACGAAGGGGTACCACGCCATACACTGGCTTATTTCTACTGAAATGAATCTTGAACCATGCAAACAACATCTCATATCGTTTTCTTTTCCTTCCGGCTTTTTATTTGTTTCTCAATTGACTTCAGCTCAGTGAATTGAACTCTTTCGAAACTGGTTTCATTTTCATTCCAATCCATCTTTGTGCTTAAAATACGAAAAAACTGATGACTGATAAGCAATCTTGACCAACTCCAGTATAGAAACGTCATTCAAAATCCAGAAAAATAATTGCAATGTAATGGAAGTTTAATTGTGTTCCAGAAGGGCTCCTCTTTCAGCATCAGGCATATTGAAATACTGGCCAAGTTTTTCAAGTTTGGGGATCTTGCGTATTACGTTGCGTTGGTCTCGTGATGGAGAAGTTCGGGTTCGACCTTTGTTCCTGGTTACTTCAGTAACTGATGCTTTCGGCTGGAGTACTTCTGCTGTGTTGCATAAAACAATAAGAACTGGAATCAATACCAACAATAGAACAACAATGACATGAAAACTCTGTTTAGAAAATGTTAAAGATTGCAAACAATTGCACGCAAACCCAAATTAAGACGGCGATCGGTGCTTGAGTGATATTCACATCAAGTGGGTTAGTAACAATAATGGTGATGACAAGATCACGTGACATCTCTTGGAGTGCTGATTTGTTATTTTAGTTTCTGTGTTGATAATCGGAATCTGTAGGCAATTTGAAAATTTTACCAACTGGTTGATCATTGATTTTTTTTAACAAAATACACGCATATGTATGCAAGTTGTGTAAAACAAGACACGGACTAACGCTTTGAATACATTTAAACTCAGCTTCGTAAGATCTGTGCTGTACTCTTAAGGTATCATGGTAGGTGGATTGACAGTGTTTGGAAATCACGCCCTTACGCTGACGCTTTCAAAGAAAACCCCATCAACCTATACATTTTCTGAAAGCTAAATAGTTATAGAATACAATCATATCTTTAAAAATTTTTAAAAAGACAATGACGAAGTGATATTAAAAGAAATCCCCAGAAACACTGCTTCGCTTAAATTGGTTCGCTTCCGCGCGTGAATTATCGGATTGGCGAGATTTACATCGGGAATGTTCTCTCACACATCACCCTCAAAAAGGGTGTCTGCGATTTTCCAGATGTGGTTTGGTTTTTTCTTTAAAACCTCCTAAAGTTTGATATTGTCAATGCGGACGTTCCTTTCTGCAAAAGAGGCCATAACTTGGAAACGGTCCAAGCGAAATTTAACAAAGCCCGACACCCTTTTTCGCCGGAACGAATTATCCTAGAACGTGGCTGCCAATTTTCAGCTAATTCCGTCGGAAGACGCGCGTAAACGAACTAAAAATGTTCGCCCTTATATGCAGTTTTATTTTATCGAGAAAAAGGCGAAAAACGTTTCCTGCGATTTCTATGATGAGGTGTTAAAAATCACCGCCTGCAAGAAGATTTGATGAGGCATTGACAGATGTCGGCACGGATCAGTTTGCAGTATAATGAAAATTACACCGCTATTCGCAATGACACGTGACAACCGGCGGTGAATTTTAATTGGCGATGACAGGAACTTGTCATTGCGCCGTCAGGGGTTAATGAGATTCAAATATAGTTTCTTTCCGTATCTCAAAAAGTAAAAAAAAGCTTTTTTGCCCATTTGTTTTGCAAGATATTTATCACAGTCTTCTCAATTCGAACGGCAAAAAAATAAAATCAAATCAATTTTTTCGTCAAAATCCACCTACCATGATACCTTAAATTAAACACAGAAAGAAATATTCCAAGCGACGAGGGACGACTTCTGCATTTCCAAAAACTTGCATGGAAGCTAATTTTCTTTTTTGCTGTTAATAATCTCGCCAATGAATAAGAATTAGATAGCTCTGTACATTCCTGCTGGGGTTTAAGGTAAATGAAACCACACGACACAAGAAATACTCTTTTGCTCTCCAGGATTTGAACGTTCACGGCATGCGACATCAACGGTATGATGGCAGCAGCAATGAAGAAGCAAATTCAGAGGGTGGGGAGGTCACTGAAACTCATTTATATAAATGAAACTCAGGAAGACTCATTAAACGGATAATCAGGAGCCGTTTAGACACACAAACGGGTTGCTGGGCGTCAAAGAGTGCGGCCTCCTCCCTCCCTGAGTGATAAATGAGTTTTGTATATATTATTCTTTGAACTCCCTAATGGACACCCAAGAAGGGTGTTGTTAAATAATGCTGTGATCGCAGTACTTTCGTTTAATTTCGTTTAATTTAAGTCCCAGCCTGAATCTATAGCGCTTGTTTCATTCATGATAAAGACGAGACCATTTTGAAAACAATTTTTCATCTAACACTTGTAGTAACTCATATGAATTGAAATAAGGCTCTCTTCTGATCACGTGTTATGTCGCGTTTTCTGTGTTGAGACTGCACTGAACAAAGGCGAGTTTACTGATATTCAAAACGTTAGCCGTTTTACTCAAGGCCAAAAAATCTGCAACTGTAGTTGGCAATAAAATATTATCATTTGTTGCTAGTGCAATAAAATAGTTTCTTGTAAAATTCAGCTTCTTTCACGCAAGCTGCCAACAATTGTCCGTATTTTGTTTGCATTTCAATGGTCTAGTATCTCAAAGAGTATCTCAAGTTCTCAAAGAGTTTCAAATTCTTCAATATAGCAGTACGAGTGGTGTCACGTGAGCTTGTCACTCAGTCACTACATTGCTGTTGCTAAGAAACAGGATGTCTGTATGCGCCATGTTGCTTCGCGACGTCCCTGTTACCGGCTCACATACAAAGTTCTATCGAAGATCCTAGTTCGGCTGGCTACATTAACGCCAGCGGGCATTATCAGAAAGGAGGGGATGCAATTATTCGGTAAAAGCAAAAATAGGAAACGATATTTGTTGTCGAAGATAACAAAAAATCACACATCAGTGGCGTGTGGAGTAGTTGTCCAATGCTTGCAGTCAGCGAGGCGATGACCAGTGATATTAAATCTTTTGCAGCTGCGACTGAGAATGCCCCCAATCAGATGCAAATCAAACGCTATTTATTCACCATTTCCTGAGTGGTCTATCCATTAATTAAATTTTAGATTTAAACCTTTTGCGCCAAAGATAGATAAATGTTTTTGACTAGGTGCAGTAAATCACTTTGTATACCGGTTTCAATTTTCCGAGAATTGATTGTTTTGGCGCGTGAGTGGAAACGGCGATGGAGCTTCTGCTATCGAAGTTTCTCCCCAGCGATGTTCCATTTGGTTTTACATGACATGCTTTCAATCTTTATCAACTGTTAAAGATTTGCCACCAACGAACCAAGATAGGTGTGTAAGCTTTTTTAATTTTTTTTTTCATTAAAATTGGGCAGCATGCATACATACGGACGCGTTCCGCTTTTAAGAGGATGGAAACAGTGTGTACAAAATTAATGACCTCAGCGGGGCAAAAAATATTCTGTCTCCTGCAAACACTGTCTGCGTTTACCATGCATGAGATGAAGTTTTTGTTAAAGGTTCGTCTGAAAAAGAGTTTGCTTGTAAATGTACTGTAACGGTTAATACTTCCCAGCCGTTCTCGAGCTTATTGCTTTAACCGGCGACTTTGGCCTCTAGGTTTTAAATGACTTATTGAAAATCTTGAAAAGCGCTTCTGACTGTTTGAATATACCTTATCATTTTTTGTCATCATGTTATTTGCATTGGTCTCAACAGAAAACTCACTATTGACAACTGAAATTGCGTTTAAGAAAATGAGAACTTTAAAAGAAAAAATGGTTTTCGTTTTATGATGTTAGAGAGTGGAAGTTTGATGTTGGGTTCTTACACATGGAATCAATTCAATAAACTGGTTTTATTGCTGGCAAAATTGTCCACGGCAAAATTTTACATCGCAATAATCTTCACTTAAGTAGCAAAGTGGATTTTGCCGGATGATCGATTTGTACTTTCATCTGCATTTTTCTTTGAGACACACAAGCTGGCGGGTTTCGGCTCATATTCGAGAAGTAATATTCCAACAGAGATTGGTGCTAATTTTAAATTTTGCTATGATCTAGATCTAATCGTAACGTATTGTCCCTAGATTGAAAATAGTTACTCTGCTGCCTCAAGTACTAAGCAGATTTTTAGTTATTATTGCTCGAGAACTGCTTTAAAGTCTTTCATTTAATGTAAACTGCTAAGCAATAGATTTTAACGCGACCACGAGGCCCCGGGCACGATAAGGCAACGCCTGGCCAACTATATTAGTATTTGCTTCTAGATTTTCATTATTTTTATGTTGTCTCAATTTGAATTCAAGATTATCTTCGCTGGTTGACCACACTGTGCAGAGAAATAAGAAGTAAAAAAAACTATTAACATTCATCGTTTTCAAATTTCACCGTTTTTCCTTATTTTCCTGAAAGAAGCCAAGTCAGTGATTTTCTTATGTCATGTTTGATATTTCACATAAATATAGCCATGATTACTGGCGTAAGACCCCACTCGTGTTATTAATTAAAACGAGAATCTCCCGTCTAGCTTTTTATTAGACTTTCACATTGTCTGCCTTTTATTTAATGGAGAGATCATAGCTACTAAATAGCTGATGTTGATGTTATTAAAGGCCATCTGTCCTAGAGAAGGTCATTGGAGCTTATTCTTTGTTTCTGAAAATCATATTATGGCTTCAATCTCAGCCTCGCAGTTTCACGTTGTGTACCTTAATTCACAGTCTATCGTTCGATGCCAATAGGTAGATAAATTTCCTGACCGGTAAATAAAATCATACTGCTCGAGAAAAGTTGACCGATCGACGCAAATAAATTATTTAGAGGTGATCTTTAAAAACTATAAGGCGGATTACATTTTTTCTGTGTCGATGGCCACATAGGTTACATTGTGCCAGAGCCACCTTAACAAAATCGTTTTAACTAGTGTCACTCTATGGCTTGTTTTTCACAAGCTTTAGGGCACGGTTGTTGATTCGCTTGGTTTCACAGGTAGTTTTCCTCAAAGATACGCGGCAACCCTTTGAAGTTTCATTAATCCAGTGCCTTAACACGCGATACGGTTTTCCAAAACATTCGATATTCTCTCTTCATGGAGTGACGTGTCAAATTTACTTGCCTGCGGGTTACGACGTTCATCTGCACTTTTATCATTTCCGTGTGGGAGCTTCAGAAACTTAAATGAAAACTGGGCGGTATTGCATGTTCTTTCAGACTGATTTGAAAAGATGGTCTAGCTCTTTTATCGCCATTCTCGTGGTATTGAATGGAGGCGTATTCGCTCCACAAGACAGAGCTAAATTATAGATCAATGGACAGCGGGAGGTGCTAGAATTGCACGAATTTTGTTACTGAAAAATTACATCTTCAGTTAAATACCAAAAGTGCTAGTCTCTTGTAAATTCTAAAGAAAAATAAGAACCCATCTTTTTTCAGTGTATGGTGCGTCAATGAAGCTTTATTTCACAGCAGGCCTACTTATATTTTATAGACCGACATATCTAGCCCGGCGTTACGTTCAAGTCGGGTTCGATATCAACATCACTTGGGCAAAGAGCGGGAGAAAGTTGTATTTACTGCAGTACAGCTGGTACAGTCATCTTGTGTTCTTCTATTGTATCTTCAGATCATCTATGAAATAAAAAGTTTCCTCTCTATGATAAGCCACTATATTGCAAGGACAGAAGGCCCCAAAATACCCACAGGGAACATTTTGATATAAATCTTCTGCTAGACACAAACAGTGAAATATGTCGTGTACAGATAGCGTCCATCAGGAATCGATCAACCTGGAACCCCGCAATAAAATACCACTAAACGTTATTGACAAGCTTATTTCATATAAATTGCTCATCAAAATTTAGGAACGGCGCGTTCATGACGGAATATCAAGAAGCGTGTGAAAAATACGATGTGCGTTTCTATTTTTACGTCCGCCTCCTCAGAGTTTCAGAAGGCTTTCAGACACGTCAATGTCAGTCATAAATGTTTATCGAGCATCGAGATTTTTCTTTCGCGCGATTTAGCGCGCAGGTCGTCACGTTCAGAAATACCGTTAGTTGTTAAAATATGTGAAAAAAGCGAACTGTTTGGGATTTGAAAGTCTGCGCCATTTCTGGGCTCTGCTAAAAGTCAACGCGGAGGTGAATTATTGCAGGAATGACTAACTACACATCAAACGGAGCGCTCAAACAACAGTCGCTCTGTTAATTAGGCAGCGATATACACGCGTTTATTATTTTACCATACATGACTTTCTTTCACTCCTTCTTAATCCTACTATTGATCGGTTTTTATTGCGTTCACGATTACCCGAGGGATTTCTCTTGTTGTTCCTTGGGATTTGATACTCATTTTACCAATATTCAAAACTCTTTGTCCAGATTTGGTTTTTGTTTGCGTAGACCATTACGGCTAACAGGGAAAATTAAAGCGAGTACTTCATCGTTTACAAATGAAAATCTGTTGTTCTTTCGCGTTTGGAACAGATTTGCAGATGTTTGACCATTTTGAAGCTGAATATTGAAGAACTTTCATGCGGGTCGTTTAACGGGTAGAGAGCGACAATTTGCAAAATACTGCATTTCCACTTTCTGTCGGAAACGTCTCTGAGGCAGCTGCTATCAAAAACATGGCGTAATCAGCTTTAAGTGAAAGTGATTGTTATCCGTCAACACAAGGCAAAATTTGCATAGGACTTGTGTACGCTTTGGTTATGTCAATAACGAGTCAGGGATAGGCCTAAAGACTTGACTGAAAACAGCTCTAGCAGGTATGTTCTCAAGTCCGTTCTACCTCAACAATTCGTGTAGTGTATCATTAGAGATTTAATGACCAGTTTGCCGAGGGACACACCAGTTTCAGTGGCCCTGTTTTCTGCTGTGTTCTCTTTGTCTTTTGTGATGTAATTGGTAAAACGTAAACAAGAAGAAACGGGTTCCGTATCCCTAAGGTAACACACACACACACACACACACAAGAACTTGAAATTCCCAGTGCCATCAAGAAATGTCGATCGTTGCGACTGATCACCTGTGCTCGATTATTGTAAAATTGCTTTTGAATCCCGTCAACAGTTTGATATCAATAGAACACGCTAGAACAAAAGCCAGAGTTGAAATTCCTTAAATTGAAAGAAAAAAAAGCCAGCGACAGTTCTTTTTGCTAAAATTCTGTTTAAAAAAGATGTGATATGAGGCAAGTGAGTTGGTGTCCATTATTATGATGCTTTCATCTTGTTTTAATGCTTTCAAGGTTCTGTTTACCCCTGCTTGGAAATCATTATTTGTGATGAAACTTCAGTTTGCCTGTATATTTTCTGACAAATACACGTTTACGATGCATGCATATGGCTGGTTTCCGGAACCACTTTCAAGTGTTATTTTGGTTTCAAACACTTGAGGCGGCCGCTTTCTTATCTTTGTTTGTTTGGTTGGAAAATGGAATCGGATTTAAACAAAGTGTAAAAGAAGTGGAGATTTCACGCAAATATGTAGTTATCACTGATTAATTTGTGTTTTTTTCCCTCTCAGCTTATTTTGGTGGAATCAGGAAAAGCAATTAACCTCAGCTCACGGGAGGCACGAACATCGATAGTATTGGCCTCAACAAGTTTCTTGGGCTGAACCTGGATTCTATTTAAAGAGGGAACACATATTGGAACTCATTCAGTTGTGCATTGCGCCATTACGGTAAGTCTTATACTGTGCAGCTAGAGAGGTCAGCTGAGATCGGCGACGACTTGAGAGCGTTCTCCTCTCTACACACGGGCATGTCAGTGGAGCAAGCGGAGCAAGAGTGATTTCTATGAACTGATCCCCGAACTATTTTTCGTCTTTTATTATCTTCATCAAGGTCGCGGAATTATTATACTTTTGAAATCCGACCAGGTAACAAGGTATTTTTCACTTGGGAACTGTTGACTGATATGAATAGTTGATAATTTCCTCCTGGGACCATTTATCAAATCATCATTGGATTAGACTAGTCTGCGTGTTTTTAGATATTCACAGCTGTTAACTGTAAACTCTTGGACATCACAAATCGTGACGATCCAAGGCATCTACTCCTGGCCTAACTGATCACAAAAGAACAAGCCAAGACCTATCTGGAGAAAATATCAAATCTGTTTTTTAACAGCAGAGCGACAGGACGTAAATGTCAATGTCACCATTGAACGACACTAGTGCAGAAAGGCAGGAGCAGTCTATTCTTGGCACGCCAGAGGACAAAGCCCAGCTCTGTGTTTATGTGTTGACATTTCTTCTGGGTTCCGTTGGAAATGTGCTGGTGCTGTTGGTTGTTCGAGGCAAGAAGAACCGAACAGTCAATGATCTGTTCATAGTGAATTTGGCCATCTCCGACCTTCTTATGATCGGCTTTCTGCCGGTTTACACGGCCAAAATTATGGTCAAATTTCGTCACACCACTGCGTTTTGCAAGAGCATATCACCCCTGGCTACCATGACGTTTTTTGTTAGTGTTTTCACATTGACATCGATGGCAATCCACCGCTGTTATGTGATCACAAATCCGTTTAAACCCGAGATGCAGAAATGGAAGATCATGGTTTGGTTGGTGGGCTTGTGGGTAGCTTCGTTCCTGGCTGTTCTTCCTCTTGTGCTGGTTGCACAAGCAGGGCTACCAGGCACTTATAACTGTACGGAGAATTGGCCTTCGTTGAAGGCCAGGAAGGCTTACACTGCCTGCTTGTTCGTGATGCAATATTCACTTCCTTTGGCCATTATCACGGCAGCCTATATAAGGATAGCAGTGGACTTACTCAAGTCGAGCACGGAGAGATATGGACCAGGACGAAGTCTCAACAACAATCGACGCGACAGAAACACGTTCTTGCAGCTCGCACGCAAAGAAGATGTCCAAGTTTTAAAAACAGTAGCAGTGATCGTATTAGTGTTTGCAGTTTGCTTGCTGCCAGTCCAGCTTTCTTGGATGATGTTAGACTTTGGTGGCGAAAAGGAGCGAAGCATTGCTCTGGAGGTGTTTTTCAAGTTTGATGTCCTTCTTTCGATACTCCACAGTTGCCTAAATCCTCTGGTCTATGGAACGTTGACGAGACGCTTTAGGAGAGGTTACATAAAGTACCTCGTGTACGTGTGTCCTTGTTTAAAGAAGCGATTTCTCAGTTACAATGCACCACTTACCTCTCATACCCACAGTAATCACGGGCCAAAGCAAAATGGCTCGGCTTTTACTCAAAGTGATGACGAAAAGATCCCGTTTCGACGAGGTAGCCTCGAACGTGACACCAAAAGTACTGAAGTTTAATAAGTCGATCCCATCCATGAAGAGACTGATTAACAGTACTGAAGGTCCTGAAGATAGGAGATGGTTGCAGGAGCTATGACATTCATTTATAGGAACTACAATAACATTACACCCATGAAACTTGACAAGACTAGATTGTGAGCCAAGTAGCAACCACTTGTAGGTTGGAGAACGTGAAACAATGATATTATAATTAATCTAGGTCCCGGATCTCTTGTGAACGAATTTGTTTAACGAGTAAATGGACTTGACTCAACAATTGCCTTGTTAAGGGCTCACATGGTACCGTGCGCTGTCGAGGCGTAATTTAGAACAAATATGCCACAAGTTTAGGCTTGCTCTTGATTGAAATCCAGTATGAAGGTCAAAAAAGAGTGTAAAACATCCATAGTTACATGTATTTTTGTTATAACTTAATTGCTATAATTGTTACCCGACATTTTTGTTGTGATAGTACAAAAACAGTAGGGCACGTAGTTCCCGGTGTTGTGGTCTAGCCTTGTCTCATGGGTTGGTGCTTTACATAGGGTAAACCTCATTGCACCTTTCCCCCCTTGGACAAAATTGTCCAAAAAAAATGACTATGACTAAAAAACCGACTAAAAACACTGTTCACAACGACATACATATCATATTAATTTAAACCAAAGCAAATAGGTTTTAACAACCCAGTATCAATTTTATTTTTCTATAATAAAACCAGGGTTGATAGGATTACTTATTCTTCTCCTAAGGTTTTTTTTTTTATTAATAGCACTCATCAATGGCATTTTTAAGAGTTCAGCTGAAAGTAATAATCTATATTTTATGAGTTACATTAAAAACATTTATTTATTTATTCTCGCGCAACTGAGCTCTTTAACTCCCAAGATTGATCATTGTGCAATTTCTCCTTCCGATAACTATACTTTGTCAAACAGATTGGTGATGAGAATATAGAAAATCTTGGAGTATCATCACATCTAAAAGAAATGCTCAACAGAACGATGAGGAGAATTCCCATTTCGATCTGGGAAGTTAAAGGGACTAATTTGCACTTATCCTAAGTAACGAAGTGCATTCCTCACTTTTCCAAAAATAATTACGAGAATTTTAGTGTTGTTTAAATTTAGGCTCTAGAATGGTTTGTTTACCATTCACATTGGAATAGCATACTTTGAAGCAACACATGGCATTGATCTAACTGTTTTTCCAATAAAGATTTAATCTGCACGATACAATTTGTGTTATCAGAGTGAAAATCTCCGATCCTGCATGAACTTTAATACTTATTAAAGCAATGTTGCTCACACATTGCGGTAACTTTAGCCGCCATCAGTTTTTCGAGGCAAAACACATGTGTAAAATACGTGCTTCCCGACACCGAAGCACAAAAATCTCATCCAGCCATGCCCTGACGGTGTACATAACTTTCATTCTAAACAAATGGACCCTTATTGATTTCGGATTAAGCAGAAAAGGCAACGTTATGTATGCATACACCGGTTATTAGCCTCAAGCCCACTCATAAGTAAAATGATACTGCCATGCCTGAAAACATGTCAGTCAGCGTAACCACACAATTTTCCGGATACCCTTTTTCCCAAATCACCAAAGAAGAAACAGCTCAGTTGAATAACCTTACAGTAAGTTGTTAAAACGAAGGCGCTATAGAAAGTATAAATGCTTCCTGGCTCATGCAGGGAAAACTCCAATGTGATAGGGCTAAGACCATTTGGACATTCCCTTTGATTCTGACCTCAGTGTTCTGCGAGCTATTCACTCACAACAAGAGGATTAACCCGTTCACAGGTTAACAACTTGGAATTTATTACTAAATTTTATGATTTCTTTTGCTAGCAGGTGGCAAAACCAAAGTTTAGTTTGAAAGGTGATAGCCGATCAACATTTCCATCACTTGATTTCCATTTTTCAATTGTTATCGACCGCCGACAAATCTTTTTATCGTCCGATAATGACTGTCGTGAATGCTTCGCAGATTTAGAGGTTAAAATTTACCTTGTGTTAGGCAATTTAGTTAGTTATACAGCATCGCCAAGTATTTTAAATATTTTGAATTTAAAGGAAGGTATGAAAGCCAATTTATTTTAGATTATACACTTGTCTCAATAAGCCTGGGTGTTGTTGATGGCTTACCACGTAGGCTGAATAGCCCCAGAATTGCCCAAAATTAAAATGCTTTGTTTAAACTTTGCAACCGGTCATTAAGGGTTAAGGATAGCGATTGTGGTAACCTTTTCTCCTAATCTCAGTGTCGTTCCCTTAAAAAAGAAAAAGACAAAAACAAAACAAAAAAAGCCAGAAATCTGGAAATCTGCTAACATATGTATCTCAAGGTGTTTTTTTTTTTCATTTGAAAGCCGTTCAAAGCTGTGATGGCGGTTTGCCAATCGTTTTCATTTCATGAAAATAATTAAAATCCAAAGCTTTTCATCCTCATTTGTGATATGTTATTGCTCATTTTTAAACCAGCTGACAGAATTAATCTTGAAAACAGAGCTAACGAGTCTTTAAAAAATTGCCTGACTTGAAAGTGATTTTAAAAAGCTGTTGAATACAGCCCGTTTTCTCGACTGGTAACTGATTATTTGCAGGTCTCGACAAGCTCATGCAGTTATCCTGACATTTCCGGTATTTTATGATCGATTGCCAGGACAATTTTGATATTTTTCGTAAAATGATTGAGCAACTGATATCTTGCACACTTACGATGCAGATGTGCTTCCGGTATTTCCTGATCGATTACTAAGATACTTATAATGTTTTCTACAAATTGATTAGTTGCAGGCTTAACCAGTGACCTCACCACTCAAGCAGTTACGTTGTTATTGGCATCAACAGAGCATGTTGATGTTATAAAAATGTTGCCTCAAGCCTAAATATAGTGCTTCGTGCCCTTTTAAATCGGCCTTGAATGTTCCCCAGGGATTATACACACTTTTTCGTGCCCTTTGCGTAACCTTTACTTTTTTCCCAGTTGTTGAAGAGCTATACACCCAAATAAAACTGTTGATTCAGTGAACGTGTTTCTAAACACTGATCAGAGTGTTCAATCAGGACTCTGAACATTGATTGAAGAGTGTACAGTGATTTCTGATCCCAGTCTGTTTATACATTTATTTCATGTTCAGGGCCCGGGTTGAAAGGTGGGTAACGCTATCCACCTACTGATCCAGTGGTTTTGTTAACACTTATCCACTGGATAGCGATTTATCCGGTGGATAGCGTTATCCAGCCTTCAAACAACCGGGGCCAGTTTGAGCAATTAAACTTCGACAGGGTGACAAAACTGAGCAAAATTAACACTACCCGAAAATAACGGTGATAGCAAAGATCTGCAAGGCCTAGATGAGCAAGTAAAGAAATCCTAACATCAATGGACAATCTGAACAGAACTAGGATAAGGTTGTATAAATCATAGCGATACGGGCACCTTCGCAATTGAGGGGAGGGGGGAGGGGTAGTGACCTTCTTGCCCGAAAAATATATGCAAGGTCCGAACGTGAGTGTTGAATTCAGGATGCAAACACACTCAATAGTTACATGAAAAACAAAATCTTTCAGAATTATCACATATAATGGAACTGCTATAATTTCAAAACCAGTTATATTCAAAGCTTGCATACTCAATGACCTCTATCAACAGTCTCAATCTACTAAAATCTAAAACTTATTAAAGGAAGAAGATAGAAACTTTATTTACGAGTCTTGAAAATCATGACAACAACATCATTTTGTAATGTTTTCTCTCAAGTGTCGTTTCCCGAATCATGAGCGTTTTGCCCGAAAAATCACACAATTCCCGTAGCTGGGGGGAGGGGGCTCTGCAGCCCACCTCGCCTCTCCCCTCCCCAGCTCGTACGCCTATGGTAGCAATCATCACTGAATTTGCCGTTTACAGTGCAGTCATGTAACGTGGATTGCAGAGTCACCTCTTTTTCATTCCATCAGCTGACGTTAGCCGATCACAACAAAACAGATTTACAAGACATAACATGTGTTGTGATTGTTGTCTCCGAGTAGCGAAAAGCGAGAACATGCACTTGCTGAAA
>OZ026595.1:426800-429300 GCA_964020085.1 Micromussa lordhowensis
ACGAAGAATTAATGAAAATTATTCAAGCTGACTAGAAAAGCGAAACAACATAGGAGTGTTTTGAAGGATGTTTTATGTTCGTCTAAATTGTCTTATATATTAGCTTTAGCATACGTTTTATTTTGAATTTTTTTTCGCCGTTTTGACACGGAATCTCCCCATTTATTTATTTATTTCCACAGCTTTTCTTCTAATGTTTCTTTTTGCGTAGAGGCAGTGTTAAAAAAATTAAACAAGTAATATTGAGTCACGGAATGGTCCGTAACACTGCATTTGTGTCGCGAAAGAAATTATATGGGACTTGCTTTCGGTCAGGGTGAAACATTCCGGCTTTATGGTCTAAATAACATCGCCTGGTGACTAGGAAAACGGCTCCTAACGGAAAGTTAGTCATACTTGCTCTCCAGGAGAACTATATTCCTTTTTAAAAACGAAATTAGGTATTTTTTTCAGGCCTGTGTTATTTTCAAAATCTAACAAAATCGCCTCGTAAACCCTCTTTGTGATGTTGTTTCTCCATATCTCGTGCAAGAATGAAAATTAACGATAAGCAGCAGGTATCGACAAGCTACCCAGTATCTCATACATTCTCAATCATGGTAATGTTTCTTCGATTTCGTGACTAATTCCACACAAAATGTAAGGCTCGTTACGCCATCTGTGTTGCAGATGCCTTAATTGAATATAAAAAGCTGTAGATAAACAGTTTTCTACGTTTTACCCTGAGGTAAATATCTTTTCCGAATTTTTACACACCACACGAAAACGTCCCTTTGATAGTTGCTCATCGAGGTGCTGTTGCAAATTTGGTGCAGATGATTAAGAAGCATACGAATATCAATGACTACAGATATCAGTGATCACCGTTGTCGGTTGTATAGTAGTTTTGTTTTTGAAGTACTTTGTAGCTACAATAGCTCGTCATGTACATGACAGCCACGATTAAACGATAGCATGTGAAGGAATTTTAAAAAGAAATACTTAGTTAATGCGCAAAGATCTGTCGGTCAGTAGACATAATAGGCATAATAGATTGTACTGCGCATGTGCAATAGTTCGCGTCATGTTCTATACTTTCAAGCTCTGCTTTATTGGGTATACTTCTATATTTGACCGGCCTCAATAAATAAGCCTCGATAAATTCAAAGCAAAAGTTAAACTCATTTCAGTCATTCAGTCGTTCTACAGCAAATTACCTTGGCGCTACCGTCACAAAGACGCTCGCCAATAAGAAGTGCAACATTGTTGAACGACAAGACTCAGTGAAATTTTTCCATATCGGTTCTGGATGGAGTTTAACTACATACTACTACGAATCCTTATCGGGCCCATGAGGACTCTTGAGGCCGGAGTTTAACTACATGATAACTGCAAATTAGTCAAAATCAACTTAACTTTCAGCCGAGGAATGACGCATTATTTATCCGAGATCCGAGATCTGCCAAATTCACTGATAGCTGAGACATGCATGGCCTGAAATGCGTGCGCTGTTATTCCAGAATCAATCCGCTCCCCGTGCACCAGCGTACGTACTGTCCCTGCAAAATGCATCCTATGCGTGGACACGACTGGACCCCTCCCCGCTTCACCCTTCCCCCCTCCTAGAGTGTGCAAACCTCAGTCTACCCATGTCTCTAAAATACAGCAGAACCCCGGTAACTCGAACTCGGATAACTCAGGGGCACCCAACGAGAAACTTCGATGAAATATCTGTTCGGGAGAGTCCACTCGTTCTAAGACTTTCGGATAATGTATTGACAAAGAGCTACTGATTTCTTAACTAAAACATCAGCTAAAAGATTCGAAACCAGAATAAATCCACGGGAAAATAGTCTCTTAAATTTTAGGAAGGGATGTGTTTGCAATTTTTGGCTCTTAATAAGGTCGCCTAGCATTTTCGGATAAGCAAAAAGTTCGCGGAGAAGTTCTTCGAAGGTAACGTTCAGCTAGCAATTTCTGAAATGAAGATTTAATTTCCTAACATTTTCGGGCACTTCAATTTTCAGCTAAGAAATCCGAACGGATCAAATTTTTCTAGGTGATCAAAACAACTCTTTAAACAGTATTTAAACATAACAAGGAGCCTAGAAATATCCCTCAAAGGATTTTTTACTTCATTTGCTCGTTGGGTGCCCCTGATAACTCGACTGGGCTCCCCCGCTAACTCGAACTAACTCCCATTTCCCTTGGATTTGACCCCAATGTTCAGTCATTTTAACTCGGTTAGCTCGAACTCGAATAACTCGAATTCCCCTCTAACGCGAACTAAATTTCGTTCCCCTTGATCAAAATTTACTCTGATAGCTCGAATTCTGGTTCATGTAACTTACCACGGATGTCATCCCATTAGCAAAACTAACACTACAGCAATTTTATTTTAATTAGTGCAGCCGACCGTGAACATATTTGATAGTGATTTCCCGATCTTATGAATCTTACTGGTACAGTTTCTGACGAGATAAGTTTTATTTGCACTGTACTCTGTACTAAAGTGCTGAAA
>OZ026595.1:434300-444300 GCA_964020085.1 Micromussa lordhowensis
AGTATTTAATATAGTCTAGCGCGATGAAGTGAATTTTGAATATTTTCTCTTAACTTTTTAATTGCCGAGCTATGATGGATCCTTGGCGAATTTTCTCTTATTTTACTTATGACCTTTCATCAGAAAACCTACTACTTAAAAAAATTTGAATGCAATGCTTTGTATAACTGACAGATAAAGTAGGAAAACGTTTATTTAACTTATGATATTGCCTCAGGAAACCTACTAATTAAAAAAATTTGAATACATTGCTTTGTATAATTGGCAGATAAAGTAGCACTAATGGACAGCATATAAAATAACGTGAAGCTTTCTCAGGTTTGAGTCAAATTAACTCGAAAGCTAACAAAACGTAACAAATGAAACGGAAACCGTGTTATTTCTCTATATCTTGTGTGCAAAAATGAAAACACTGTTGTTTTCCTTTCCTCTTTGACGAGGAGCAGCAGGTATCGACAAGCTTCCATTATACTTTTTCATGACAATATCATTCCACATAAAAGTTATAAGGCTCCTAAACCATCAGAATTACAGATGACTTAATCGATTATAAGAATCTATGCACAAACATATTTTACTTTTTATATTGAGATGAATCTTCCGTCTTTTTGCCGATTTTCACTCACCGAATGGAAATGATATTTTAATTGCTCATCGAATCGCTGATGCAAATTGAAGGCAAATGATGGTTATTGCAGTTCTGTATTTGAAGTACTTTGTAGGTATATTTACACATTGTCAGCTCGTCGTGTGCATTACAGCCTGTCAGTTTAGATTTACATGATGTAATTGTTGATTCAACTATCCTTTTAATTCTCACATTGTCACGTTTCATTCCGTTATTACTAGCATAATTAGCATTTTTTCCTACTTATAAATTCAACTTCTAACCCTTTATACATTAATTACTGAAGATGACAAAAGTTTCTGTCGAAACATGTCTTGTAAACTTAAAAGTGTTGTCGTTTTCTTTAAAGTTCTGACTTGTCTGCTAATATCAAAGATAGCAAAAAAATCTTGTAATTGAAGAGCTAGCCCCAATAGTTAATTGTTTGAAAAGTTAGACCATTTTTTAGTAAAAGAAAATAGTCGTAACCGCAATGTATTTTTCGAATTGATTTTTTTCATTAACGAGGGTTATAAAATCTGTGAACTGGAGTCTTTTTTTTTTGTTTTGTCTTTTACTTCGTTAATGTAAAGAAAATATTTTCTAATTATGATCAGATGATTTAGAAAAAAAAGTTACTGCATTGAAATTTCGTTTTGTTACAGTTTACGTAATTTATTGAAAGTAACCTGAAAGCTAGAAAGCTGTTTTTAACAAATCCTCACTTAAAAGAATGAAAAGTCAATTTGAGCTCTTCAGCTCGTCCTGTGCATGTTGTAGCTGGCCGCTCATCTCCGTATTCCTCGTCTGAGGTGATGACAGCAAGAACGACACCATTTGAGTCGTCTTCAGAGTCAGGGGCATCACTCTTGTACTCATCATGAGTTTCTTCTCCCTCACTGCTTTCACCACTGCTGTCTAGTTGACCTTGTTCACTGCTGCCTACCACTTCGGCTTGACCAGTTCTGAGAGTGTCCATCTGCAAGAAGTGCATGTACCATAATTGTCTTCACTTCGTCATTCTTGCTGCTCTTCTGATGCTGTTTTAATAGTCCATGATGCTTGAAGTATTTGTTCTGGCGGCATCTTAGTCACTCAAATTAGCCCAATGACAATCTTCATAGGAATTTTCTCTTGCCTCCCTTCTTTCCCTTGCCCTTTCCTCCAGTCTCTTCTTTCTTTTTTTTAACTCTATGACCTCAAGATGCTGGAGATAGTCAACTACAAACTTTGGTTTCGCAATGAATTTGTCTCCAAATCTAGCTACGCTCTGTGGGACAGACAAAACTACGCTACCACTGGCATGTGCCTTCTTTTCCTCCCTCCATGGCAATCCCAGAATGCTAACACGGGATGTAGCATTCATCGCTCACCTACTGCAATCAATCTACTTCAGCAACGCGGCAGGAAGCAGGCTGATTACCAACCTGTAGCCAGAAGTAAGAAACACTATGTATTGCTTCCTGCATCCTGAATATTATAGCTCAAACGTCGGAAGCACAAACAAGGAGGAAGAACAAAGCGACGAAGAAGAGGAAGAAGAGAAAGATAACGAAGAAGAACAGGAGGAACAAGAGGAACATAGCGATGACGAGATCGAAAAGAACGTCGAAAGTGAGGAAGGGGACTCCTCGTATTAGTTTCATGCCCCTCCCATTAAACCTCTCAGAGAAGAGCCCTGGTAACAAGCTCGGTTAATTATATGCGCTTGACAACATTTTAATGAATGAAAAGAAAGTTGTCACTATTCAAGACTGTTATTATGGTACGTTCACTGCCATTATAGAATAAAAAAGCTGTTGAGAAGTTTTCTTGTTACCATAGAACTGTTTAAACATATTTGTTATAAATAAAAGATTGCAATTTTTCTTAAATTTGTAAACATTTCTTATAATATTTTTAATCTATTGTTTTCTTCCGACGCCCTCCTTTCCTTCTTTTTTTTTCGGCTGCCCCCCCCCCCTTTCAGGCCAATTTTTTTCGAGTGCCCGCCCCCCCGAAATCCCCCCAGCCCCCCCTCTCTCATAAAAAAATGAAGAGTCCCTTAGGCCGTCGAGTGCTCGAGATTGGCAAATTCTGGAGACCCGGTAAAATTCCTTTCTTATTTCGTCTACTCCTTTCGGGAAGTCATCAGCCACACCAAAACTTTTCCCTCTTGGCAGGTGCTTGATGTGCAATTTGATTTGTTGTTTTATCCTTTTGTCGCGTATTCGGGTTGGGATTCTGTGAACTCTCTCGAATTCAACTTCGTCAAGGTGAGTCTTTGAGATTTTCATTTCTTTGTGAATAAACTTTCTCACAACTGCTTCTGTATCTTCTAGTAAAGACTCAATGAAATTGTTGCCAGTTAATATTACTTGGTCTTTATTTCTCCGGTTGGGAAGAGTTCATTTCATAGAAAACTGATTAATTATCACCACAGCGGTTCTGGATGGAGTTTAACTGCACGATAACTGCAAAATACTCAAAATCAATTTAACTTTCAGCCGAGGGATGACGCATTATTTAACTGATAGCTGAGATCCGAGATCTGCCAAATTCACTGATAGCTGAGAAATGAAGGCTTGAAATGCTAACTGAAGTCAAAAATCCAACACCCCAATCTAGACCCTCGAAGCAATTTGCTTAATAAAGTGCAAAATTGAACGGAAGAAAGACTAGGACTTTATTGTTTAAAGTACATTTACCTTGCAATAATCACAAAATATAAAAACACAGTTACCTTGCCCTATGATACATTGCTTTCAGTACTTTAGTAATTACAGTACACTTCTTTTGAAATATGTATTTCCATTACTATACTTAAGACACCTTTACATACGGTATATTTACGTTGCCTACTTAAGATATACAAAAGCGCAATTAAGTTCTGAGTTCTGAACTAAGTTTTGATGCATTGGAATAGTTTAAGCCCGTAACCAATGTGGAGCCTTAAACCGGCACTATTTTTACCGTTTCATTGCAGAGTCATTTGGCATGGCAATCCAGCGAAAATTACGACGTACCCTTCCACTCCGGTAGATTGTGTGCGGGAAGAAGGAAGTAGGTAGCATCAGGAAGAAGGGACAGAGTTAGATGCTCGCCTTGCTGCCTATCTCGACACCCTCCCTACTTGGTGCTGGCCTAATGGCCACTGGGACGTATTCAGGATCGAGCGAGTGACTCAAGCTCTAGCTGTGGCCACTCATGTGTTATGTAATTTGTTGCGCGGACATGTTGCAGCAACAGTTTTTGCGAAAGAGTTATGTTGTGTCTCCGTAACCGTGTTGCATAAAATTCAGCTGGTTTGTATACGTAATGGAGCACGGAATAAACGAGCTGAATTTCCAAAGTCCCAGCGCGTGCGCTCCTCTTCCAAAATCAATCCGCTCCCTGTGCGCCGGCTTACGTAATGTCCCTGCAAAATGCATGCTATGCGTAAACACGACGGGACCTCCCCCCGCTTCACCCCTCCCCGTAGGGTGTGCAAACCTTAATTTATGCGGTGCCTCAGTCTACCCATGTCTCTAAATACAGTAGAACCCCGGTAAGTCGAACTCCCCCGCTAACTCGAACTAAGATCCGATTCCTCTGGATTTGTCCCCAATTTTCAGTCATTTTAACTCGGCTTACTCGAACTCGGATAACTCGAAATTATCGCTAGCTCGAAGTAAATTTAGTTTCCCTTGAGTGAGTTACATGAACCAGAATTCGAGTTATCGGGGTAAATTTTGATCAAGGGAAACGAAATTTAGTTCGAGTTAGAGAGGAATTCGAGTTATCCGAGTTCGAGTTAACCGAGTTAAAATGACTGAAAATTGGGGTCAAATCCAAAGCAATCGGGACTTAGTTCGAGTTAGCAGGGGAGTTCGAGTTACCGGGGTTCTACTGTAGGTACCAGGGAAACAAAATAATGACCCTGCAATGGACTATCATCCCATTCAGGGAGGGGGGGGGGGGGGGAGTAGCAACATTTATGCTAGAAAAAAACAGGTTTATCTCACCCCCTCCCTCTACCGAAAGATTCCTTAAGATAAGAGAGCAGCATGCATGCAGGCAATCAATCCAGACAATCATCAAACCACTCAGAATGCAGCTTGTGTAAAACGAAAAGGGAGTGGCGACAAGTGCAAAGGAAGGCACGCAAACAAGAAAGTGAGCTAAGAAAGAAATCTTCCCTCCGTATGTTTACAGGTCAGTATCAGTGATGAAGGAGATAAACTAAGGAGCATCTTGTAAGAAATCTTGTAGCTCCCATGTAAGCACTTACCGGGAGACACTCCCCGAGACTTGTATAATACAAACCCAGGCCTCTGACCAAGGCAAGTGGTCTTCCTTAACAACGTGTAACGCATTCTGAACTAATGTTATAAATAATGTACAAAATGAATGAACAGTTTGCTACAGTTAAACTGATACAAAATAACGATCCAAAATACTAAGCTAGACCAGCCTTTGCTACCTAAAAAGAGTTTTGTTATTTATTGCCTTTCTTTTACCAGCCGAATCACCTTTCGGGTTTTCTGCGAGTCTAAATAAACAATTGTTCTCGTGCCGGAATAATGTGGGATGACCCGGAGTCCAGAGATTTAGGATTTAATTTTAACTTTCATCTCTGTGCGCTTCAGAGAATAGTGCAAACCTCTGAACGCAGCCCAGTTGACGCCATCGGCATAAGAAGAATGTGAACCATTAAGATACAAGCCGTTGAGATTGGAGTTATGGCAATGTTTGTACCACCAGGCTCCTTTGAACGTTTGTGAGCACCTGCGACTGCCGTCATGGTCATTGTCGTTATCTTTCGTAGAAAACTGCATGCCACTAAAGAAAAATGACAGATTGGTTCTTTGATATATCATGAACCGCAGGACACTTGGCAAAATTCGCAAGGAGATACTAGGCGACCATCAAAGACAAAGAAACAAACAACCAAACAGACAAACAAACAAACAAGCAAGCAAGCAACCAACCAAAAAGCCAACCAACCAGCCAAACAAACAAACAAACAAAAAACTAACCAAATAAACAACTAACCAAACAAACAAACAACCAATCAAACAAACAAACAAACAACCAGCCAAAAAACAAACAACCAGCCAAACAGACAAACAAACAAACAAACAACCAATCAAACAAAGAAACAAACAACCGAAAAAAAACAACCAGCCAAACAAACAAACAACCAAACAAATAAGCAACCAAACAACAAGCAAACAATCAAACAAACATACAAACAACTAAACAAACAAGCAATCTACCAACCAAACAAACAAACAAACAAGCAACCAATCAACCAACCACAATAACATACAAACAACCAAACAAACAACCAACCAACCAAACAAACAAACAACTAAAGAAACAACCAAACAAACAACCAAACAAACAACCAACCAACCAAACAAACAACCAAACATCCAAACAAACAAAGAAACAAACAACCAAACAAATCACCAACGAAGATCAAAAGAGGGTTACACTGAGCCGTTTTTGAATTATAAGAACTTATTATTGACCTGTCAAAGTATTACTGCTGGAAGAGGCTGGAAACTGCCAAGTGTACAGTCGCCGAAAACGAATGATTTACGAACGAATAATACGTAAACTGCTTTTTACTCTTACTTATGAACTTCCATCATTGCCACTGTATTCTCCAATCGAAAGCCGGTACTTATCTGCCTCGTCTGCCACCTTAAAAGTCGTGTACTCAGCGTATGCTTTGTTTCTATCAAAGTCTTCCAGGTTAACTCTCAATATAACGTCATCAGTGGCTGTCAAACGGTGAAGATTGTCATTTCCAAGCCAGAACTCGCCGTTCAGATCTCCAAAGCCGTTTTTATAGGATTCCCAATCAAGATAGAAGTCAACAGAGCCGTCTAAACGTCTCTGAAAAACTGTCCAGCCTCCACCGTCCGTGGTCATGTCACACAACACTTGTATTGGCTTGCCGCCATCTGGATTGATTGTGTACTTGCCACTGGATGTGAAACCAATTTCAAGGAGTTTGGCACAGCTCATGACGAGCTCTGTTGAAGTAAGAAATAAATTATCTTATTTCCTTATTCAAAAATTGTATTCCTGTATGTCAAATGTTCTTACGTACTGCAAGGCGTTCCAATGAAGCCATCATTGCACTTGCATTGCACAGTGTCATCTTGATAGTTAGGGATGCAGATTTCTTTGTCACCACAAGGAGAGCTGTCCGTCTCACAGGAACTCTGTGTGAAATAATTTTTGATATTTTAGTCTTGCCCCAATTGATCGATGTATATTATTATTATGTTCCTAGAAAACTGGTCTTCAGGTATTTTCTGATTGGTGGACCCACCTATGGATTCGAACACCCTGCTCGAAGCTCAGTTTCCCTTTTAAGCGAAATAAAGATATAGCACGATACTGTTTAATATGCATTTCATTTTGTTCAATTCATCTTAAGGACAAAGGGTCTTAGGAATCCTGAAAGACCATGCATTCATGCTTGTAAAATTTAAAATTTTAACTTTACCTGGCGTCCTTTGTAAATGAACTCTTTATCCTCTGCGAAGTTTGCAAAACCAACAAATCGATCCGAGTTGCTCAGTTGACACATGAATCTTTTAGCATTTTTCTTTTTAGTATTTGTGCCATTGGTGGGTCCAAAGTTGTACGACTGACATGTCTCTTCACGGACACACGCAACCTGACATGAACGTTCCGAATCCACTTCTATTTCCTTGATCACATTTCCATTGAGCTTATATCCCGCTATCGCTTTTGCGAAGTTCACAGCTCTCAAGTCTGGCTGTGAAATACGGCTAATGCCATACACAGTCGTGCAGACAAGAGTTAACATCCAGAGATGCATGTTCTATCTGCACAGGAAGGTTTGGTAAAGTGCAATAAAGTGTAAATTTTTAAATTAAAGTGGAATAAGGGCGTAAACAGTTTACTAAGTGACAGCAGGTGCATTGGAAGTGTTTCAGTAAAATCACTTAGGAACACGACACTATTCATTTGAGAACTGGTTTACTGTATGTTATAAATGGAAGGTATTCTTACCTTTGAATGAAGTTTTCTAAATTTTTTCTTAGTTGTAAAATTCTCATTTTCCAGTATTTAATATAGTCTAGCGCGATGAAGTGAATGTTGAATATTTTCTCTTAACTTTTTAATTGCCGAGCTAATGGAAACCTTGGCGAATTTTCTCTTATTTTACTTATGATCGATTGCTTCAGAAAACCTACTACTTAAATAAATTTGAATACAATTCTTTGTATAACTGTCAGGTTGTGAAGGAAAACGTTTATTCAACTTATGATATTGCTTCAGAAAACCTACTAATTAACAAAATTTGAATACATTGCTTTGTATAACTGCCAGATAAAGTAGCACTAATGGACAGCATATAAAATAACGTGAAGCTTTCTCAGGTTTGAGTCAATTTCACTCGAAAGCTAACAAAACGTAACAAATAAGAATGAAAACACTCTTGTTTTCCTTTCCTCTTTGACGAGGAGCAGCAGGTATCGACAAGCTTCCATTGTACCTTTTCATGACAATATCACTCCACATAAAAGTTAAGGCTCCTAAACCATCAGGATTACAGATGACTTAATCGATTATAAGAATCTGTGCACAAACATATTTTACTTTTTATATTGAGATGAATCTTCCGTCTTTTTGCCGATTTTCACTCACCGAATGGAAATGATATTTTAATTGCTCATCGAATCGCTGATGCAAATTGAAGGCAAATGATGGCTATTGCAGTTCTGTATTTGAAGTACTTTGTAGGTATATTTACACATTGTCAGCTCGTCGTGTGCATTACAGCCTGTCAGTTTAGATTTACATGATGCAATTGTTAATTCAACTATCCTTTTAATTCTCACATTGTCACGTTTCATTCCGTTATTACTAGCATAATTAGCATTTTTTCCTACTTATAAATTCAACTTCTAACCCTTTATACATTAATTACTGAAGATGACAAAAGTTTCTGTCGAAACATGTCTTGTAAACTTAAAAGTGTTGTCGTTTTCTTTAAAGTTCTGACTTGTCTGCTAATATCAAAGATAGCAAAAAAATCTTGTAATTGAAGAGCTAGCCCCAATAGTTAATTGTTTGAAAAGTTAGACCATTTTTTAGTAAAAGAAAATAGTCGTAACCGCAATGTATTTTTCGAATTGATTTTTTTCATTAACGAGGGTTATAAAATCTGTGAACTGGAGTCTTTTTTTTTTGTTTTGTCTTTTACTTCGTTAATGTAAAGAAAATATTTTCTAATTATGATCAGATGATTTAGAAAAAAAAGTTACTGCATTGAAATTTCGTTTTGTTACAGTTTACGTAATTTATTGAAAGTAACCTGAAAGCTAGAAAGCTGTTTTTAACAAATCCTCACTTAAAAGAATGAAAAGTCAATTTGAGCTCTTCAGCTCGTCCTGTGCATGTTGTAGCTGGCCGCTCATCTCCGTATTCCTCGTCTGAGGTGATGACAGCAAGAACGACACCATTTGAGTCGTCTTCAGAGTCAGGGGCATCACTCTTGTACTCATCATGAGTTTCTTCTCCCTCACTGCTTTCACCACTGCTGTCTAGTTGACCTTGTTCACTGCTGCCTACCACTTCGGCTTGACCAGTTCTGAGAGTGTCCATCTGCAAGAAGTGCATGTACCATAATTGTCTTCACTTCGTCATTCTTGCTGCTCTTCTGATGCTGTTTTAATAGTCCATGATGCTTGAAGTATTTGTTCTGGCGGCATCTTAGTCACTCAAATTAGCCCAATGACAATCTTCATAGGAATTTTCTCTTGCCTCCCTTCTTTCCCTTGCCCTTTCCTCCAGTCTCTTCTTTCTTTTTTTTAACTCTATGACCTCAAGATGCTGGAGATAGTCAACTACAAACTTTGGTTTCGCAATGAATTTGTCTCCAAATCTAGCTACGCTCTGTGGGACAGACAAAACTACGCTACCACTGGCATGTGCCTTCTTTTCCTCCCTCCATGGCAATCCCAGAATGCTAACACGGGATGTAGCATTCATCGCTCACCTACTGCAATCAATCTACTTCAGCAACGCGGCAGGAAGCAGGCTGATTACCAACCTGTAGCCAGAAGTAAGAAACACTATGTATTGCTTCCTGCATCCTGAATATTATAGCTCAAACGTCGGAAGCACAAACAAGGAGGAAGAACAAAGCGACGAAGAAGAGGAAGAAGAGAAAGATAACGAAGAAGAACAGGAGGAACAAGAGGAACATAGCGATGACGAGATCGAAAAGAACGTCGAAAGTGAGGAAGGGGACTCCTCGTATTAGTTTCATGCCCCTCCCATTAAACCTCTCAGAGAAGAGCCCTGGTAACAAGCTCGGTTAATTATATGCGCTTGACAACATTTTAATGAATGAAAAGAAAGTTGTCACTATTCAAGACT
>OZ026595.1:449300-451800 GCA_964020085.1 Micromussa lordhowensis
CACGACGGGACCTCCCCCCGCTTCACCCCTCCCCGTAGGGTGTGCAAACCTTAATTTATGCGGTGCCTCAGTCTACCCATGTCTCTAAATACAGTAGAAGCCCGGTAACTCGAACTCCCCCGCTAACTCGAACTAAGTTCCGATTCCTTTGGATTTGTCCCCAATTTTCAGTCATTTTAACTCGATTAACTCGAACTCGGATTACTTGAAATTATCGCTAGCTCGAAGTAAATTTAGTTTCCCTTGAGTGAGTTACATGAACCAGATAAGCAAGCATAAGCAAGGAATGCAATTGGTCAGGATTATTCCATCGCTAAAACAAAGCTAAAAATTATTCAAAACCATCTTGCCAAACATTGGAATAGATGTACTTGCATCGGTCTGGTTTAAAGTTTGTTTCGGTTGTTTGTTCAGGCATTACTGTGCTTTGGTGCAGTGTGGTTGTTCACTCCGCCTTTCTTTCGTGTACGTGCTGATGTTCTGGACATCTAAGAACACACATTAAACAATTTTAAATCATCTCGCCAAACAGCAGAATGGATGTACTTGCATTGGTCGGACTCGTTTGTTTCGGTTGTTTGTTCAGGCATTACTGTGTTTCGGTGCAGTGTGATTGTTCACTTCGCCGTTCTTTCGTGTACGTGCTGGTGCTCTTGACATCTGAGAACACACATAAAAATAAAAACCGAAATATTAAAACCAAAAATCCCGAGATTTCAAGGTTTTAATATATAAAATGGCATACCCAACGCGTTGGAACTACTCCATCGCTAATGAACAAAAACAAATCGAGTTATCGGGGTAAAGTTTGATCAAGGGAAACGAGATTTAGTTCGAGTTAGAGAGGAATTCGAGTTATCCGAGCTCGAGTTAACCGAGTTAAAATGACTGAAAATTGGGGTCAAACCCAAAGGAATCGGGATTTAGTTCGAGTTAGCAGGGAGTTCGAGTTACCGGGGTTCTACTGTAGGTACCAGGGAAACAAAATAATAACCCTGCAATGGGTCATCTCATTCAGGGAGGGGGGGGGGGGGAGTAGCAACATTCATGCTAGAAAAAACAGGTTTATCTCACCCCCTCCCTCTACCGTAAGATTCCTTAAGAGAAGAGACCAGCATGCATGCAGGCAATCAATCCAGACACTCATCAAACCACTCAGAATGCAGCTTCTGTAAAACGAAAAGGGAGTGGCGACAAGTGCAAAGGAAGGCACGCAAACAAGAAAGTGAGCTAAGAAAGAAATCTTCCCTCCGCATGTTTACAGGTCAGTATCAGCGATGAAGGAGATAAACTAAGGAGCGTCTTGTAACAAATCTTGTAGCTCCCATGTAAGCACTTACCGGGAGACACTCCCCGAGACTTGTATAATACAAACCCAGGCCTCTGACCAAGGGAATCGGTCTTCCTTAACAACGTGTAACGCATTCTGAACTAATGTTATAAATAATGTACAAAATAAATGAAACAGTTTGCTACAGTTTAAAATACAAAATAACTATCCGAAATACTAAGCTAGACCAGCCTTTGCTACCTAAAGAGAGTTTTGTTATTGATTGCCTTTCTTTTACCAGCCGAATCACCTTTCGGGTTTTCTGCGAGTCTAAATAAACAATTGTCCTTGTGCCGGAATAATGTGGGATGACCCGGAGTCCAGAGATTTAGGATTTAATTTTAACTTTCATCTCTGTGCGTTTCAGAGAATAGTGGTAACCTCTGAACCCAGCCCAGTTGACGCCATTGGCATAAGAAGAATGTAAACCATTAAGATACAAGCCATTAAGATTGGAGTTATGGCAACGATTGTACCACCAGGCTCCTTTGTACGTTTGTGAGCAGCTGCGACTGCCGTCGTGGTCATTGTCGTTATATTTCGTAGAAAACTGCATGCCACTAAAAGAAAAATGACAGATTGGTTCTTTGATATATCATGAGCCACAGCACACTTGGAAATAATGTGAAATTCACAAGGAGATACTAGGTGACTATCTAAGACAAACAAACAAACAACCAAACAGACAAACAAACAAACATACAGACAACCAAGTCTATAACTTGGTCTCTTTTTCTCCTAAAGGCATCAAACTTGGTCAAATGACTACTCTTCACGTGATCTTCCATGTGATTGTGTCAGTTTATCGATTGGTTGAAATTTGAAACTCGCCTCAGTTTCCTGCGCAATTTCAGAATGGTCTATTGAGCTGTCAAAGTATAAGTAATAGTAATTGGACCGAGTGGAGTACAATTCAGGGAGTAATCGAGCGAGTAATTTCAAAATCGGACGAGAGCGAAGCGCGAGGCCGATTTGAAATTACGAGCACGATTACTCCCTGAATTGTACGACACGAGGTCCACTTACTAATTAATCGTATCTATAACAAATTTCGAAATTAAAAATGTCTTTTGAGAACTTCTTTTGAACGAAAACGTCTGTAGCGCTTTTCCTAAGTTTTGAAAACTGTAGAAAACTGAGCTAAGGAAACCATTAAAGCGCATGTAATTG
>OZ026595.1:459300-471800 GCA_964020085.1 Micromussa lordhowensis
GGTTAACATCGGTTTACAACGGTTAACGACTGTTCAGAATAAAACAATAGACTGTATGTTGTTTTTCTTTATGAATGCTGTTAACCGTTGTTAACCGTTGTTAATCGTTGAAATGACTTTGTTTCAGTTTGTTAATCGTTTAATCTTCGTATTTAAGCATTTTCATAGTCTTTTGCTGATTTACTACTAGACGAGTTTTAAAATTAAGAGCAGGCGTTTTTGTAACGGAAAAATTCACACTGTCCAGGCAACCAGGTACTATACAGTCTTTATTTACGGTCAGTTTGTCACTCGCGTGACGTGGTTTGGCACGATAAAGCCATGGTTTTATCTCTCAATTTATTGTTTCTACTAATTGGCCAACTATTGGCTAGTATTTTGTTCTCTGTCCCTTAGAAAATAGAACTAGAGAAATCCGATTATCCATTGATTCTATGATTTTGTCAACTACATCAACTGGCATGTTCTTAATTGTTTTAGTGACACGCTCACTGAATTCTTCATAAGTTTCGCGTGTAATATTTACCTCAAGAGCTTGCTTATCCAGGTCTACTTTAGCTGCATGAAAAAAAAAATTTCAATACAATGAATGTCACCGCTCCTTGGGGGAAGTTTCAACTGCTTTGCTTTTTTGTCACGTAGCGCGCGACGTGCTAGCGCGCTATTTTGGACAGGACAGTTGTCCTGTACAAACAATCTTGACCCATTTTTGTTCGCTAGTCTAAACATGTTGTCAAAATTATCCTGTACAAATTTGGCAAAGTACGCGCCGTCTAGTTTATTATACTGATGACACACAATAGCACCTTTGCCGTAGCTAATAGCCACATTAACTTTCACAACTTTTCCACCGCTTCCCACTTTTGCCCCCCTTTGAAGTGCAGCCGCGCATAAGACCCTCACACTTCTTGCGCCAAATACGGCCGTGAGGCGCACTGGCTTGATCTGCTGGGTTCCTTTTATACCAAAAACTGACGCAATCTAAATAAAAAGCTGCATTGTCTTTCCACACATCCTTTGGGTAGTCTTTTCTGATATTTTTGGCGAATTTTAAGCGTTCTTTTAAGTCCTTTTCTGACAGAAGGCCCTTTTTCCTTGCTTGGAGGAAATAGTAACCTTCCCTTTGAAGGAATCGCCTGATTGTTCTGTTGCTCACATGTTTTGGGCTTATCCCAGCTCTCGCCATTAGCCTAATGGATGTAAAATTACCCTCTTCGTGTCTCAAACTGGACAAAGTTCGCAGAATGCGGCGTTCCTCTCGCAAGCTCAGTTTACGTGGCCTTCCTCCAAAATCTCTGCTCCACTCCTTCCTTTGATCGCGGTCAATTATCTTGTCCTTTTTTATCCTGTACACCGTGGCTTGTGAAACACGGCATTGTCGAGCTATATCCTTGATCGAGAATTTCTTTCCTTGTGTTAAATACTTAATATAAGCCCTTTTGGACGGGTTGATTTCACCATTAAACACCATGATTTTTTTCTCGTGTAGGTAGAAAGCCGTTAAATAAAGCGGCTTATTATGGACGTCACAATTGACGCGTTGTAACTGCTTAATTGGCGTTTCGGTTAATTTATCAGAAAGCTCATTGAAAGAGCAATAACTGGGCCAAAAATCACTATCTTCCGAACTTCCATTGCGAAGACCCAGTAATTTGAATAATTAACCATCTCAGACATGTCTAGGGGTGTTTTTCTGCATTCTTTAACTGTGATGTCAATTACTGCGAGTCATTGTCATTTTTTTAGGTGAAATGCATGAACCGCATTGTTACTGAATACTATTCATTTCTGTGGAATGTTCAGAACAAGTTTTGGGCTGAAAAATGAAGTTGTCTCTTACATTACACGAGGTGTGTAATGCATTTTTCTCAGTCACGTTACCATTGGTGCATTTTAAGACAACTTGCTCGTCTCTAAACGCTTTACTTGCTAGAGTATCGACATTCTCTCGTAATCGCCGATGTAAATGGAACTCTTACGATCTTATAATAGCGACGAAACAACAACGACAATCTTATAATACGACGGATACAATCTTATAAAACGACGATCTTATAATAGCAACGGGAACAACAACGACAACTCCCATCATGTGCTAGGTGTTTTGCAGAGCTTATTTTGCCCTCAGAAACATAGTGGCTTGGTCGTAGACGGTTAACTTAATAAAGAAAACCCAACAGAGAGAAAACACCACGGTTAACATCGGTTTACAACGGTTAACGACTGTTCAGAATAAAACAATAGACTGTATGTTGTTTTTCTTTATGAATGCTGTTAACCGTTGTTAACCGTTGTTAATCGTTGAAATGACTTTGTTTCAGTTTGTTAATCGTTTAATCTTCGTATTTAAGCATTTTCATAGTCTTTTGCTGATTTACTACTAGACGAGTTTTAAAATTAAGAGCAGGCGTTTTTGTAACGGAAAAATTCACACTGTCCAGGCAACCAGGTACTATACAGTCTTTATTTACGGTCAGTTTGTCACTCGCGTGACGTGGTTTGGCACGATAAAGCCATGGTTTTATCTCTCAATTTATTGTTTCTACTAATTGGCCAACTATTGGCTAGTATTTTGTTCTCTGTCCCTTAGAAAATAGAACTAGAGAAATCCGATTATCCATTGATTCTATGATTTTGTCAACTACATCAACTGGCATGTTCTTAATTGTTTTAGTGACACGCTCACTGAATTCTTCATAAGTTTCGCGTGTAATATTTACCTCAAGAGCTTGCTTATCCAGGTCTACTTTAGCTGCATGAAAAAAAAAATTTCAATACAATGAATGTCACCGCTCCTTGGGGGAAGTTTCAACTGCTTTGCTTTTTTGTCACGTAGCGCGCGACGTGCTAGCGCGCTATTTTGGACAGGACAGTTGTCCTGTACAAACAATCTTGACCCATTTTTGTTCGCTAGTCTAAACATGTTGTCAAAATTATCCTGTACAAATTTGGCAAAGTACGCGCCGTCTAGTTTATTATACTGATGACACACAATAGCACCTTTGCCGTAGCTAATAGCCACATTAACTTTCACAACTTTTCCACCGCTTCCCACTTTGCCCCCCTTTGAAGTGCAGCCGCGCATAAGACCCTCACACTTCTTGCGCCAAATACGGCCGTGAGGCGCACTGGCTTGATCTGCTGGGTTCCTTTTATACCAAAAACTGACGCAATCTAAATAAAAAGCTGCATTGTTCTTTCCTTTGATCGCGGTCAATTATCTTGTCCTTTTTTATCCTGCACACCGTGGCTTGTGAAACACGGCATTGTCGAGCTATATCCTTGATCGAGAATTTCTTTCCTTGTGTTAAATACTTAATATAAGCCCTTTTGGACGGGTTGATTTCACCATTAAACACCATGATTTTTTTCTCGTGTAGGTAGAAAGCCGTTAAATAAAGCGGCTTATTATGGACGTCACAATTGACGCGTTGTAACTGCTTAATTGGCGTTTCGGTTAATTTATCAGAAAGCTCATTGAAAGAGCAATAACTGGGCCAAAAATCACTATCTTCCGAACTTCCATTGCGAAGACCCAGTAATTTGAATAATTAACCATCTCAGACAACCCCGGACAAAACTGTTGAGACATTTCAATCATAGTTAATGGAGGGAGACTGGTTATGAAAGCCGGCGGACTTCAAACGATTAGAACAATAGGCACGCTCGGAGGTTGAAGGTACACGTCACGTGATCGCGAAGGTGCACACATTCAAAACAAAATGGCGGATGGAGGAGACGTTCCCAAATTCTAAATAGATAGCAGAATTGTTGTTGTTGTTGTTGTTGTTGTTAATGGTCAGTTCTGATGGCGGGGATTATATTTGTGGCTTTGACCCAGTCATGTAAATTGTTAGAAAACAAAATGTCGGCGGAGATTGTTGACTCCAGGTAAAACTTTTAGTTTCATCTTGGGGGTTTTTAACTCTCCATATGTCTACAAGATCTAATTGACTTTGGACATCGTTGATGAATTTTACCACAGATTTCCTAGGCGTCATTATGCCACCTTTTTTGTCCAGTGTAGGATTCAGAGGACTATTGAAATCACCTCCAATCACAATATTTTCTTCTGAATCTAAATTTTCGGTCTGCAGCTTAGTTAACACATTTTTGAGGAATTTAATGATGTCTTCGTCTTTGTTTGGTGCATAAATGTTTACAAGAACATACATTTTATCTTTGATAGCGGCTTTAACAACGATATACCTCCCCGATGTATCTACAATTTGAGAATGAATAACGCAGTCAAGACCTTTTTTGATCAAGATTGCAACACCTCGAGAGTTAGCTCCCATGGGAGCAAATAAGTTCTGCACCCCATTCGTTTTTCCATTTTAACTGTGTTGACAATGTCGAATGAGTTTCATGCAGGAATATTATATCCGAGTTTCGTTTTCGACACCACGTGAAAATTGTACGCCTTTTTCTGAAATTGCTTATAGTCCCCTCGCATTGAGAGATAGTAGATTAAGAGAATGATCGGTCCTTGTAGCTGAATCGGGGAAGTGGTATTATAGAAGAAGTCAATATAAAACGAAAATGAAATCGATGGTATAGCAGAGTGCAAGAAAGTATAGTGCACATAACCGATAATATTCGCCTAAAACAAATTGTTAATCTACAAAAAAACATACAGTAACATATGAAGTAAGAAGTTTCCAGAGCATTCACATTTCTAATTAAACAAGAAGGATCAAATAGTTTAACACTCACAGACATAAACCTTAAACTAAACTTAACTATAGATGTGCTGTCGCGCTGTGACCGCTTTGGCTTTGGTTTCCGCTGTTTCTTGTGTCCATAATGAGACCGTAGTATGGGAGATTGGTTGTTTCTTCACCTCTGTAGATTTGCCCGTTTATAATTAGCTTATCAACTTTGAAATAGGCTGTTTGCTTTCTCTGTTTGGCCTTTCTCAAGATGGGATATAAAGTTTTCTGTATTTCATCAATTTCCCGGGGAAAATCATTCCCAATTGAAATGTTAGTGTTTTTCAAGTTTTTAACAAAAGAACCAAACATACTCCTTGTCTTGAAAGAAGCTGAATTTAGCTATAATAGGCCTAGGTTTGGAGTTCTGTCCTTGACTGGTATTCTTCTTAGTAGGGATGCGGTGAACGCGTTCGAAACGGATTTGTTCGATATCGCGCATCACTTTTTTTTAATTGATCTTCAGCAGAAGTTGACTCACCTCTTCCTTCTGGAACATTAAACACTTTTAGATTTTCACGTCTTGTGTATGCTTCTAACTTGATGTTGCGGCACTCATGATGTTTTATTTTAGCATTAAGGTCTTCCAGATTCTTTGTGTGCGGTTGAAGACAAATTTAGGTCGACGATGTCCTTTTGAGCGGTGTTCAGGCTTTCTTGTAAACTTTTATTTTCTTTTTCCAATTCTACCACTCTACCTTGCATAGCCTCTAAGGTTTCCATCGTTTATCCTTAATATGAATTGCTAAGCAATGCGGGTGGACTCTGGTCAGTGTTTCTTCCATCATCGGAAAATTCAGAGGTTAGCAAATCCTATTTGGCAGCGATACGAAAAGACAGGCTGGGTGACACCAGTTTGCCGCTATCCACCGCGGTATCCGTTCCACGAAGATGTTTCGAAGGAGAGAAGAATAGAAAAAAATCCTAAGACTTGTAAATGCTGCTATGTCAAGATTGCCAGCGGAAACCTTTCTTGTGATCAAAGTGGTTGTTTTTGTTGGCCTAGGTTAGTATATACCTTCCATATATTGCTTTAAATGGGCACGTTCTACATTAGAAGTTTGGAAAATAAGCGCCTGCTCACATTTACTTTGCAGTCCCGTTTTCCATCTTCAACTGAAGTAAATGCGACTCTGTAACTTTATTTATACGTGTACACAGTTAAACAGGTTGAATTGTTTAGAACTGCGGTGCCGTGATTGTGAAATGTACACATTGTCCGTTTGCCACGCAGTAAACAAATTTTACGTATGAAGATTGAAATATTTCTTGTGACTGAAGGTACTTCTTAATGTCCGAATAAACTCGTGTTATCATTTTATTTTACTTTAAAAGAAGCATATTGACCTGCAGAACGAAAATATGGCAATGAAAGAAGTTCAACGGCTTTACTTCAGCAGGCTCTCTTGGCCTTGGAAAAACACGCATGCAGTCTATTGTTACTTCTTGCTGATGTTTTCGTTAAAATCCAGTTATTTCAGCATGCACAGCGCGTTAAAAACCACTCGAAGAATAACCCAAGCTGATTTTAATGCATGTTTTACAACAACATAAAAGTGTTCCAAAGGCAAAGTTTCAAGGAATTTGGAGTTATGGCACATGGCGAAAACGTATCTGAATTTTATTCGTAAATTAGGAATACGACATGGTAACTGAAAGGATTTTTTTTATAAATTGTGTGTTTAAACTCAAATGGCGCTCAAGTCAAGTTTTAACCTGTTTTGGATAGTTGAATACTTTGTCTTTGAAGAAAAAGTATCGATAAGTTTTCACGTTTCGTATCTACGTTTCGTATCTACCTAAGGGCTATTTGTGGATGAAAGGAGAGAAAAATCGATTTTTCGACTTCTGCCGTCCCATGTTTGCCAGTTACAAACATTCACTCTTAAATATTACTCTTACTTATGAACTGCTATGGAGTCACCAGCAGTGCCACTGTATTCTCCAATCGAAAGCCGGTACTTATCTGCCTCGTCTGCCACCTTAAAAGTCGTGTACTCAGCGTATGGTTTGTTTCCATCAAAGTCTTCCAGGTCAACTCTCAGTGTGACGTCATCAGCGGCTGTCAAACGGTGAAGATTGTCATTTCCAAGCCAGAACTCGCCGTTCAGATCTCCAAACCCGTTTCTGTAGGATTCCCAATCAAGATAGAAGTCAACAGAGCCGTCCAAACGTCTCTGAAAAACTGTCCAACCTCCACCGTCTGTGGTCATGTCACACAACACTTGTATTGGTTTGCCGCCATCTGGATTGATTGTGTACACGCCACTGGATGTGAAACCAATCTGAAGGATTTTTGCGCAGCTCTTGGGTTCTGTTAAAGTAAGAAATAGATTATTTTATTTCCTTAATCAAAAATTGTATTCCTGTATGTCAAATGTTCTTACGTACTGCAAGGCGTTCCAATGAAGCCATCATTGCACTTGCATTGGACAGTGTCATCTTGATAGTTGGGGATGCAGATTTCTTTGTCACCACAAGAAGAGCTGTCCGTCTCACAGGCACTCTGTGTGAAATAATCATTGATATTTTAGTTTTGTTCCAATCGATGTTATTCTTATTCTTCTAGAAAACTGGATCTTCAGGTATTTTCTGATTTTTATGTCCAATTGAATTTACAAGTGATGGTCTTTGTGGAGGGGTACAGCTGAAAAACCCGGACAAACTCCAACTCAGGATTACGATTCCAATTAACCCAATAAAGTTATATCACTTAAATTGTTCGATTTTGTTTAATATGCATTTTATTTTATTCCATTTATTTATTGACAAGTTTTAAATTTTATGAAGAAATTCAGGGCCTTAGGAATAATGAAAGACCATGCATTCATGCTTGTAAAATTTAAACTTTAAAAATTTACCTGGCGTCCTTTGTAAATGAACTCTTTATCCTCTGCGAAGTTTGCAAAACCAACAAATCGATCCGAGTTGCTCAGTTGACACATGAATCTTCTAGCATTTTTCTTTTCAGTATTTGTGCCATTGGTGGGTCCAAAATTGTAAGACTTACATGCCTCTTCACGGACACACGCAACCTGACATGAACGTTCCGAATCCACTTCTATTTCCTTGATCACACTTCCATTGAGCTTATATCCCGCTATCGCTTTTGCGAAGTTGACAGCTCTCAAGTCTGGCTGTGAAATACGGCTAATGCCGTACACAGTCGTGGAGACAAGAGTTAACATCCAGAGATGCATGTTCTGTCTGCACAGGAAGGTTTGGTAAAGTGTGATAAAGTGTAAATTTTTAAATTAAAGTGGAATAAGGGCGTAAACAGTTTACTAAGTGACAACAGGTGCATTGGAAGTGTTTCAGTAAAATCACTTAGGAACACGACACTATTCATTCGAGAACTGGTATTCTGTATGTTCTAAATGGAGGGTATTCTTGCCTTGGAGCTTTTTTTACTTTCTTCTTGGTTGTTAGATTCTCATTTTCCAGTAT
The DNA here is from genome assembly GCA_964020085.1 of Micromussa lordhowensis. Classification (NCBI taxonomy): domain Eukaryota; kingdom Metazoa; phylum Cnidaria; class Anthozoa; order Scleractinia; family Lobophylliidae; genus Micromussa; species Micromussa lordhowensis. The sequence continues at coordinate 467,460 of OZ026595.1, forward strand.
TTAATACAGTCTAGCGCAATTAAATATACGTTGAATATTAACAACATTTTTCTATTTTTAATTGCCGAGCTCAGTAATGGAACCTTTGGCGAATTTTCTCTTATTTAACTTATAATATTTGCATAGAGGACTCACTAATTTAAAACTGTCAGTAAGTTGCCTTGCATAAGTGACAGATGGAGCAGGAATACGTTTTTAACGTCCATAAGTAAAAAGTCTTCTCACGTTACATAGCCGAGCTCGTTTAGCCTTTTCTGTTACTCTCATAGCTGTAAATATGAATGTTTGGACTTAAATCGAACTTGCTGTTATTGTGAAAAGTCATATCTCAGCCTGAGGCCAGTTTCAACACTGAATTTATCCAACAGAACTAATGGACAGCAAATAAAACCAAGTTGTCACAATACATAGCGGTGTCTTATTTCGAGGAAGCTCAACATGAATTGTTATTAGCTTTATATTTAGCATAGCCTAGAGAACAGGCGGATTAAGCAGATCGGTATTTTCTCGGGTGTATAATTTTTCGACAAGGCTCATCTTTTTAAGCATCGGCAATCAGCATAAACTTTATTGTTGTTAAGTGAGCCGGGAGCCAATTGAGTTTGATCTATGATACATTGTCGACAGCTATATTATTATTATCAATATTATTATTATCATACTTTCGGTTCGGCTGACGTAATTTATCTTAGTGGTAAACAATACTCTTCTCTTGGTTCATAGCCCTTTTTTTTAAAGTAATATGGCAGACACGAAAGGCCGTGTTTGACCACGTTTCCAAACACCGAGAAGAGGATTGAAAATACGACGCGCAGTATCTCGAGTGTTTGATATATATATATCTTTTCATTCGAAACTAAAAGTTGGGAGACAACGGCGAAATATAATCCAAACATTCTATGCTTATTAAGAACAGGTTTCCAAACACCCCTTCACAATCATAATTTCCGTTTTTCAAACTTGGATCAATTATTAATGAGTTTAAGAAGACAAATTAAACGATAAAGGGATGTGTGGGCAATTTTACTATCTGCTCACTTCATCAAATTCATTTGTGTTTTGGACAAAGAATTAATGTGTTATTTTTAAGAAATTTTTGGTTGTGATGGAGTCAACGTAGTTTCTGAAAACGCATAAACAAAACTATGCAAATTTCGTAAAAAAGGGAATAAGCATAGCGATAATTTTTATGACGGTTAGTGTTCGTCATAACTGTCTCATTAATTAATTAATTTTATGCACAGGGGATAACATCATCAGTCGACAATATTTTATTTTTTTTCCGTAGGTAAAGTTTTAAGAAGTTACTTTATTTAGAATCGCATAATTGAATAAAATCTTGCATTCTGATTGGTTTACGAAGCGAGGTATTTAGCGCGGAATTGCGAGTTGAAAACGAGGCTCGGTGATATTGTTTCGCATCTACGTCATCTATCTCATCTATCTCAGGATAAAACCAAACTGCTGTTTTCTTTTTTTCTCATTTTATTCAATTATGCGATTCAAGGAAAATTCATTACCTGACTCGTGAATTCCGCGTTTAATTGCACTTGAAAACCGATATCGCACTCATCGCTTCGCGATTCGTGCGATATCGGTTTTCGCGTGCAATTTAACGCGGAATTCCCTCGTCAGGTAATGAATTTTCCTATAATATTGAGTATACATGGTTGGTAACATTGCCTGTTTGTTGCAAAGGAAGTTATATGAGATTTTGTTTATATCTGAGTGGAAATTTTTAAATAACAGCGTACGGTGTTAACTTCAAAAGGCTTCTCCTAACGGGAAGTTAAAATTATTAAAATTAATGAATACATTCAATTATTAATGAATACATTTACTCGTCAGGAGCATTATTTTGCTGATAAATTAAGGAAATAAGAATTTTTTTCCTAGGTTTGGATCATCTTCAATCGAAAGCTAACAACACTGAACAAAACACGCTTGGAAATTATTGCTTCATTTTCGGCCAAGTTTCTTTGGGGAAAAATTACTTTGCTAACATTTATTCGTTTTACTTGAAAATCAGCACAATAAAAGATTTTGTGGTGGTGCGTGTTTCTATGGTTTTAGATTTTTTGTTTTTTGCATTTTTGGCGGGAAAATGACGTCATAGATTTAAAGGTCAAATTTTAAATTCATAGTATTAGCAATTTGGTGACTGTTCCTAAAAGACCTTTATGGGACAAACTTAAAGATGAAAAAAATTTTTCAATATTTTTTTTCAGTCCGGACATATGACAAAACAAAGTTGCCATTAATTCTATTTTTAGTAACAAATTTTGACATTAAAACAGCTGTATTTCTGGAAAAAAATGAGATATTTTGATATTTTTTTTTTGCTTTAATGTTAGTTAAACGCCCTCTTTCACAAAAGCCATAAAAATACACCAAAACGAAAATTTAAAATTTTAACTCAATTTTGTGACGTCATTTTCCCGCCAAAAATGCAAAAAAACAAAAAATCTAAAACCATAGAAACACGCACCATCACAAAATCTTTTATTGTGCTAATTTTCAAGTAAAACGAATAAATATTAGCAAAGTAATTTTTCCCCAAAGAAACTTGGCCGAAAATGAAGCAATAATTTCCAAGCGTGAAACCAAAATCGCTACGAAAACCGCAGTTAAGATATCGTGGCAATGTTATTTCTCTATATCATTCGTGCAAGAATTAAAAAAGGGTTGTTTTCCTCCTTACCAATAAGCAGGTATCTACAAGCTTCCTTTAATTATTTTTCATGACTATACCCTTCGTGTGCACCAGCTCACGTATTGTCCTCGCAAAAATAACATGCGCCCCATGCGTGTACATGTAGGGACTTGTGTTCACTTCACGTCCCCGCAACATGACCCTAGTGTGTGCAAAACTCAATTCTTACACTCCCTCAGTCCACCTATGTCTAAGACAGGTAACACTGATGACCCATACTAGATACCCATCGAAAATAGCAACCTGGACTAGCCTCTGCTACCAAAGAAAGATTTTGTCTCCACTTCACAACAAATAACACAGTAGTGTAAACCAAATAAGTTTATTTTGGGATGCCTGCCGGGAACCAACACGAGGCGTACATGTATACAATCCATTACACCATATACAATCCATACACAATCCTCGTATAAAACAAAACCTTACACACTCAATATAGGGTATAGGGCACTGACATCTCAACTCTAAAAAGACGAGATTAAAAGAGCTGGGCAACCGTTTACAAGGATACTACTACGGTTAGACGGAGGCCAGAAAAAACCTGCCCAAAAAACCCCTTTTGGGGAAAAATACGACAGGAAATCTGGGTAGGAACCATGACCCAAACTCTATGCAGTTATCAGCCCATCCTACGAGGCTTTACAATTCACACAAAATAAAACTATAAAGAAACTTGGCATCAGCCCAAGGTCGACGGTTGGTTCCGAAGGCCTAGATCGCTACCACGTGTTATACTCCCTCTTAAATACCACTGCGTCATTACCCATGACGCTCGGGCCTAATGCCCAGGCCTTGTCGTATCACGTGCCGACAAAATATTTATTTCTACCTAATTCGCAGGCTCAATCGTTAGAAATACCATTTCTGCGCTATTGTTGATCTAAGTGAACAATTGTTCTCGTATGGGAACGCTGGATGACCCTCAACCCAGAGAGTTAGAATTTGGTTTTAACTTTCATCTCTGTGCGTTTCAGTGGATAGTAGTCACCTCTGAACGCGTACCATTCGACGCCATCGGCCTAAGAAGAATGTGAATAATAATAATAATAATAATAATAATAATAATAATCTTAAAAGAAATGATTTAGAAATACATGAAACAAGAAATATGAGTGATAGGAACCGACGTTTCGGTGCATCTTGCGCCATTATTAAGGTTACATAATTAATGATAAAAAGCGGTTTGTAAAGAGGCTAAGTTGAAGCGAAATTTGCATAACATAGCGGCAAGCTAATTACTTAAATACTTTAGCACGAAGAGAATCGGACTGCACATTCAATGTTGGTTTAAGCTCTTGAATATACAGCATTTTATTAACAAGGCAGTCAAATTTGTTCATGCATTTCTTGATTACATTGAAGCGTGCTAAGAAATTGTTCGGAACAGCAGTGTTATGTTCTTTGTAGTAATGCTTGCAGATTGATGACGCCTTTTGACGGTGTCCCTTAACGCGCGTGTGAAGGTGGCCCTTTGTATACCCAACATAACCTGCATCACACAGGTCACACTTGAATAAATAAACAACGCATTGCTGGGTTACAATGTTGGGCTTGGGCTCACGCAGGCTTAGATCTTGATTAAGCTTGCGGCTAGTAAACACGGGTTGAATGGTAAGCATAGTTGGTGG
>OZ026595.1:476800-480800 GCA_964020085.1 Micromussa lordhowensis
TTAGCTATGTAACAATTAACAAACTGACGTCAGTTTTTCATGCGTCTGTCCTGTTATTGATCATAAATTTCGTCATTACATTGTCAAAGTAGCTGTGGATCCAATCGCCTCGTGGATCCACAGCTACTTTGACAATGTGATGACGAAATTCATTGTCAATAACAGGACAGACTCATTAAAAACTGACATCAATTTGTTTTTTACGATAACAAATGGTCGAATTGCCCGCTCTCGCTCGCTGACGCGTCGCACGAATTTCAAATTCATGTGCCTGTCCGTTTTGTAATTCAATTTGCGGGTCAAAAGCCTGATTTGAAGTGATTCGTAACGACTCACCGAAAATGTCTTTGTAGTACGTACAGCTCCAAATTAACCTAGCAAAACACTTTTACACCGGAAAAACGATTTTGAGAACTTAACTGGTGAAATGCACGGAACCAAAATTAAGTGTTGCAAATAAATCATTTTAGTACATGTTGTAGCCGTCTAGTCTCTGAGTTATTCGTTGCAAAGGTTTTCAAGGTTGCGAATGGTTTGTAGACGACGTGTAACTCGATTCAAGGACATAGTTTTGTATAAAGCCTCATTTAGAAAACAACGTGTGTTAAAATTTAGAAAAAAAAATTATCGTGTATTTGCAACGTGTATTCCACATAGGAAAAAAATCTGCTTTAATTTTTCGAAAACTTAAGGTGGCTCTGAACCCTATCTACATAATGTTTTTTTCACTTTGCAAACAGTTGTATTTTAGCATGCTTATCACATTTTGATAATAAAGTGAAATGAGTTTCACCGAGCTGCCGGAGCTCCGCTAAGAAATGGGTTCACCGAGCTAATCACCGAGCTAATTATATGCACTTAAAGGTAAATTAAGGGTCTTTTTAACAGGTTGTATCGTTGCTATGACAAACCTATTATTTTCAGAAGATAACCACAACTTGTTCAGCAATGATTAGGCTTTTGTGGTAATACTGACTTGTCAAAATATTACTGAGGAAAATGCTGGAAACTGTTACAAGAAACCTTAAAAGCGAAGTGTACAGTGGCCCAAAACAAATGATTCATAATAATACGTAAACTGCTTAAATATTTCTCGTACTTATGGAACGCCATAGAGTCATCAGCCGTGCCACTGTATTCTCCAATCGAAAGCCGTCTGCCTCGTCTGCTACCTTAAAAGTCGTGTACTCAGCGTATGTTTTGTTTCCATCAAAGTCTTCCAGGTCAACTCTCTGTGTGACGTCATCAGCCGCTGTCAAACGGTGAAGATTGGCATTTCCGAGCCAGAACTCGCCGTTCAGTTCTTCAAAGCCGTTTTTGTAGGATTCCCAACCAAGATAGAAGTCAACAGAGAAGTCCAAACGTCTCTGAAAAACTGTCCAACCTCCACCGTCTGTGGTCATGTCACACAACACTTGTATTGGTTTGCCGCCATCTGGACTGATTGTGTACACGCCACTGGATGTGAAACCGATCTGACGGATTTTGCACAGCACATTTCTTACTTCTGTTAAGCTAAAAATATATTTTTTTTATTATCTTATTCAAAAATTGTATGTCAAATGTTCTTACGTACTGCAAGGCGTTCCTATGAAGCCATCATTGCACAGCCGAGATTCCTTAGTCACCACAAGAAGAGCTGTCCGTCTCACAGGCACTCTGGGTTAAATAATTATTGATACTTTTAGTTTTGTTCTAATCGATGTCATTATTATCCTCCTAGACAACTGGATCTTTATTTCCTGATTGTTAGGTCCAATTGAAATTTACAAGTGATGGTCTTTGTGGAGGGGTAAAGCCGAAAAACCCGGACAAACTCCAACCCAGGATTACGATTCGAACCTGTAGTGTATTTGGCCAGCAGTTGAACATTAGTAAGCATGCGCACTTATGCGTGTTTCTGTAACCATGTCCTTGATTCGCATTAAAATCGAATACATGACAATGGCGACGAGGATGAACTTGTAGAAACACGTCGAAAATATGACCACGATCGGGAAGATAGAGAGTTTTGATGAAACACAAGAGAAATGGGAAACCTATGTGGAACGTGTGGAACAGTTTTTCTTAGCAAACAACAGATGAAGACCACCAAGTGCCAACCTTGTTGAGCTTGATCGGTGGCAAAACGTACGCCTTGTTGAGAGATCTTCTGACACCAGAAAAACCAGCTACGAAGAGCTTCCAGGAGATCGTCACAACCCTTCAACAACACTTAAGTCCATCGCCAGAAATATAGAACATTTCGAGCCCGCTAACAATTATCAGCGGTATATCGTATTACACTCTGGGACAATGGCATATCAAGAGAATTCAATATGGCGGGGATCACGGCTCGATCTGTAAAGAAGGGTGTTTCGCACCATGACTTGCATAATTTGAGCACTGTAGATCTTCTATTTGATGAAAAGAAAAAGAAAAGAAGACCTGCAAGTAAATCTTTGGGATTTTTCGAGGCAAGGCGAATTATTACAAGCCGGGAGGCTTGTAATAATAAATAAATTTTTCGCGCCAAGACTACTGAATTTGCATTTAACGCCTGGCATATTTTTATTCCGAAAAGGACCTGAGAACTACTTTATTTCCCAGCAAGAACATAAACAAATATGGCCGACGATTTGAAGATCAGAGTTTGCTCGTGTTTAACCATTTCAGTCATAGGTTTCAAAATGGCATCTCGTCACTCACTTGGAAAATAAGGGATTTTCTGGCGCGTTGGGAAGTTTTTTCATGGGAGGAAATGGCAATTTTACAGGATATTTGGACGCTTCGAACTCAGTAGCAGTCAATTCGATCGAGAGCAGTTGACTTCATTGATGCACTTTCCTGTAATAGGCGAGTGTTTGGGATGGAGAACGACGGATTTTGAAGAACTGTATGGCGATGTAGGTCAATAAACAATGACAAAAGAACTGGCTCGGGAAGTAAGTGGTTTTTATTTATCGAGTCACTGTGAGGTTTGATGACTAGCAGAATCAGTACTGAATATGTCTCGATCGAGAGCAGACGGGACCATGAGCTCCTGATTGTTATATTTTAGAAATTTTACCAATTTCCATACAGTTTCTTATATTACTTGGACGCCATTATGGACGACATGCGCAAGCGCGGCGGCCATCTTGTCCAATATTTCTGCCAATGCTAAGCCATTAGAAATAACCGAACGTTTTCGTTTTTACAAACGAAACCAGCGTGAAGGTGAAACCGTGTTGACCTACGTGGCCAATCTGAAAAAGCTAGCGGCCCACTGCAATTTTGGCGCAAACCTTAACGAAGCCTTACGAGACAGGTTGGTCTGTGGCCTTCGCAATATACAGATACTAAAGCGTTTGCTCTCAGAAGCCAAACTGAAATATTCCGAGGCTTTGGAGATCGCCGTAGCGATGGAAACAGCCATTCACGATGCTTCGGAATTGCAAAGTGAGTTTCACCCAGAACAACCTAGAGTTGACAAGATATCAGACAACCGCCAAACAACTCCGGTACTTCCCCCACCGCCGAATCCCACTGCTAACGCTTGTTATCGGTGCGGAGGAGACTCGCACGCAACACACAATTGCAGATTCAAGGACCAGACATGCTATCATTGTGAGAAGGTAGGACACATTGCAAAAGTCTGTCGCTCCAAACTACAAGGTAAGCCCAAACAAACACCGAAAACACCACCGCAAAACGCTCAAGTCCACACTGTTGAATACAGTGAGACCGATGAATATGAAGATTTATTAAGCTTGAAGATACACAATGTGAACAACCCGGGCCGAAATGTTATCTGGGTAGATTTACAAGTAGATGGGAAACCGCTGAAAATGGAACTGGACGCAGGCTCGGCTGTGTCGATTATCATCCATGAACTGTACATGAAGAGATTTAATGAGCTACCCTTGCAGAAAACTGAATTGTTGTTGAAAACTTACACTGGGGAGAACATTACTCCTGTTGGAGTGCTCAAGGCAAATGTTGAGTACAAAGGCCAGCAACCATTACTTTTGGATCTGTA
>OZ026595.1:481000-511000 GCA_964020085.1 Micromussa lordhowensis
TGTCGTCAAGGGCAAGGCCCTGTGTTGATGGGGAGGAATTGGCTCTACAAGATACGCTTAGATTGGCGTGCCATCAAATCCCTGAAGGTTCCACAAGCTACACCACCTGCCAAAGAGCGTCTGGACACCATACTGGACAAATACTCTGATGTTTTTGAAGATAAACTTGGAACATTCAAATCAACTAAAGCAAAGCTAACCCTCAAAGAAGACGCCCAAGCTCATTTCCACAAGGCTCGAGCTGTGCCATATGCCTTGAGACCAAAGGTTGAAGAGGAACTGAGAAGACTTCAGAATGAAGATATTCTCACGAAAGTCGAGTGGAGTGAGTGGGGAACTCCCATTGTACCCGTTCCAGTAAGAATATGCGGCGATTACAAAGTTACAGTGAACCCGGAGCTACAAGCTGAGCAGTACCCCTTACCCCGCATTGAAGACATCTTTGCAAGGCTTGTCGGTGGGCAGAGATTCTCAAAGATTGACCTTCGTCAAGCATATCACCGACTAGAGATGGAAGAAGATTCCAAGAAATATCTCACTATCAACACTCATATGGGCCTGTTTCAGTACAATCGACTAGTGTTCGGCATCACATCTGCACATGCTATCTGGCAGCGTACAATTGACCAAGCGCTGGAAGGACATCTGGTACAAGTTGCATCCTTGATGACATGATCATTACTGGAAGGGATGATGAAGAACACCTGGCAAATTTAGAAGAAGTCCTGCAACGGCTCCAACATCATGGCTTAAGAGCAAACAAGACAAAGTGTGAGTTATTCAAGGGGAAGATAACCTACTGTGGACATGATATCAACAGCAATGGCCTACACAAGTCAGCGGAGAAAGTAGAAGCAGTTTTGAAAGCACCACGCCCAAATGACGTAGCTGAAGTAAGATCCTTCCTTGGGTTAATCAATTACTACCACAGGTTCCTGCCTAACCTGGCAACAGCAGTGTATCCCCTAAATCAGCTCTTGGATAAGAATCACAAATGGAAATGGACAGAACAATGCAATGAAGCATTCCTCAAAGTGAAAGAAATGATCACTTCAGAGCAAGTTGTAACCCACTATGACCCAAGCCTACCACTACGGCTTGCTTGTGATGCATCCCCAGTGGGTATTGGGGCAGTGTTGTCCCACGTGATGACCGACGGTACCGAGCGACCCATAGCTTTTGGTTCAAGGACACTCACAAAAACTGAGCAAAAGTATGCACAGATTGACAAAGAAGCCTTGTCAATAGTCTGGGGGGTCAAGAAGTTTCATGTATATTTGTTTGGACGCTCGTTCACCCTGTTTACAGATCAGCCATTAACGTCAATCTTTCATCCGCGTAAAAGCATTCCTATTGTCACTACAGCTCGACTTCAACGTTATGCCTTGTTCCTAGCTGGCTATGATAACACAATTGAGTAAAGGAGCACTAAGGTTCACAGTAATACAGATGGTCTTTCCCGTCTTCCCCTTGAAAGAGAAATCCGAAACGAAGAAGTGGTAGACCCAGTGGGTTTTCAATTTGATGCAGTTTGACCATTACCAGTCACTGTGGACAACGTTCGGCGAGAAACGCAGAGAGATCCTGTCTTGGCTCAAGTGTATGAAATGACCAGTAAAGGATGGCTATACAACCAGAATCCTGGTCTCAACCTTTTTTTTTACACGTAGATATGAGATCACATTACAATCAGGCTGCCTAATGTGGGGGATAAGAGTCATAATACCTCCCAAGCTGCGCCCACAAGTCCTCAAAAACCTCCATCAGGGGCATGTGAGAGTCGTGAAGATGACACACGCAACCTGACATGAACGTTCCGAATCCACCTCGATTTCCTTGATCCTATTTCCATTGAGCTTATATCCCGCTATCGCTTTTGCGAAGTTGACAGCTCTCAAGTCTGGCTGTGAAATACAGCTAATACCGTACACAGTCGTGGGGCAAGGGTTATTATTTAGAGATGCATGTTCTCTAACTTTCCTTCTTATTGTCTTTACAGGGGAACGCTTGATAAAGCGCGATGACATGACATGACACCCGCGGCATGACTTAGGACCATTCATACGCCAAGACAATTTCACTTACAAAATTAAATATGCAAACGTTTGCGCCGGGATTTTCGGAGCGAAAGTTCTAACAAACGGTAAACAAATATTTTTGCTGTCCTGCGCTTTGAAAAAAACGTTCTAACGAGGTGTTTTTCGCTTTAATCCGTCCAGTACTTTTTGAGAAACTACTTCATGTGAATCAGTCAACAACAACTTCGTCCGCCATTTTGACCGTACTCAGTAGAAATTTGCCACAAAATACGTCATTTTCTATCGATTTCGGCTACTATTGTCGCAGCGTTTTAAAACATGTTTTAAAATCCTACGACATTTTTTTGGACGTACACAATAGTCGTAAGCGAGTTATAGGTTTTATTTGCATGAAACAATGCATGTCGTAGGACTGTTTGTAAGCTTGACACATGTGACAAAGTCATACTGTGTAAATATCGGCCCTAAGAGTTTCCTTTTTCAGCAGCAGTTATATTGCCTACCAGTACTAATGCACTGCACATATAAACAATGCATCACAAAAACAACTGGGGGCTTATTTCAATTTGTTCGAAACAGTTTTAATAACGGAACACTTATAGAAAGTCTCCTTCACTTCCAAAAGACAGGTGATAATTTTGGCGCCGGTTGTTGTAAAGCGGAATAATTGTTATTTCTTTTATTCGTAAGTTCCTATTTCGCATGGGCCTTTTAAATTGAGCTCTCGGTTCTTCTTTCTTTCGTCTTTTTTTTTAAAAAACTCTGCTGTGCGTAAAATGACTTTATGTTCTGAGCTTTAAATTCAAAGTAAGGTGGTGTTCCGAATCACTAATATCATGTGAAGTGTTAGCCTCCAGTGGCGGGTTATGCAGTTTCAACTTCTCGGCTGTAGTTGTAGGACATTGCATCTTGATACTGTATATTATATCTGTTACATTCTTATAGAATTATAAAAATAATTGTAAGTAGCATAAACTAGCTAAATTTTCACTGAGAAATTTGAATGCCATTAAGAGAAAATTGTAAAAGCTATAAATACATTTTATTGTGCAGAATTTGACTGACTGTTACGTTTTATACTGGACTCCGAATGACATTGCTAAACGGTAATGGAAAAAGTACAAGAAAATATGATCTAATCTGGATAGCACGGGGAATAGGTTGGAGGGTTGGGTTACAATCACGGGAGCGTGAGCGACCGAAAACGAAAAAAAAAGAAAATTTGTTGCATTTGTTAAATTTGTACACAGGATGCAGGTGTTAAGCAGGCGAAAGCACATATTTAATCTGTGGTTTTGTGGCGCAGTTTATTCAAGGATAAATTATTTTTGAACCGTAAAGTCACGGTTTCGTTGTTTAAACTGAATTTGAAATCAAGAAAGTATGAAGACAGTTCACGAACAAGTAGATGATGAAGATGATGACGAAGAAGAAAAAGAAGACATTATCATTGATTCTTTATTTTGTCGTAGCGGGGGTTGTAAAATGTTTTGAAAATATTAGCATACGTTGATTGTTGAGTGCATCAGGTGCCAGTTTAAAGACAGATAACAAAACGTACGTATCAATAGCTTTGTATTAAAAGCATCAAGACTATAACACCTACGCCATTATTAAAGCACTCCTTCAGGTCTGGGTTTTATTCGAAGAGAAGCTGTATCCACAAAACAAGAGTTAATTCAGTTACGTCGAATTGCTAATATGCTGAAAGCTGTTTGTTCGGGGAACGTGTTTGTTGTCACGTTCAGGGCAGGTGTAAAGTAATGCAACATTAAGATACGTGTGTTAATCTTGGATGCCAATCATGTCATATCTGTACAAAGATGATCCTGATAAAACAAGACAACAATTAAGCTGGAGCGAAATGGTAACCAATTGGTTTTAAGTCTTTTCTTTCTAAATGATTTCCGCTCAAGAAAGAGGACACATTAAATACAGATCTTTATTCATAATAAAAGTGTTTTTTTTTACTGCCAATAGAATATTTCAATTTCTGCTAAACCCGCAAAACGTAATCGCGTGCGACATCCTAAGGCTTTCAAAGCTAGCGCTGCTCCAGTTTCCAATGTTTGCTGAGGTTTTCTGGTTTGGTTAAGCGATATACTTTATCTACTAATGCATACTTAGAACGAAGATAATTAATCCAAACCAATATGGGGGAAGAATATCCTTGATATTTTGATTGGATTGTATCATGAACGGCGCTGTGCGCTGCACCAGATTCTGGTTTAAATTCCCATTCAATTCAATGTACGGACGCTACAAAACGGCTCCAATTAAAACTGTCAGGTGCGCGAAAACCTGTCATACAGAAATACAAGTTGCATTAACACCTCAACTCGTTGCTGATAACGAAACAATTTATTTCGTCATTGCCTGCTGAAGTAACCGGCCTGTCCCTTCGTTAGCAAAAGCTAATACAATGATACAAGGAAATGCTAGAGAAATTTAAAGAAATGTTTTGTTTTGTTGTTATGTTTTGTTATGTTTGCTTTTACCTGATGTTTAGTGTTTCAAGTTGTACTAACAATGTCGATATACTTTAATTGGACCTTTTAATTACTACGGAAGTCAAATAGATGCGTTTATACTCGAGAATGAACCATTTTTTTTTACCATACATGTATGTGTTTCCTCAGTTCAGTTACAAATTCAGATTAAAATTAATTATTTAGCTCGTTCAACTCTTACTCATAGGTAGAACATTTTCTTGGCTTTATACGGTACCCGTTGGCGAATTAAAATAACTATTTTAAAATGTTACACATAGGAGATATCACGTTCTGTTAGAGCTACGTTTATTTTTCTGTCTGAATTACAATGTGTTGTTTTGCCGTAGTTTTCATTAGCATATGTTTGAATCCTTAAACATCCAACTGACGATCAAGAGCAAAAACAGTTGTAGATATTTCCAATGCTAACAAGAAAAACGCTCACTTAAATAAGTGATGATTTGTGTCCGCAGCCAGCCTAACACTATCCTCATAGTGGTCAAGGTAAAAACATCGATTCTAACCAAGCAGGGCAATCTATTAACAAATCTATTTTCTTTGAAAGCTCGGATCAAATAAGAATCAAAATCAGCGAGTTCAATCACCAGTTTTCAGCGACATCTTAGTAGTTTTAGGTATTCCACTCGGAACGACCTGTTCATGATGCCGTAAATGATGGGATTTACGGCGCTGGAGGTGTAGGCAAAATAAGTGTACGCTAGGTACACTCGACGGTCGAACCAGTCATCTCTCATGATGTCCACCAAATCGATAACAATGCAAGGAATCCAGCAAATGAAGAATGCTAAGACGATTGCAAACACCGTGCGAGTGACAACAATCTCTGCTGGATTTAAACTGTTAACAGATGCGCTGGACATCTTTCTGGCGGCCAGTCGTCGAAAGTGCCTTCTAATGGATCTAAAGACCTTTGTATAACACCAAATGATCACTATGGCAGGTAGAAAGACGAACGTAACGCTGGAGAAGATGGTGTATACTTGGGTACTTATCAAGCTGCGGAACAAATTGACGCAGATTGTCTTACCAGGGTGGAATACGAACAAGTTCCCATGCTGCGCGAACGTTATGCTTCCCAAAATCCCGACGGACACCAAACTTGCCGAGAGTATTATCAAACTTGTGTAGCCAGGGGTGAAGATCTTTTTGTACAAATCTGGTTTTATGACTCGAAAGTATCGATTAACGGCAGTGATCGCCATCATTTGAAGCGAAAGAAACGCTAAAAAGTGGGCGAGAAATCCTTGAATGTGGCAAAGAAGATCTCCAAATATCCATTCTCCGGCAATGAGAGAGCCTTCTGATAATGGCATACAGGTAAGCGACATGACAATATCACTGACGGCCAGCGTTAAAACAAATATGTTTGTTGCCGATCTAAGGTGGTTGTTCTTTAAGAAAGCGATGCAGAGCAGTGTATTTCCAAACAGAGCTGTAAGGTTTATGAGGAACAGAGGTCCAACATCTGCAATCACTTGATCCATCGAACGGTTCATCAGAGTGTTTGGAAAAACAGCTTGGGAAACGTTGGGCTGTGACACGTTCACTTCCATTGTGAACACTGAGTTTCGCGTCGACGACGAGACAGTTTCCCCCAAGATTAGTTACTGAAACTGAACTTTGTTAATGGTTAATCCTTCCGAAGGCTCAGAGGCGAGAGAGACCTTACTGCGTTCTGTTATGGCCAACTTCATTCACCGTTGTGAAATATCTTGGAACAACCCGTTAGGAGTTCACTTCAGCTCCTACGGCAATTGAAATGATATATGTATTATTAGCTCAGAGGCAATTCACGAAACGAAGCGGATAACTCCCACATGTATGGAACTATTATGCGGGAGGAAGTTGAAATTACTTCTCTGACGTAAGTAGTGAATGGATTGACGACTCAATTGTGGTCCATCTTGCCGACAAATTGTCGCAGCGCTTGACTGGTATTTACATATCAGTTTGTACAAAATAATGAATACTATTTTCTTTTGTTTGTTTTTAAGTGACGGCGTTTGTTTATGAGAAAGGTTGGAAAATTACAATGAATTGAAAACACTGTAGAAGACAAACGATTGATCGCGAAATTCGATCTTCCATATTTCACGTTCTCAATCAGCAGCCTCAACAATTAAAGTCTACAAATTTCGTTATTAATAATAATAATAATAATTCAAACTTTATTTGATTTCCAATAATTTTGTTATTACATGTATTTACAAGAAGTCAAAACAGCTCCAAAAAAAAGATGAAAGTACAGTATAAAAAGAATATTTATAACTTAAGAATCTCGGTAAAGGTTATTGTCTAGATTTGAACTACAGTAGACTTTAGAAACCGACTTGCTAATAAAAATGGAAATTCTTTAATTTCAAATATTATTCCTATATTAAAAAAAACTGTTTAAAACAAATTAAAATGTTTACAAGATGGCTGCCTCTGAATTTTGTAAATCAATGTCTGCATTAATTAAGTCCATTTTACGTCTTCTGATTGTTCTTGACCCCCTTAAGCAGATCAGTGCAGATCTCAATAAGGCAAAGGAAGTTCTTGCCGTTATCCATGATATAGTCCTTGAATAGTGCTCTCCTTTCTTGTTGGCTATAAGTTCTGCAAGGCGACTATGAAATCTTAAACATTCTGGGCCCATTCCACCTGTAGAGGTAAACACAAGAGGTGTAAATGAACCATGTTCAATGTCTAGAACACGTCTCGAGTTAGGAGCGAGTAGGATCTGCTTTGGTTCCAGCTGTTTGTATGACTATGCATTGGGATGACAGACACGAATATCAAAAAATGCAGATTGATGTTGTTCCCAGAAGCCACGGGCATGAATATCTAGTCTTGCTTCCTTCGCCAAGTTGGACCCGCTGCTTAACTGCTCTCCTGTCACATCTTGTAGTTGAGGCTCGATTGCTACCATAATAATAATAAACCCAGATATGGGCGAAAGACACATCTTCTTGTGTGTGTTTAAAATTTCGCTTAATTGTAAATGTGATAAAATGAATAACCGTAAGCTGACATTTGAATATGAATGTTAATACACCACAAACCAGAGAATCAGCTTCGTGGCTCTTTGTAGACAAAGCTGTCGGTTGCACACCTAATACCATTGGATTTTCAAAACAAAAAGAAGATCGACAACTGTAAAGCTCGGTAAATCAAACGAGATTTAGCCGGAGGGAACATATCAATCATATAAAATCAATGGAGTGTTATAGCGCGTTAAAAACTGTCAAGGGACGACTAAACGCTTGCTATGAGAACGGCACTGAGAAGAAGAAGAAAAATTCAAATTGAGTTACTGCTTGACATCGAAATACGCTGAAATTAATTTGCGGACTAAAGGCAGCCCCCTAAGCTGATACAAGAAGGTTTTACTCTCCCAATAGCGTAACCCTGATGCACTTGTGACGGGTACCAATTCCGTATAAGATGAACGAAAAAAAAAATTTAATTTGAACTGAGTTATGTTGTTTTTACCCGAAAAAATACATTATCCCTTTTGCCTTGAAAATTAACATGGAGGCGTATTCTTGTTTGCACTTTCGTTTGGCATGAAATTTTTGATTTCGATTTCGCGACTCTCTTCCTCACGTAAAATAACTGGAGAAATCCTACCGATCAAAAGAGATCATAAAAGGTCAATTAAGTTTTTGAAATACCCCATCAATCTTATCCTTAACAGAATCAACAGAGTTCCAGTCACATAATGGAATTCAAATTCAGCTTGCTTTGATTTATTTTTCCCCATTACGTGAAGTAATTTTCCTGATGGCATAGTACATTCCATAAAAATAGATCGCCGAAAAGCACTCACCCACGGAAATTTAATAAGTTGCTTGGATAAGTTGTGGTCTAATCGTTCATATTAAGTGAATGGAAAAACATTACCTTAGTGGCAGAGCCAATTCTTTTGAATCTCGCCGTCTTAATAGTTCATTGCTTGTCGATGTCGGAAGTTCTTTTTCATAGATGGCAGGGGTTTATCTTAAATTACCGTTAATAGCAAGAAGCACAATCATTTAGCTCCTCAGAGATTGCGGCCCACAACAGCCTGTTGGCGATTCGAGATTTTTAATATCCATGAATCTAGAAAGATTAGTATGGTGTAGACGTGAATGAAAAAGGTAATTGATGTTATGCAAAAACAGTCGTACGAATACTCAACTAGATTATTAACACGAGAACCCACAAATGACAGGATTGCGCAATGGTATTGCATGCGTTATTAAACTGTATTTCCGTAATTATTTGACTGACATGTGGTCTCGTTCCACGTTGAAGTGCGTATACATCTGATAACATGCAATGCGATTGATAAGCTATGAATTGATGACTTAAGAAGCGTAGAAGTTGTTTACTAAAGCCCTTTAATTGAAGGAAAGAATATTCCAAATAAAGACAATGAAATAAGGAAACGATTTTATTAAAATTAAATGTATATTTAGCTTTTGATGAGCAAGCAAATGAATACTTTTAAAAGTTCAAGATGGTGGGAAGCTGTCCAGTTGACTATTTACACAACGACACCTAAAACCTGAAAGACTTTGACCGACTGGTCTTGTTCTGTAAAGCGAGGGGCTGGGCAGGAATAATGTTGATTGCTGGGGATGCAGCTCAAAACGTTTTGTGTGGCAGGAGATAAGGCTCGCAAGGCCTCTTGTTGATGTAAAATCATTATAATGGGGTTCCACAAAAGATAGATGTCATCGCCATTTTTCGTCTTTGGAATATTATCATAACCCTTTTCACCGCAGGTAAACATGTATTATCCAAGTCCACTTAAGTTCTTCGAGGCACGTTTTTGTGGTTATACATGTGTACCGTAGCTATGTCTGGAATGAGACAGAAATTAAATTGTTGGTGTAGCAACAAGCCAGAGAATCTTAATTAACAATAAGTCAGACCGATCCTTCTGACTTTTTTCCAATGCTTTTTATCTGACATTTGCAAAATACATCGAAAGGTCTTCTGCACCCATGCACCCCCTGCCCCCTTTCACTCAGCCGGTGCTGTTTGCTTGACTGAGCTATAACGCTGAGACCTTTGTAACGGAGCTATGAGGATGAGATAAAAACACATTTGATATACAGGAGACATCTTATGTGTGATATATGTGGAATACTTGCAAAATAGCTTGTGTGTCATTTTCGCTCTCATGTGATGTCACACCTCAACAACAACAACTTTATTCGCACTTATACTTACAATTTTATATCTAACACACACACATACTAAAAAGTACAAATATTGAGCCTGGAGGCTAAATCACTGGGAAGGTTACAAGCCTCTAGTTACCTCATATATAGCTAGGTGTATTTCAAAATAAACGTCCATTGTATGGTATTGTCTCATGTTAGTCTTTGGCGAACTTGATTAAAAATCAAATTAATTATTAATTAACAATTAATATACCTTTTACTGAATGATTATTGTTAGAGGCATTGGTATCTCAAACATCTGCATATTTATGATGCTTTAAAATTGCAAGATCAAGTTTCTTCGGTGAAATAATTTTAAAATCGCAAAGTAAAGTTCACGAAATAATATCTGGTGTTGCTTTCTATTGCTACTCTGTGTTTCTAAGTATTTTGAACGATTTTTTATCAAGATATCCTATCATGTATAATGTATTAGCTGTTTCTGTATTTCGTGAATTTTATTTAGCCGGACGTCAAAATTAGTAATTGAACGACAGGAAGTCCCATTTCTAAATCATATACAAAGTCTTACAATTTTGAAATTTTCTTGATATGCAAATGCTTGGGACTCACTCTTTAACTATAAATATAATTATGTTTGGGTTACCTTCCAGAAGTAAACGACTAAATATTTAAGTTATTTAGCCCTTTTAAAGTGATGAAAGTTTATAAAAATGACAGGTCATAATTACGTGGAAGCATAGATTTAAAGGAAACATCTTATGTTGTCATGCATGTGCCTCGTGTACTTCTTTATGCGAATCCTGTTTGGGTATATTAAGGTGGTAGTAATAGTAGTAACTTTATAAGTCCGTTTTCAGTAACAAATTACATTAAAGTGAAGATCTTAACGTTATATAGATAAATTAATAACGAATAAATAAAAATCTAAAAATCCCTCCAAAGCGCGACTCGAACAGCTGAGGGATAATGTGTTACAAGAGACAAGTATTTCAATCACGCCTTCTCCTTTATAAAGTAAGTAAAAGTATATTGGAATTTACTAGGTATCCTATAGAGAAGCTCCTCTCAAGCTGTCGGGCTTCGTCCATCCCCCAAAAATTGAGGTCGACAAAACTTTAGAGACCAGGCCACGCTAGCATGGGAGGCTAGGTTTTCACACTAGCTCTTTGCACTTTATTATTTTCAAATTAAATTTTACAAAAACAGGGCATGCCCGCAACTAGCAAACCTAATCTAGGCGAGTCATGCCTTACTATCCGAATTACAAAAATATACGAAAACAGAAGTTAACTAATTAAGTAGAGGGGAAGAAGACAGTATTACATACATGTAATAACAAGAAAAAAAACCGTTTCATTGACCTAATTTAAAATATTAAAGGTACAGCTACTGTTTATATTATTTGGAAGAGGACAGATAAGGAGAAATATTACCAGGACTTTACATGTTTTGGTTCACGTCAGCAAGCTTCACTCCCTAATAACTGTAGGTAGAATGTAAGTAGACGCTACATGAAACAACACCTAAGTTTGAATGCACAGTTTAATCGTTGTGTGGATGAGCAAGCGAGTGTGAAAGAGTGAGTGAGTGTGAAGTAATGTGATGCGGGTTACTTAATTCGCAGAGGTAGCTGGGCTGGGAGCTGGCCATCCACTGATCGACACGCTGACAAAATTCATACTTTTCCTTTAGGCGCCCTTCGTATTCGGAACTTGCTCTCTGAACCTCCACCATATCATCGAGTCTTTCCAAATAGACTGTATGCGCTCGTTTGTTATTAATGAACGCTGCATGGACGACTTTGAGCTTGTTGTTAACGAGTTCCCATATTCCGTTTGTCCAGTACTAAAAATTCGATTTCCCTGTCCAGCTTTGTTACAAATCCTTGATATCCGGCAGCGCGAGATCGCCGTAAACTTCTCTTCTCTCCGGGAAGAAATCGCCGGCTTCTGCCATGTCTCCTCCGGATTTCCAAAGGCCGTTGAGAACGCACCGGACATCACAAGAAGTGTGGTGCTTTACCAGGCATGAAACCCAATCTCCAGACAATCGGATTTAAGGGTGAAAGCCTGTTAAAAAGAAAAGAGAACGCTTTCCGGGGCTCCCGCCGGCGTCTCCGGGTTCGGTTAAATTAAAAGTTGACACTGGCTAAAAATATATATCTAACGTTTCGGCTACTACTGTTGCCTTCTTCAGCAAAGACAAAAAATGCAAATATCTAACGGCGTCCTACTTGGTATATGTACACGATGTGTGATAAAAACTAAATCACCCCTCTAAGGAGTGTAACAAAGGTCTCTTGGGTATCTTTGACTCTAAAAATTCTTATTGGCCTAAAAGAGTATTTCGTATATCAAGGCTATTGTTGTAAAAAGGCAACTTTGGAAGTTCGTAGAAAGCCAACCAGAGGGCATTGCTGTTATTGCCAAAAGTAATAAATTTGCCCCTGTAACACTCCAGTGCCTTGGTATGATAGTCAAATTTACAAAGATGACTAAGGGAAAGTTAAGTCGACTGCAAACGCAATGCAGCGTTTTTGCTCTTTTACTGGTAATCACACTGATAATGCTACAGCCTTTAGCGACATCAACAGTGTTTCGCTTTTGGATGCGAGCCACAATCACTTGCATGTCGAGAACACGCTGGCTGTGATTTTTGAGCGCATTTTCTCTGGCATTAGCTTAGTGTGAAGAAGGCATATTCACCATGCACCTCCTTCACAACTTATATAAGAGGTAAAATTATGCATTTTTAACACTAGCAAAACAATGTGCTTCGACATACAATGTACTAATCTAGAATGGAATCCAGGTTTCATTGAACAAGAATGTAGCAGTTTGCTTTGATGTGCTTCTCTCCATTGTCTGAATAATACGCTATTGCTTCATTTCCGCAGGAGTTGTCATCATCTTGCCCCCCTCTGGAGCCGGCAGAACCAAATCCAATTCGTGAATTACAGGAATCGCAATCTCCTTCGTTGTTTCTTATGATTCCAATTCTGGTAATGGCAGCGTTGGATGACCCAGTCGGCGATAATACATTAAATCCCTCCATGTCGCAATTTGGTTGGAGTGACGATCCACTCAAAAGAGATTTCCACTTATCTTTGCCTAATTTTGTTTCTCTGTACATCTTGTCTGCCAGAAGGGAGTATAACGAGACTGCCTGCTTATCAATAGACACCCATCTTGTCTCCTGGCCAACCCTCATTCCAAGGCAAATTTTGTTAAAAGGGTTACTCCAGTAGCTAGGCATCTTTGTCTCTTCAAGATCAAGCCCAGTTTTGCCATAGACTTGATTGTGAGCTGTCTTTTTGGCCCAAACGTCTGCATGATAGGAAAATGTAGTCTAAGAGGCAAAGTGGAAATTCATGTAAACTTAGTGTGCATACAGTTATATGCACATAGCAAGTTCAGTGTGTTACAGGACATCTTGCACAAATTTGTAGCTTTTAATTTGAAATTGTGAAATACTGCTAAATGACCTGTTGATGCGATTTTGGGTTTTAATGATTGGGATTTAGTCACTGAGGGTGTTACCACGTGTATCAGAAATGAGTCGAGAAAGGACTTTGTTGACAAATAGAATCTCGACAAAAGCCAGCTTGAATAATGAATTGAGTCCTAAGGAGTCTGGCAACAGTTTCCAGCACTTTTCTAACAGCTATACTTTGAACGATGAATACTGCCACTGTTTAAGTGATGCTACAATAATGTTATCATACAAATTCCTAATCATTGGTAAACAAGTTGCAATCATCTATTTTACGTGGCAGTGTACCATAGCAACAATATGACCTACTAGAAACACCCCGAGCTCGGTGACCCATTTTTTATGATTAAGTTAAGATAAGCATGATAAGATGCAACTTTTTGCAAAGTTTTTTAAAAAAATTATGTGGAGTGAGTTCAGAGCCACCTTAAATTTTCGAAATTTTAAGGTGGCTCTGAACCCACTCAACAGAAGTTTTGAAGGGTGTTTTTAGCAGGTCGCATATTGTTGCTATGATAACCTTTAGTGTCACAAATTTGACAGCAACATGTTCACCAATGATTGGGTAGTTTTATGATACCATGATTTTGATTATAATGACCCATCCAAGTCTACGTCTTGGAAAGTGCTGGAAACTGTTTCGAGCCACCTCAAATGCTGTCAAACGCATGAGAACTATATAATATCCTAGTCTAAAGTATTTTGTGATCTCCAGAGTAAGGTTCTTTGGCTTCTCTATTCCTCTTTCTCTTTTCCTCTTGATTCTACATAAGTTTGCCGGTTGGTCTTAAGGGAGACTTGAGAATGGCAGAGGAAAGAGATATGTCCTTCCTCGAGATTTTTACGGCACAAGTTTGAATAGAATTGGTACATGATTTTACTTTCATAGTGATAAATGAGCCATTAGCGGTTTGTTTTTCAATTATGAATAAGGTCTTGGGAGTGTTTCATCCCTGGCCGAAAGGTCAACTTTAATATTTCAAAGTTAATTTAAAGTTAATTGACTTTTATTTTATGAACGTTTCGTTTTACCCTTACCTTATTCTAGAGATCACACCTATAACCTTGCATGCGCTATGCCTTAAGGAAAGTGAGTTTTCATCAAATGACAAGAAATGACTTGAATTTATGTAATCATAATTTTCAAATTAAAAGTAGCACTCTTTGCTCATAAAATCATAAACAATCCAGCAGGCATCCCAACAATTTTTTCTGGAACTCTACCTCTAGCTTCTGACTTCCATAGCCATTACACTAGATTTGTCTCTAACCTTAACTTCCGTAGGCCACTTATACATAATAATTATGGAGCCTCTACTCTTACTTTCATTGCATCGAAAATTTGGGAGGCTATTCCATTGCATCTAAAAAAATTACATTATTACCCCTTTTCCAAACAATGCAAGCTTTATCTGCTAAATTCGCAATCTGTTTCCTAGAATACATTGATTTTAGTTTACTTTAGTTCTTTTGTTGTATTGTTTCATTTGACTCGTATATCCACATATCCTTGTTTACTTTAGCACTTTTACTCTGTAAAACTATTTTTATTACGCTTATTGTCTATGCCAGTTAGTTTAACGTGGCAGTGACCAACTCGGAAGCATCTGCTACTTTGGTCACTGCGCACATTTTAATTCCGTTAATTTCAGTCTTACTTTATTTTGATTTTGTTTTATAATGTACCTACTGTAATGTAAATTCTATATAACAGTGCAAAATAAAAGATTTCAAAGATTTCAAGATTTCAGATTTCATATTATATAATTAGACTTATTCCTTATCAAAGTGAATCAAATTGAATGATTGTGAAAATTAATATTGACGAGGACACATATATACGCGGACGCTGTAAAAATAAAAGTGTAGTAATGGAAGGAAGAGAAACAAACTAAACTTTGAAGGCGTAAACTTGAAGGCACAGAACATTCAAAACTGATGTGAGTAAAACCAAGTAAATTATTCTCTTGTTGTTCTGCCGAGAACTTGGTGACCCCTTCACAAGTTCGCCACTGTTACTGTTACTGTTATTCAGTGTTACTGTTACAGAAACTACGTTACCGATTGCGGAAACTTGTTCTTGCTCTTGTTTTTGTTTTTGCCGTTTATAAATAAAACAATACATCAATGTATATTAGAGGCAAGGAAGCCTGGAGAGGCAAATAAGGCTTATAAAGGACTACCTTAAACACTGAAGTCTTTGCAAGAGAATAAAAAGGTTGCCATTGGCACACAAAATCATCAAAATTCAGGATAAAAAGGTAGTTAAGCAAAACTAAACACACGAATGCATATAAGCAAAGGAAGGAAATTTAAAAAATAGCAGAAAGGCAAAAAGAACGAGAAAAAAAGCACACACAAGCACATACAAGAGCTTACAAGCACACTTGAAAATAAATAACCCAAAATAAGCTCGCATCCACGATTAATTACATTGTAATGCAGATGAAAAAGAGTTTTAAGCCCAGGGCTACTACATACCTTTTTGCCATCAATCTTCATAACTAGCGTCCAGCCTCCACCACCGCATCCAGGTATGTCCTCCATGTGGCAATAAGTGTGAGCTACCCCTCCCCCCTCGGTTTTGAGATAGTAAGCGCCACTTTTGGATTCTCTGCGGAGCATCAAAAATACCATCAATTCTAAGCTTATTATCCATTAAAAGACTTAGAAACTTAAACAAATGACCTCAAAGGGCAATAGGAATCTTGAAAACATGGGGAAGGAAAAAGCGAAATTAATGTCCAATTACTGGGTGAGGTTTCTTGAGGCTAATTTAAACAAATATACACCGAGTCGGTACTTTTTCTTTTTTCAGTTCCAATCATGAAATAAAGTGACCATTAACTAGCGGCATATTTTTAACAATAATATATTTTTTAATAACTTGTACGACACTTTGAGATAAACCCACTTTTCATTCTTTTTTTGCAAAAATGTAAATATAAAGAAATATTTTTGCTTCCCAGAAATGTTAATTTTGTTCCAATTTACTAAGAATATACTTCTTGAAATTTCCAGTCATTCTCAGCTTGTCATCATTTTCTATTACCCGACTTGACATATAACTGTGGGCATAAATAATTCAACAATGTTAACATTCGCTGCTTGAGCTATGCATCTTCGACTTGTGATGCACAGAAACGTAGAGAGTTTGAAAAATGCGTAGGGTTTGGCAACTTCAGCTTCTTGAGTACGATCATTTGCAAGAGTAAAAAGTTTTCTGACGAAGGGTAGTTTATTTTGCTCACTAAATTAGCATTTGATTGTTATAAGCCTACCTTTACCGAGTTTTTTATATATAACGTAGCTTTGCTAGCTATGTTATGAAACGACTTACGGTGTGTTAGTTAAGACATCGCCACATGAACAGGCTGGTTGGTCTGGATTATAACCTTTATTTCCTGTCAAAATTATCAACAACAAAAAATGAAAAAGTGCAAAATTATTACAAACTATCAGTGCTGTAGCTTAGAGCGGAAAACTCCAGTCAATTTTGTAATACTGACTATTTTAGTTTTCACTATTCTTAGTTTAATTTGGATGTCAAAAAGTAGATGGAAAAATTTACTTTATCCGAACAGTTCATTTGTAATGAGGAAGCCAACATCACGAAGTGACTTAGAGAAGGATGATAAAATTAGCATTACAGTAGCTTGGTCTAACTTAGCATTATAATTTCACAAGGCTACTTTTAGTCAATCCTCGTTCTTCTAGTGATTACAGCGTTGGATATGTCAACAGGAGGTCACTGGTTCCAATTCCCCTCTTTTTTATGTCAGGTGGTTCGAAACTCAACTCCTCGACTAGATTCTTGGATTATCATGATATTTTGGCAGTGTGTTTCTTTGACGTTTGTTTCATTTAATAGAGCTTCTAGCTTTGAACAACGAACCCTGCGCTCACACGTTATGTGTGGGTAACATGACGGCAGCAGAATAGGCGCTAGAATACCATGGAATTATAACGTAACATATAAAGACAGCCGATAGGCACTGACTTATTCACTCTCACGTTTATTTGGTGTAGTACTGTTTCCATTGGTTTTGCTGCAGCAAGTGAATGATCCTACATTGTTAACACAGGATTCATCAGCTGAACAGTTATGAGAACCAATAGAACATTCATCAACATCTGAAAGGACAAAAACCATTCGTATTTCTAAAATGTTTATCAAAAAGCGCCCTCAGATTGGTTAACTAATAATTTTATTTGGAACTGACTCGACAGCCAGGACACAACTGTTTATGTTTTTTTTTTTCGTTCTAGCTGTGCTGGTTGCGTTCGACAAAGATGTAGTCGAAATCGAGATTTTTGGACCATGTATTCATGGACACCAATTTGTCTCCCCCCCCCCCCCCCGAAAAATTATTCAGGGCGAAATTATTCAGGGGCGAATAACGTCATTTCCATCGACCATGTGTCGGAGTCGAGTTTCACCTTCTCTTCGCGTTTGGTGTGCTTGCTTGTTTTATTTGCTAATGGACGGCTTTGAATCGCCTTGGCTTTGGGAATAGCTATATTTTGATTGCATTTGTTGATTAGTTCCAGTCGCGACAGATAGATACCTGTCTTTATCCGGTCGAATGTTGTTTGGAATCGGTGGAAAAAAACTTTGAAAGCAAGATCCATAAGTGTGAGCCTGAACCGTCGAACGCAATCTCATATTCTTTGATTACTATTAGTTTCTAAGTACATTTTTGGTCAGTTACATGTACAAGTATAATGACGTTGTTATTCGTTTTAACTGACTATTTAGACTGAATATATTTTCTGGTACCTGTGCTACATTCGTCTCCGGTAAACCCTGTCGGACAGATGCATTGAAAGCTGTCGTCATCTAGAAAATTCGGTTTACATGTTGAATTCTTTACACACGGAGAACTTCTGCAGGGATTCTGTATCAGGTAAAAAATCCTGTTCAATTCACAACCAAAACAAATTTCATTTCTAAAAGACGCCAATTCAAACAAACTTTATTCTTAAAGTTTTAGAGAGTTTCATTTCAATAATGCACGCGCCTTTTTTCAATTTTACTTTATTGTTTAACTGACATCTATAACATAGTGTAGAGGGTTGAAATGTCAGCACTGACACGAAAGAATTGTACAAATGTTAGAAATAGACAAATGAAAACGTTATAATACCCTGCTCGCAGGGTAACGTTATAAATGCTACCTTTAGGAAGGGGTATTAAAAGTTACCACGACCATCATTACAAATATATCATCGTACAAAATTAATGAGTGTGGAAAAAAGGCAGAAGTTTCAACGAGAAGGAGGTCAGTAATGAAGAACTACAACAGATAAATTAGACAAAATGTTCCATCAGTTACCTCAGTCGCGTAATATTTATAGCCATCAGCTTCCATGAAACTCTGTGGGTTTTGTTTGTCGTCTGTATCACTCAATTCGCATCTCCACAAGTCGCTGCCAAGCGGGCGTATGTTAATTGATTGGCAGATATCGCTTAGGTAGCAGTGAATCTTGCACGTTTCTTCTTGTGCCACATTTAAGGTCTTGATCACGTGATCTACCAAAACTTTTCCTGCAATGGGTACTGAAAACTCCTTGATACGACAACATTCTGAAATCGAAATATCTACTACAAATAAAATAATCTGAAAAAATGACACGAATTTGATTCACTAGAAATAAAATATCGCTATTGGAATAGACATACACTGTACAAGTAATGTGGATGTGATATTTTCGTGCATATCAACTGACGTCCATTGAAAACTACTTTCATTTACAACAATTTTAAATCACCAAGAAGTTCCCGTCGCTGTCATTAACCTGAGCGGGTCTGTAAATTACTTGTAATGACAATGAGTACGACTTTCTTTAAAGAAAACAGTTAAATCAGATTTGTTTTCCTCAAATGCCACGCATATTATTACCAGGTAGCTAGGCTTAACCACACTAACAAACATTGATTTTAGTCATTGCTGTATTAAACGTTTCCTTATCAAATGTATATAGTGCTGGTCTGGATATGAAAGACATGTACGGCCAGTTTCTGAGTCAGTCTTTATGAATTACCAGTTCTTGGCATGGCATTGTCGAGTTAAGAGTTAGAGATTTCTACCAACTTCTACAAAATGGTTCAATCTCTAACAATGATATCTAACTGACAACAATTTTGTTTTTGTGAGAACATTGAAATATGTTATGAGCGATAATGTATTTGGGTAGATTTTGAATTTGTTGTCAAGTACAGCAATTTACATTAAACACAAAGTAGAGAGCCTAGTGTACCTTTCGTCGCGATCCAAAATAAAATGAGAAGTATCTTCAACAGCAACATTTTCAAACACGATCTTCTTCTCGCTTTTTTAGGATCGTGAGTATGTCAGATTTAAATTCGTAGATTGGCATGCAAATGTTACCTTTATAGCAGGTGTTAAAATGAAAGCCTTTTTATAATTACGGCTCTCTCTACAATTCTATATTCATTGGTCCGTTAAAATGAGTAACTATTTACTTGGAATAAATTGTCCATAATTATTTATTCCAAGTTAATTGGCACTGCACTTGAAAACTACACGCTGTGTATAATAATGGCTCAAACCTATATGTCCTCTGTTTGTTTTGAAATTTCAGTACAAATTATGGTGATGTAGTACTAAGTTTCAGCGTTTTAGAAGCAAAAGCAGCTGGTTCAAGAAATTTCTAGACAAAACCAGCTTAAGCCATAAACCTTATATACATTCAAGACAATTTGCATGTGAATAAAAAAACTATTACACAGACTTGCCACCCTCCACGCCATACTTTATTCACACATTTGCATTTCATTGCTGTTGTCAGAGAAAACTTAGCAGCACTAAAAAGATCGATGTCGGCCATTTACTAAGGGGTACCTCAAAAACGTGAGTGCACTCGGCAGGGGCTATTGATGGCTGGACATTGGCCAAGTTGTTTTTTTGTGTGTGTTTTTTATGGATCTTGGCGCTGTCAAGGTCCATAAACATATCCAGCCATCTTCACCGAACAAACTAGGTCAATAACGGACGGATTCATTATATGGAATAAAGAAAAACGTTTTGTGCGTGAAGCAGCGTAATCCCGTGTGGGCTAGATAGCCTTGTTTTGAACGCTTGGGTAGCCAATCACAACGCAGGAATTGTCTCATCTGGCCTGCCCGTGAAGATATTCATATAATGAACATCAATTAGCCGAGACGTTTTTAGGCAATAAAACGGTTCTCGGGTTGAAGCAGTTTCACCGGAATTCACACGAGCAAGGTATGTAGTATACGATGTTTTCTTGAACCTGCAGTTTATTTATGTAAGTCTTCAAAGAAATACTTGTCATAACAGGAAAGAATGTGTTCCCTTTAGTTGTTATTTAGTTTGTATTGTGTTTCCAATTAAATTCATCAAGTTCCTAAGAAACCTCTGCTTTTGAGTGTCACCCTACTGAGTTGACGCCGCCAAGTTCCCTTCCTATTATTGTGCAACATTCTGTGAAATTTTCTTAATTACTTTCTGGCATTTAATGTTAGACCTGTCGCTTTTTTGCACGCTGCATTAATGGCATCTATTAGTTATCTTTCGTTCTATTCTCCAGCTATTTATGGTTGCTTTCTCAATTGTCTGTTTTGTTTGAACAGATAACATTTTTCTTTCCTTTCCTTTCCTTCCACGCGGTTTATTCACGGTCTCGCACGACGGACAAAGCGAGGGACTACTGGTTGTCTACTGTTTGCATTTAACCCTGGTTCGCAGTCTGCATGCATTTTATCTCCAGTCTAAATTTTACCTTGGGTCAGCAGTCCGCAGTCTGCGTTTTACACCTCCCGCGCGGCATCAATTCAGTATTACTTACTGCAAGGTTCTCCCGCATAGCCACTGTCTCAATTACATTTGAAGCAATCACCATAGGAATACTTTGTCACCGTAGAGAAAAAGATTAGTTTCACAAGCATTCTGTTTTTAGTTGGAGATATGCAAAAATTATTAATTTTTGGCCACGAAACTATCGTTGAGATTTTCGTAATTTTGTTTTGTATTATTCTAAACTACAGAATTAAGTAAGAACGTAATATATAGATTTAAAAATAAAGAGTAGGCTTGAGAAAATTAATCGTTCAGAATTTTTTATTGTTTAAACGTTTTAATGTAAAGTTGCTGCGATGCTTCTCCTTTCTACTTTTTATTCCATCTGGTATAAAAAATGGCATAGCCATAAAATCGATCGAAATCTCTTAATTGACAATTGAATTTTCCACTTTCGTTATTTGTGGTTCGAGAACTGTAAGACTGGTACCAATGTTTCTCGACACAATCAAGCCGAGAAAATCTCTCCGATTCCAATTCCATTTCCATAGAACTTTCGTCCTTCTATTGCCCAGGCAAAATGGACATCATTCCAACCTGGGTGTGAAATATGGCTTATACAATACACTATACATGTACTGCCCCGGCGGAAGATGTTTTACTATGCTGCCAGGGGTAGGTAAAGTCTGCATACGAGCCAAGTGGCTTATTTGACCGGAGCTTATCTCGGTTTCAGTAGCATGAAGCGACTAGGAGTATTTCTACTCTCCACTGGATGGGATGCTAGTCCATCGCAGGGTTAGCCCCCATAATTAAATTCGCCAGTACCCGTTTATAATCCTCGGAGACCCAGGGGCAGTTAGGTCGGCGGAAGGGAATAAATAGGGCAAAAAACCGAAGGTTCACAAGTAGGCGTGAAAAGCCCCCGGGAACCGACTCTTACCAGGCCATCTCCAAACGGCTCTACAAGAAAGCTAAAATCAACTCTCCAATAAACAATCCACTATTTTACGATACCTTTGATCGATCGAAACGAAATTTTTGCCGGCGAATCGCGGAGTGTCTTTCTTGTGAAACATCCGAAATGTTTTGCCGAATTTCTATGGCTCTCTGAAGTAAATGTAAGAACACAACAAAGTACCTCAGAGGCTACTGTTCGCCGATTGGGCAGAATAATACAAAGGCTTTTTCTGCCCAATCAGGAAGCATCATTGGTACAGCCGTTTGGAGATTGTCTGGTAAGAGTCGGTTCCCAGGGGCTTTTCGTCGGTTAGCTGCTTATATTGTAACGGGTTTATAGAAAGAATATGACAGGTATTGAGAATACTATACTGAGATTTTGGTTAAATAAAATAATAAATCCTGTGGACAGGTATGCACCAGACTCCTCTTAAACTAGCCTGCAATGCAGGCATATTTTGGCGAGCGAATGCATTTTGATAAGGCGAGCGCCATCTTGGATTAAAACCCGCAAGAGGCGAACAGTACCATCCCCCCCGCCCACTTTTCCTGAGACAAAATAGTGGCAAATCTACCCGATCGCGAGCTAATACCGGTAAC
Source organism: Micromussa lordhowensis (assembly GCA_964020085.1). Taxonomy (NCBI): domain Eukaryota; kingdom Metazoa; phylum Cnidaria; class Anthozoa; order Scleractinia; family Lobophylliidae; genus Micromussa; species Micromussa lordhowensis. The sequence goes on from OZ026595.1 coordinate 503,548, forward strand.
TCCTGAACACATGGAAAACGCCTGCACTGCAGGCTACTCTTAAACCACAGTAAGGAGGTTGCTTCACAGAAAACGCGGCGAGATGTTGACCAAGTGATTCCTCGAAAAAAGTGCAGGTCACCAATTTTGGGGTATATAGCGTCGAGGAATGAATGTTTTATTTCTTTTGTTAATTTTCCCCAAGACTAGGAGTCAATTTGAATTATAATGATATCGAAATTGGCCTTTCAACAGCCTTTTATAGTGGCTTAAAAATAAAATTCATTGGTTTGATGGTAACTTTTGCTAGCAAACCCGTCTAAGTGTGAATTCGTGATGCATTTTGACGAGTTCCTCGTCTAGTCGGAAAGAAACTCTTTTAAAACTCACTACAAGACACGATGCTGGAAAGTATAAACAATTCATAGAACTTGACTCGAGAGAACATAAAATGAAAACAAATTTTAAATTTTTTTCTTAAGTTTGGTTATCTTAAGTATGCCACAAGCTGAGGCGGAAACCATTCTCATTATAATTTTATACCAAAAAGAAAACAAAATCCACTGTGTGATATGATTCCATGGTGACACACTCTTTTAGATTTAAATTACAGTGTGAAGTCAATTAACAATCACCACTGAGTAGTAACGTCCTAAATTGTTATCGAACTATTCTGAAGCTTTGTAGCAATTTAGAACTCGATGTTTCATTCCAGGTTTGTCGGACGTAAGGTGCAAGACAGATCAAGGAAGATAGGAGACATTGTGAGTGGGATTGTACCTTGCAGTGCTTTTGATACGGAGTCAGTTCCGAATACCGCGGTGGCGTATCCTGTTGTGGGACATTTTAGTCCCACGAGGAAAGCTCTGTGAGCTTTTTTTACCCTCAAATACTCATAATAAACCAAGGGTGTTTCCCAATGGCTATCCACACAAACACTGACCGCTTGGTGTTCTCACCTTCACACGTAAACCCATCTCCTGTAAATCCATCCTTGCACGAGCAGTTGTACGATCCTTCCGCGTTGTTGCACGTGGCGTTCACGTGACAGTCATTCATTCCCTGCTTGCATTCGTCCACATCTGTAAAAAATTTCAATTTTGAGTTTAGTTTTTTTGACCCTCAAATACTCATAATAAACCAAGGGTGTTTCCCAGTGGCTTTCCACACAAACACTGCCCGCTTGGTGTTCTCACCTTCACACGTAAACCCATCTCCTGTAAATCCATCCTTGCACGAGCAGTTGTACGATCCTTCCGTGTTGTTGCACGTGGCGTTCACGTGACAGTCATTCATTCCCTGCGTGCATTCGTCCACATCTGTGAAAAATTTCAATTTTGAGTTTAGTTTTAGGGCTAAAAAATTCTGAAAAAGAATACACTGGTAAAATTAAAGCGTCTCAATTTTAGTTGCAAACTAATATTTGTAAAGTTAAGAAATTTTATCTTTAGTTGCAAACATATGCCGCAAGTCTAGAAACCCTTGTTAATAACAGATCAATATAGACGATACAGAAAGTGAAAATGAAGATCTGTACCGTAAAAGGGCTGAGACTATTTTATTTCGTGCCCTGACCAGTACAGTGATCATCCGAATCCTTTTTGAGGTTATACCTTAACCTATCTAAAAAAATAGGAAGTCGCTTAATTAAATAACCACTCCCTCCCTCTCTATTCCTCCACCTTAGAATTTTGCCTGGTATACGTTCAGCTTTCCAGTTTAGTATTTATATTTAAGGAGTCCAGATACACATTTAACTTACCTGATTGACAGCTGTTACCAGTGAATCCCGCTGCACATACACACTGATACGTGTCTTGTTCCAAGTCTGAGTAGCAGCGGGAATTAACAGGACACTCAGCGTCTGAGCATGGATTCTTTCGTTGAAAGAAAACAAGAAAAAAATGTTCTTGAGAGAAGTAAACAGATATTGATCAACCTAGTTTTCTCGGTGCAAAGACTTGCTTAATAGCCGTGAAATCTGGAACTGCATGTATGTTTCGGGAAACAGCATGCAGAAATGCATTTGCAGTCCAAGGACTTGCATTAACTGCCTAGCAAAGTTGAGTTACCACGATAGAGATTTAGCCAGGTGCTCCATACCTCGGTTCCACCGTAAATAAACCCTTGTCTTGCAGTCCAGTCCAGTGGATCCCTGATAGCATCTGAGTCACTCAGCTCACACACGTGATCACCACCCTCTTTTGGACCAAAGTTGTATGATTGACACGTGATGTCTATAAAGCAGTGTAACTCACACACTTCCGCTGATGTCGCCCTCGTAGTTCTGATCACGTGATTTTTGAGAGACTTGTCTGCAGTTGGTTTTCCAAATGTTTTGATTATGCATGGTTCTAAATTATTAAACAACAAGAAAGTTGTTTTGTAAAGTAATATTTTAGAAAATGCTTCGCAAAAAAAGGTGATGAGAAAGCCGAGCTAGAGCAAACAGAGCGAAATATAGATTTTCCACAGGTCCGTGTAAAAAATTGTTGTGAGGGAAAATATTCAGAATAAGAGATCTGTCATCTTTAAGGCGCTGCGTATTTCGACTGTTTCATGGAAGTCCAGTTAACAGTTTTAACAGAAGTTTAGTTGTTATTTCTTTCTTGTGGTACTCATCCATGGAGGTTCAGAGTTTTTTACTTTGAAACAGACGTACAACTGTCGTAACATCAAGAGATACAACGCTTCCTCTTGCAAAACCTCGAGATATTGTGTATCAATGATATCCAGTATCCGTAGTAAAGGAATATCAATTGTATTCAGGGTTTCGAATCATAAAGAAATAAGAAAACAGAAACCTACCCGATGACGCGACAGGTTTCCAAGAAACCGTTATAACTCTCACTAACAGAACGCATGCGGAAAACTGGAAATAATTCATGGTACTTGACGCGAGAGAACATGAGATCGACACAAACTTTTGAATCCTTTGGTCTAGTTAGGTATGCCAGTGTAGCTAAAGCCGAAAACATATCAAAATTAATTAAGAATTTATACCGCAAAGAAAAACAAAATCCACTTTGTGATATGATTCGATGGTGAAGCACTCCTATGGATTTAAATCACAGTGTTGACTTTATTGAAGATTACCAAATTTATTGTAGATATTCAGAAACAAATTAATTCAGAAGTCTGTTCTTTTGTATTCAACGATATTTTTAGGACGTCGCCGACTAAGTACAAAGAACTATATGGAAAAAGAAGATGGATATCAGTTAGGGCTTTTGGAACCCAGAACAAAACTGAGGTAGCCATGCATTTTCATAGATAATTAGCCTTGAATCTCGAACAACTAAAAAAAATTAGTTATAGATCTCTAAAATACATCGCAAATGGTGACATAAATCTTTCATTTAGTTTGTTCTTAAAGCTCTCCTCTCGTTTGCACATAGTTGGCTATCTGTTATCTATCGCTTGATAGAGGAACGAACAAATAAAAAAGCTAACGATATAAATAGTTAACCTCCCCGTGAATATTATTTACAGAATACGTCACTGCCCTCACGCAAACTAAAAATACTGGTCATTGATACCAGTCACTAAGACAACCCAGCTATCCAATCACTACACTCTAAGGGCTGTATGAGACGCCAATCAGATTGCAGCATTTGTGTTATTACACTAGTAAAATTTTGAGCATGTGTATATATATATGATAATGATGTATAATTTTATAAATTTCTATGTTATTACTATGGGTTAATAATATGAGTTTATTAAAGCAAACGAAAAATATCTTTGGGTAGAGCTCATTGTTAATAGTCCGATCGTCTTCTTTAGTTTCAACTTTCATCTCTGTGCGTTTCAGTAATAACTACTTATTAACCGAGAGGGAGGTCTTTACGGGAAAAATCTCTGACCGAGCGATAGCGAGTTCAATACGGCAAGGCCGAGGTTTGAGATTTTCCCGTAAAGACCGAACGTTCGAGGTTAATAAGTTGTTTATTATATGGCTTTTTTGCTTGGCTTTTGCAGGCCCGTAATCGGCCCGTGGGCATTACGGGAGAATAATGCCCTAGTATTAGCCAATCAGAGCACGCGTTAGATCGGCTACAAACCCAAGTCATACAATAAAGTGTGATTATCTCTAAAATTGTGCAAGTTGACTGAATGTCCATTAAAGAAGCTTTACCTTTTTAATTTTATTAGTGATTAATACTACACTACATTTCCAATACAAAAAGAACTACACGCCACTACAGTTTATAGTTTATTACACAGTTTTGTTTACAATTACAAATTACAACGTACATTATATTGGTCTGGGACAGTTGGGGGCCGTTTGAATTGAAAAGTCAGATGGCTCCAGCTTATCTCAACCATGAACCATGACAACCTTTTTCTTGCGCGAGCCTATCGTTTGCGTGCTGTGCACATCCAATACTGGCTTCGAGGAACAAAATCAGAGAAAACCACTCTACTTTGTAGTGCAGCCCAATTTGCAAGTGATTAAAAACTGTTTTGATGCACCACATTAGCTACCGTGACGTCATTAAAAAGCACTTTGTTGTTTTGTGTTGAAGCTACCTATATGACAAACATCTACACTGGTTGTTTTTGATTGCATAAAATGGCGTTCTCGCCTTCACACGTACACCCAAAAGCTCTCGATAGCTTATCACATTCACTCTCTCTCGCCAAAGTGAAAGCGTACAGGTCTTAAACGATTACTCTCAAAAATGTTAAACGATTACTCTCAAAAAGAAATAAACTGGTAACGTTTGGCGATAACTAAACATCTTGGTTAGTTTCTTCAAAGTAGCAACCGAAGTTGGAATTTGGTTTTTGCTTGATATGTAAGCTTGACTGCAATAAGCGGGAATAATAACAAACGTATCGCTCACTCACTCACACTCAATCTTCTTCGTTCCTGGTGGAAGATAGCTCGTCCACTAGTGCCCTCCACCTGACCCTATTTTGAGCTGTGCGTTTCACTTCCTCCACAGTAGGGCGCAGTGGCAATACTAGTTACGGTTTCTGTAATAAGCAGGTTTTTCGGGAGCAGGTTATTAGCCCACTGCCCAACCCACTACCTGGAGCCTTACCAGGGACTAGTCAGGCCTGTACCCTTTGACCAATCCGTCATGGTTAGACCTGCCAGGGAGCAAAGTTTCAGCTGGCACAGCTCGTTGGGTCCTTAAGACATGCAAGCTTCACTACCAGGGTAAGGTGTATGTTCAAGGTAAAGAAATGCATCTCTAGGGCCTGAAATTACCTGTATTTCGTTGTAGAAAAGTTCTCTGTCCTGTAGGAAGTTTTTAATTCCCACAAATCGATCAGAGCTGTCGAAAGTTGTACGACAAACAACGACTTTATCTGACAGAAAATGACAGTAACTCTCAAGTGCACATCAATTTGTTATACCTGATAAGTTGATAATTGTAATTCTGGTGAGGTAAAACCATCGATTTGATCTGCTTACAATTCCGACAAAAACTGCAAAACACAAGAGACTCATTTTATTCTCCTATGATACGATTGGAGAGTGCCAACTCTTGATGCAATGACAAGTTAAGTGATACTGATTCATTTTCATTATTAATGGAGTTGGCAACTAAAATAAAGAAGAATAATTCTTGTGTGGACTCCGTGTTTCCAGTAAGAAGTTATTATAGGTTGCGAAAAAACCCGGAACAATGCAACAAGCTATTTTTTTTTAAGCTAGGCTTTGGAAAGCGTCATGAGTTAAGGAATCTCAGCTAAAATGTCATGAACAAAACTAAAATTTCGTTTCCCGCTTGGGTTTGAAGGCCTGAAAAGACACCCGACAGGAAATTCGATTAACTTTACTGTGTATGTCGACCCAAATAACAGATATCACAAGCCGGGACCAGCAAATTAATTAACATAATGCACGGTGAGAAGTCGTCTGGGCAGAACATGTATCGAGTCTTGATGCTAACTCTTGTCTGCACGCCAGTGTATTGTATAAGCCGTATTTCACAGCTAGGCGTGAATGGAGTCAACTTTGCCCAGGCAATAGAAGGACGAAAGCTCTATGGAAGGATGATAAAGGAAATGGAAGTGGAATCAGAGAGTTTTTGTCGGCTTGAGTGTGTCGAGGAGCAACGATGCCAGTCTTACAATTTTAAAATCACAAAGAACGATGCCGCAAAATTCAATTGTCAACTAAGCGATTCTGATCGATTTTATGCTCCTACCAACTTCACAGTGTAACATTCTTGCGTTGCTTTCATTGTTTTCGTTCCTTATGCAAATCATGATATCCCTACGGGTCAAATGATTTGCATCTTTTTCGCGCGTATTCATATGCACTTTGCTACGGTTCGTTATTTTTCAAATAGCTAGCAAACCCGTTTAGGAAAACTTGTGTATTGCGGACGTATCCAGGATCTGTACGATTTTACCTGATCATTCTGGTGGAATTTCTGTAAGTTGCGTGTGTTATGGTTTTCTATATTTTGTCAAGCTTCCTTCACTCATTACTGTTGTATTTATTTTCCATTTGCTTGTCATTTCTCCTAGTCAAACTCGTATTCGTGTAAACAAATAAAGTCGTACGATGTTTGAAGTTCAGCGCCAGTTTGGTTCTCACACGATCAGTGCTATGGCGATACAGCTATAACATCGTTTGAAGAAATTCGGAAGATGTCCGTGGATCCTGGAGCTATTTCGACAACTGAGGAAACCAGCGAAGTCAGGATAAGACATCCTAATGTTACGATCGACCAGTCCCAGGTCAGGCACGAAAGAAACCTTCGACTAAAGGCTTCTAGGAGCGCTGCTAAAGGGGTAGTCACTCGAAGGCAAAATGAAGCAAGAGAAATTATGTCGGATTTTGGCGACGTGAAAGACCTAGAGGTGAAGCGTGCCGAATTGGATGAAGCGATAAAGAACTTTAATGCGGCGCACCAAGCATACCATGGTCAGCTCGAGGATCAAACCGAGATCGATGATTCACAAGAATATTACGACGCTACACTACTCCTCGCTAACGACACTAGGAGAATAATCGATGACTGGCTACAAGTCGGTTTTGAACAACCGCAAGGAGCAATCGGTCAACCGAACCTTCAACCCGAGGACTCCGTCAGTAACATTGGCTCTCGAACTGCCTCAAAGTCTAAGACTAGATCTAAGGCCAGCTCGCGGTCCTCGAGAAGAAGTTCAGTGTCTGGTGCTAGAGTAGCGGCCGCGGCGAAAAGAGCATCCTTGGCGGCCGAGGCCTCAATGCTGCGAAAGCAACAAGCCTTGCAACAAGAAGAACTGCGCTTGCAACAAAGGAAGCAACAGCTAGCTCTCGAGACCGAGATTGCAAAGGTTAAAGTGGAAGAATGTGTCCTAGCAGAAGCAGAGGCACGGTTCACGGCAATTGGCGAGATTAAGGGTTCCCGAAGTATTGTTCCGTCTGTGGTCAAAACGGACTTCTGCGAGCCTGTAGTGTCTAAAGCGATGCCTAACGATACCCAGCGACTCCCTGCTCGAACTGAACAGCTTCCAGTTTCTG
>OZ026595.1:513500-568500 GCA_964020085.1 Micromussa lordhowensis
CAAGAACAGAAAATGGCGGCCTCAGTTTGTTTTTAATCTTCTAGTGAAATGATGATGTCAATTACTTCCGTGCTTGTGATTGGTCACTGAGGTTTCTGCAAGGGTCTGAATTTCGCGGTAAATTCACAGTAAAAATAGATCGGTCTGTTAAAACGCTGTGAAAGAAATATAGAGTAGTTGCACGCTCCTGGAGATGGGCTCCTGTGGTTGTTTGATGCCTGCGTCTTTCTTTGTTCTGTTCACAGTGACATGCAGTTTTCCACTAAAGATAACGACAATGATGTCATTGATGGCAGCTGCGCTCTTGAGTATAAAGGAGCCTGGTGGTATCAGGGCTGTCATTGGTCAAATCTCAACGGACTGTATCATGGGGGACAGCATGACTCGTATGCGGACGGAGTCAATTGGTACACGTTTCGAGGTCATAGATATTCACTAAAACGCAGTGAAATGAAGTTGAAACTCGTTTCGCAGAACTGATGCAGTTGAAGCTGTAGAAAGTCTTGAAAAACTCTTTAATTGACCATTTAGAAAAGAACAAATCTAATGAAAATGCACTTAACAGGTCATAAGAATGCATTGCAATCGAAGGGGAAAAACTCGGTCTGTAACTTACAGAATAGACTTCGAGTCTGTTTGTAACAGGAATATATTTGTGTCCAGTCTGTATGGGTGTTCACAATGGCTCATAATTTGGCTCGCTGCTCATTATGAGCCTGTCAGTCACCAAAGGGCTTACAGAAAGAATATGCGCAGTATAAGAATTGTATAATGATATTATGGCCAAAGAAGCTGTTGTGAGGAATGACAAGGTGGTTCCGGGGGGTGCTTTGGACATTTGGACTGTCCCATAACTAATTTACTAATTACTAATTTCCGGTCACGGGCCACATCAAACTTAAAGTAGGCGATCCAAAAATTAAGAGGTATATCAGTCTTTTTTTTTCTCCACTCGGTTTTCTTCCTTTTTCCATTATTACAATCACCATGATAAGATGGAACGTTTTGCATAGTTTTCTCTGTGAAGGGGGCTCAGGGCCACTTTAAACTTTCGGAAATTTAAGGTGGCTCTGAAACTTTCATCTTGTCATGGTGATTATAATTCGATAATAAAAAATGGGGGTCATTGAGCTAGTTTTTGAGTTATAAGCGCTTAAAGCTAAAATTAAGAGTGTTTTAGCAGATCATATTGTTGCTATTGCCACCTGCCATGTAAAATAGATGACCGCAACTTGTTTACCAATGATTAGGAATTTGCATGATACCACTATTGTAACATCACTTGTTAAACAGTGGTTATATTCATCCTTCAAAGCATAGCTGTTAGAAACTGTTAGAAACTGCTGGAAACTGTTGCCAGCCTCCTTAAACATTACATTGACTGAAAGCTCTACTTCTCGTAAATATTTTACAACGAACGAAAGATGTGCACAGGAACCTACTGACCTAATGAATAAACTAATCTCGCACTCTGCACATCCATACTGATGTATTTGTGATGTAACTTACTGAACTATGACATGCTAACTTAATAGCCAACATACGTTGGAGTTGGAATCAAAAGCTCTTCAATGCCGGGGGGGATCGGAGGAGGGGGAGTGGTAAGGACTTAAATTCTCCGAAAATTGAATAACTGGCATTGCTTTTATACTTTTCATTTTCCCACTGAAGTCATGTACATCTGTTTAGGATTTTACATTCCATTATCAATATTAGCATTGGTAATCATTTAAATGCTGGTACAATGAAGCATTTACATTGCGGGTGATATTTGGTAATTATCTCAGACGACCACCCCTTTCAGCCTCGTTCCCAAGGGCGTTTCCTTTAAAAATAATCTGTTATGGAAAAACCTTTAGATGAAGGTTGCCGCATTTTTGCTGCGCGCGAGCGAGCCTGGAGCGAGCGGACAAGGCAGCGGACCTAATCAGGATAGAGACAAAAACTTTCGATTTCTACCCACGATGCATCTGGATCTTACCAAAATGCTTTGCACACCCGTTGCCTTTATATTGCTACGTTCCAGTGCCGTGGTATTGCTGGTACTGTTCTGTGGAAATTCGTCGAGGTTAGTCAAATTCCTTTCTTGTTATGTGTCTGTGATGAATTTCTCCATTATGTCATGTTGTCATGGAGCGTTTACCTTTATTTGGTAATTGTTTATGTCTTTCCTTCCAATGTATAGTAAGATACGCATCTACGCTCAAACAGAGCTAGAAGCTAGATAAGATACTGGTTCTTTATTGTAGCTTATTTGCAAATACATCAGTGACATGATTTACACACGGCCGATGTCTAACTGCCTTTGTAACTGTATAGATTAAACGAACCACTGCAGTTATGGCTGGTAGACTGACTGACCTCAAACGAAAAACTAAACTGACCTCAAACGAAAAACTAAAATAAATGCAAAAATGTGTTCGTCGAACGACTCTACATAAACAACATGAAAATAAAATTCGAAATAAAGTGCAATACAGAAAGTAATAAATAACAGACTGTGTTGTATGGAAATCCGATGTATATGTATGGAAAATTCAAAACAAAACTGGATTCTGCCTAGCACAGGTACATCACTCAAATATTATCGTTAACATCGTTTACCTAGTGCCTTAAGTTTCCGACTGATGTATTGTTCAGAAACGAAGTTATATAAAAATTATTTCACATCGGATTTTCATACTTTGTAAACACTTGCAATTGTTTCAAGATACCTTTGCCTGCACATCAAAATGGCGTCGGAAACCATGAAAAGGTCTCATGTTTTCTTATGTCCTTCTTATAATCTTGTACACACGTGGTATTCATTAATGATGTTGTTCCTTTCAATTTAGAGTAAAAATATCATCAATAAAAAGCAAGAGCAGGAAAAGATCAGCAGGTATGAGCCGAGCAATTTCTCGTTTTTCATAAATTATATCAAATGAAGTTAAAGCGTTATTTTCGATAATTCTATAACATAATCTTAGAATAAACCAGATTAAGACTTTTGATGACTGGGCTAGCTTTTGTCGGATATCCCAGTCATCAAAAGTCTTAATCTGGTTTAATACATGCCTCATTGTTTGGTGTGTTTAATACACGCCTCATTGTTTGCGTGAACACATGTTGCTGTTTATGTTACATTATTTACAATAGCCAAATAAACTTATAATTTCATTGGCCGATTAAAATTGTTTATGTCATTGTTAGATACATGACATCCGGGCAGCACTCATTTACCTCAGGTAAGTATTAGGTACACTAGTTACTCATTAATAGTATCTAAAACAAAATTCTCGATAGTGATTGGTTATCCGCGCGCCTATTTGTCAGAGAATCGGTGCGCGATCAAGTGGGTGTCCAAGTACATGTATCCAATTTTATACCTACACCATTCGCACTCAAGAGAAGTTCTTAATACTCGCAAAATTTGTTATTTATTTGGTTAATTAGCAGTGAGACCCCGTGTCGTACAATTCAACGAGTATAAGCGTGCCCGTAATTTTCATGATACTCGCCCGATTATTTCTTCCTGAAATTGTTCTCCTCTCAACCCAATTACAATTACCTATTGTACAGTGAGCACTGATAAGCAAGTTAATTTGGACTGAAGTGCAAATAAAAAAGTCACGGTAAACTGGGATCCAATCACGATGAATTAAAGTAACTTTCTCAGTCATACAATAATTACGTTTTGTTATACTTTGCGAGATCTTAAAGATACTTCATGCAGTATTGAAATTGTCATTTCTTTAAGAACTTAGGCCGCAGCTTCATCTCTGTGCGTTTTAACGAATATTGCAACCCTCTAAAAGCTTTCCAGCAAACTCCATCTGCATAAGACCAGTATCGTCCGCTATGGTACAACCCGTTAAGATTTGCATTATGGCAAGTGTTGTACCACCAACCTCCTTTGAAAGATTTAGCACAGTTGCCCCCATTTCGGTCGCTGTCTTTATCTATGGTCGAGAATTGCATTCCACTATAAATGTGAAAAAGAGGAAGGAAAGTATCATAATTAGCCATTCTCATGGTGAACGGAAAAAAAAAGGAACGGCTTCACTCACGGCTGAATATAGAAAAATTATCACAGGAGATGTGCATGTTGTATTTTTTATATGTGACATAACGTACCCTATGATAGTGATAAATATCCATGTCCAAGTGTTCGAGTTGTCAGTAGTGTTGTTGCAAAAAAATAACAAAATCGGAGAACGTTTTACGTCCTAGGAATTGGCTCTTTAAAAAATCCGTGAGAGCCCATGGCCAGTCTTACGATTATTCCGAAAACGTCTAAAAATGGAATCAACTTCTATCGACATTGAATCACCTTCCACTGCAAATGAATAGATTGTTAAATTAAATTGAAATATTATTTTCTTACTGTGATGAAAGTGCAATGGCGTCTTGTTCAGTAGTAATTTTACATTAAGGATTGGCCAGCGGCCAGCGAGTCACCAGCCGTGCCACGGTATCCTCCAATCAAAAGGATCACATGTTGTCTTTCTGAATTTGTTCCCCTCATCAGCCATGGCACCCGCCGTGTCTATCCTTACGTCACTGAGTAACTTACATACCAGTCCTGCACTCTAATATGAGCAAGTTCCTAGTTTTAACCTCTGATTCGAAAGCCAATCACCAGTCGTGTTCCAAGACTACTGTTTTAAAAATTGAATACCTAAAATACCTAAATGCTTTCTTACTTATGCAATGACATCGAGTTACCAGCCGCGCCACTGTATCCTCCAATCAAAAGCCGGTACTTATCTGCCTCGTCTGCCACCTTAAAAGTCGTGTACGCAGCGTGTGTTTTGTTCCCATCAAAGTCTTCCAGGTCAACTCTCAGTGTGACGTTATCAGCGGCTGTCAAACGGTGAAGATGGTCGTTTCCAAGCCAGAACTCGCCGTTCAGATCTCCAAACCCGTTTTTGTAGGATTCCCAACCATGATAGAAGTCAACAGAGCCGTCCAAACGTCTCTGAAATACTGTCCAACCTCCACCGTCCGTGGTCATGTCACATAACACTTGTATTGGTTTGCCGCCATCTGGACTGATTGTGTACACGCCACTGGATGTGAAACCACCTTGAAAGAGTTGGGCGCAGCTTTTTGTCTCTTTAGATTGTTAAAAGGGAAAAGAAAGCTGTATCACTTAATTCAAAACATTAAAAAGTCTTCAAATAAAGCTGTCAAACAATTTACGATTGATCGCAGTTCCTGAGTTCCTATAATTAGCCAGCTGTCTTCGCAGGCTATGTTATCTATCACTGTCCTGTTTTCGATAGTTTCTTTGTTGCATGCTTAGAAAATTTCTTCTGCCGATCGAGTTGTGTTTTTGATCGATGGTCGTGAACGTTTGGACAGAATTAGAGAAGTGTAGAAAGATCTGTATGCACATTTAAAAGCATGACTGACGAACTAATCATTGTATTCCTTATACAACTTGCAAGGAGACTCTTAAACCTAAAGAAAAATTATTGATGCCACTCCTTCTCATGTACCTGAAAAAGAAGCTGTCGAGCGTTCTTCAGAATTAGTATCAAAACATATGTATTGAGATAAGCATAAAATGTGTTAAATGGTAATTTTGACGTCATGCGTGGTCACATGACTCTCGGACGTTGAACTTGCCGTGTTGAATTAAACATGCAGTTGTTGTTGAAGTTATAAAGACTGTTCTCGTCTTTATAGAGCGTTTTCACATGACGTCACGGCAGCCATATTGGTGTTCCAAAACAATGAAACGGCGGCCATGTTGGTGTACCATACCAGTCCTGTGGGATTCAACTCTTTTCTTATGTAAATACTCCCTTTTGTTCCAATAAATTTGCATGTGAGCTGGCCACGTGAGTGAAAACGCTCTATTACCTTTATTACGTTCTCTTATGTTTGTTACAGTAATTAGACTGTGTGTAGTGTTTCTATTAATTCTGCCTTTGGGATACATACCGCATGGTTTTCCTACATAACCATCTTGACATTTGCACTGGACACTGTTGTCTTGATAGTTAGGGACGCAGACCTCTTTCTCCCCACAAAAAAAACTTTCGATCTCACAGATGCTCTAAAAAACAATTAACGATCACTCTCTTATCAATCTAAAGTCGAATTGGTGTGGCATTTGACAAGAAACAGAAAGAAATTTCTTGAGATTATTGCACATTATTTCTTAAAATATTGGTTAAAGATAATGAGATCAAATGTTTAAAAAAAACGGAACTTACTATGAGAAAAATATAAAAAACATAAACTGAAGGATAAATAACATAAGAAAAATCTCAAAATAAACACGCCTACTCGGCCATATCCCAAATCAATTAACTCATCGATCATTTTACCTGTACTCCTCGGTAGAGAAATTCATGGTCCTCTGTGAAGTTCTTTAAGCCAAAAAAACGATCAGAGTTGCTCAGTTGACACTTGAATTTCTTACTATTTTCATAAGGTCCAAAGTTATACGACAGACAGCCATTCTGTTCCACACATTGTAGCTGGCAAGAAACCTCCGAGTCTACTTCCATTTCTTTAATGACGCTTCCATTGAGTCTTCTTCCTCGTATTTGTTTAGCAAAGTTAAGAGCTTTGAGGTCTGGTGTAAATATTCCTGTTACTCCGTTGATAGAAGTGATGATCACAGAAGCTAAAATTAACCACTGTTGATACATGATTATCCTTTCCTATAATCTTGCTTTAATAGTGAATCGTCGAAGCCTTTGGCCTCTAGCTGTACACAACCCTGTGACTAGCATCAATTATTAATTATAGTTTTTAGCTGAATCTTAGTAATGTGAATCGTGTTATCACAATTGTACTTTGTTTGTTTTTTGAACTTTGATGTACAGGTTTTTAATTAACTCAGTTTTAAACGCTTTGAGCCACAATCAGTGGGGGATCGACACGCGGCCTTTCATAAAGCCTTTCATAAAGTCACGAATTAAAAACATCGTCGTACCGGGCAAATCTTTTATACATTTGTACACAAAATGAAAGCATTTTTAAAAACCTATCACTTGGCCTGGCTTAAAACGCAGGCCTGTAACTTCGAACTCGGCCACACAGCCTCAAACAATTGTCTCATGCATAATGCAGAAATTCCGCCAAAAACGGAATTTTCTTCAGAGCATAGTCCAGTTTGTATTCCTATAATCAAAGAGTATTTGCAAGAATAAGAATATTCCGGATGGGCTGCAGAAACTATATTCTTTTATGAAATAACTGAGATACTACGCGCGCTCTGAATGGTCAATCATGGAGTTGCAAAACCTATGTTCTATATTGTACCGGTAAACACATAGAAAAGTGGTTTCGTCACCGTTCCCACAACAGCCGAAAAGAGTGATGAAAATTTCTCCAACTTCGACTTAATGCCCGCTTTTGGTCTGGAAATATCAGAAGGCGAAAATCAAAATCAAAATAAACCAAATTCTTAGTAAACAAATGTGAACAAAAGTGCAGAGGAAGACGGGTCCAGCAAGAAGAGACGATTTCAGTGCCGTGGTCGAGAGATCTTGACAACTCTACGCGGGAACTCTGCCAGAACACTAGCGATAACAAATGTAATAAGCAGTTTCGGCTTTCGCTGGCTGACATGTCAATAACACGAATATCTTTTATTCAACATATACATGGAAGTTTACAAGGAAAAACAGGACCATAAAAGTTTGTCCCGATATATAAGCTTAGGCTTATATTCTTAAACTATTCTACCATTACAAAAATTTTACGACGATTCCGTTTACACTAAGAATGTTTGCAAGGAGGACGTTTTTTAAAAGCATTTTTGGTGCTTTCAACGGTCTGTGGAGGATGTATTTCTGACAAAAAATTCAGAAGCAGCGTTTCTGTAACTTAACCTGTATTCCACTTGCAAACATTTGGAAAGTTATCGTTGAATCACTTCGCCAAGCGCATGAAGTTTGTACTACTTGCAAACTGTCTGTACATGTACAGTTTTAGTATCGTGATGACCGATTCCCCCAACAAATCCCTGCATTTCCCCGTCAAAATACTTTTGAATTAATTAATTTAGTACACTTTCTGCCTTTCAGTGATAACCTTTTTCTTAAAACTCTTTTAGCGAGAAATGTTTTCGTCGCAGTGCTCTGCAGGTTTTGTGTCCGGCTCGTCCGGCGCTTAACTTTTTCTGAAGCATTTATCTGAAAGATCTACCATATGGTATTCAGCAAGAGATGGTAGAGTTCGCTGCAGAATGTTCGTGTCAAGCGTGGAGAGACGTTGGGTTTGATCACCAACTACTGATGGCAGAAGTCGGTCTAAAGATTGGCAAAGGAGGAAAGGGAACGAATGACAGAGTGCGCTTTGACGTCAGTAAGCTGAGAGATCCGGAGACAAGGGACATGCTGTAGAATGTAATCAAATTTGCCCTATAAGTAGGCCTTAGTGAAAGAAAAAACGCTATGTAGTGTTTTTCTTCAAATACCTTGGTATTTCCGAGAAAAACGACACTATCAATTTCACGTCCAGACATCAATCTAACAAGTTCTAATTTGGGCTGAAAATCGACCACGTGATTCAATTCGCATGTCGCAACTATTGAGCGCAGAAAAGGTGCAATATAGAACGACTTGATGCAGAACAATTCCTTGTCCAAAAAAGCACAATTTCAAGAATATTGGATTGGTCTAATTATTTAGCGGTAAAAAACCCGAAGTGTTCTCCAATGTTGAGTTAGTCAGTCGGTGAAAAGAAACGTCATTTTGTCCATATCTCGGAATTGCAAAAGATGTTGGATTCCAACTATACTAGGATAGGTCTTTCAATATATGGAAAATTTAGTTTGGGCAAATTATTAGGCACGCGTCATTAAATCACTTCAATTCGAGGTATCACAGGAATATCAGCACCACTTAAGCATAAAACAAGATAAACATGTTCACCTCAGTTCGGTTATCATGTCTCGACTGTCAAACAACATTCCTGCCCTGCCATTTCAACGGTGTTCCACTGGGTTTGCATGACCTGTACGCATCCGCAAGTTTATATGCAAATATTCTGACGCTTTTCCTTATATTGTGTTTTTGTTGTGGTGGTGTAATCATTCAACCTGCTTTCAGACAGAAACCATTAATTAACGATAACAAATAAGCCGCCATCTTCGATCGCTAAGGATCTCTTATTTTCATGTTGTTCAGCATTACTCTTTGCACACAGGGTAGGGGTTGGGTGGTGATTATTTTTCTAGTATCTCGATGTTAGTTCCAAATGTCATTTTCCTCGGAAAGACAAAACTATTTCAACGAAAAAACTACAGCCTGTTTGCAGTCTTGCTAGGGGCTAGCTATACGCCAACGACAAGCGAACTTGAGTTTTCTAAACTTAGGGTTAGAAGTTCAATTTTGTTTGATTTTTGTGGACATCTAAATCACTGGGGGATCGAAACTTGTACATAAGCCTTTCATGGGTCTCCGAGTTAAAGTCACAAATTAAAAACATTGTCAAGTACAGATCTTTCCTACATTTGTCAGTAAGGAAAATGAAATCTGTTACTTGGCCTGGCCCAGTTTCCATAGAAAAAATTATAAGTAGCTGTATAACAAAATACAACACGGGGCTTATGGGATCGAAACTGAACATAACCTTATTG
This sequence comes from Micromussa lordhowensis, assembly GCA_964020085.1. Taxonomy (NCBI): domain Eukaryota; kingdom Metazoa; phylum Cnidaria; class Anthozoa; order Scleractinia; family Lobophylliidae; genus Micromussa; species Micromussa lordhowensis. Next base: position 523,087 of record OZ026595.1, read on the forward strand.
AATAAATTCCACCTAATGGCCAGGGAGACTTCAAAAATAAATGTTCGCAATGTTCAGATGTTGTTGTTTATAGTGGTCAATGCGCTTAGCTGCACCTACCTAGTTCACAGGCTTGCCACTTAAATTGAAAGAAAGAAATACATCAACTATATACCTAATAGGCCTATATACCTAATACCTACCGAGAAACAAAGCCCCGCTTAGTGGTCAGACGGAGCGAGATTTGAACCCGCGGCGTCCGGTTTTCAAGTCCGAAGCCCTAATCACTTAGCTACGCCTCCACGTCATCGACTAACTACCATTGTATATACATAGCTTTCATTTTTCCTCTGCAGTGATGCTGCATCGTTATAGTGATTCTACATCCTGTAATCAATATTAGTATAGGTAATCATATGAATGTGAGTGCAATTATGGACTTGCAATGCAATTTGAAAATTATTTCAAAATTGCCTTTCTACTCATTAATTGTATCAATGAGAAAATTACTTACGCTTGCACGTTAATTTCAACTGTTAAGCAGAAAAAATTGGTAAATCGGGCTGCCCTCAGCCCATAGTGATAAAGTAATTTTCTCAGGCATATCGTGTATAACAAAAAGTTATTTTACCAAGGTGCATTTTGAGATCCAATTCAGTATACGTTGCTGAGATCTGAAAGATAATTCATGCAGTACTGAAAATGCCATTTCAGTTTAAAAACCTGGGTTGCAGCTTCAACTCTGTGCGTTTTAACGAATATTGCAGCCCTCTAAAAGCATTCCAGCAAACTCCATCTGCAAGAGACAAGTATGGTCCTCCATGGTACAACCCGTTAAGATTTGCATTATGGCAAGCGTTGTACCACCAACCTCCTTTGTACTTTATGGCACAATTATCTTTATCTTGGTCGTTGTCTTTGTCTATGGTCGTAAATTGCATTCCACTATAAATGTGAAAAAAGAGGAAGGAAAGTATTATAGTTTGCCATTTTCATGGTAAACGGTTTCTCCCCAAACATTCCGAAAACGTTTAAGCTTGGAATCAACCTCTATCGACAATGGATCATTGCAAATGAATAGATTGTTAATTTAAATGTTCATTTTCTTAATATGCTGAAGGTGTAACGACGTTCAGTTACCAATTTTACCTTAAGGAATGGCCGGCAGCAATAGAGTCACCAGCCGTGCCATTGTATCCTCCAATCAAAAGCCGAAACTTATCTGCCTCGTCTGCCACCTTAAAAGTCGTGTACTCAGCGTATCTGATGTTTCCATCAAAGTCTTCCAGGTTAACTCTCAGTGTGACGTTATCAGCGGCTGTCAAACGGTGAAGATGGTCGTTTCCAAGCCAGAACTCGCCGTTCAGATATCCAAAACCGTATTTATAGAATTTCCAGCTGCGATAGAAATCAACAGAGCCGTCGAAACGTCTCTGAAATACTGTCCAACCTCCACCGTCCGTGGTCATGTCACATAACACTTGTATTGGTTTGCCGCCATCTGGATTGATTGTGTACACGCCACTGGATGTGAAACCATCTTGTAGGAGTTGGGCGCAGCTTTTTGCCTCTTTAGATTGTTAAAAGGGAAGAGAAGATTGTATCACTTTATTCAAAGCGTTAATAGTCTTGAATTAAAACTGAGAAACAATTTACAATTGATCGCAGTTCCTAGGCTCTTATAATTAACCAGCGCTGTTACTACAACCTCATTATCTATCATTTTCCTGTTTTCGATACAGTTGAAGCCGGCTCGTAAGTGACCACCTCGGAAATTGGAAAAAGTGGTCGTAACTTGAGCTGCTCGCTTACAAGAACGAGCTCTCGTAAGCGACCGCATTGTCAAACAATAAAGGGTGGTCGCTTTACGAGAGCTTCATAAATTTATTAATAATTGATGAAGAAAAAACAAAAGAAATGAGTTCCCTGAACAATTTCGGAATGCCCTTTGAATGTCTTTATACGTGATATAGACCGATTAAAGTTTACTTTCAATTTTTTTTAACTGGTCAAAACTATTAGAGCAATGTGCAATTTCATTAAAGCGTTGATTTATATCTAAACGACTCTGAGTGGTCGTTTACAAGAGCTTAAAAACAAAGGAAAAGTCCAGTTGGGTAATCCCAAAAGTGGTCGCCGTCGCTTACGATAGCGTTTAAGTCACAGTTCAAACGGGGTTTCACAAAGGTGCTTGTAACTAGAGTTTGTCGCTTATGAGAGTGGTCGCAAGGAGATCAGAACTTTGACTGTAGTGTCTTTGTGTCATGCTTAGAACGTCATTCGTAGACTACCTCGGCCGATCGAGTTGTGCATTGATCGATCGTCGTGAACGTTTGTACAGTAGTAGAGAAGGGTAGAAAGATCTGGATGCACATTTAAAAGCATGACTGACGACCTAATCATTACATTCGATTCCTTTTACAAGTTTAAGGAGACTCTTAAACGGAAAGTAAAACTGATTGTTACCACTACATCCTCACGGTAAGTTTCAGTAAAAGCCTTGTGCAAGTTACTGACATAAATTTCCTTTAAAATATAATCCAAATCCATTTTGAGACGCAAATTTTCCTCCAAGCAAATTCCCCTCTGTATATAAGCTCCTCCGAAAATAAGCCCCTCCAAAAATAAGTTCCTCAAAAGGGCCTTTGAAAACTATATACCCCGGGGCTTATTACGGTATATTAATTTGGATAGAAATATAATGTGTTATTGCAATGAATCCTTTGGAAAAAATTAACTGACGGTATTTGTTACCGTGTGAATGTGAATGTAATTAAGGGTTTACACAACGAGTAATATCTCATTTAAAATTTCTCTCAAAACTGCCAGATCCTTCAGTCGAATGCGTACGTATTGTTGTGTTTGAAGGGTTTCTTGTTGTGCTTTATTGCCTTCGTTGTGTTAAGTGTTAAGTTTATGTTAAGTTCTGTTATGTTTTCTCTAGTAATTAAATTGTCTAGTGTTGGTATTCTGGGATACATACCACAAGGTTTTCCTACATAACCATCTTGACATTTACACTGGGCGCTGTTGTCTTGATAGTTGGGGATGCAGACGCCTTTCTCCCCACAAGGAGAACTTTCGATCTCACACATGCTCTAAAAACAATTAACGACCAGTCTTTTATCAAACTTAAGTCCAGTTAGTGTGTGCCATATGGCAAGAAAAAGAAGCAAATTTCGCGAGCTGATTGTACAGTATTTATCATTTATAACAATATTGGTGAAACATATTGACAGCCGGATTGAGAGCAGCTGTTTTTTGAAAAAATCCAGGAATTATGAAAAAGATATTTAAAAACAAAAACTGACGGATAAGTAACATAAGGAAGAACTCAAAACAAGCACGCATACTAGATAATATTTCAAATCAATTAACTCATCGTGTACCTGTACTCCTCGGTAGAGAAATTCATGGCCCTCCGTGAAATTCTTCAAGCCAACAAATCGATCAGAGTTGCTCAGTTGACACTTGAATCTCTTTTTATTTTCGTTAGGTCCAAAGTTATACGACAAACAGCCATTCTGTTCCACACAATGCACCTGGCAAGAAACCTCCGAGCCTACTTCCATTTCTCTAGTGACGCTTCCATTGAGTCTTCTCCCTCGTATTTGTTTAGCAAAGTTTAGAGCTTTGAGGTCTGGCTTAAATATTCTTGTTACTCCGTTTGTAGAAGTAATCATCACGAAAGCTAATAACCACTGTAGATACATGATTATCATGTTCTTCGATGCTGAATCATCGAGGCCTTAGGTCTCTAGTTGTACACAACACTGTGACTAGCATCAATTTTTAATTATTCTTAAGCTGAATCTTAATATGTATCGTGTTAACAAAATTGTACTTTGCTTGTTTTGTGAACTTCTTATTAACTTTTAAACGTAATCGGTGGGGGATCGAAACCTGCACACACATGCACGGTGAGCCTTTCACTGTTCCCCGAGTTGAAATCACAAATAAAAAACACAGCTGACGCTGCGCAACAGATTTGAGTCTCTGTAGGATTTAATAAAGGAAGAGAAACTGTGGATGATAACTGATGATGAGAGGAGGCAGATCGAGCAAGGCTGTGTCCGAGACCTGAGAGAAGGTGCTGCGTCAGGCAAAGGAAAACAGGAAGGAGTTTATCAATAAGGAGACCTGGAAGATAATTGACCAACGATAGCAAGGAGCCAAGAAATGCTTTGAACATAGCCAGGACGAAAAAGAAGAGGAGGGATGCTGAATACAGAAATGAAGTGAAGCTGTGGGAGAGACAAGGGGGTGTATACCGAGTCAGAGGCTGAGGAGGCTAGGAAGGGGGTGGACTTTGTTTGAATTCACCAGGAGGCTGGGTTGGAGGTTCCAGAGTACGCGTCAGCTGGTGGGAAATAAGGCAGGCGTGCTGCTCAAGAGAGTGGAGGAAGAAATGAACCGGTGGAGGGAGCACTTTGAAGGAGTGCTTAATCATTAGGAGCCACCCACCTGGCGGAGGTAGAGCCAAGCAACGAACTAACCATCAGGACAGGTTGCATTATACGGACTAAGATCAAGAAAGCTATGAAAAGAGAATATACCACCAGAGGGAAGTAAGGCTTGAGATAAAAAGGATATGGAGTAAGCAGCAGGTACCAGAAGAGTGGAAAAAAGGTTTGCTAACCATGCTGCCAAAAAAAGCGATCTGGGCCAATGTAAAAACTAGCGTGGTATCATGCTTGTGGGCCTGGCAAGTTAAGTGTTCTGCAGGGTGATCTTGGAGCGTATAAAGATAGTACTAAATAAAAACCCGTGCGAGGAAAAAGTGGAGTTTTGAGCTTGAGTTTTGAAGCTCCAAGGACCAAATAGTGACACTTATAATTATTGTGGTACGGAGCATCACGTGACAGTCCTTCTCGTACAACAATTCCATGCCACTACGGGATGTCCGTCAAGATCGATAATCCTTCTTGACGTCGTCAGAAGACCTTGACTTCGCCGGCGATCTGGCCTTACTGTCGCACAGAAATCAGGACCTGACGGATAAGACACGGGCCTTGGAGGATCAAGGTGCTAAGATAAGCTGAAGATAAATGCTACACAAACAAAGCTGGTGCGTATCTGTACCATAAGTAAAGATGGTGTGTAAATCGCACGGGAGCTGATCGGGGAGGTGGACGAATTCACGCACCTCAGGGGCATTGTAAGTAAGAAGGGAGGCACTGCTGAGGACATTCAGGAAGACATGGGGGAGGGCCGTATATCGAAAAGTTTTACATAAATGTTTCATTGAATACTCGAATACGCACCGGTCGTAGAGACGTATGAGATGGCACAGAAAACAATGTTCAGGGCCATGATGTAAATCTAACTACACAACCAAGAGTCAACATAGAAATAAATATAATAGAAATAAAGCATAAAAAGAGGCTGATTATGAATGATAGTCTAATTTTTTTTTTTTTTTTTTAATAATTTTAATTTACAAAGCACAATTCTCTACAAACAGTGTTTACAATGCAGGTGTCATTACGCTACTTTACTTACATAACCATTCTTACTTTACTTACAATACGGGTTACTTATACCGATAATACAATTACTCTTACAATTACAATTACAATTACTTACAATACGGGCTACTTACACTACTAACAGTACAGTACTAAAACGTTACTTGCTAAACATACAGTTACGTACTTACAATTACTTACACTATATATTGACTTTGAGGAGGGAGGAGTACTTCTCAGTTAATCATCCGATTAAAGAAAAATTTTCAAGGTCATACCTAATGAGTAGCTTACTGATAAAATCCTGAATGGAGATGGCGAGGCTATTTAACTTGTTTGAATATATATAATGGCGCATAAATAAGGCGGTGTAATTGAATTTCCGAATTATTGCTGTGTCTAGGGAGCTTACAGTGATGCCGAACAAGATCTCTTCTGTAGTAGGAGAAATTTGGCACTCATTAACTTGGTTAAACCAGTCCAAAACATTTTGGGTAAACAATTTGGTAAACGCACATTCGATAAAAGAGTGCTCAACTGAATCTTTATCTCCGCAGTATAAACATTCATCGTCCGTTTTTATACCAAATCTGAATAATTCTTTTTTAGTTACTATCGTTCTATGGATTAATTTAAATTGAAACTCCTTTAGTTTAGTATCCTTACAGATATTTTTCAGTGATTTAAAGATCCTAGTCCACACGTCTTTATTTAAAGAGAGTTTTTCGCTCCAGCGTTTAGGACCTGTGTGATCTTCGGTGTGAATCTTGACGTTAAACAAGTTATAGAAGTCCTTTGACTTAGCCTTGCACAGATTAATTTGTGTCGATTCGTTGAGAGAAAAGATATTATCATTTTGGGTAGAGAATGATCTATTGATGGTGTCGGAGCATCTTGCTAGAGACCATAAGCGTTTCGGAATAGCACTAACAACTTGATAATACTGTAAAAAATTGGATTCACAGGAATATTTGTCACGGAATTCCTGGAATGTTAAAACATTGCCAGTTTCATTTAATAGCTCATTAATCGATAGAATACCCTTTCTAAACCATTCACTAAGGAAGATGGGTTTCCCGTCCACCAATATATCTTTGTTATTAAACAATATTAACTCCTGTTTTTGATCGTACGAGTATAGAGTTTTTAATTCGTTGAAGAACACTAGTATCTTCTTATAGAAGAGCGGGAGATCGCTAAAGTAATTCGTGTCATAGTTGCACCTTAGCAGAAAGTTTAACCCTCCCATTCCTTTGAAATAATGTTTTGGAATGATACACCAATTACTATTGTCTGAAGTCCTCAACAGTCTCGGGATCCAGGCGAGTTTTAGGGCTTTTAGCATAATATCAAAATCGATGACGCGTATTCCACCGTTTTCTAAATCTTGGTAAAGGCCTGATCTTTTTATTTTATCCTTTTTGTTTTTCCAGAGGAACTTAAAAGATTTTGTTCTTACAATTTCCACAATTCCTTTGGGAGCATCCAGATTAGAGGCCGAGTAGATAAGTTGCGATATACCCAAGGTTTTAAGTAACATGGCTCTTCCAAATATTGTCAGATCCCGTGAACTCCACATGTCCAGCTTAGTTTGTAACTTTTGGATCTTTTTGTCGAAGTTGAGCTTGTTATTCTCCTTAATATTATACGAAAAATATATCCCCAATATCTTAACAGGGCTGTGGAACCATTTTAGATCCAGAGGTTTATTTCTATTATTTTTCCATTTCCTCAACCAAAGCGCCTTCGTTTTTTTCACATTCAGGGACAAACCAGCAATTCTTCCGAAATCCCCAATAATTTTCAGGGCCCTTTCTAAAGATTCTATGTCCGCATTGAATAGAGTCGTATCATCAGCAAATTGAGACAGCTTGATTTCCTTACCGAAGACTTTGATGCCTCTCACATTGGACTCCTGACGTATCTTATTTGAGAGTACTTCCGCAGAAAGGATAAACAAATAAGGGGAGAGGGGGCAACCTTGTCGAACTCCTTTAGACGGTTTAAACCAACTGGTTATAAAACCATTGTTCTGAACCGCACTTTCTATGTTGGTGTAGAATATGTTAACCCAACGCTTGATGCCTCTACCAAAATTAAGATGGTCTAGCGTCTTCATTATAAAGGGCCATTCAATCGAATCAAAAGCTTTACGGAAGTCTAGTGACGTTAGAATGCCAGGCAGGTTTTGTAAACTCGTATAATCCATTATGTCACTTATAAGTCGGATATTTTCCCCTATGTATCTCTCCTTTACAAAACCAGTTTGGTCGGAGTGGATCAGGTTTGGTAGTGTCGGTTCAATGCGTTTAGCTATTGCTTTCGATGCTATTTTAAGATCCACATTTAGCAGTGTAATTGGTCTCCAGTTTGAAAGATCTAGAAGTGACCCATCTTCTTTCGGTATTAAGGTAATCAATCCCCTTCGTTGTGAAATGGAGAGTTCACCTTTCTCGTGGGCTTCATTAAAACTTGCTATTAAATCGTTTCCTAAAAGTTCAAAAAAGTAGGTATAAAATTCGACAGTAAATCCGTCTTCCCCCGGTGCTTTATCATTCTGAAAGGTTTCTAGTATCTCTTTGCATTCATCGTACGTAAGTGGACCCTCCAAGGTTTCCTTCACGTCCTCTGAAAGTTTGGGGGATTCAACATTGTCAGTGAATGTGTCATACGCAGTTTCAGAGAAGGTTAAGTTCGAGGTGTATAAGCTACTATAATAATTTTCAATTTGCTCTAGAATAATCGTCTCATTGCGCGTAATAGAATCGTCTTGTAAACGAAGCTCACTGATAGTTTTTTTGTTGAAATTACTTTTTTCAAGATTAAAAAAATTCTTTGTTGGGCGTTCACCATTTTCTATCCAGCGGCATTTTGCTCTAAACATTGCTTGTTTTCCTTTTTCTTCGTAAATTGATTTAAGTTCCGTTTTCAGTTCGTCATATTCCCGTAGTACTCCATCGATGTAAGGGGAAGAAAAATTGTCGCAGATAATAGCATCAAGTTGGTCTATCCTGCGTCTTAATTCCTGTTCTCGATTGTTAATACATTTTGCTTTACTTTTGGAAAAGGCAATAGTCGCTGCTCTGATTTCCATTTTCATTAACTCCCAAAAGAGCCTCTTATCTGTCACATTGCTATAATAACTGCACACATGAGCGTATGTATCCTGAACCGTACTCACATATTGCATATCCTTCAATAGAGTGTTGTTAAATTTCCAGAGTCCTGGTCCCCGGGGAGGTTTGTTGGGCCAAGATATCGAAATGTAAATTGCATTATGGTCAGGTGCGATTGCATGGTAAATTTCCGAATTCTTTACATCCCCAAAGAGATTTTTGGCAATTAGGAAAAAGTCAATTCTAGATTTTACTTTGAGAGATTTTGATTCGTATGTGAATTTACGTAACTTTGGATGGCGCATTCTTTGAATATCCACTAAGTCAAACATTTCCATCGTAGTCACAATTAAATTACGGTAACTAGACGGTTTCCACGGTGCACCTCCGATCTTATCTTTTTTTGATAAAGTACAATTCCAGTCGCCCCCGACAATTAGCGAGGTGAGCTCTGATTTATCGATTATGCAATTGTTAAGTTCTTGCATAAATTGAAGTTGGTTAACCTGATCATTAGGTGCATAAATATTGCACAGTGATATTTTTTGTCCATTAAGAGTGATTGTAATAAGCACTATTCTACCTGAGTCATTGGCATAATAATAATCAATTTTTGGTTGTGCGAAGGGATTAATTAAAATACACACACCTTTACTATGCGTGGTGCCATGTGAGAAAAATAGCTCGCCACCCCATTCATTTGTCCAAATTTTTTCATCGGCTCGTTCTGAATATGTTTCTTGTAAAAAATAGATGTTTGCTTTCTGATTTTTAAGGTATGAGAATATACTCCTCCTCTTGATTTGATCTCTGATTCCACGAACATTCAATGATAGGACGTCAAATTTGGACAGACAACTCGTACTCATATTACTCAATATAAATGAGAAGAATTACCGAATTAAATTACGAACGAAAAGATACAGAAACTCACTAAAGTATAAACAAACACACACAGCAATACAAGAGAGAACAACTTAACCTTTTACACACGATAACACAAGAGAGAACAACTAAACCTTTTGGCAGGTAGGGAAAAGAGATAAGTCGCAAATTCCAAACAGACAGAGTCCGTCCACTCTCCCAAAATACTTCTTAGCAGGCTACAGATTCTCGAGGTCCTCTAATTCCATGATTTTAATGGGTCTCCCGTCCGGCGAAGTCTTCACGTAAATTGTTCCGTCCATCGACCATGCACTTAATAGTTCGCCATTTCTACGTTTCTCGTTAGCTTTAGACATGATGCGGCGACGGTAGGAAGTTAAATTTTCGTTGATGAAGATCCGTGTCGATTGTACTCTCGTTGCGTAGGAGGAGTCGGGGAAGACGTCGGCCATTTTAACTTGTTTAAGTTTTGTTCTTGCTCTATAGAGATTCGTCTTGACCTTGTGACTAATAAATTTTGCAATTATTGCTTTGTTGCCCTGAGTATTTAATTTATGGGAAATTTCAATGTCATCGGAACTGACATGAACCTCAAGCGCCTCCGCTATTTTTAGGATGGCCTCTTCTGTAGAGTTGTATGCGCTTTCTGGAATTCCATGGAATTCCAGAGAGTTCTTCCTGGTATATTGTTCTAGACGGTCTTGAAGGTCGTAAAGCTCTCCTATTAAGTACACATCTTAAAAGCTTTCCTGTCAAGTATAATTAAAATGTACCAAATTGAATCCAATTTATAAGTACTTTCGGACAGTAAACAACCGTTGCTATGTTAAAATATAGCTACAAATGTGCAGATTTCTTAATTTGAACATAAATCAAGGAGTAATTACAGGAAAATCGTTTCAGAATACGTTTTGCAAATGGTCAGAAATGTTGAATCTTCATGTTTCGAAAGAAATTGTTTTATGGAGAAAATTTTGTATCTGACGGTATCAGACCCCCTTTAGGACGGTGCCTGCTAAATACAAAGGATTTTTAAACTACATGGTAAATTGTAACATAAAAACCACTTTTGATATGTTTTTAATTGCAAAATCAGTTTTGGTTGAGCTGATAATGCAGGAGTTTCTTTGTTGATTGCAACAAATCAGCAATTCTCATTTCTTCTAGATCTCCTCTCGGTGGTTTATAAAATAGATAGCAAACATTCCCTTAATCTCACATCTTACTACAACTCGTATTCCCACGAACATAACACCTTTTGTTACTCGCGGAAAATGTTCGCTATTATTTATTTTAGTGTAAGCTAATGTTATAAATAATGCACGTAAGAAGTAAGCGAAAGCACATTTTACCAAAGTTATAAAATGTATCTTCTAGATACTTGTCACAAAGAGTAAGTCTATGTTTCACTGAACCCTTAAAAAGAGTGCTATTCTTAAAGGTGTTGTCACGTATTTTATATCTTTACTAGCTGTGTGAACTGGGGTGCTTTTGCCGATGTTGAGATAGTTGTTCTCTTGTCAGAATGTTGCATAATCCTAGGTCCGGAGATTCATGATTTAGTTTTAACCTTCATCTCAGTGCGTTTTAATGAATAATAGATGCCTCGAAACGCACCCCAGTTGACTCCATCGGCACGAGAAGAATGTCCGCTTTGGTATAAGCCGTTAAGATTTGAATGTAGGCAATTATTGTACCACCACGCTCCTTTGTAATTTTGTGCACAGCTGCCGGCCGACGTTTCGTCATTGTCGTTATCATTCGTAGAAAACTGCATGCCACTAAAAGAAAATTTTAGATTTACGATATAAAAATTGTTACATTTTAACCACACCAGCCAGTTCATAACAACAAGTTCATGAGTCAGACAACAACAAAAACCATAACTGCAAGCTGGGCTGAATTTTAAAAAAATAAACAAATCATTGAAAACACAAACGACAATAATAAAATACACCAATCGTTTAATTTGAAGTCAATAAGACCTTACTCCAATGCTAAAACTAGTTTCCACAGACATTTCTAACCCACCATATGTTACAGGCCAGGTCGAGTCGTCAAAAGGATCTCATGTTGTCTTTCTGACTTTGTTACTCTTTTCAGCGAGTCACGCGCCGTGTCAATACGTACGTCACTGAGTTACTTACATACCAGTCCTGCATGTAAGTTGCCTTTTTATCTTATGCCAGCCAGTCACCAGTTGTGTTCCAGCACAACCGTTTTAAAAATACAATACGTAAAATACCTGAGAACGTTCTTACCTATGATATGTTATCGAGTTACCAGCCGTGCCATTGTATCCTCCAATCAAAAGCCGGTACTTATCTGCTTCGTCTGCCACCTTAAAAGTCGTGTACTCGGCGTACCTGATGTCTCCGTCAAAGTCTTCCAGGTCAACTCGCATGTTGACATCACCAACGGCTGTCAAACGGTGAAGATTGTCATTTCCGAGCCAGAACTCGCCGTTCAGATCTCCAAACCCGTTTTTGTAGGATTCCCAACCATGATAGAAGTCAACAGAGCCGTCCAAACGTCTCTGAAAAACTGTCCAACCTCCACCGTCCGTGGTCATGTCACACAACACTTGTATTGGTTTGCCGCCATCTGGATTGATTGTGTACACGCCACTGGATGTGAAACCATTTTGAAGGAGGTGGGCACAGCTTTGAAGAATCGGCGCTGATAGATAACAGAAAAAAACGAAATATGCGATGTTAGTATCTATTATTATTATTATTATTATTATTATTATTGTTATTATTATTATTACTATTATTGTTATTGTTATTTCTATTTTTTATTTATCCACACTTGCATTTCATTACAATAATTCGATTTCGATTGCAAATAAGTTCTACTATAGCTACAATAGTAATGTTGTTAGACTGTCATACAACGATAGACGAGAAGCCATTTTGAAGAAGTTGGGCGCAGCTTTTTGTCTCTTCGAATTGTTAAAAGCGAACATAATATTTTATCACTTTATTCAAAAAATTAATAGTTTTCAATTACAACTGTCAAACAATTTACAATTGATCACAGTTCCAAGGCCCTAATCATTAAACCCGCGCTGTTACAACACTTATGTTATATATCATTGTCCTGTTTTGGATAATTTCCTTATGCCATGCTTAGAAAGTCGTACAGAGATTACGTCTGTAGATGGAGTTGTGCTTTGATGGTTGCAAGAGGTTTGTACAGCAGTAGAGAAGTGTAGAAAGCAAGACGAACGAGTTAATCATTATTTTCCTTACACAAGTGTAAGGAGCCTCTTAGTAGAAAGCTAGTAATATGATTGCTGTCACTCCCTTTCATTTAACTGGTAAAGAAACTGTCAAACGTTCTTCAAATTTGTTTGCCAATTTCAGTTCTTCTTCACCAATCTTTGTTATAAATTAACTGGCGTTGTCAATTTCTTATATATCTTAGACGAATGCGTACGTAATAAATAGTGTTATGTTTAACGTATGTCTGTTCTTTTTTGTCGAGCCTTTAGTGTATTAAGAGTGTGTCCATGAGAAAACCAGGCAGAACCAGGCAGGAGGTGATACAGCTCAAATCACCGATTTTGCTCAAACTTGGCATGAATGTTGGGTTTGGTGAGCAAATGATTATGCCAAGAACTTAGGTTAAAATATTTTATTCCCTTCAAGTTAGGGGGACCCCTCCAATAATGGCCCTTTGCCACTAATTTATGCATATTTAATTAGTTGTCTTTGATTTAGCACTTCTACAACAAAAAAGGCCATGTGAAAATGAAATCCACTGGATCATGTTCTACTATTATTAGTCTCAAAGCACAGATATTCATTTGAACCAGACAATTCGATTTCTCTCTGTGGCTCTATCTTAAGTAAGGTACATATTTTGTAGTGTTGTGAATAGCCTTTAAGTAATGGCAAATATCTGCACTGGGCAACAGCAAATACGCATTATTCTAACATGGATAGTGAGAGCAATCACTAAAGTTCTCAAAAGAGCCATAAAATGTTTGGGGACCTCAACATTTTTTCTGTGCTGGCATACTCTTTACATAGGATTTCACGATTTTTGGCCATTTAATGGACATTCACTAGAACAGGGAAGCTATTTTTTGTGTTAACCTAACTTGAAATCAACAAAAAAATATCTACCTAAGTATTTTCCTATCAATATCCAGTATAAATTCGGCGAAAAGAAGCACTTGAGACATTTCTGTCAAATATTTTCAGAGCCACTTCTCACGGTTATCGATAAAACGCGGCAGAAGAAGATTCAACGTAGAAGCTCCTTACACTTAGGTTTTCAGGCGTAAAGTACAATGGAAACATGAAATACCTACTACATACATGTCACTTGGATGCAATTTTTGTGACGCTCGCTGATTCTTGGACCGCGAAATGTCCAGTTTTGTTGCATCTGTTTCGGCGAGGGTTGCTTCGACCCGAGGTTTAAAGAGAATGTCCTTTGCCATCCCGCTTTCGTCATCAGAGATATCAACATTTGTCGAAACAGCTACTCACAAGGCCGTTAAAAATCCAGGAAGAGCTATCACTGCTGTGAGTGTTATAGGATACAAATTTCTTACAAAACACACCACAAAACATTCCGCCATCTTTGTCGATATAAAGCGGTACAATTCGTGAAACCATACATGACGTAGTTATAGGATTACAAGGCGTAACCGCTGAGTTTTCAATGTCTAAGTGGACCTGGCGGAGTGTTTTGTGATGGGATTTAAAAAGCAAACTGTATGTTAAAGTGATCACTCTCCCTGGATTTTAAACGGCCCTTTTAGTAGCCTTTTCGACAGCTGTTGATATCTCTGATGAAGGCGGGATGGCAATGGATATACTCTTTAAACTTCGGGTCGAAGCAACGGAACAGATGGCACAAAACTGCATGGACATTTCTTCAATCCAAGAATCAAAGAGAGCGCAAAATCGCGTCCAAGTGACATGTGTAATCGCTGTATGTAGTAGGTGTTTCTTGTTTCAATTTTATTTTACGCCTGAAAACCCAAGTTGAGGGAACTTATGCGTTGAATCTTCTTCTTCCGCATTTTTTCGATATCGAGAGAATGTCACAAATGTACTTCAGTCTCAAGTGCTCTTTTTCGCCGAATTTATACTGCATATTGATAGGAAAATACTAAGGTAGATATTTCTTGCTAGTTTCGTGTTAGGTTAAGACAGAAAAATGTTTTTTGTGTTTTAGTGAATGCTCATAAAGTGGCCAAAATTCGTGAAGTCCTATTTAAAAAGTATGCCAGCACATAAAAAATGTTGAGGTCCCCAAACATTTTATGGCTTTTTTGAGAACTTTAGTGATTGCTCTCACTATCCATGTTAGAATAATGCATATTTGCTGTTGCCCAGTGCAGATATTGGCCATTAGTTAAAGGCTATTCACAACACTAAAAAATATGCACCTTACTTAAGATGGAGCCGCAGAGTGAAATCAAGTTGTCTGGTTCAAATGAATATCTGTGCTTTGAGACTAATAATAGTAGAACATGATCCAGTTTATTTCATTTTCACATGGCCTTTCTTGTTATAGAAATGCTAAATCAAAGACAGCTAATTAAATATGCATAAATTAGTGACAAAGGGCCATTTTTGGAGGTAGTCCCCCTAACTTGAAGGGAATATAATATTTTAACCTAAGTTTTTGCCATAATCATTCACTCACCAAACCCAACATTTAGGCCAAGTTTGAGCAAAATCGGTGATTTGAGCTGTATCACCTCCTGCCTGGTTTTCTCATGGACACACTCTTAAGTGTTAAGTTTATGCTTGGTTCTGTTATGTTTCTAATAGCAATTAAACTCTGCAGTGTTTGTACTTTGGTTTTGGGATACATACCGCATGGTTTTCCTACATAACCATCTTGACATTTACACTTGGCACTGTTGTCTTGATAGTTAGGGATGCAGACCTCTTTCTCCCCACAAGGAGAACTTTCGATCTCACACATACTCTAAAACAATTAACGATCAGTCTTTTATCAATCTTAAGTCCAGTTAGTGTGTGCCATATGGCAGTGTGCCATATGGAAAGAAACAAAAAACAAATTTCGCGAGCTGATTGTACAGTATTTATAATTTATAACAATATTGATGAAACATATTGAGAGCCGGATTGGGAGCAACTGTTGTTTATAAAAAATTAGGAATTATGAAACAAATATATCAAAAAACATAAACTGAAGAATACGTAACATAAGGAAGAACTCAAAACAAGCACGCATACTAGGCAATATCTCAAATCAATTAACTCATCGTGTACCTGTACTCCTCGGTAGAGAAATTCATGGTCCTCTGTGAAGTTCTTTGAGCCAAAAAAACAGAGTTGCTCAGTTGACACTTGAATTTCTTCTTATTTTCATAAGGTCCAAAGTTATACGACAGACAGCCATTCTGTTCCACACATTGTAGCTGGCAAGAAACGTCCGAGTCTACTTCTATTTGTCTAATGACGCTTCCATTGAGTCTTCTTCCTCGTATTTGTTTAGCAAAGTTTAGAGCTTGGAGGTCTGGCTTAAATATTCTTGTTACTCCGTTTGTAGAAGTAATCATCACAGAAGCTAAAAACCACTGTAGATACATGATTACCCTGTCCTTTGATCTTGCTTTAATAGTGAATCAACGAAGCCTTTGGCCTCTAGCTGTAAACAACTCTGAGTGTAACTAGCATCAATTTTTAATTTTAGTTTGAAGCTGAGTCTCGTTATCACAATTGTACTTCGTTTGTTTTCTAAACTTCTATGTGCAGATGTGTAATTAACTTTTAAACCGGCTTTGTATCGCAATCAGTGGGGGATCGAAACTTGCACACACATAAGCCTTTCACTAGTCCCCGAGTTAAAATCACGAATTGAAAACATCGTCGTATCGTGCAAATCTTTTATATATTTGTAAACAAAATGAAAGCATTTAAACCTGTCACTTGGCCTGGCTTCAAACGCAGGCCTCTTACTTCGAACTCGGCCACAATAGCCTCAACCTTGTGCAAAATGCAGAAAATCTAAAAATGGAATTTTCCTTTAGGGCATAGTCCACTTTGTATTCCTGTAATATGAGAATGACTATTTTCAGTCTAACCTCGGAAAAAGAAGAAGAATATTTAGGGTGGGTCGCACAAATTATATTGTTATACTACCAGGTTATCTCCAAGCTCCAATTGAGATTGAATTCATGCAGGAGTATTGTATTTTAAATTAATATCCTGGGGTTTAAAAGAAAACGATGTTTACAGAATCACATATGTTTCGTCTATTTTTCACAGTCAAGCAATAACGCTAGTTTACCGATCGTTATTACAACATCATTTTGTGGCGACAAAATAAATTAGCGAGCTGTTACTGTATTAATTCGATACCAAAATAACTTTACAATCTGATTTTTGTACGTAAAACATGCGGGATAGGGTGTGTGTCACAATGGGTAGATGGCCGAATTTCCAAGCATTTCGAAAACAGGTGTCATTCTATGTACTTCCTTTGCATAGTAACTTTTGTTGCTGGATCTTGTCAGCCATTAGTATACCCAAACACGTCTCAGTGGTCTTGCGAATCGTCCATTTCTATAACTGAATAAGCAAGAAAGGTATTACGTGCAGTTACTGATATCCTATACGTTTTCAAAACGTATTCCAAAAACTATCCCCCCTTTGACCCCAGTCCGCAGCTTTGCAAGACTCCAAGAGTTCTCTGTCTCAAACCCAATTTTTGTGAGCTTTAAAACGGTATATTATATTTATAATAATCTATACTAGATATTTTTCCGCCAAAATTGTTAATGATCTATTATGGAGCTAGTCATTCCACACCTGCTCTATCGAGCCGAGCAAAGTTTTTTCTGTCAACCAAAACTATTTTCTTGTCGAAATTAAGCGTTTTCAAATTTGTGACGGTCCAGTTCAACCTGTTATTCAATGTCACAAAAACCAAAATGTTTATTTACACTGTTTATAAACTGACAATCAGATATGATAGAGCATGAAAACTAACTATTATCTCGGAATTATTTACTTCACTTATTGGGTACTTTTCTTCATACTGGTCAAATATGAAAATGAGTGTGAGGTCATATGCGAATATGAAAGAGAGATAGTTTCATTAGACGATGCCAAGAGAAGAGAGGAAAATTACCAAGACCAAGGAGATGTTGGCACCCTTATGGTTTTGGAGAGTGCAGGCCGCCACATGGCGTAAGTGCTATTTTACATGTGTGCACAAAAGGGTTGTGAGAGATGTTCTATATTTATTCTGAGTACCATAATTTATATACCATTAATTCAGGGACGAGACATGGCAATTAACTTAGTTCGGTCGAAAACAGAATGAAACTGGAACATGAGTTTTTATTGGTGACTATTGATAACGAAGTTTTTTTCAGAATCTAGGCGAGATGACAATAAGATTAATAGTAAACAAGATTATTACTAGATAATTTGGTTTTATCAACTGAGTTGATAATGTGAATTGGCCACCGTAAAGAGATTCGAAAGCTGACGTTTCGAGCGTTAGCCCTTCGTTGGAGCGAATCCAGGAATTGTTGTTTGTGTGTGGTTTATATACAGAAAGATGGAGCTACGCTATTGGTTGGCGCATAGTAACGTGAAAAAACAACAGAAGAAATCAGTTGAATGAAAAGCGTTCGTTGATACCATGAGGATCAAGAGTGCCGATTTGAAATTTTTTTTCCAGAGTTCTGCGGCTCTCCGTGCTTCCTTGTTCCGGGTTGATCACTTGTTTGGAATGCACTTCTGACTAAAAAGTTACCTATGTTTTTGTCGCGTTTAAATGAAATTAATGGAGGTTGCGAAAAGATTCTACCAGTATCGGAATAATTTTGAAGTAATTTAAAGTTTTTTAGAATGATCGACTTTACTGCGTGGTTGTGAGGGTGAAATGTGAGCGTGAATGGGATTCTATCATTATTTCCTTCTGTGACGTTTGTAGTGTTGACGATCAATTTGTTGGGTGCGATGATGGCCCGCTTGAACAACAGAAGCAGGATAGCCACGATTGTCGAAGAAATCGCACATTTCCTCTGATTTTAAGGAAAAATCAGTCATCATCACAACAAAGACGACGAAGTCTAAGAAACTGAGAATAAGGAATGGAATTCTTGACATGAAGATGAATACAACAAATAACTGTGAGAATCTGTGGGTTTGTAGTGCACACTGGTGCATAAACCGTTGCCTTCGATAGACATTTTGGTATCCAGGAATGCTAAAGAGGTATCGGAAATTTCCCAGGTATACTTAAGAACCGGATGAAACGAATTGACAGCAGTTATAAATTGGAATTTTAGAAACTGTGGAAATCTGTTTGAAAAGTAACCATTCTATTTTTTAAGGAGACTTTCTTTCTGCAAATACATGGCACAGCTATGGTTCCAAAGAATGCCTGTAGTTATGCCGATCTAGCTAAATCGAAATCGATCTCAAACCTAAGTTTTTCTGGTCCGATAAAGCCGTCCTTACGGTGGCGATACCGTGAGGATGTTTTTGATCTTTGGCTGCAAGGCCTTCCTGCTTTACACCAATTTACTGATTACATTAATTCTCTGTATCCTACTATTAAATTTGAGTTACTCTTTTCTGAACTCGTTTCATTTTCCTGACTCATTACCTGTCAAAATGCGGCTTTCTCCAAAATGTAGTTAACTATAATGTTAAAGTAATGATGCTAAACAAATTCTTGCCATAAAAACTCCTGACCCATTGTTGGATTTCCTATTTTGATCTTGGATTTGTCTCCAGTCATCGTCCACTTAGACACATGGTTCATTATATCAACATAGCCTTTGTGGTCTCATTGTTCCGGAATACTGTCACTTTCCCGGTTGTGGTAAGAATAGTTTTACCCTTGGTTGCATTCTTGTTTAAAGAGAACATGTACAAATCGTATTCGGCAGCAGCTTTCTGCTCTGACTGCTTAGACAGCACGAAGCTGCCTTCTGTTGTCCACCGACTGTAAACGAAACTTGAAAAAATCACGAGTCCAATCATCTTAGGACATAAATCACATTTCACTTAAATTTTACGAACTCAAGAATACTGTAAGAACCTATAAACTTATTTTCCCTCCTTTGTGCTTTGTTATTTTCAAGGCTTGCTGCAGGCACGAAAACGTTTCATGATCACTTCCCATCAAACAATCATAATATACGAGAAGGCAAAAATTAAACCCCATCGCTTTTTAATTAACACGTTTAAGGATTTACATGTGACTGTGTCCAACGGCTCAAGTACAGTACTTCGAATGTTTTGAATTTTTTCTTATTGGCGACATAAACTAGACCGACTAAGGGAACTCAAACGAAACGATTTAATTTAATAGCAACACGGCTAAACTGAACAATCAGTTTCAACCAACCGGATTTAGAAAACTATCGATTGTCACTTTACACTTGACTCTGAAGATTACTTCCGACAAGGTCGTCGAAACATCATTTACCAACGTTAACTATTTTTTTTTATTACGTATTTTAAGCAATTGCTGGGCACACCTTACATTGTAAGTTTCGAGTCTTACGGTAGTATGACGTCATAGATGTTGTAATACCAACTGAAAACGTGCTTAAAATCATTTTTTAAAAAGAAGACTTCAAACTTGACAATAAAATAAAAATAAAATATAAATAAAAGAATAAATCTAAAGAAAAGAAATCAAGCGTGTCTCGATACATTCCCAAATGATGAGGGTATTTGCCACGTATGTTCGATTCGATGCGTTCATTGATCGGCAATTCAGAACAATCTACTTGATTACTCTCCTGAAGATGGCATAAATTTACATAGCGTGAACGTTAAGTCTTAAAATTTCGGGTTTCATAATAACCGGGAATTCAAACTCCAGCCATGTACGAAAAGCGGATATAACATGGAAACAAAACAATGATTTTAGTGTGTTTTCCTTGTGCAATATAACCAGTTTTGATGTGCCTGAATACATGTCTCTATAAAGTTGTGACAGACTTACGGTCAATAACTGGAATTTATCTAACAAAAGCTCGAGCAAAGTGATCAACATTGGAGTGACATTCAGCATTAAAAACAAGTTAAGGAGATAAAAAAATCATTCTTATCAAATGAAGTGAATTTCCCAGTTATGTCGAAAAATTATTGCAGTTGATATCGTGTTATATAATGAGCATCTAATGAATTTTAATTTTTTTTCACACAGAATTAATTTTATTGTATTTTATTGTTGTTTGTAACATATTTCACTGAAAAGCCCCTTGGGGACGTGGAATAAACGTATGTGTGTATGTATGTATGTAACTTACTGATGCTAAATTGATTCTAGCATTGTTTTTTTCTCTAGAAATAGTTACAGCCACCATTGGCTCTAGTGGTCAAATGCTGGACCTTCATATTCTTAGAAAACTGTAATATCTGTTATCAATTCCGTTTTACGCAGTTTCAATGACGTAAGCGCGACGCCACTAAGAACATTTTAATCTTTTTTCTTTCTTGCTACAAGGATAACTCCTTTCTTCCTAGAGAATACGAAACCTACAAGGAATAAGTGAAACAATTAAATTCATCTTGGACAAGTAGAACCGAAAACGCTGGGGAATAAAACAAATATTAATGAGTAGGATGAGCTCTCCTAAAGGACAGGATTATCGAAAAGTCAATGCATTTTACAACAATTGGTTGCCGCCTATCTAGCTATTGATAACTGATCTTCATACGTTGCGTTTTAAGACTCTTTTGTGGCGAAACCAATTCACTGACAGGCCTCCTTCTCGTCACCACTTCAGACACATTTCGCTTGACGGGTTAACTGACGTCACAGCCTGCGGAACGCCAGTGCCACTAACTTATTTTACAGTATGTTGTGCTAAAGAAAGTCTTATTTTAGAGCTGAAAAGATGATGATTCTTACACTCGATTTGGTGTATAGATTGGAATTGATCCCTTATTCGTTTGCAAAAACTATTTCAAATCCTACTTTTCGATTGAATTTGCCTTTCTGATACCGTATTTGGTATACATTTTGAAGAGCTGTATTATAATGTATTAATTTCTTTGCTAGCTATTTAGTGCACCTCTTCGCCACCGTTTTTCAGTTTATCAATCAAACTCAGTATTTGACTTATTCCACAGGCCGAAAGGCCTGTAAATGTTATAGTCAATTTTCTTGCGTGTGTTTGTAATTGGTACAAACACACGCAACGGGCAGATATTTTTAACAATTGTATATGAATGTAATTCCAGTCATTTTTTCTCTTTATATAGCCTTTTAGATTTTTACATATTTTATATTTCATTTTGTTAATTATTTATTTATGTTTTTTTACGCAGGAGCCATGTTGATAGCAGTTTTTATGACTGAAATGCTCACCCTGCAAAAAATGTTTATTTATCATGTATTTACATGAATATTATTATTGACGATATTTCCCCACTGTGTTATTCTGTGGGAAATAAAACATTCAATAAATCTACCATCGCTGACACAGAATTGATCGATGTGACCAGCCGACAGGAAAATAAAATATAATCAATAAACTGCGAAAGTTTAGCGAAGA
The DNA here is from genome assembly GCA_964020085.1 of Micromussa lordhowensis. Classification (NCBI taxonomy): domain Eukaryota; kingdom Metazoa; phylum Cnidaria; class Anthozoa; order Scleractinia; family Lobophylliidae; genus Micromussa; species Micromussa lordhowensis. Next base: position 545,067 of record OZ026595.1, read on the forward strand.
CTCACAAGAGTCGCGATGAACTTCATTTAAGGATGCTACTTAAAGCAATTGTGTTTTGATTTTTATCCCCTGGCAGTAAAATTAAAGTCTAAGTCTTTATTGCCTTTCTTTTCTCTACTTCAGAATTATGCTTCCCTATTTTTTTAAGCGCTCTTTGGTTTCAGGTCAAAGGCATGCGATACAGACAAAAACGAGACCATTTATCATGTTTATCAATTCCTGTCAGAAGGTATGTCTGTGGGCGATGAGTACAACAAGGTACGCAAATATAAAGAAAACCGCCGGTGGTGAGTCAGCAGATTTTTGCAGTTTGTTCATTACAGTTTGGTCACTTCATCACTGCTCCTGTATGGATTAATAAAATCACTTAAAATTATCTCATTCTTTTGTCTCGCTCAGTTCGTTACTTTAAAAATGTCCCTCCTTTTTTCAAAAAAAAAAACTTTGGTTTCAGATCAAAATCATATTGTACAGAGATAATCGACGTAAATCATTCATCAGTATCTGTCAGAAGGTATGTATGTGGGCGACGAGAAAAGGATGCGTGCGCAAATGCTGAGAAAACCGCGGGCGGTGAGTCAGCTCATTTTTGCCGTTTGTTCATAGCTTATACGTTAGTACCCGGCAGTAGGCTTAAAAGCATTCATTCTCAGCCATACACTATTAAAATCTTCATAAATTAGGCAGTTTAAACCTTGGACTTAAGGCAAGTTGAAGACTGAGGTCAATCCATGGTTCGTAGGACAATTACTGATAAAGGAACTTTCTTTACAATTTGCTGAACAATGCCTTTGTTTTCCTCCCTTGACACATTGCGTTAATGTAGCTTGCAATATCCGTATCCTTTCGCGCGCTTTCATGATAATCACCGACTCATAAAAATTAAATTAACCATAAGTTTGCTCGATCCGGCTTCAAATCCTTGTGGGTTTAGTCTTGTTTTATTTTTTGTTTTTCGTTCTTTATTTGGTTAGCTAAGTAGTTGTTAAAGCTAGCGCTTATATGAAACTTTCATCCCCATAATCAGGATTGCATCAAGTCCACCATTGCAGTATTTTTTACTCCATCTTATAGCGGAAGGTTTATTTTTAGTGACGGATTGGTGTGGACGGTAGGCCAAAGCGTAGAAATTAAGTTGCATTTTCAAATTTCTCCGACGTAGTGTGAACGCTGCCTAAAAGGGTAGACAAAAGCACTCCATAAGATTGCAACCAAATCTAATCCTTTCTTCACGAAATCCACGTTCACAGTATCAGGGGACTGGCCTTTAGGAGACAGAACTTACTTATTTGTTGATCATTAACCCCGAGTAATGAGTCAGCTCATTTTGTTGTTATTTCTGGTCGAAGCGGGATTTCACACCATTTCAAAGTCTCAAACAATCACATATTAACATAAGACGACCCGTTTTGCCGCCAAAACACGTGAAAATGGCACGGTCGGACAGAACCAGAAAAGAAAACGGATACCTGATATATCGAATTGCGGGCATCACCATCGATGTGTTATTTTTACAAATGTATGCCAAGAAAATGGATATCTCTCCCAATCAGATCCTTCTACTCATGCACAGCGAAAGCACAGATTTACCACAATACAATATATCATAAATGAATACATCTAGGCTTATAATCAATAAAAGGATAGACGCACTATATAAACAAGATGAAATCAATTCCCACCACAGGAAGAAAAAACTATTAACCGACCGCTTACCTTATTCAAAAGTAAATAAAACAAGTAATGAGTCAGTTACTATTCACAGCTGTCAGTCATTATGTCTTGCTAACAGATTATGTCCTGCTAACAGCATTGTGTCTTGCTAACAGCAACCAGCCTTAGGAAATTATTCAGGAAAATATCATGAGAACTTCTCTATTGAGATGAGTCTTATGAAACAAATGTGCTACTTCAGTTGGCATATTGTCTTGTCTACTTTTCAGTGTTTCGAAGAAAATTCACAGGACTATACTTTGTCCATCTTCCTCCACTGGGACGAGCTATCAATAAAAACAATATACAATGCAGAGCAAAAATTCCAAAACTGAACGCTATCGAAAGACTCATGCAGTTACACAAGTTGTCTTCTTTAAAACTTGCCTCTTCATTTCACTATACTTCTGACTGTGAGTCAATTTACTTGAGCTTTTTTTACTTTGTGGTGAAATACTAATGAAGTTTGACCGTGCATCTTAACTGAAATTGAGCCGGTAGCAGTTCTTCTTGTAAAATGATCTTTATTTATTACTTTGGATGTGTGACCATCCAAACGAGAGCCATTGAGCAGAACTTCCATGTGTATTGTATGTTCTGCTTACAAGGTAGATTTAACATTTTTTAACCTCAGAGCATTGTATTGCGTTTGACCATGCAAATGAAAGCTATAAAACAGTAGTTCTCAGCAAGTAAATTAAACCTGGCATAAAACTGTTAAAAAAATATTAACTGGGACCACTTTCCTTAGACGTTGTTCTCCAAAATAACGTTTAGAATTTGTCAAAGCCTTAAAAAGATGAATTTCCACAAGCTCTAGTAAACTCATCGAAGCTTGATTATTCCGGAAAAACAAAACAAGTTTCTTGTATTATCCCCTACAAAGCAGATAACCTTAATTTGTAGCAATTAAACTGAATATTTCAGTCCTTCATCCGGCATGAGTCAGGAATTCTTTCCCTGGATTCGACAAACCATGGACAACCGTACCGTTATTTATATCAAAGGTACTGACGTAAACAGTCATAAACAGTTACAAAGTTCAGTTTTAGTTTCTTTGTATTGAAACATTTGGTTATGGATCAACAAATTTGTTTGTCAACAATAAATAAATATTCGAAAGCCGAAGAGCATGTTACTGAACATATGACACCATCCAAGTTAACAATTGGAACACGTGCCTATGTCGTGGATGGATGTCACGTGATTTCCTTATTTGAACATGTACTTGAGTTCTGCTACTTTAGCAGGAGAACCTGAATTCTATGGGAGCAACATAAGCTATATTGCCTTTATAACCGGAGATTGATCGATTTGTAATGAATGTCACATAACTTCATTGGGTAACAAAGCGATAAAGCGGTATTCGCTTTCAACAGATCGCACAAACACGATGTAATGATGATGATGATGGTGTTTGCTTATTTGTTTGGTTGTTTGCTTTTGTGTGTGTTTGTTTTGAAAATGTTAAAACGTGCTTGATGAAGAGAAGGAAAATGGCTACTTTGTTTTGTAACCAATGTCAATAACGTTTTTGAAAAAATAATAAAGACGATAGGCTACAGAAGTGAACACAAATTTGAATTGCACTTAATGCACTTATTGCAGTTTGTGGGAATTTACTTTATTGGGAAAATATATATGTAAAAATTAGAATATCGTCAAAAAGTAAATTATGGTTCACCGTGGTGGAATGACAAAGCAGTATCGTTTGTTTCATGATGTACCCATTTCTGTGATATTAATAGCCAACAAAGGTTTTGCAAAGCTGCCGTCCGTTAATTCTTCTAAATGAAGATGAAGGTACACGCGGAAAAATTTAATTCAGTCACGTTTTTGAGGAGTATTGGCATGACGTCAATCAAAGGATCATAACTGGGTGCATTGAGTATCACGTGGGAGAAAACCATCTTCTGGTTGCATTGAGGTTCCGAAAAGACTCTTTTACTGATGCACAATGTTCCAGGCGCCCGAAGAAAAGTTTTTCTTTGGCAGAAACAGAAAATACATATTTGTAATAAATTATTGATCTCTTAATAACGTTATGCGTGCTTCTAGTCATGTTCGTTTTCCTAAAAATAACGTTGTTAATAATTACTGACAGTCCATTTTTCATATTTAAGTTCTCTCAGATCTGTTCAGGAAATAACCCCAGTTGAGTGCTAGCTAAATATGACTTTCTGGATCGTAACGCTAACGAAACTGTCGATCTTGAGAGCGTCAACAAATTCTACTGATATTGGTTGTTGTTGTAAAAAAAGATTAAACACAAAAACGTCTTTGTCTTTACAGCTTGTTTCACACTGGCCAAACAACGTGCTAATTACAAAGAACGTGTACAGAGTGAATATTTTTCAATTTCTAGCATAATTCAAGAAAACCGCGACTTAGCGAACAATAACGGATTAGTTTGCCTTTGATAACCTTTCTGCGGTGTCTCATTTACACTCAGATATTGGTTTTGTTGTTCTTCGTAGTGTCTGCTTCGCGCTTCAGGCTCAATTTTCTTCTTCGCTGTTAATTAACAGCACCATACACTGAAGTCGGTTAGCGAGTGGGGCATCTGAAGTAAATGAAAAACTATATGTTGTATGAGATTGAATGCGTGGGTCAAGATTTTTCTCAAAGCTTATTTAGCTATTATACCAGCGTGACAATTGGCTACTTGACCTGTTTTAATATCAGAATAATTACGTTGCACTTGATTATTATTTTTACTCTAAATTATGGTAGGAATGAGCTCAAAAAGTTTCAGATCAATCAAGAAATCATTCCAGAAAGTTTCTTTTAATAGGAATTTCAAGTTAACTTTCCTCCTGTGAATCTCTTCGACGACCAAAGGGGCATGTGAAGATCGTACAACTCGATTTAACGATTTCGTTAAGCTTGAGATGGCGGGATGAATAAGAACTATGTTAATAACGGCTAAATGGAGGTCATGGAAGGATTGTAGTATGTTCCAGGGTTCTAACCTCTGCGACAAAGTAGCCACGGATTATTTGTTATGAACTGTATACAGTACCAAATCTTATCTTACGTGATACAGGGGCGGCATCACTTTGACGCAAACAAACTGTAGTGAGAGTGACAAAGGCGCATTGAAACGTTTAAGAAAGCGTGTCGATTTAGATACACGCATAATGTGCTTTTTGTTTTTTATACGTCACAAAAGACCAGGATGTCTGCTTCACCGAACTTACCACGTAACAGAAACAACATTTAACAAAGCACTTCACTTACTTTCGTAATACTGTATTTTGCGACGGATTATTGATAAAAACCAATAACTTTCTACCTATAGTTTTAGGTAAGAAGCAAAATCATTGTTTTTTTGTTTTATAAAATATAACCAATTTTGAAAAAAAAAACGTTCCGTAGCGTGGCTCAAGAAACTTTCAAATACGTCACATATTGTAAAAGACAAGTGCCTTCAAGGAGTACTTTATCAAACAACTTGCTTCAACAACAGTACTTAGTATTTTACCCAGTCGTAGTGATTGCTTTTTCGTGTTGTTTCATCTATCGTGATTTATTTGAACATCTAGTCTTCACAGTTCAGTTCTCTTGGCTGATATTGGGATAACCTATTGATATTGCAGTCTTGAAACACGGAATTATGCAAAACATTTAGTCAAGCAGAAACATATAAAAGTATTTTCAATTGACGTAAACTACACTCCCACACAGATGCGTTATAAGGCGACATAACAGCGCTTCAAATCATTTGCGACTTAGCACCATGGAGGGAAAGACAGTTCTGTGTGCCTCTGTAAGTGGAACAGTAACTCCAAAAGATGAAAAAGACCCTGAGGTTAGTTGTTGAATATTTCCTTTATTTACTATCTCACTTCATATCACCGTGTGCGAGAATGCGGTAATAATAAATTGATGCAACTCTTTCTAAAGTGTCTCTGCTGCTAGCGTGCCGTATTGGATGCTTATAATGGCCGAGGATTATAAACCAAACACAAAACGAAAGGAAGGTCTACAAAACATTTAACACTAAAGTAAAGCAACTTCGGTTTGTTATGGTGTTATAAATAAGAGTCTAGCCTTGGTTTTAATCCACCGGAAAATTTCGTGTACCGCAGAGTCCTGGCGATGCATATGGAAAGTCGGTGTTATTTATAGGGCAGTTTGTGGCCAAATCCATCGAACATTTCTGAAAAGACCGCAAGCCGGATATTCGTTTTTTTTAGGAAACCCGGATGGGGAATGCAAAATACTATTGAAACACTTAAAGTATGTAAATATGTTAGCGTTTGAATTTGAAAGATGCGGGTGTGCTGGAATTTGGGAAATTGCTCTTGAGTTATCTCGACCACATTTTTAAAGTTTTCGAATTGTGGATTTTCTATTGAGCTGCAATGTCCATTTCATAGTCAATCTAGAATGGGTGCGAGATAAGGACTGACTTTTGATCATCACTTGTTCTGCATATCACATGCACAGCTGCCGAATAACACGTGGATTTGGTAACAATAGGACTGTCTTAGCATTCGTCAACGAACTGAAACGGTTATATAACATTTACGTTGAAGGAGCTCTTGAAAAGCAAGCACGCTTTTAAGTCATTTTTAATTTTCTTTATATCTCACAGACATACAAGATTACCGTTGTTTATGACGACGGCAGCAAGTCTGTACTTAGAAAGAAATATGAAGAATTTGTTGACTTACAAGTAAGTTTAACGATGGGATTAATTTAGAAGTTTGCTCCTGTTCAATTGTCTTGTTGACAAAACAGCCTATAACAAAGCTAGCTTCATTGTTATAAAGATTAATGGCTAACAAATTTCTTTGCACGAGACTAAATATTTAAAATTTTAACCTGTGACCTACTTCTGTGGTCACCCATAAACAGTCAGTAAAATATTCCAAGAAACAGAGGAAGTCAACATTTAACATCCGCACCTGCTGGAGACACTGACGTGGAAGGTTGTTAAGAAAACTCCGCCCTGTCTGCTTCAAGCAGATAGATCCAAACACTAGTTAATTATAGCATACGGTGTCACCCCGTTTCAGCTCAATAAAAGTAGATGACGTGCTTTGCAATAAAGGAGACTGACCACTATGAACATTGATAGCTGAAAAAAGATTCTACAAAAAACACAGTATGATATTAACAACCATCTTCTTCAGTTCCTCATAATAGTGAACATATTTCGATCATCTTACCTAGTTTATCTTGGAAACATTTTTAACTTGAAAAAATGCCGAAATGGTAGCTCGCTGAAGAAGAAAACAACAAAGTGGGGGGGGGGGGTGGGGTGGGGGAGGTGAATAAAACCCGAGAGAGCATTGAGGATGGTAAAGGACTGGAACTGACGAACTTTATACAAACTAGATTTATATGTAGCCTAAGATTTTCAAAATGCGAAAATCGTGACATGGCTCCTGTAACTTAAAGAAAAAACAACGAAAAGAAATTCTGAAAAGAACAAGGCAGAAACTCATACTTTTTATCAACTGTAGGTTAAGGTTTACGAATTACTCAAGCAAAAAGGTGGCTATTCCAGAAAGACGTCAAGAACTCTTATTTCCAGCTTGCCAGGTAAGTTATTCGAGACTTGGACATAAACAAGCTACTTCGCCAGCCGTGACTCATTGTTGATCGATATTTAGTTTCCCTGATCGATCCAGGTCCTAAAATCTTCATTAGGTGAATGTCTGGCAAGGATATTCTCGAATTCAATTCTTATCGACAACGAAAACTAGTCAATTGCTTACATTTCAATGTTGACATAATGTTTAGGATCTCGTCAGTCTACAATCGAGAAAATGTGTACAGTTTTAATTGAATTTTGAATGACTTGTTGGTAAGACCTACTTGATGAACGTTAAATTCACTAACTAATCAGAAGAGTTTACTTTGCAGAAAACAACTCGGCGCTATCCCGCATTCTCTTTAAAGACAGTGATTTAAAAAAGATGGCAAGAATGGATGAATTTATCAAGGTACCTTCTTGGGACTTTAACAAACTTAGTATTCAAGTGACCAAAGCTGTCATCTTATAGCTCAAAATGCAAATTCCAAAGTTTTAATTATAATGTTTCAACTTTTTTTTTTCCTGTTTAACTACAGGAAATGTTAACTCTTCCGGCTTTGGTTCGAAAGTCTGAGGTTGTCCTGAATTTCTTCGGTGCTCTGAATGGACAAAATGGAACCATTGAGAGGTAAGACTATTAAGTGCCGCCAAATTTTTAAATTCATCTAAGCCATCAAGCACTGACCAGAATTCTTTTCCTGCAGGTGCTCCAAGGAAGAAGAATTGAAAAAAGTGACTAAAGTGGCCGAAATGTTAAGTGGTAAGGGAAATTAAACTTCCAGCTCGGATGCATCTGAAAAAAATTAAACACACACACACAAACACAAATACAAATAATACTAGCAAAAGCCTAACCCTAAGTACATTACGTTGCAACTAGTAACTCCTCTCAACAGGACGTTCTCAAATCCAGATTTTTGACAGGTTTAAAAGTAAATCATAGATTAAACTTTCTTGTGCAAAAGCAAAATTTAAAATCATGACAAGTTTTTGATCCTGAATGAAACTATTTTCTTTAGGTCGAGATCCGCTTAGAGATATACCTCAACAAAGTCCATTGGTAAAGCGAAAACCGAAGTATAGTTCGACGTGGATTCCAGAGGACCTGCACGTCCTCAGCGAGGAAGCAAGAGATCATCTTTACCTCAAGCTGAACAGGCTGAATGAACGACGTCCAAGTAAAGAGATCCCAGCGATTCCAGATAAGCCGAGAACGATCTCAACCACTGATGATGTCTTGGACAAAAAAGTGGCCCCTCAAAGGCCAGGTTTAAAGAGAAGGCCATTCAGCGTGGCTGTCGGTATTGCTGACTTGGGCATGCAAACCCAAAAGATGTTGAACGAAAACAAGCCTGAAAAAGAGTTAAGCCAGCAACAATCTGAGAGTGATGGATATGAGAGCCTTTCAGCACAGGGGGAGAGTTCAGCCATCGACTCTGAGTATTCCGAGGTGGAGGAGACTCGCTCCAGGAAGATTTCAAGTCAATCTAGTGCAAGAAACAGCCTGGCAAGAACGACCCTCAATAGGGTCAAGCATGTCGTTATTTCGTCATTCTTTGCCGAGGAAAGCGGCGAGGTGTCTCTGGAGGAAGGCGAGGAGGTTGACGTGCTACAGAAAGAGTCCAGTGGGTGGTGGTACGTCAAAAATGATTTCGGTGAGGGGTGGGCACCGAGTGCTTTTTTGGCACCTGCCAGATCCAGGTCCCCATCTCCAGAGACGCCACATGAGCAAGTTTTAGACAGCCAGGAAGAGTATTGCCAAATCGAAGAAAATTTGGAAACCTGTCCCAAAGAAGAAGTCGATAAGCCAAAGAAATTCCTTCCTCCAAAAAAAGAGAAGGTAGCTATTATTTCAGTAGTAACAGATTTGACTTAAAATTGCTTACTTGCTTCATGTAGGATTGCTAAAATTTCAATCTAGAACAGCCACATCGAGAAGGTTTAAACAATTTATAACAATTGTTTCCTTTACGACACGAGATCGATTTTTTCTCTGTTCTTTTTTTAATATCATTGTTGTTGTTTGCAGAAACAACTTCAAAAGCTGTTTCATCTATTGGTGATAAACAATTCGCGTGAGTGTGTGTGGGTTAATTGTAATAAAAAGAATAAAAGCATATGCTTAGTCACGGAAAAGGCTATTGTCGTTTCCAGGGGGGCTGATCCTCAATTTTCTTTGAAAGGTACCGAGCTGAATATTGTACGTAAGCTTGCACTGTATTGTGTTATTAATTATTGACAAAATTACCAAAGTGCAAGACTAGGAATTGCTGAAGTGTTGAATCTATTGAATGGATGCTACAAATTCCATTAAACGAATTGTTCTCATCTGTAGAAGCTCAACTTAGAAACAAGTACCTTGTATGTTCTACATGTGATTCTTCTGATATTAGAAAAATTATCTGTTTAGGTATGTGGTCAAAAAATAATCGTGGCCGCAACCGATCAATATGATATTACAGTTGTTTTAAATAAAAAAGGCAATACCAAAAACAGAAACGTTCTGTGTCAGACTAGAAATCTTTCAAGATTGTTTCTCTGAAATTGGCAATGTATGTAGAAATCGTTTTAACACTTTGTAGTTAGATGAATAAACAAATAAGCTAAACAGTGAGATGATTAAAAAAACCTCCTCAGAGGTTAACTTAAAAATTATGCTTTCAAAATGTTGTTTCTTTCAATGGTCAGTTAGGATGTTAGGATGTTTTCGAAAACCGCTTAACTGGTCAAATTGATCAAGCCAGACTGTTTCAGTTGTCTGCCACAAAAATGAAAACTTTCTGACTTGTTACGGTCAGTTCTGTGATTGGCAACGGTTGCCAACACCATGAAAACAAACAAAACGAAAATAAGTAGGCGTTTAATTTTAACACCGTGAGAGGTATATACGTAACTGGACTGACGCCATTTCCTTACATGAAGTGGACTGCGGTTTCACTCGATCAAGGAAACGTAGACTATATCTTATATAAAGGACTCTGCCATTTTCCTTATCACAGACTCTAGATCGCAACGGTGCAAGAGGAGCTCAGACGATAACAACCGAAATCGATATGAACCGACGACCTAAGTTCCTTACAGTAGAAGGAATACAAAAGAGGAAGAATCCCGATAAAAACTACGTGAGTAATATGATAGATCTCGATTGCGTAAGCTAATTAAAATATAATGCTTTGAACATCTCTTCAAAGCTTTTGAGATTTTGCATGACCAGTGACATCTTAGACCCAAAAAGTTTCAAATTATAAAATAAATGAAGCATAATATAAAACATGACATTCAAAAATCGTTTTGATGTTTATATTGAAATATAGTTCTATATTTCTATGTTCTCTGTCTCTTGCTGTGTTTTATGAGCTATTGATAATCAGAATAGAAAAGTTTCAATTTACATTTGAATATTGTGAATAGCTCCCAAGAATCTTCGAAAATGGGCGGTACCAAATTTTACTTATCAAACATTTTCTTTGAAAAAATCTCAATTCGTTAGGTCATAGGTGATTTGGCCCTTAATTAAATAAAGCAATTTAAGTAGACGAGAATAAATTGAGAAAACACTATCCGTGTATACGTGTAGCACATATTTTCTGTTCGTGAATAAAGATAGCAAGATAGAGACAGAGTCTTCGAGGTTCATTATTGTATTTCAAATTATTGTAATTATCAGTTAATTTCATAACAAGCTTGACCAAACTTACAGTTTTTATGCCAAAATTAACAAGACATTATTCATATGTTGTTAATTCTCGCTTTTCCAGGTTTATATTCTCAAAGTGGTGTGGTCAGATGGAAATATTAACATCATCTACAGGACATGCAGTGATTTTTTCTTTCTTCAGGTAAAATCCATGAAAATGAAGCAAATTTCTCAGAGTTTCCATTGGCGCGGTTTCTTTATCGCTCATATTGACGTCATGGTATTGTAGGGTTGGATCATTAGGGATATTGCAACATATGAGGCCTTTACAATGTGAAAACAAATATTCCACTTGTGGTGATTGCGGTCTTTTGTTCGCTAAAAACAGACCAATATAGCAGCGATGCGTGTTTCCACCCAATGCATTCAATTTGATCCTTAGTTTGAGGGTTAAATTTCTCATTACCCCAAGTGCTGTATTTGCAATGTCATCCTTTATTAGCAATCACCCGTAAAGGCAATCTGCTGTGTCATGATCGCATGATGTACACGTGCATATGGCGTGAGTTAGAATGCGCAGAACGTAATAGATAACTAAGACACCGGCCATTCTGTTCGAATCCCGTCATTCGGCTTTGTTTATGTCTCAAATAAATCGTTTGTAAGGCATCCGTTAAAGAGGTGTTACTTCTTAAGTTGATGTACCAGCTCTCCAGTCATTCGTTAAAATATTAAGCTGTGGGCAGAGTCCCATTCATGTATTGCACTTTATTTAGGACAAACTTAAAACTTGAGAAGATAGTTCATTAATTTTAAAAATGACAAGTTTGTTTGTCTTTGTTTGTTTGTTTGCTTGATTTTTTGTTCGTTTGCTAATTTGTTCAAAAAGCAATATTTAGCTCCCTAAAAGACTGAAATACAAGTGGCTGTCATCATCCTTAGAAAGAAATCATCACGGGAGATGGGTTTTGATAATATTGTAAACAAAATAAGGTTTTTTGATAGTCTCTGTTTTTTGGATTTTTTAGGAAAACCTCAGAAAGGAATTTCCAACCGCCATTGGAAAGGAAATCCCTGCACTCAAAGGTAGAAAAATGTTCCCAAAATAGCACTCTTAAAGATTTGCCAAACATATTTTGTCATTTATTTCTCTTTCAAGAAAAATCAACACTGCCTTAATTTAAAATTTGTATTTATTTTTTCCCTAGGAAGAAAATTTTCTGAAAATTGTCAGTTTTGTTTCAAAGACGGAAAATGCAAGCGGCAGAAGTTTATGAACCAGTTTTGCCACGTAAGTAATAATAATACAAGGTCATTGTTGCAAAACTTAGTCCAACTGCCAAAGAGAGGTGAATTCATTTATTATTTTGTAAACAAGAGATCTAGACAGCTGTGAAGTAAACAAGGCCTGGGTTCCTCTAAGCCTTTTTATTTTGTTTTCAGGAACTAATCAATGCACCTGAAAACATTTCAAAAAGTAAAGTTGTTCTGGACTTCTGCAGATCTCGTGCCAGTGATGTCCTTCCTCATGGAGAGTAAGTACTAAACATTGTTTATAACGAAATATTTTCAGGATGGACGCATAAATGAAATTACTATATACATTCTTCACTGTCACCTTAAAATTGCTCTTCAGATAAACTTTTTGTATGACATTTGTTTTAATCTTTTTTCGCAATCAGGTCTGCAAAGAAGGACGGGAAGATTGTAGAGAGTAAGTCTATTAAGCAAGCTGAATTGTTCGTCTGACTTGTCGGCGTCTTGAAATATTTTCTTTTGAATTCTCTCTTAAAAGGTAAAATGGGAATTAAATCTTCATATTCTTATTGTAGATGATGATGATGATGACAATGTACAGATCTCTGGACCAGTAGTGTTTGAACAATACGTAGTGACAGCTGACTACCAGAAGAAAAACAAGAATGATATTTCCCTGACAGCTGGTGACCTTGTTGATGTCATTGAAAGGAACGATTACGGTAAATTATTCATTTCTAACATTATTTGAAGGGCCAACTGGTTTTTACAGACGTTACTTCGAAGCTTTTAGTGGTATTCTTCGATGCAAAAAATTTCATCTTTTCTATGCGTTCAAAGTTGCATCGCTAGGAGTAGTGTGTTGTCTGGCAACCACCCTGGGGAAAACTGCTAGCTCAATCGATACCTGGAGTTATTGACCTCATAGAAAATAATTATTCCTTTCAATTTTTTTAAAATTTCTCTTGCTTTTTTTCTCTTTAAGGCTGGTGGCTTGTTGACCATGAAGGAGAGTTAGGTTGGGCTCCTGCATCTCATCTTGAGCCATCGGACGACGGATCTGAGGTTACTACATCAAAAGTATTTGCACCTGGAAAAGGTAAGAATCCATTCAATGATACCAATTGAAATCACCGAGTAAACAACTCAAGGAAAATATTTAGTAGCTTACTTGAAAGATCGTACAACTATTTTCACCCAAATGTGTCACTCCATATGAAAACTCAGAACGAAGCCTCAAGCAACTCCCTGGAATGATGAGATGATGTATTGTCTGTTTTAACCATTCAACAGAGGAGATATACATGTCCATTAAAAGCTATCAGGCTAAAGCTGATGATGAGCTGTCTTTTGATGCTGACGTGATGCTCAAAGTGGTGGAAAAGACTTTAGATGGATGGTGGCTTGTAAGGTAACCCAAACAATCCAAACCTTACGATAAATTTCATCCATATTGTTGCAGCTGTTCTTGCTCGTCGCGTATGTTGTTGTTTTTATTGTTGTTTTTTCCCGTTGTTTGTTAGTGTTGTTCTTATTGCTGTTTTTATATATTTCATTTTTTATGGTAATGTTTTTATATGACAGGGCGTATGCTTACATTATTTCGTTAGGTATCAAGGAGATGAAGGCTGGGCTCCTGCCATGTTCCTAAAAAGAGTTGATTCTGAAGAGTCCTCCACTTCAACGTCCAGAAAAATGGATACGTTGGATATAGTTTCCTTCAACGGAGGTACGCTACTTTTGACCGAATACTTGTCATGATGTTGAATGAGTTCCCTCCTCCAAATGTGAACGACGTATGATTTGAGAAATCGGCGAGCTGCTTGTCAGTAAAAATGGGTTGTTGGTCTAAGTAGAGATAAAGCTGACTTTCAATGCAAAACAACACCCATCATGTAAAATTTCATTTCCTAAATTGAATTTTCATATAGCAGCTATGTAATACAGTAGCTTACAATCATTCTTCTGAGGTGGATGATTTGCTCATTTTAATCTCTCCGCTGCAATTTGGTGAAAACGTTTTTAGCAGGACATCGTTAGAGTATTCTGTAGTAACAAGAACGCTGAAGGAGGGGTGTTCTATTTCAAAACTGATGATTGTTTCTTGTTGGCAGATTCTGAAGATGGTGATAACAGTGGATTCTCGCGCACACCTCCTACAAGGCGAAGCATGGTGAGTCCTCGTGAGCTTATCTTAACCCTTTTACTTCAGCTAAAGTGCTCGGTGTCTTGAAGCATTTCATTACGTGTGTGTATTGAATGCCTTATTTGTAGCCTGCGTAGCAGGCGCAGGGGTAGGGGAGGTGCCGGGAAAATCGGGAAAAAGAAAGGGAGGGGGAGGAGAGGAGGTGCCTGCAATTAGAGCTCCAGTTGGTTCCATTCTGCGGTCGCTGGCGGCCGCAACATTCTGATTGGTCAATGAGACAAATTCCCGCGCATCAGCCATGCAGAAAAGCGGGCCCCTAAATTTGATTTTACGTTGAAATGACAGTTGAGTTTAAAAAAATTATGCAAACGAATTGGGCGGAAGTCCAAAAGAGGCTCCCTCTCACTTTCCCTTCACTTTCTTTTTCCTGGTTTTCCCAACCCTCTCCTTTCCCCCTGCTCCTGCTACACAGGCTAAAAGTTTTGGTAGGATTACAGAGCTACCTTATAATTCATAAATCCAACATCGCTCTTACTAGTCAGAATAGCCGCTAAATAAAGCCGGTGTCAATTGAAATGACCTACAAACGCTACAAACCTACGATAAAAGTTATTAGTCAGTACTAAAGATGTAAGAGTAAAAAGTATTGTGAACCACCAAAGATTATGATGGAAATCATGTTTTAACGTGCAAGTCCCCTTCATAATTTTCGGAAGCTTAACTGTCTTTATTTTCTTTTATTATGTTAAGGTTCAAAGAACAGTTCGAAGAAAACCAAAGCGAAACTCCATTGAACTTAATGGAATATCAGAGGGAGACAATAGCGAAAGTAAGACCAGCGGCGTCTCTGTCACGAAAAACAGCCGGTCAATTTCAGTACCAGCGCCAGTGTATACTCCGCCCATAAATAGGAAGATTTCACCCCGGTCTAAAGGCGTGTCTTCACCACGATCCTCGCCCCGACGGCCCCGATCCAGCGAGTTTAGTCAAGGTGAATTGGAGAGCCCATCCCAATATCGCCAATTCTCCATTTCAAGTAGCGGGTATGAAAGTTCTCCAAGCGGAAGCCTGTCGTCCCTTGTGTCGCCTGATGTTTTCGCCGAGGACCAGTCCACTAATAGCATCACAAAGTGTGCAACACTTCCCCGATTTGACAATATTGAAGACGGCATGCCAGTGTCGAGTCCTTCTCTAGGGATGCCCCGTTCAAAATCTGTTACCTCCATGGAACACTACAAGAATGAAATGGAGTTGAGCTTGAATGGTATCTCCTCGACAGGCAGAAAATCAAGTTCGGGTAGAAGCAGCCCTATTCCTTCAAAAAGAAAGATTTCTACACCCAGAAGGAGCCCACTGGCTGGTTCACCTCCGAAAGGTCGCGATTTTGGATCTATTTCGCCGTCTAAGATGTCTCCCAGAGAATCCAGTTCGGAGATTGAGAACGAGGAAAACATTGCTAACTCGAGGCTGTACAGAGCGACACACACTTACATCTCTCAAGACGATGGCGAAGTTACCTTTATTGAGGGAGACGAAGTAGAAGTGGTTCAAAAAAGCGAGAATGGCTGGTGGCTCGTACG
Source organism: Micromussa lordhowensis (assembly GCA_964020085.1). Lineage (NCBI taxonomy): Eukaryota > Metazoa > Cnidaria > Anthozoa > Scleractinia > Lobophylliidae > Micromussa > Micromussa lordhowensis. The sequence continues at coordinate 560,948 of OZ026595.1, forward strand.
AACATCAGAGGAGCTTGGATGGGGACCTTCTAATTTCTTACAGTCTCTGGTATACTGAAGCGTGCATATCTTAACATACATCGAAAAAGAGAAGGTAACAGCCTGAGGAAGTCTCAGAACTTTCCGATACACATAAAACTTCAGATCAAATGGACATAAAAAAATAACTTGCCGGTACTGCGTGGATCTGCATGCAGGCCACGCCGATGTAATTGAATACAGGGTCTTTGTGTAATAAAAACATACATATTTTACACACATATATTTCGGTGATATCCGAGTGTGTAACGCCAGGCATGTATCCACTTAAACTGCTTGCTACACGCAGGAAATAAGGCGTTTAATTTCGAAAAGAAGGCAGTTTTTCCTGAGATGCTGCAAGGAATTTTCAGTTTTTCGTAAGTTTAAGCTCTGAATATCTTTTTTTAGTCTATGGCAATATCCACCCGTTTGTAGCGTATTTGGAGAGATTCCTTTACACCATAAATTTCTGACACAGATTTGATTTATAAAAATACCAATAGGGTAAAATACGGTTTCATATTATATTTTCCTACTAGTATATTTTTTAAGCATAGTACCCATTAATCTTTTTTGCCTTATCTATAAGTTAGATATGATATCTTAGCCGAGTGACAAGATCCAAGGGACTTAAGAAATGACCCTTCAAGATCGGTAGTTTTCAAAGTTATATGTAGTGACTGTGGAACGATAAAATGTTCAAAAAAATTCCCTTATATTAGTATTCCATTTCGATGAACTACCCTCAAGTAGAGCATGGTATAAATGTTGGAGGCGGAGGGGAGGAGCTAATTTTGACTTTCATTACTATTTTGCCTTGGCTTGCAAAGCTTGTGTTCCTTGTCCATAGAAAACAACGAGCAACTCGCGTGATTTTCTTAGAAAATCGGTAATATTTGTAAAATTTACGTTACTGTAAAGTAATTATCGGTAAAAATATCTACTTGTAAATCATAAATACAGAAATATATCATATCAAAGCTCAGGTTATAAGAAATAAATTACCTTTATTGTTGAGTGTACTAAAAACATAAAGGTTCTACGTTTTCAATTTTAGGTTACAATTACGTATACCATATTTGCTTAAATTTTTATAACAGCTCTAACATGCAATAAAGAAACTTCAAATTTCGTTGCAAGAGTATGAGTATATTGTTCCTTTCTGTTTATCACATTCGGACTTGTAGAAAAGCTTCTAGTTCTGTCAAGTCTACAAAAGCGGCACAAAATATAAAAAACTGTTATAATTAAAACCGTCTAAGACTTCATTCCAAAATGGCCCTTTCATTTCTACTTTCTTCCTTTTAGTTTCCCATATGTTTTAATACTTTCGTACGGAATTCCGTCAATGCTATCAGGTGTTTTGTGCTTTCTTGAAATCACCTTGACGATATTTACCCTGTCAGTTCCTATTACTATGCAAAATTTACGCTGCCATATGTATACGCAAGACTAAAGTTGCAAAGTTAAGCAGCTTAACTAGATAAAAAGGAAAAAATGAGCTACCCGGCAATTATAATATTTTAGAAGCCGACATTTTCCTCTCTTCAAGTAACGTGCAAATGTTACAAATATTGCTATCATGCATGATAACTTTAATAAGCGTAAAAATTGCATTAGTCGACAACCGAGTTGATTGTCTCTTCTTAAAAACATTGTTTATGTTAAAAACTCATTGGAAGGTCTTAAGCATTTATATCATTTTCCAAAACAAATGAAAAAAAAACAATGGTTGACTTTTTAAATTCGGGGATATTGATAACACAGCAAATACCCAAAGATGACACAGCCTCTGTACTGACTGTATTATGGGTTGTTCTATTGGTGTTGTGTATAAATGTTAGAAGTTGGCAGATCCCTTACTTCATACTTCGTAACATCTCACGTTAGTCAGCAACGATTTGTCAAAACCTTCTACTTATCACTAGCACTCGGTCAGTTTCGTGATACGTCATTATTTGTACATCTAATGTTAAGTGACAAGCCTGTTTACTGGCTGTTGTAGATGAACAATGGACGTTTTTACCGATGTCACGCTTTCCCGATTTCTTTTTTTACTCAAACAAAAAATAAAGCACGCCATTACATTTATCGTGCCAAATTTAGTAAATACACGAAGTTTCAAAAGAATGGGCCCCCTAACTCGCCGGTTTTGACAAAGAAATTTGTGCCAGCCTGCAAGCGTTGCTCCTGACATATGCTTTCTTGTAAGTTTAGGGTTCCATATCTTTATGAGTTTGAAACGGATTTTTATAAAACTTCGTAGATTTACTAAATTGGGCATTATAAATTGAACTATGGAGGTGGTTTTTGCTTGATTTGCAAAATACGAAAAATTGTTGATATTGCGTGACATCGGTAAAAATGTCCATGTGCTAGAAACTCGGCTTGACGTGAATTAATAGATTTCGCAAGACTTAATGCATAGGTCCGTGCTAATTGTGACGAAACGCTCTAAGATTAAAAAAGAACTTGGTCACGTCATGAATGGCGAATCTTCAAACATTCAATTTAGTGTTTTGGTTGTTGATGCTTTTCGAACCTGCCGCCTTCCTAATCCGACTCACTGCTCTCCCCCAGTCCCCCTCCCCCTAGCCTAAACCATACTTTTTCATTTCAGGTTTATAATTATTTCATTAGCATTTCTCTGACTACTTCTCTTATTTTTTCGTCTCTATCATTTCCCGCGGCATTTTTTTGGTCTGAAGACAGACTAGCAGGCAGAAAACTGACTTAATGTATGGTACAATTACTCCTCGAGAACATTTCGAAATAGTGTATTAAAGCAAAGCACAACTATTATTTATTTTCTGTTAAACATCGAAGTTATTGACCTCTCGTCAGGTCTAGGTGTCCTCTTAAAGCATGCCACTACTTGCCCCAGCTAGCAGTATTGTTCTGTATGACGCTGACGCGCGACCGGACAGTTCAATGTCCAACATGATTTACGAATTCATGAGCATCCTCATCTTCGAACACCTCCAGGTAGTTTGAAGGAGCCCATCCTATCTCTCCGTCTTCATCCTGTATACACCACCATCCGCTTTCGCTCTTGTGCAAAATATGTGCAAACTCTCCCCGGCGGAGATCTATTTCTTGGTTGTATGGATCACCCTTGTAATCCTCAATAACACGGCATGACATCTGGGGCTTACACTCCTTCTCGATGACACATACACCTTCCTCTGATGAAACAGGGCATTCTGTATCTCCATGGACTTGGGGCGCAGGACAAAGGAAGTTAGACGGGGCCCAACCTTTCAGACCTGCTTCGTTCTTTACCAGCCACCATCCGGTTGATGCTCTGTCTAAAACTTGGACGTAGTCACCTTTGGATAGGTGCATTTCGCTGTCAACTTCAAACGCTTCAAATGCGCAATAAATATCATTGGAATTTTCATCTTCAATTGACGGCACATTTATCTGAAGTTTTAGGCTTTCATTAGAGTTGATGCTACTTTTAAGATTGAGGTCTTGGGTTTCATTGGGAGGCTTATTTATTTCTTCTCCTTCTTCTTCTTCTTCTTCTTCTTCTTCTTCTTCTTCTTCTTCTTCTTCTTCTTCTTCTTCTTCTTCTTCTTCTTCTTCTTCTTCTTCTTCTTCTTCTTCTTCTTCTTCTTCTTCTTCTTCTTCTTCTTCTTCTTCTTCTTCTTCTTCTTCTTCTTCCTCTTCTGTAGAACTGTCCTCCGCGTTATCAACCACGATAGCGGGTGAGCTGTTAACAGACAACTGCAACAACTCAGGTTCTGATTCTTCACTTGAGCTCCAATATTGAATTTCTTCATTAAGCTCCACAGCCGTTTCTTTTTCAAGCGATGCCTGGCGGATAATTTTTCGGTCGATTGACTGCGGATTTCCATGGGTTTGCCGTGGTTTGAATGCGGCATCTGCTCTTTTGGGATAAGTACTGATACCACTGGGAAAGGGCGCAATTCTGCTAGGCGCTGGAGAACTCGGTGGGTCACTATGCAAGCTCTGAGATATCAAGGAAGGTACGGGAGGGACTCTCATTGGTGAATAGAGTCTTGGTGAATCGCCACCCACTGCAATTGTATGAAAATACTTCGATAGGTCAATTGGCTGTTCGCACACGTCTGGACTTTGGGTAAGCGCTGTAGATGAAGTGCTTTCGGATCCCATGTCACATGAGTCTATGTCATTCAAGTAATTGTCTCCTTCGTTTTTCAAACTAACGGAGTTCTTCTCGTTCTCTGAAGTCGAATTTGAGTTGGTGAGGGAAAGATCGTTGAGCACATTTGTTGACTGAGGGCCTGAATCTGTTGCATCGTTTCCGTCTCCACCTTGATCTGGCTCAGGGATCTCATTGACGCAGTTGAGCGATGACGATGATAACGCATTCTTGGTCTCAGGCTTCCATTTTGAATCAATCCGATTATTGACGTTCTGTTTCAAATGGAAGGTAGGCACTCCATCCATACTTCGACTTCGTGGAATCGCCAGGGACATGTCGTCCTTAGAGACTTCTTTAAAGCCTTTGCTTGATGATCCAAGATCAAGAGAAGGAGCCGCCACTGTGCTGATGGCTCTACGCTGCAGGGAGGGTCTTGGACTCCTCGCTGCGGGAAGTGTTTGGGACTTTTCTTGGATTTCCGGGCCTGGATTTGGATTAGAGTCTTTCTTTCGCAACTGCAAGAAATCTGAACTCATTTCAACCATTAAATCGATAGTTTTACGATCGCCTTTGGATATTCCGGCATCTTTGTTGCTGTACCCATCTACGTCATCTTGGGGATTCTCGTGAATAGCCCCTGTCGCTTTGGAGGTCTTTCTACCAATTGCTGACATCATTTGTTGTGTAATTTTCCTCGGCATAGACGTCGTCTGGTCCTAAAAAGAAAATTTAAAAAAATAGTTGCTAGTTTTGAATATAACCTCAGGACACTCCGATTAACAACCATACATGTACCATCTTAGATTTTCTGTCATTTGAAGTAAAATAAATAGGTAGCTTTGCACTTAGCTTCCGTCTTGTAGCTTCTGCATTATAACATTTAAATTTCGTTATTGGCTCTGTCCAAATATTTATTCAGCCAACAGGCTTACCTTATTATTTTCTGCGTTCTCTTCTTCAGGTATTTCTGTCAGAATAAAAATAAATTATCATTTTATTACTTTAATGCCGGAGAAATAGTTTGATACAATTCGAGAGAACTTTGCATGTGGTTGCCGGATGTAGCTGACAGGAATTTTTTACACCGCGAGACAAAAGATCAGTTCGTGATTTAAGGGCCCATTAACTGATCTTTTTGAGCCATTCAGGGGAAACTTATTCCCATATAACCTACAAAAATTGTTTAAATCAATCTCGAGTTCAGGCTGACGGAAGTAACCGGAAGTGAAATTTCAACTCCTTAGCAACGCGCGCGAGTGCGCGCATGAATCGATTGATAGGCCTTTAAGTGGTTGATCTAGTGTCAGACAATCTACACCGAAGTAAAAAATACAACAAAAACGCGTAGGACGGTCATTTTTATCCCTGGGAAGGTCGCCAGCATGAAAGGGACTGGAATTCTCATAGTCTTGGCTGAGGTGTAATTCGTAGATTTTTGTTCCGCTTTGGGTGTTGAGGACAGGACGTCTCTATTTTTAACCATAATAGTAGCTTATAGGGGAATAATTCAATTGCGCTACTAGATTGGAAGGATCAGACCTGGATTCTTTTAATTTTCTTTGTAGGTGAAACAAGTCGAGCAAAGGCTTTTACTGTCATTTAAGTTAGTATAGCTATATTTTTATAGTGATATCTTTAGGGGCCAAGCATTCCCTATCGGTCTCGACTCGAGTTTGTACTATTTTCATAAGTTTAGCCCACTTGCGAGGTCTAACCACAGTTCACTTCTTGTTGATTTTGTAGTAAAATTAGAATACTTTGATTTCACTAATTCTCTCTATGATGTAAAACAGTGGAACCTCGATATAATAAAGGGCCAAGGGGTTGGCAAAATATGTTCGCTATAACAAGGTTTCGTTGTGTCGAGGTTCTTTTCCATACATTTTACTATTACTGGGGTGAGGAATATAGTTCGTTATACCGAGGACTTTGTTGTATAGAGGTTCTTTAAATTGAGGTTCCACCATAAGTGCAGCATTGCTAGCATTGCCAAACAGCGCGGAAATAGTTTTTCTTACCTGGAACAACTTCATCCTCTTCGTCACTTTCACCCCTGAGTTCATTTGAAGAAAAAAGTCTTGATTTCCTTCTCCCTCCGAATGATTTCCTTCTGTCATTTCCCAACTTTTTCAAGTACATAGCAGGTACCAGGCCTTCCCTTCCAAGATATCTGAGCACAAAATGAAAAATCATCATTAGCAGAAAATTGTTAAAAAAAGCGAACAAGGTAGTTTGAAAGATATCCTGCCTTATGACCACAGACAATTGGACTGAGAATTAAACCTTTGATCCGTCGTCATAGTTAGCAGATCGTCATCATCTTCGTCTTTATCACGAAGTTATGATAGCCTCAGATTGTCATTATGTACCCTTCCACAGTTTCAACTTCAGATGAAGTAGTGTGATACGACAGTAGAACAGTTGTAGTGTGTGGATGAAACCTTACATAGATGACCGTTCTGTGAAAGCTGCTCACTGAATTCTAGTGGGGGTCTAATAGAATGTGAGGTATTTGAACCTTAATTTCAAGTGATCATGTTAATGGCTCAATGCGTTGCAAAATAAAAGCTGCAATTATTAATCTTAAGCATAACCTGGGCACATTTTGGATTCATAACATAAATATGATATCTATAGATGACGTTTTTTTTTTGTCAATCAATGTGTACCATTATCATATCATAGTGAATTTTATTTTACATCACATAAGTTTAAATACTTACGAGGCTTTCCACCATCCATCATAGTTCTTTTCCAAAATCTGTAGGTTGACTCCAATTTCAAAACTCAACTCGTCATCCTCAGCGGCAACGTAACGTTTAGATGTGACATAAATCTCACCTGCATGACAGAACAGTAATTAGCAATGGATGTGATAATCATGTCATTATGACCCAGCAGTTGTTCACCATAACTTAAAACCGGCCCGTAATTCAAACAAAGGAACGTTTACAATCCTACCTTTACCAACTTGGAATTTCTGTGCATTGGAAACATCTGCCATCTCGTCAGTGGGCTCAAGATACAAAGCCGGAGCCCAGCCCACTTCCCCATCACACTCAACCAGCCACCAACCTGTAATATGGTTTAAATTAGACACGTGATAATGTGGCGTCCTTGATTGTTTGATACTCGGGTTTTAATTTTTGTACGCAAGTAAACTAGAACCAAACGCGAATCTGTAAATAACGTCATCAGTTTGGAAGTTTCTGAGTCGTATCTTGGACATCTCTTAAACGGGGAAGAGATTAAACGCGAAAAAAAACATACGTAAGTTTAATCGTTAAATCGTTTGAGAATGACGAGTGTACTTGTCTTTATTTCTCTTTGCCTCTAAATAATCGGTGTTGCCTTGCAACAGACGGCCCATTTTGAAGTCAAACGTGAATATTATACACTT
>OZ026595.1:573500-588500 GCA_964020085.1 Micromussa lordhowensis
TGTCCTTTTATTGAGATGGCCAATGAATACGTGATAAAGACTATAGCTTACATTGTTCATGCATTTAAGCTAAGACAAAGTGACAATAATCAAAGTTTGATAGTCATGACAAGACCAGTTCTCGATGGGCAAGACAGTTGGTGATTAATACAACTATCCTATGAAACAGCAGGGTGTATTTCTTGAGCTGAACTTACGACTTGTTCAAAGTATAAATGCAAAGGGGATACAGAAAAACATTTTCAAAGATATACGCTAATCCATGACGTTTTGGCGTCATCTTGTCGCAATTATTAAACGCGAACCGTAAGACAAATGTGCATTTTGTAATGGCGACAATATCAAGCCGAAACGTCATAGAGTAGCGTTTATACTTTTTTTTTTCAAATATAAATGTAATGTTGATTTAAATAAACCGACAGGGGGTTCATTTCAGAGACGATGCCCCGGAGTCTTCCAGCTGCAAAATGTCTCGGTTTGTGAATGTGTTTGATATTTCGGGTGCTTATCCAATGGTTTCAGACATGGTTCATGCATGGCTCGGGTAATCTCTTTAAGATAGAAGTTCTTGTTGATGACTTCTATACATCTCTTGCATGCACGTTTTGAGAATTTACAGACTAATCAAGATCATTTTCTTTGTATAGTTAGGTTTCGCGAGAGAGAAAGAGAGAAAGATCGTTATTCTTAGTTGCGAGTGAGGGTCAGTGATTGCAACAAATGCAGTAAATTGATTGCTCTATTGATCACTGATATTATCAATTTGATTGTTATTTTACCTGTTCGACCGTTCTTGTTTGATTTTGTGTGCAACACAATGTTTTCTACTGTGACTTTCTGAATGCCATCGTTTCGTAGCAATAAAATAAATAAAACTAATCAAGAAAAAGTGTTGTGTAACATTTAGAAACACATTTTAAATGATTTTTTAAATCAAACATTTTAAATGTTTGAAACCAAAAAACAAAGTGGCTCGTTTTTGCTAAACGTACAAAATACACCTGATGGGAAAGCTATGCACAAATATTATGGCCATTTGGTTTAACGAACAATATGGCATTAATTATCACACGATGGGGCAGGCGGTAAAGCGGTAATGCCTTCTGAATTTAGTGAACCGAATTAAAGTTGAACTATTTTATGCATGATAAGAACTAAATTTCGGGCCCATATACATTCCAATTCCTAGGATCTGTTGCATTTACGATTTTGCTGCGCCTAAAAAAGGCTAGAGTTCGGATAATTCCTACCCTCTGAGTTTAAGCTTGCTAAAGCTATTGTCACAAACAACTAAAATGATTTAATTAAAACTTCGAAATAAAACTAAAAATAAGTTCAAAACATCTAATTATAATTCTATTTTTCTAACTTCTTATTCTTCTATGGTTAAGCGTAGAGGTTCCTTGACGACTTTTTGTGTCAAAAATAAAACAAAACAAACTGTTTCAATGACAAACCGCACGCGCGCGCCTTGCATGTTCAATTACACTACGCCATTAGACGCTTATCAATACAGTTCGCTTATCAATTGGGTTTTTCCGAAACACCTCAGTCAAAAACGAGACTTAAGCACTTTTTGTAACGTTTCTCGTGGAAATAAATAGGGCTGCCAAGTCTACCATTTAAGAATATCCAATGTCATACAAACATTCCTTGTCTTTTACAGATTTGACATCAATTATCTTTCCTTCGTGCGTCGATAACTAATTGAAATCAGTTTCGATTTTAGTTTCCTTGTTATCATGTGATGCAATTGAGAAATGTCTGCCATACCTGTAGGTGTATAAACTCACTGTATCTCCTGTAAATTAGATTCACAGTGCCATCTGACCATGAAACCTTGATACAAAACATCTGGACAAAGAGAAAGGCAAAACGGCTTCAGTAAAATAGCCATTAAATATATTACAAAATCTAAAGAATCGTAACTACAAGGAATCCTACAACAACTTGACTCCGTTTACACAAAATCGAAATTATATTTTCGAAGTTTTAGGACAAATTAATAAGTCAAGTTTCAAGAAATGTTATTTTTTTTGGATGAAATATTTTCGTAAAGACTCCTCAATCTAGCAAGTTATTTTCATTTGCTTTTAGCTAGTGTTAAAGATTTCGTTGGGTAGTCGCTCATTCTAGAACTAGTAAAACCGATCAATTTGCTGAGGTATGTACAATCTCTCTGCTGGCCAAGCGGAGAGTCGATTTCATGCCACAGGTATGTTTACATATTTACCTCTTCTACCTGAGAGCCTTCATACGTTTAAAATATATAAACTTTTGTTTTCTATTTTTTAATCGCTATAAAGCCTGTTAAAGTCCACATTTGACAGAAATTTCGGCAGAAGTTTCCGAAATGTGAAAGACGCAGTTACTTTGCCCTCAAGAATTCGGCTAAACTAGACCAGAAATTAACATCAGAAGCTACCACGCAATTCTGTATGCGTCAGAGGTAACTTGCCTCAAACGACCGACTATAGCAAGACTTTTTACCTAAATAAATTACGAAAAGGAATCCACTTTATTGGCGTTTAGCTATCCATTATCCTTTGTTAAGGAACAGTAATGCTGTATTTGCATAAGTGAATGGTTCGTGTGTTACTCGTGTCCATGTTGAAAAAGCAAATACCATGCATAGCAGAAATCGTGACAACTGCTGCTACGGATCTTTGTGGAGCAACCGAACGCAGGAATCAACTGTACGCGAATACTTGTAGTTCCCCTCTTGTTTGCCACCCAAAGGGTTGACATTCGACGAGAAAAAGAGAGACTCTTTACTTATCTATTTTATGAATTACTTGTTAAGTAAAAACAAGCGATTTCTTTAGAAAGATATAACCATCTACGCATTGTGTAGAAGCGACAGACTTACAAAGTGTTTCTTGGGGTGGGTCCGCCGCTGGACTCCTTCAACAGATGCTTCTTTCACAGTTCGATTTTCCATGGCCAATGTACTTTGATCATCCAGCAAGTTTTAAGGAATAAGCGCTTAAAAACAAAACTCTTCCAAATATTGTCACAACCACCAAATCCCTACACAATATGCTTTTGAACAACGCGAAAAACGTATTAGCATTTGTAGCAATAATTTGTCGGTATTGTTATTATTATCAAAGGAGTCCACTTGTTTCTTAACGCTTGGTTAGCCAAGACGGTCATGAAATTCCGACAAAAAGACAATATAAACTTTGACGTGCTATGGGATGGTGATCATGCAAAAAGCCACATTCTTTATCGTGAAAGTATACAAAAAGAATGTATCACAAAGAAAATGTGCGCTGTCTACAGCAAAAATTAAATGGAAAACGTCAGTTAAGGTGCGTCTTTTGTGAAAATGGAACAAGATGACAGGAACAAGATACTGCAAACTCTTCCCTCTCTCGTGCAAGACAACGAAATGAGATTCACTTGCCCGAGGGCATTTACAACAAGTCCACAAATACAATATCTCTACGCACGCAACAAATCGTGATTTATGCCAACAAAGCAGATAGAGATATCTTTAGAAAACGTATTGGAACTTATGTGCGATAACAATTATTCGATTAAATGTAAGCTTGAGTCTCACGTTACCTGCTCTGAACGTGTTCAGCCTTTTAGATAGAAAGTGTTATCAATCATATCGACTAACAGCCAAGCAAGTCAATTACGCATACTTTCATTACGAATAATAATAGAATAATAATTACTCTTACCGAGTTCCATTCGGTACAACAGATAGACTCGTAAAAGTGAAAGTTGAATCACACGCAATTTATTCAGCAAGTTAACACTTTTATCTAAGAATCATTTCAATGTAATACACATACTTTTACACATACATAAAGTTATGTACATAAATAAAGGTGATGCATGTATACATGTATGTATGTATGTTTATACATTTATTTGTCTTTGATGCATTAGTGAAATGTCTAGTTTATTTTGTGCGTCCAGCAAACACTACGAAATTATTGGCTGAACGTTATCAAGTGAAATAGAAAGCATGGTGCGAGTAGGATTTATGAGAAAATGGCTGTGTACACCTTTCATTTCGATTTCATTACATTATTATACCAGTTTTATTTTCCATATTAAATTGCCACAGTTCGTCAGTTTCGTTCAAGTAACCGCGATTTGCACAAAGCCTTAAGCTATGTCACGGGAAATGGACATTGTTGTTTGCGACTGATCGACCGACATATTTCAAAAGCTTTTACGTTAGTGGCAGCCCTCTTGCGTCACGAGATTCTAACTATGTTTGCGTGTCGCCCTTGTTTACAAGAACTACAGCAGTTTGATAAGAGAGCCCTTTAAAATCAAATGCCAAACATAGCAAAGGTGGCCATAAGTCACGAGTATTTTGCTCGATCTCTGAGGTACAATATAGAAGAAATTCAGTCAATACATCAGTGATATTTTCAAGTCAGTACCGACAACGGTTATAAACATCGCCATTTTCAGCTATGAAGTAAAAACAAAGTCGAACTTGTGCCCACTGATAGAACATATAATGATTTATATAATAACCAAATCAATGCGCGCGCTCTGATTGGTCAATCAGCTATGGGTTATTGTGCCGGTAAACCCATGGGAAAATCGCGCGGCTTCTGCATTGTTATATAAAAGCAATAGACCACAAGTTTCTATGGGTTTTAGGCTGATAAACCACTTGGGATGTTGGTAGAACACTCGAAGAATTCGTAAACCACTCGCCTGCGGCTCGTGATTTACAAATTCTTCTCGTGTTCTACCAACATCCCGCGTGGTTTATCAGCCTATAGCCCATAGAAACTTGTGGTCTATTGCTTAAATAATCTGAGGAACGCTGATTTAAATATTCCACTTTTTCGCACGTACAGTACAGTACATTATGGAAGACATTGGAAAAAATTGGACCATAAAGATAGAGAGAAACCTAATGTTAAAAGTTTTAAAAATAGGTTTAATTTTATGTAGCTAAGTTATAATTATTTTAATGTGCATGTGTAACTAGTGTCCCCAATTACGGTTTTTTAAAGCTAAATACCCTTTGACACTCAATCAAGTATTTCATTCATTCACTCAAATATCCATCGCGTAGAATGTTTATTGTTTTCGGAACATTTACTTACAGTTCGTGAAATATCTTAGGTCTGTCATATTGCTAATTAGTATAATTTTACTTGAACAGTAATGCAAATGACAAAATATTTTAAAAAAGCTAAAAATGTTTTCGAAATGGCTAAGAGATAAAAAAAAACTTTTTCGACACAATGTCATCTTCAGGGTAAACATGCCGTCCATAATCTATACACGTTCGGTAATTACCGAACCGAACAGTTTCGCCATGTAGCAGTGAATTCGTTTGGAGGTGTACTCCAAGAAATTGTCTATGGGACGTGCTGCTGGGAAGACGAAATTTTGGGGTAATAACAGAGGATATTAAGTTGGTATTTGGCCATCTGATTTTACGTAGGCTGGTTACCAGAAATACATCCTCTAATTCATGCTAATGATGTATTTGGTTATTGGTTCAATATTGCTTCTAGAGAGGGGTGGGTGGACCAATCAAAAGATGTGTTTTCCTCGGGTAATGCAGCTTTATATATCGGTTATCAACTGATCAACAACCGCAAATATAATGATACTACTTGGAATGGTAAAAGAGCTTTATATATTTGATTTGTTATGAGCTGGGACAAGGGAACGAACTGCAGTACTGATTAATTCTAAGTGAGTAGTTTGTCAGTATTACACTGGTTTGTCTTATCCATACTACAAGAAATAATGGCTAATCTATTTGGAAAACGCGCTTTACAGAGGCTATAGTTAGTTAATAAAGTCTACATGTAAAAAAAATATAAAATGGGTCCTTTACTCACAGCTGCAATGGACAAACGTCATTGGGATACTGATGTCATGCAACGAATAGCGCTAACTACTAAAAAGAATATATGGTATAAAGTCGTGTAAATATAAAATGACATTTGAACTTGTACTTCGATAAATATTCCATAACAAACGTAAAATCGTGAAGGTAAGATGAGAACTTTCATACACAAATAGGTGATTTAGCTTTTATAAATAGTGCGAAAAAATAACTTTGTATCAGAATATCTGTTGAGGCTGGTGGTAATATTAGCTCTTTCATAGCTTAGAAGCTTCACCACAAGTTCATGGTTCATAGCACGTGATTGGCTCAAGATAGTTAGAAGGTGCCCACCCCTCTTCGTCGTCAATTTTCACGAGCCACCATCCTCCCCTACTCTTCCGAATGACTTGAACTTTGTCTCCCTCATACAGATCGATCGTGTCGTCCGTTGAGGCCTGGTAGGAAGCAATGGCTTGATAAGCAAATTTTGAACTATGGCCTCCCGAGGGGCGTCGGCTATAATGAGCATCTTTCTGAACTGAGTATTTGAGTAACTGACTTCGCTTTGTTTTCTTTTTTATCCGCCTGGTGTACGAGTGACCTTCCAAATCATCACAAGATGAATCTCCGTGTACACTGGGACGCTTTGTCTTTCGAAACACCTCACCATCGGACGAGTTGTCTTCATGAAATACATTTGAAGGTGCTCTATCAGGCCTGTACTGTGGCAGATTGCTAAGAACGTAGCCGTCGTTAAATTGGGAGTTGTAACGCCTACATGAAGTCGCAAGTGACAGTCGTTTATGGTGATTCACTCTGGTATCAGGCAGCGACAAGAACTTTCTCATCCTCCAAGCAGCGTTTGTTCTCTCATCTTCGGGAAACCCAGAGTCATAAGACACTACATTTTTATGTTTTGCTTGTGGCATTCTGTGGCTTTCTGTGAAGAAGGAACGATGATCCTTTGACAAGCAACGAGCACCATTCATAGCCACAAATCGTTTGTGCCATCTTTTATGTCTGCATACTGCTTCCTTACTACTGCTCGGGGCTTTGTTGCGATGCACCATGTTATGTGCTCTTTCTGTGCTGTAAGCTTGCTTGTCGTTAATAAATGCCTTCTTTGCACCTTTCTTTCTTCTGCTTTTCACGTATTTCTGTGGCTTGTCGCTGTTGGAGGAGTTGGTCTCCTTGCTGCTGTTCGACCAAGTCCCACTTGATCTTTGGATGACGTCTTCGCCCTTAACGCCAGGGTCAAACCAGCACTCGTTCCAGCTAAGCCGTGGTGGTATTCTGGAATGATACCTCTTGCAGTGAACACGCTTCAAAATAAAAGGAATGGAAACAAAATAAAGAAAGAACACAAATCCTATTGAAAAACCTGCTACTTTACTTTTGATTTAAGAAATAAACCAACTAAAGTGAAAGCTTAATTGGGATTCTAGAGTGAGACCCTTCTTAAACGGCTTCATAGGTGTGACCAGGCTCAGTTTCAATCCATTGCGATGTTTCCATTCAGAAAGTGTAGTTTGTTTCATGTTCTTCCTAGTCGGGCTGTGTAATGAATAAACGGTCCATGTTTACACCATAAGCATCAGTTTATCATGTTGTAAACGTACATGGTTTGGAAAACATTCGAGAAGCTAGAGTTACTCTAAACTACCTCACCATCTGTAAACTTTCCTTCTTTGTCAGTAGAATTCGTGTTTTCCCTGCCTTCTGTATTCATAAAAGGCATGTCAACTAAAACATGGACTATTTCTTAAGTAGTCGTTTTTTGTTCGTCGGGGGATTACGGTAAACACACAGCGGAACCAGAACCCGATTCGAGCCGTCAGTTGACAAGTAGAGTGACAAGGAGAGGTTATTTTTGGACACGTGGTTTGTACGACGTTGAGTGGTCACCGTCAGATGTGCTTCTGAAGTTGCTTGTATGCGCACCATCATCAAAATATAGAAAGGTAATTAGAAGCATGACACCAAACTATTACAAGAAACTTGATGTCGCCTGAACAATTCAATGGGCTAAAAAAACTGTAGATACCCTCGTTTCTTCGATCTCTGGGTTCGTTGCTAGGGTAGCAACCCATCACCGAGATTAAATGAAAATTGGACATAATTTTTAATTACAACTTACATCCTGTTGTTGCCTTGGTCTTTCGTTTGGCTGCGCCCAAATTACAGATGGACCTGTGAAAAATGATAAGAATGCATCAATATCTACTGACTTATCAGGTCTATCACCCGAGACAGACCTTCGTGGCGAATTAAAGCCACCAGCACCTTTGCAATGCATCAAAGGTGTCTTCGAATTTATTTAAAGGCACCTGTTTACAGCACCTTGGTTTAACTTGTTTTACCTTTCACTTAAACGTCTAGGACAAGAAACAGTATAGTGAAAGGTTTGTTAGGGCAGTGTTTGCTGCCTTGAGACACTAGAACAATGAAGGTTTGAAGGTTTTAAATGAAACCTCACCTTCATCTTTGGGATTGGGTATTCCAGATACGATTTCAAAGTACTCCTCCTTCACGTCGTCATCATCATCTCCATGTTCGTTAGCGTATTCGTGCTCTTGTTCATCCTCGTCATCCTCGTCACCATCGTAGTCGTCCAAAGAAAGTCTCGCATTTGCTTGACCATCTTCTAACTCCAGACCTTCTTGATTTACGTCGTCTTCTTGTCCCCCTTCTGCGACCAGAAAATTTGAAGGTACCCATCCTACGTCATCGTCAATGCAGACCATCCACCATCCATTAGGAGCTTTAGCGAGCACTTCAACTTCATCTCCTTCGTACACCGTCATCTCACCATTTCCACTGGCTTGGTAAGTACAAACAGCAAGGTAAATGTCAGTATCAGTTCCTCTACAAATCATTGAATGAGAGTTGTCTTGTTTTTCTTCATCAAGCCCTCTTTTGTCAAGCCCTTCTTTCTTTGTTTCCACTCTGTCTATTCCATGTTTTTCAGTTTGGCTGTCTCCAGAGGAACCTTCTCTTTCATTTTTTCCGTGGTGGACGCCCTCCTCGTTGTAGTAACATAGTTTGTCGCTCCCGACTTGTTGTTTTTGCTGTTTAGTTTCTTCCCGTTTCTGGTGTTTCGTTAAGCACTTTTTTTCGTCAAATGCGTTTGTTTTCCGCTCTTCTGTTCCAAATTGATTATTTTCTTGTCCTGTTGCCTTTATCGCTTGTTCCAGCTTATTGACGTTGTTAGCTATAAATTCATTTCCATCAAGAGCTTGAACATTGGCTGGTATGGTGCGCAATTTCCTTGATGAGCGAGGCGAATGTTCTGTATCACTTGCTGGTGGTGTGATGCAAATTGATGGCAGTGAGGCTCTCGATTCTCGCCCACTCAGAGAAGTTTCACTCTCAGCGTGTTTTAATTTACTCGCAAGTGCTCGTGAATAGTCGAGACTTTTCGAAAAGGCTTTTAGGCGCAGCAGTGTCGAATAGGACGTTTTCTTTGATGTAGGGACATTTTTCGATGACACAACTTCAGTCGAATTCGTTTTTCCAAAGAAATCCTTGATGTTGCCGGAAAGACTGAAAGAGCGATTTCGGTTCAATACCTCTCCGGCCATGCGTTCTTCTTCTTTACGAATTGCTACTCGAAGATCAAGTTCCGAGATAGACAGTCCGCGGTTGGGAAGTGCGTCCCTAAGATCTCTATCGGAACAACGCATATTCTGTGAACTCCAGGAAGATAGATGACTTGATAAGGAGCTGCTCTGGCTCTCTGTCCCCAATGGAGGTACTCCAAGCTGTAAAAGAGTTAACATAAAATCACCTATTACCTTGCTTTGAGAATACCATTTACGTTTAAGGTCCCGCTCTGGAAATTCTTATTGCAACTTTTTTTACCACCCTTATTCCTTTTCAAAATTTTATCGAGGATTAGTTTAAAAGATTGTGTGAGATTAACAGTTTCCACTTATATCCATTGCCTCTTCCAAAGAAAGCGATCTCCTAGAACAACATTCACCCTTCCTAGTCCCCATCCCTATCAAAGTTTGAATATATATTTAACTTTTAAGTGTACTTAGGAGACCTACCTCAAGATTTAGGCTGAATTAGGGACCAACACCAGGGGAAGAGCAGCAAGGTTCTTTTACTTGATTTATTAAACTCTTCATTTATCAAGTTTCCAAAATCAAAGTTAAACTTATTGGTTAAGGGTATTTAACAAAAGCAAAAGTGCAAACCACCAATTAAAATTTACCTCACTGGTGCTGTGTCTCCGATGCGTGGGACTAGGGGTCAAAACTGAAAAGATAAGTGTAGAAAACTGAGAAATACATTTTCCCCCATTAACGTCTGATAAGCCAGATGGATAAGCCATCCATATGCCAAAGATTTTCTGTTCTGTTGTTCCGACAACTGTCCGGCATGTATTTCCTCTCTGGATAAAAAGAAACTCCTAAGAGATGGAATGTGGGAGCAAGTGGAAATTTCTGCAAGGGGCTTATGACAAAATGGATGGTTGCCAGGTTTGTTTTCCCTTCCCACATTTATAAGGAGGTACGTTGTCCCTTGGGGGTAAGCTAGGTGACCCTCTTCCCTGAGCCACCCTACACTGAGCGTTTCAAAGGCTGCCCCTGCTGTCAGAGAGGAAAAATGTCTGTTGGTTTTGAGCATGCTCCTTATATATATCCCGACTCATCACTGATAGGCGATTCAAACAAATCCTAATCCACTGACAACAGTTGGCTATAACTGGGTGCATAGAATGTTAATTAAACGATAACCGGTTACTTACAGGAAGACTCTCCATTCTGAACCTCTGTATTCATCACCCCCTCGAAGACTCTTGTCTCGTCTCTTAACTGGATGTTCATCGCTGGCAAGTCTATCAAACTTGTTTGTGAAGTACAAGCTGCGACCCCAACCGTTCTCTGGTGCATGACATCTTCTTCCTTCTCTATTCCTTGTGGCTGGTGTTTTCTTTTCTCCTTTTCCTCTTCTTCGGTCGCTTTCTTATGACCCCCCGGATTATTGTTGAAATCTCGAATTTCATTTTCTCCCCCATTTTCGACATTCCCTAATGAGGAGCCCAGTTTCCTTGATAAGGAAGGCGAATATTCTGCATCACTGGCTGACGGAGTAATGCAAATTGATGGCAGCGAACATCTGAATTCCCTCTGGTTAAGCAACCGTTTACTAACACTAAGATCAGGACAATCAGAAAAGGATCTCAATCTCAACGGTGGCGAAGAGGGCAAATTTACAGATGTTTGGCCACGTTCCGATGACAAATTTTCTGAAACATTGTTTTTTTCAAAACCTTCCTTCACGTGGTCGGAGAAGCTGAGCGAGCGATTTCGTCTCAATGTCTCCGCAGGGGCTTTTGGTCGAAGGTCAATTTCCGAGATTGATAGCCCGCGATATGTTGGAGCGTCTCGAAGAACTCCCGTGAATCCCAAGGTAGATCGTCGACTTGTTAAGTGGCTCTCTTGCCTTTCTGTTACTTCAACCTGTAAACATAAGGAGCTTTCTTCTAAGTCTGCCTTCTTCATCAAAGCGGCCATCTGGCTCTTTGAAACCATCTTTTATCACGCCAAAATATTTCCTTCTGGTTGCGTCCTTTGCTAAACGTAACCAAATCTGATAAAGGTATGCTATTCAAACTTATTATTGGATCATTTTATGAGCTATCTCTTTTTTTTTTTGAAGATTCGATTTCGACAAATCTAAAATTTCCAGTTATGTATATTGCTCCATCGCAAGTTCTGGGCCAAACCCTTGCCTCTCAAGTAAGGTTCCCCTTATTCCCCTCAACTAACACCTTTAATTAAAACTTCAAGTTAAATGTTCGCTATCAGGATGTCTAAATATTTTTTAAAAAAATATCAATTTAATGCAGAACATACCTCGCTGGCGCTGTGCCTCCTGTGTGTGTTCCAAACAGGCGTCAAAACTGAAAATACAGTTCGTATACAATTTATTATTGTAAAATAAAACTGGCATTATCTGTGCACACGTTTCACGCGAAAGTTAAGTTTCTGTCGCGTAGACGTACATGGACAAGAGTTAGTGCTATACAGCCAGGATAGAACAATAGCTACCTCCATCCCAGCCCAACCACCTCATCTGATTCCCCCAACATTTGGCTTCAGTATCTTATCAATTCTCAGTACTATGAATGCACGGTGTTTGGCTCAAGACCCAGACTGAGGACTTCAATACCTGACCTTTAACTAAGTTTCAATCCTTTGGTCAAATGAAGTTTGCTTTGCTTCTGCTGCTAAACGGACTTTTGATTAGCCAAGCAATGAAGTAACGAACACTGATAAAGATACACTATTTTACAGTCAAACCCTCAATTTTTGGCACCAATTTCCGTTTCCATAGATGGTTAAAAAATATCGAGATATCCACTGCAACAACTTCGACAAGTGCAATCACAAAAGCATATTTCACTTTAACAGCAGCTCTGTGACCAGTTATATTTATACTTTCTAACAAACCGTCTATCGAGCGGCTGTACTGTTGTTATATAGTATGTCGCTCATACTGTAATGCAAATTGAAACAAAGCACGGAGCTAAGCGAGACTCGACATCTCTAAGGACGTTTCCAAAACTAATCAAAACTCTTTAGCTCAACAACTTAGCGGCCATCACTGCAAGTTGTTACGAGAAAGGCAGCTTAAAATAAATCACGTTTAACTTACGAGAACACTTTTCATCTTGGACTGTTGCCTTTGGAATCTCTTCAGTGTCACTTGCTTTGTCTCTTAGTTGCATATCCATCATTGGTAAACGTTTTAAAATTGCTGGAGAGTTACCAGTTGCGACACCAACCCTCTTAAGGAAAACAGCAGGAGCCCAACCTTCTTCGTTCATGTATCTAAGAAAAAAAGTCAAGACAGTTTGAATAGCTGCAGCCATACCGGTGTGACTCGCTGTTTTATGGGCTAAGCGATTAATTGAAACATTGTAACATGACAATTTTTTGAATTTAATGTTGCGCTGTGTGCACCAGCAAATACGCCCCGTGGCATAGTCTACATAACGATGCAGCTCTTGGACATTGTAATGAAATCAGCGCTATATATTATATATGCAAGACTTGAGTAAATTAAAACTGATTTTGCGGGAAAAGGACCAGCTTGTCGGACATAATAGGCAATTGCAGAAACGTGAGAGGACTGGGAAAGAGTATGGTTGTTTTCCGTTTGTTTGAAAAACTAAGATATTCAAATGAAAGATCAACTAAATTCGAGAGTATTTACCAAGAATAGAAGTATTTAGAGAAGGAAAATGGCAAAATGGTAGCTCTTCAAATATCATCTAAAATAGAGAGTTTGTATGGATTGGGTAGACAAGCCACAAAATTATAAGGATTTGTATGGAATTTTGCAACTTTTGAGATTCTCCCATTTGAACAATTTTCAACTGAAAACTCTCAAACTTGGCTGGGTAGCTTTTCATTCAGTAACATTTCAGTTGAAATGTTTAGATTTTCAATCTAATCAATATAAGAAACTCGTCCCAGTCCTCTCACGTTTCTGCAATGGGCTATGGGGCAGATGCAAGGTAAAAGTCGACAGTTAAACACAACAACTGAAAAAAATCTCTAAAAGAAGTATCTCTAGCGATTAGAAGGAGGAAAGAAAATGATCTCGCGCTGATTTAAAACTTAATGTAAGTTCAAAAACGTTGTTCCAATTAGGTATTGATTTTACAGGAAACATTTTTGTGTCAAGCTTTTATTTACGTGATCTTTTGCTTCATAGCAACGAACCCTTGTCAGGCTTTGGAGCTTTCTTCCTCCACACCGAAATTTCGTATTTAAAAGTAAAGAGAACTTAGTTTTCAACACTTACACCACTCGCCACCATCCATCTAGAGTTTTCTCCATCACATGGAGATTGACACCGATATCAAAGCTGATTTCGTCCTTCTTCTTGGCCTGGTAAGAATTTGTCGTCATGTAAATTTCTTCTGTAAAATTGAGAAAAGACAGAAAATAGATCAGTAATCCTTCAACCTCAAGCTAGAAATGCAGACAGACAGACAGCTAGGCGTACCATTCCATGCCAGTTCTGAAAAACTACCCACATCAAGTATATCATCAAGATAGTTATTATCTTCAGTGTAGAAGACAAAGGAAGAGTGATCTGTCGAAGGCCTTGTAGGCGATTAAAGACGCCTTTTCTATTACTTTGTTAGTTCTTTGGCTTTGTTTGCTTCAGCCGAGATGACGAATTCTTACCTCTTCCAGCAGGAAAACTCTCAGTGACAATACTGTCTCCATCGTCGTCATCATCACCATGTGGGTGCTGGATAAAGGATGCTGGTACCCAGCCAAGGTCACCCTCACAATCCACAAGCCACCATCCTGACGATAGAAAAAAAAACATTGAAAGTGTTTCCTGGGAATACGCCTTCTATTTTCACCACGATGATCATTCGTTGATTCTGGGATTTAGTAAGCCTAGCAGACCTAGGATCGATTATATTATGGTTTGATTGCTGACCAAACGTATACCTGTGTCAAGGGGCGGGTCGCACTAAAGCCAATCGTGTTTGTATAAGTAAATAAATCTGTCAACAAGTAGCGTGAAATAAATGCGACCCCAGTTTCAAAAACTTGCCAAATCTTTGCGGATTGCCAAAACTTCGCCAATCTTCAAAGAAGCCGAAGCGCTGCTTACAAATTTTTGGAAAGCAGGGAAACGGCTCTGGAAACGAGGTTGAACAATAGCCCAATTTCGATATAATAAAATTCAGCTTAAAACAATAAACCTCAGCCCGAGGCTCTGGGGAATAAACCCCACAAACTCTGTAGTTATTCCCCGGAGCCTCGTGCTGAGGTCTAATTTTTTAGGCTGAATTTTAATATATCGAAATTGGGATGTTTTGTTTTATTTTAAACATTCAAGTGTCATGTTTCTTAAAACATGTCTGAAAAAAATTACGGCGAGAAAATAACTTTGGTCGGTTAGGTAAGTTTGGCGCGTATGAAAGCGCGACAAAATCATTTTTAACACAGTCCATCTTACTCCTTTTAGATCTTTTTATAGTTACTTTAGAGTTATCCACGAATCCAACCAGACTGTCGAGAAGTGTATGAAAAAATAAAATACTTAATTGAGAAATATAGATCCTGTGACGCATGTTTCTGTCAGTAAAGTTTTGGTTAAAACATGTTGGTCTGATGCAAGCACTG
>OZ026595.1:593500-738500 GCA_964020085.1 Micromussa lordhowensis
GCATTTTGTTTTCCCCACAAAATTTTGCATAAACTATTGTTTTCAAATACACTTGAGAATAGATGACAATAGTTTATGCAAAATTTTGTGGGGAAAACCAAATGCATTGTGGGTTATATGAAAGTCGCTGATGAATACATTTGAAAACGCTGTACGGAGTGAAGACATTTGAAATCTGAGCCATCGCAGAAATGTTTGATTTTTTGCAGTAAGACTGGACTAAACGTGCTCCAAAAATACGAGCCATGTTGCCATGGCAACATTTCCCAATAATTTAAGGCTTTTCTGGCCACCTTTGGCGTTCCATTTTGATATTTGCTAATGGTGTCTCATATGCATGATGATTTTCCAGGACTGGAAAAGAGTGAGTTGCCATGTGCTGCAAATTGGCCAAGATAGCTCTAGGTTTAGTTTATGACGTCGTCAGTCATTGTCATTTGCTTTTTTTAATTTTTTTTTTCAAACTTATATCTCCGGAGCTAATGCAGATATTTGCAAACGGTAATTTAACAGAGTTTTTATTCTTTCATGGAATTCTACTGATGTGATACACCTAAAAAATTTAGGTAAAAATTTGCTCATAGTACCACATGAAGCGAATTCGCCTCGTTAGCAATCAATATTAGCAATATAAACAATAAAAAATAGAAAATTCAGGACATAAAAAAATAGTCACACGGAGTTACTGGCACTTTTCACCTCAAGTTGAAGCACTTCACTGTATCGTCGATAAATGATGTTTATAGTTCCATCTGACCAGGCAACCTTGATGGAATATACCTTAAATAAAAAGAGAAATCAGCGCGAAGCCGGTTGTTAATACATAAGAATTAATGACCATTTGCTTTTTACAAGAAAGTTACGACAAGCACATGTATGTTGAGTTGAGTTCTTACAATACGATTGCTGGGTTTTCTTCGCTGGGCGCCTTCAACAGAAACTTCTTGAATTGCTCTCCGTAGCATGTCTCGTCCGCAGAGAAAATATCCAACTCTACGCCATCATGTTATACGCCAAGCTTTAGAGCTTTATGTGTCAGCACATATTGCACGGCCAGCAACGAAACGAGCAATCTGTGAAGTCCAATCAATGAATAAGGCTTCCATTAAGGACGAGGTGTAGTGAAATTTGTCACCTATTTAACACCAACGGAGATTTCATACCAAAGACCAACTAAGAGTGAACTGATCACACAGGGTTTCTAAGTGTGATTCTTAAACTACAGTTCAAAATGCACTTTTGCCACTTCTGAGAAGGACGCTCTCGTCCTTATTTCTATCATGTCCAAGTTGAATTCCTGATTTATTAATTAACTCTATGAATTGGAAAAGGATAAAGCTGATTGCTTTACCAATTTGAGGCCTTTTGTGCCATTGAAGGAAAGAAAACAAAGCCAATCAAGGCATTGCACATTTTAAACCAACTTTGAAGTTTACCGAGACATTAGGGTGTTTCTGTGACCAAAAACAAGCTGCTATCGACTGAGGAATCGATTTTAATTTCAACTCGATCCTAAATTGTCGTCAGGTCATAAAAAAAAAAACAGTTCTTTTTAAGGCTTGCACTTTAAAATACAAGTGATCGCATTTCACGAAGGAGATTTTGTCTTTTATCGGCATTTTATTTCAATACTTGCCTCCACAATATCAGCATCCATTGGGATTAATTCATTAACTCTTGCTAATGAACCAATTGACGTCAGGACAGCATGAAGCATTGTTTGTTGTGACTGTTGCAGGTACAAAAGAAAATCGATTTTAGAATAGTCGTATCGAAAAGAGATCCAATAAAGCTGGTAACGGAGCTTGAAGGACAATCATGCACTAGCCACTGTCCCGAAGTTTCTGAATCCTGAGATAAGGTGAAGTGACTATCTTAGCGAGACAATAGAGTTCACATAACTGTTGGCACAGGACTCCAGACATTGCGCGGATGCAAAGGAGTATGGGTCATCAGTTGAACCTTCCCGTGATACTTTGAGCCGCCACGACAAAGTGACTGTCGTGTTTACGTGCCTTGAATATGTAAGCAAGAATTAAAGGAGTTTGCTTACCTCAAATTAAAAACTTTGCTTTTGTTAGAAAACAAATGTGTGTATGAAAACATCAGCAAGAGGGAGGATACTACACAACAACAAGTTTTTGTTTGATTTTCAAAAGCGGCATTCAGCGACTTTCTTTTAATTAACCGTTTATTTTGGTGAAAAAAGAACGTTATTTCGACTCAGGAAGTAAAAAGAACTAAATGAAATTATAGTTTTTGTTGTTGATTATCACTTAATTAGATGCGTGAAACTTAGTTTCTTTTCGCGAGAAAGTGAACTAATCTTTTAATAAAAGTCGATCTTTAAATTTGCAGCCACTAAGCCATCCATCTTAGTTCAGTCTGTTATCGTGTTTATTGTGATTATGTTTTTCAGGGCAAACTTAGGGAAGAACCTGTTTCTTTGGGTATGTTTTCATCTCAAGTTCTTTGTTTTACCTGTCAGATATCTTTCAAAGCTGTCTTGATTGTCAAAAGATTATCATTGAAGTCTAAGAAAATATGGCAGTTGAACGTCATTAATGTAAAAATACGGGCAAATACGTCAAGCTACCTCGATCTAAAAAAGACAATTGTAATAGGCAGATTCAGTGATCCCTCCAAACAAAAGCGAAAGTCAGCTTGTATTTGCATTTGGATTGTGCAATATTTGAGTATCATTACCTTGTACAATCTCTAGGGATTTCACAGCAAACGAACTAATTAATCTTACTAGCGTCAACTCTTTAACAGCAAAAGTCAGCAACCTTTTTGTGTTTACAAGTGGAACTTGATAAATTGTCCGGGCAACCACGACTAAGCGAGGTTTTGAGCACGAAAACGAGTTGAGAAATACCTCGCTTCTCTAGACTATCAGCAAACAACGCGAAGGTGATTGGAAGCAAGAAAAACGTCGGTGACAGAAAGAGGTTCCATAGTAACGAAGGATTATTGCTAAGACTGAAACTGAACACTGGAAGATTGAACAAGCTTTGAAGAAAGCAGCTATATAAGAAGGCCTGTCGAGGAAAAAAACACTACTATTACCAACATCCTTGCGCCGTTTTTCTCTACCAACCATTGCGCACATTTCCGTTTAACTTTCCGCGTTCCTCTGCAATGTAATTTCAAGCAAGAGCGGTTGTAAAGTTTGGCACGTGCTGCCGTGGAAGACAACTCATTGCGCAAAATACCCCTTTGGCCTGTTTCACTTCACTCAGAATTAATCACAAAACAAATTTTGCGGACGTTTAAGATTGCGTTTATACTTAGTGTTTATACTTTGTCTCCCTCCTGGCGATGTGAAGACAATAAGAAGAGACACATTGGGTGGCTTGACGTGAAATTGCTCAGCGAAACTCGACTGCCGGCCAAGAACAGAGGATACCAGACAGTAACATATACCCTACAGTCTTTCAGCTGTTTTGTGATCACTGTATATAAGCCGACTGCTGCGTGACTGATTATTGGATTAACAGTTTGTTTGTACGTCAAGATATTGACTACCACTGGTTAAAGAACTTACTTCAATTGGAGGTTTTTGCTAACAACAAAAGATCACAATTACTGACTTTTAATTTATATACTGTAGACACTTCATAAGACATAATTAAAAAGCGAGAACGGAACTCTGTCTCCAAATTTCAGCCGGCCTAAAGACTGGTTACTAGGACGCTACTGTATTTCCGTAGGCATTTTGTTTATCCACAAGATTATCTGTCATAGATAAAATAACTTCGGGTAAAATGTTGCACTTTCGGAACACAACCCACCAAGCCAGCGAAACCATGGTTATAAAAGCCAACAGAAAACACCAGATAGTTTTAAACATAGAAGTTAAACGCATTGAAATGGAGAAGAAAATGCGAGAAAGATACTTTTGTTTTGAAATGTCACTTATGAACGCTCGACGACTGAAGATTTTAGATCGTCAAAAGTCTCTGGGAATTTATCGTCCGCACATCATGGAATCTGGCAAGGACCCAAGGAAAGCTAGGAGATCGGAGTCGTTTTTCTTCACACAGCCTGTTGCTATGGATTCTAAAGCTAAACTTCCACCTGTATCAGAGAGAAGGCGCACGATTTCTGGGTTTCCAATGAAGCTAGCGAACAACGATGATAGGCAAACAACCAATAAGTTTTCAAAGAACATTGATCGCAACAACTTTTTGGACAAAGAGCGCGCCAAACGACTTCATGCACCAGAGAAGGTGCAAGTACTCAAGGATCGAAACGGTCATTCAAAGAATCACTCCAAGATATTGACAAGAGAATCTTCAAAACTCGATGACATTAAAGCGGGTAATTTGGTGGAAAATCGCAAACCCAACAAAGGAGAAATTATCAGCCTCGGTAATGCCTTACGTAAGAATTTGATCATCGAAAATAATGAATCACAGTTGCAATTAGACACTAATAATCTTAGCGTGGACGATTTTGGAGATGAAAAAGAGAGAAACGTCCATTTAGTTAACGATAGTGGATCTTCTCAAGAGAAAGAAGAGCAAAATAGACGACATTCAAATTGCAACACTCCTGTGCAAGATTTTCAAGCAGAACCCTCAAAACCACAACTTTTCCCGAAAAATATAATCACAGCAGAAATTACCTCTACTCAAACGCAAAACATCAGTGACTTGCCAAGTTATCACGATTTGCAAGCTTGGCGCAAAAGCTGGGAAACTAGAATTTTAAATTCTGTAAAAGATTTCAAAGTTGCAAGCCGACTAAAATCAGCCTCGGCAGCAGAATACGGGAAAGAAATTGACAGGCACGAGGCTTGTGCCGTCAAGGTTCGACCGCAGACGGCGTTAGCGTTGTGGTTAAAGGACGAACGCAAATCGAGTTAGGAACGCGGTCAGTTTCATCAAATGCCAACAAGCCGGCAAAGTCGAGCACAGCTCGCTGCATGGTTATTCGGCGCAACTGCATTAATTTGTATGAAACTAAGAAGTTATTTTAAACACTTACTTTTTGATGGTGAAATGTCATTTAAAAAAAATAAAAATTGAACAAATACGAACACAGGTTTCATGTTTTTTGCTGATGTTTCGTGGCGTTTAGCCCGTATAAAGCACACTGAAAGGTGAATGTTTAGAATTCCGCGCGATTTTTTTTTGAAAGCGGATCCTTCAAACAGCGTTAAGCTTGACACTTGCCTCACAAAGTCGTTCATATTACCGGACAAAACCAACATTTAAGGCTCCTCAGAGCTACCTCATTTTATTGTGTATATATTTTTAGCGCCCTCGTTTTTGTTAATTTCCACCTCTGTCCTTAACCCCCAAAATTATTTGCACAGAAACTTTAGGGACAGAAAAGCAAACCTAGGAGGAGAGGTAGTGAAAAACGTGTTTAATCCAGGTTTAATATTAATTGTCTAACAGAATGGGGTGAGTGAGTGAATTTGAGGTTCATTGACCATTCCTAAACCTCATAGCATGACTTACGTCTTACCATTGGGTAAAAATGAACCTTTCGTACGTGTTGTATCTAACGCTCCTTTCTACGTACCAAAAGCTTAACCAAGAAAAGTGATAGATATGTGAAATTGGTATGTAGTCACCTCACGTATTTACTTTGATGGTTCATATTAACTCAACTGAGATAGAAAAATGATAGTCCCCACGAATTTGGCGCAAAAAATATGCACCGATAATTTTCTGCGAGCACATAGATTGTGGGGCACAGTTGAAAAAGATCTGTGAACAGATAAACTCCGAGAAGAAATATGTGTATACCACTATTTTCAAAACAAATTTGGAGAATTGTACTTATCACTAAAATCTTTGACAGAAACTGGTCCCCGCTAGTTTGGAGGAATTTTTTTTTTTTTTTTTTGGGGGGGGGGGGGGCGGGGGGGGGCGGGGGGCATCAGTTGATCACTCTGAACCAAAAGGTGCACTGTCTCAGATGTAATATTTCAATTGATCATCAACACAACAAATGTTGGCTTCAAACATTTTATTCCTAACTTGAAGCTCACAATACATATCGAAGTTTAGAGTGTTTCTTCTATAAATACAGCATTCTTAAATATCATTACTGCTGAGAAAATTGAACCACTATTATTTCCTTAACTACTGTGTCTATAACTTATTCCTTAAATATGTATCCCTTGTCATAATATTAAAGTATTAAATATTCTAGTAATGCTGAATTTCTTTACATGTTTTGCACTTTATCAAAAAATTACAGAGCTTTCCTTCTGTTACATATTCTTCACCTAGAAATATACGACTATCCAAGAAATGTTCTACAAAAAGTTGAAAATCTGGAATTCCACAGTAAAGGAATAGTTAACATTAACTATGGTATAGGAAAGGAATAAATTTTGTCATCGCAAAAACACTCTAGAAATTTCTGCAAACTATTATAATTCCTCTAAGCTATCAGACAGTTTCAGATTCTCTTGTTATTGCTCAAAACAATTCACACTTAACAACAGTTGGTGATAACTCTGTTTGTCTTAGTGATCAGGACGGTCAATAGGGACCATACACTGTAAGCTGTAACACCTGTTATGGCTGAGTATGACAGGTGGGCCATATATAATCCCACAAAAAACAAAACGACTGCTACAGGTGCAAGAGATCAAGGCAACAGTTGACTCAACGCTGGTTATCATGTCAATATTTCATTGCTAGACTGCTTTGGGGATCAGGGGGGTGGTGATTAGAGGGTGGTTGAATTATTATAGAGGGTGGGCAGGGGGCAACACTCATCTGTCTGTGATTGTTGTTATTTTGTTTTTCTAACAGGAACATATCATGGTTTATTTAATAAATTAATGCCTGATTCAGAGCTCCAAAAAACATTGAACTCCAGCTTGCCCTTCAGACAGGTAGCTCTCAACTATTGCTTGCCCTGGGCAAGCCTGTGTTTGCTTTTTTATTGATTTAGATGAGCAATGACATACCCGAACCCTTGCCTGCTGGGTAAGTGAGCAGCTACTTGGGGTGTGGTGGATTCCTGTGTTATTTTGGGAGGGGGGAGGGTGTTAGGGGTTTACATGTAAGCAGAGACTTTACAGATTGAATAAGTTTGTCTCACCACAGGCAGCCCAAGCTCTCCTATGAACCACACAAGCAACACAATATGGCATCGAATTAAAAGGGTTTATATGGGATTTTCTAAAAGATATCCATAGAGGTAGTTAAAAGTAAAATTCTCAATAAAAGTGGCTTACCTTATTCCATGTGTGTTGTTTGCTCCTGGTGTGGTTATTTTGCCGATTTAACTTGATTTAAGTGACTTTTTTTAATCTCGGTTTTCTCTTACTCAAAAAAGAAATACCTCTAGATTTGCTGATCATAAATGCATAAACAAAATAAGTTGTACAATACAGGGAATACATATAATGGATGAATTCATACACACACGACACAATGCATCTACTAGTTATACAACTTATACACCAGGGTAATCCGTGTGTATAATGGGATTGTGAATAGAACAAGTACAGTCTGTAGTGACTAAATTCTAATAGTTATGGCTCACTGTCCTCAGATGACGATTCTTCAGATGATGATTCTTCATCTGACTCCGATGGAATCAGCTGCTTATATTCTCCTAAGAAAGTTCCTTCAGCCTCAGAAAAGTTCAGTACATGTAAGAAATATACAGCTGTGAACAGGTTATTGAGCTTCGGGATCTTCTCACCTTCCATTCTATCATTGACACCTTCCTGAAGAAGCTCTGTAACTGGGCTCAGTTGTTCAATCGGTA
The DNA here is from genome assembly GCA_964020085.1 of Micromussa lordhowensis. NCBI lineage: Eukaryota > Metazoa > Cnidaria > Anthozoa > Scleractinia > Lobophylliidae > Micromussa > Micromussa lordhowensis. Next base: position 601,250 of record OZ026595.1, read on the forward strand.
ATGGTCTTTCTTTCGATCTGTAATTAAGGTACCCTGTGTCTAACGTTAACATTTTGTCATCTGGTAGGGTGAATTTAAGCTCTAACCTGTCCCAGGATGGATAACTTGCACCATCCCCATGCATACCACCCCATAGCTTGATGATTTTGTTCCCCTTACACTTAAATGAAACTACACTCTCTACAAACTTGTCGGAAATTGAACCAGGGCTGTAATTGCTTGCTTCTAATGATGTACGTAGAATTAAGTCAAGCACAAGTTGCTTGGGCAGTTTTTTCAGTTCATAGTCATACGCAATGTTATAAAAGCTGGAAGCAACTTCCTCCAGCCTCTGAAGGATCTTCTTTTCTGATCTCCGAGATAAGAGACAAATGCTTTCTACAATCATCTTGGAATACTCTGCTTCTTGTTCATCATCATTCTTCCATCCAGACACCAGGTCTTGGAATTTAGTTTCAGCTTGAAGATTCTGATGGAACTGGTCTATAGCTGACTGGACAGAACCAGGAGTGGGTTTTGCATTTCTTCCAACATCTTTAAAACTAACCTGGTGTTCTTCAAGCAATTTACCTTCATCTGGAAAAAAGAAACACAGCCAGACAAAGAAAAGATCCGTTATTGGAGGTGCAGTGTCACCAAGCTCTTTCTGTAGAAGCTGTATCACTGGTTTCATTGGTTTTGCAGCAGCAGGAATGGCTCCCTCCTCCCAGTACAAGAAATCTTCAGGACAATACCGGGTAAAACCTACAGAGAACAATACTTCATTACACACATCTTGAGATAAATAATAATACTTTATTAAGGATCATGTACTAAAGGCATCCGTAGTCAAGTGTTGTCCGATACCCTTGATCTATACCCTCGACATCCTGATCAATACTCTGTCAACATTCAATCGACATTTGATCAACGGTCAATCAATAGTTGGCCGAGTGTTGACCGACTCATATTAAACAATCAAAAATTAGTCGGCTGTTGACCGAGATGTTGATCAAGACGTCAATTGAGAGTAACTTAAGTGTCAACTGAGGTGCCGAAGGCTTATACAGAGTATCAACAGAGTAGGGTTATCTCCATGATGCAGTAGCCTACATCTACAATGTAAGTTGAGATTTCAACAGTTTACACTGTAGTTTACATGTAGTGTCGAAAGTAATCCTAATACTTTGGTCTTGCTTTACTACACTCTGATTGGTTTAAAAACTCATGCCACCTAATAACGAAGGGATCATGTGTGTACTAAAGCCCGGTATGACCAATCGATAAAAACCGATATCGGAAAACCGTTCGATAAATCGATATCAATCAATAATTTTTAATTAATCGATATCGATTTTATCGATCAATCGATAGAAATCGATACTCACAGTCTTCCGTGTATTTAACGATATCGATTTTATCGTTCATTACCTCTCTTCTGCTTTAGTTGCGGAGTTCATCATTTACTTCGTTTTACTTATTTATAGAATGATTTTAGCTCTGATTTGTAGTATGATTTTTGCGGCGGCGAGGGTTTTGCTGACAAAACATTTACTGGAGACAATGTCTAGCATTACAACTACGCAGCTTCGTACTTCGTAGTACATGTATTTGTAGGATGTCATTACGACATTTGGCTTGAACAGTTTCTGAGTAAATACAAAAAGCGGTTATGTTATGTTGCGTTTCCCCGTTGAATCATGCCAGGGAATCGTGTTAATATTATTTGATTATCAGTATTCATTCAATTATCGATTTGTTAAATAAATCTTTAAATTCGTCCTACTTGATTCATTGAATCGTAAGAGTGTTTTTATGGAAGATTTGATACATTTTAGAAATTCGATAAAATCGATAACATTAATTTAAAAATCGATAATTATCGATTACTCACAACGTGTCCTTTTATCGATTTTAATCGATTTCCGATACAATTTACTAATTTTTATCGATTGTTATCGAATGTTATCGATTATCGGTTTTATCGATTGCACATGCCGGGACTAAAGGCATCCGCGGTACCCCTTATCGACCTCTCAATCAACCCTCAATCAGTACTCGATTGATACTCTATCAACACCCGAACAATACTCCATTGATAGAAAATTTATATCAGCCTACAAGTTCTAGCCCAGTCACATGAATCAGGTCAAAATAAAACACATATGGTTAATAATGTTTCGGCGGAGAAGAGCGACAGGTGGAAATATGCCTGCATTCGCAGGCTAATGTTTAGCTCACCTTCTGATGTAACATCTAAATCTCCACAAGTTACATGGATGCTCAGTTCATCATCGTAGTTGCCAATATAATCATGAAAGTACTTGGTGTCGATCACCATGTTTTTGTCGCAGCTTGGTAAACGAAGAGTCACACTCCGATATTGCGTGATACAAGTTGCCCGAGGTTCTCCCCTTTCCTCACTGCTTTCTCGATTTGCAATCCACGTAAACAGTTTAGCGACAACTGGGCCGTTTTGCTGCCAGACATCAATCACTTTAGCATAGCTCAGTGTTCCTTTCGCTGCCATAAGGCGTGCAGAAGCGTGAAGAAGATCTCGTAATTTGCAGTACTTGTCGTAGTCATCGCTTCTTCGAGCTCTTCCACCACTTGTGTTTGTCATGTTGACCAAGTAACTCTTTACGTAGTACTCGGCCTTCGATTGTAAAATCTTTGAATGTATGACATTCCTCGTACTTTTGGTCACTTGTAAAAGTCTCTTGCAGGTCAGAGAGATGTTGTAAAAGGAGCCAAGATCATCTAAATACGACACAATTCTATTGAGACAGTCATCATTGAGAGTTAACAGGGACGCCATTTTGATAAAAAAGCCCCCACCCATCTCCCGACCCCCCGCCATGATGCATAGGCCTGTTTTGCATACAAAGAGTGTTTTGGTTACTCGGTGGAGAGTACTACTTTTGCTTCAAGTGTGAAAGGAAATTATCCCTAGTTTTACAGAAAAAGCATTGTGATTCCTGACCAATAAAAAAAATGCAGTTGAGAACCAAAAAAAGATGCCCAATGAAGTAATCATTTTGATTAGACAACAATCACAGAATTGGGAATTTTAGGAAAGATCTAGAACAGACGCAATATGATTTGCTTGTAAAACTGGGACACAGTCACTTGACATTTGCCTTGATTGAACCCTTTAGGCCCAGAACAGGATTTGTACAGTTTCAAATTAGGACAACACCAATTTAACAAGTTTCCTGATACTAAGACTCATGTGCCCACAAATCAAGCTACGAAAGATGAGCTCAAGGAGAAATTATGTTGGCAACACTCAAGGCTTGTTTTCATTAAAAATGGAGTCGGATGTAGTCATAAGAACCTAGTGAAGATCAGAAATCGGAGTCTCAGCAGGGTCATAAGCTCAACTGACTTTCAAGACGTACCTTTTTAAACATAGTTACTTTTGAACATTGAACATTATTCTTTCTACATGTATATATTTTTATTGAAGTTTTAGTTTTATCTATATTTTTATTTTAAGCGCACTGATCATTGTTATGGATAGATACGCTATATAAGATGTATGTATTATTATTATTATTATTATTATTATTATTAACTGATTTGGAGTCGGAAGAATCAGATTGTTTCCACTTTCTTCCATCACTTATGATCCAGTGAACCTAGATTGTTAGAGTCCGAAGCAGAAGCAGAAGAATCTACCAATCACGATGCCTGTAATCAAGTATTGTGATAGATTTATTCTTTGGCTTCTGCTTGCAACTATGGCAATCTAGTTTTCACTAGATCATAAAGTGACAGAGTCATAAGCAGAATCGTTATTCTGCTTCTGACTCTCTTGGTTTGATTTTCACTACATCATATCCCTCTCCGCTCTGATTATGACTGATTTCATGACTAGTGAAAACCAGCCTTCAAACCCAACCTACAACTCTAAAGGACTTTTAGAAAGTCGAGGTACCTGAAGAAAAAAGTACATGTATCTGCTATGACTGGCTATTACATAACTATAAAATTGTTTTTATTACATTTTTCACCTTTCAATTTGTTTTTTCCTACAACAAACATTTTACAATCAAGTACCATCAACCATTTCAATATTCGAACTTGGTCTTATAGAAATTTTTAACAAATAGTGACTACCATACTGTTGCCAGTCCACAAAATTATTTTACATCATCAATACATTGTACATTTCAACCTTAAGTTAATTTTGTACAACCTACTTTCCTTTCAATAATGATAATCAAGCATTAGCATTTTGAACATAAATTCAAAGTTATTAAAACCTACCTACAACCAGACAATTATATGTGGTCTATTTGTTTCTCTATTTATTTGTTTACATTGAGGGTTTAAAGTTAAAGGCCAACACTAGCTAAATTGACCAGCTCTGAGGATGATTTCACCTGCCTGGTTTGATCATCTAGAGGAAAGCTTTTCTTACAAAAAATTTCAGTTCAAAAAGTTTCGCCTGCCTCTGAAAACCAGCTGCCCTCCTCCTGAAAATGTTAATGAAACCCTTAGTTTTCCACTAACTTGGATTTTTCTCATTTTAAACTTTGTAACAGCTAACAAGAGCATGTGCGGGTGTTCCAGTTTTCCATACACTCTACGTTTTAGTTTTACTACAGACCTGGACACTGCTTTTCTGATAATGGCTTAGAAAACTCAAAACATGACTACAGAGTACATGTGAAATGGTGCATGGAACAAAGCCCTACAGGAAGTGACTCTTGATCTCATCTGAAATTCTCCTTTTTTTGTACAAAGAAGCAAAATGCAATTCTCTAGGAGAATCTTGCAGTCTATCAGATGGCATGTAGGGTCTTGTTCCATGGACCCTTCCATGTGAAGTATTTATGAGTCAAATGAGCACTATTGAGGCTGACCAATTTGACTGGTGACTCATGGACATATAAACTCATTTAACTCACAAGTCATGGGACCAGGGGTCTCATTATCGTTTTCAGTAGAAGGGCAACTGGTTTTCACAGGAAAATAAAACGTTTTTGAAGTGAACTTCTTCATAAAAAAAAACTTTCCCCTGGATGGTCAACCCATGCCAGGTAGGCAAAAATCATCCTCACAGCTGGTCAATTTGACCAGTACCTGTCCCTTAATGAAAACCTGTATCCCTAAAACACGTTCAAAATATTTTGCTCTAGGTACCTCTCTCACAAACAGAGAACATTCAAGAAATAATTTTTACAAAATACATGTAATTTTGTATGATTGTGTTGTTATTACAAACTCAGTCAGGGATATATTGTAGGGAATTCAACTGATAACTGGTTCTAGTCTTGCTTCATCTATGTTCAGAGGCAGAACTAAAGGTGTTCTAAAAAGTAGGAGGTGGCGATGAAGTGGATTAATAATGAATACAGGCCTTTCGTTACTCAAAAAAGGCAGGGTCTGAACTGTTAGCCTATTAGGCCCCATAAAAATTATTCTTTGACCAAAAAGGGGGAGAGGACGCAAGTGTCATAGATCTTATTCTTCCACTGATTCTAAATTACATTGTAGTCTACATTAACATATTTTGTTTACAGCGACAGAAGAGCAGTGTGACACATAGGGCACTTGTTCTGTACATTGAGCCATTTGCGAAGACACAAGCTGTGAAAATAATGTTTGCATGGTGTCACTTTTGCAGCTTTCAACTCCTCCAAGCAGATGGAGCAAACATCCGCTAGTTCATCAATTTCCTTCTCAGTTGCTGATGGCAGTGAATTCAACTTTTGGTTCACTTGGTGGCGCTGTTTAAGACTAAGCCAACCTTCCTTGGCTGGTGTCCAGATATTGAAGTAAAGGTGCAGTACTGCCATGACGATTTGAAAAAGTGTCCATTCTAAGCTGAAGTCAACGACTCTGTAGAAAAGCACAGCAGAGATGACAGCAAACTCGAACACTTTGCAAGAACCATTAATAACGTACACATAGTCATCAAGTGCCTCCCAGATTTGAGTTTGTTGAGATTCATAAAGATACAAGAAGTACAAAACTAATGCAGCGATTATTTGTGCTATGGTGATGACATTAGGAGTGATGAACGGGATCTTCTCTTTAAGGAAGTACAAATTAAGGGCCAAATAAATGGATGCCCCCAGGAGAAAAATGCAGAAGGACAAAACCCTGAAGTGTTTGCGGTAGACAATGCTTGGCTGTGATGCAAGGCCCAACAGAACTGGCTCAGCTATTTCAAACATTGATCTCACCAGCGCTGAAATAATTAAATAAAATATGAGTTCCAGAAGAACCAGTTTTCTACTAATCTTCGAGCTTGAGAGTCCAGTGTACAGGCCTAGAAAGAAGAACCCAAAACCTTCTCTCAGACCATCAGGAGAGCTGTAAGGATCTCCAGGCGGAACAATGTTGTCCTCATGGTGATAGCGTTTGACTATGTTCAAAACAAAACCTGAGAGCTTGTAAATCACGAAGCAACAAGATGTCATTGATAGAGCAGAGTTACATGTTAAGGCCATAGTCAAGTTAAATAGCTGCAAGGCCGTTAATGTTTCACTGGAGAACAGTAGAAAAGTCAAACTATTGTAGAGAAATAACACAAGCCATAATGTCATCATACACAGAGGAACTTTGACTCTTCGCCAGTGGAACACGACAGTGACAGTTAATCCATACATTCTGTACATCCACTGCATGATATGTGCTGATGTAATGAAATGGCAGACAATGTCGTGAATGCATTGGTAAATGCTCATTAGCGCCAAATAAAATGCATATCCAAAGCATATACACAGCCACAAAGGTGGATCTTCATTTTGGTTTGTAGAGGACAGGCAACGCAACATAACGGGGAATGCCGTCAGTGAAAAAAGCACTGGCTTGATAGAACTATATATTCTTGAGTATAGTGCTAGTGATATTAAATACACTATCCAGGCTCCACTGATCATCAACAGCAGCAGTGTAGCACCATCTTCTGCAATAAGGTTTAGTATTCCTTGTTCTTCTAAAGCATAGTAAAGGTTCAAGCTATTGTACGCATTCAAGAACAGCATAAATGTCACAACAGTGATGAACAGGGCTTGACTGTAAAAATTAACTAGTTCATCTCGGCCCAGCAGGGCGAGTCCCAAAAACACCACAATCCCTGAAATAAATTAAAAAAATTACTAAATTAATATGTAATTTTACTTTAAACATAATGTTGATATTTAATAAATTTACCGCAATTATGCATAGTATAGCCATGTATAGATCTACATGTAGAGTTATTCACTATCAGGGTGCCAATCAATGGCTTGATCATGAGACCTGTTTTAGACCAATCACGAGTGAAAAAAGATACTTGATGGACAAAAATGTCTGACAACACTTTGATCAACTTATTGACACAATCCATCTCAATTCACTACCTTGAAAATAAAGCGCCAGCCACTGTAATACTTGACTTAGTATAAGGTTATTTCTCCCCCTTAAAACAAGACAACTCTTTAAGTAATACATAAATGAACTGAGATTGGTGGTTAAAAGTTTAAAATACGCAAATTTTTACTCCAACAACGAAACATATGCCAGCAGTAACATTAACAAAACTGATCATCTGCTACCATTCATCACTTGATAATTCGTTTAGTAACAATCCTAATATAACATAAAAACTGAAGAGAAAATATAAGAAGTCCGATCCTACTGGTCTGTAATACGTCCAACAACGGCAGACGGACAACAAGCCTGGGTAATCAACAAACATGGCGTAAAATAACTTTAAACATCAAGTATAGCGAAAAGAAAACTTACCTAACACCTGAATAATTCTTCCATATGGGGTCCAGTCGCTGTACTGTTTGACATCAAGACAGAGTAACCATTCCAAAAGAACAAGAAACGGTACACGAAATAGAAATTCGCTATGATGCGCCATGTTTCCCGGAAATGCAATCACTTCTTCGTGGTACAAATAGTACAGCCAATCTGATTGGTTAACATAACATCAAACCAATGAAAACCGTTTTAACATCAAGCCATTGCTGATAGTACAATGATCATGATTGGTAATAGATTGACCAATGGTGACCGAGGAAAGAAAATTAGGAGTATGGTAATTTACCCAGTTTGCATCGCTTTTGTGCTACACACGTTGAAAGTATGGCGGCTGCTATAGTTGAGTTACCGACTCAAGAAAACTTGAATGGCGAGGTATGAAATTTACGTTCTATCTAATTGTATTCCTAACTATCGGACGTTATGGCTTGCTATTGGTTTCAGTTTTAGGTATTCACTTGTTGCGATCTTCTTTGAGATGTAGCTTTCCTTAAAAGCCCAAGCTTGCATGATCTTTCATCTTATTTTATAAGTTTAAAAGTATTCCTGATTCAGTTTTGTTTGCGTGTTGTTTGTTACTTTCTTAGGTTGTAATTGCGAGTTGTGAATGTGAAAAAAGTCTGCTGGATAATGCTGCATATGATTTCATCGAGCGAATGTATAAGCTTTAAAGTTTATAGTTTAAATATTGAGGATGTCAGACACATCTTCTGGTAGTTCTTTAAAATTCACAACATTTACTCTCGTAGATGTCCCCCAAATTAAAGCTAAGGTTCACTTTTTTAATAGTGATTTAGTTACATTTAGATCCCCCAAATTAAAGCTAAGGTTCACTTTTTTTAATAGTGATTTAGTTACATTTAGATCCTTTGTTCTCTTTTACATCTGCGCTATTGGGTAAATTATCTCTTTACAGATTTACATGATATATTTAGATGTAGAAGGTTAAGTTCTGCTTTCTGAACTTAAAGTACAATGACTGGGCAACATTTAAAATTCAGAAAACATTACTCTCATAGATGTCCCCCAAATAAACACTCGGGTTAAGTTCTGCTTTCAGAACTTACATGTAATTAAAGTACATGTAAAGCTGAAAGGTCTCTGATGAGTCCCTTGGTGGGGAAGAAACATATGTTTGTAAGGCTAGCCATTGTAAAATTCTCACACTTTTTACTTAAAAAAGTACACTGACATTACAGACAGACTGGCATACAAAAATACACGCTGCATTTTCAAACTCTACATTATGGATGCCTTGATACTGTAGATAGTGTTTCTCTATCGTAACTCCTAGATTTTATATTTTACTTTACCAAATTACATACATGTAGCTGGTTGAGTTTGGGTACAGTAAATACACTTTGGCAGCATAATATCAGGCTTGGTCTTGCCATGGGTAGTTCTCGCAAAAATACAAACTCTGGCTCTGCCAATGTTGCTTGCTTGTACGTACACGTAGCTGAATTGCACCAAAAAGGTAAAATCAGTTTTCAAGCGTACCCGTTTGTTATGTACATGCAGGGTTTTAGCTAAGAAAATAGTCTCCCGGCTAAGACTTTCATTGAGCCGGTCACCATTTTTTGCGAGGGACCTGGAACAAAATTTCGTACCCAATCTTTCGCAACGCCTTGAATGCGGGGCTACCAAGCTTTGCATGTACAAGATGGCGGACGTACATGTAGTACACGGAAACAAGTGCTTAAAACAATATTTTTTTTTCAATTACATTACTTGTTATAGTTGCGCCGATACTTGAACCCAAACTTTTCACTGGGTTGATTTACTGTACATGGTTTGATAACGGATATGGTTCAGATCTCAAATCATTGTATGTGCGTAACCTAATAACCGTTTGTTGTTCTTAACCGAGTGATCACCCGCCAAAATCCAGCCGGTGATCACCTCTTTCTCAGCCAGACAATTTCGCCGGCAGCTGGCGCTTAGCAACAACCCTGTATATGTAGGTTTATAATTACATTTTTTATCACTACATTTGACAGATTGATAAACCATCTGAAGACAAGCTGAACAGCGAGAACGATGGTAACCAAAGAAGAAGAAGGAAGCGAGGATTTGACGTTGGACCTGGAGGAGGTGGGTTGATCTTTGTAAATGATGGAAATGGTTTTTGTACCTGAGCAGAACATGCCTGTGTGCTCCTGGATTATTTTTTTCCAAAACAAGCTTTTGTTTTGTACTAAATCGTAAGCTCTTTTTTAAACTGTGCACAGCACTGTTCATTTCATTCTCCAATTTTTCCATCTGGTATACCTGTAATGGTTTTTAAAGCTTAATTGTCCAAACTAATATGATATTTGAAATCCTAGTTTTCAGAGTAGTCATACAATGTACTGACTGCTCATAACTAAGCAGTGTTTTTATACTTACTCAATTTTTTATAGCTGAAATTAACTTTCTTTAACTGGTCTAAAGTGTCGTCAGTATTTTTTGGCTGTAAATTGACTCTCACAAGACACTTTTGCCTGCAAATTGAGTTTGTTGAATTTGCCGACACTCACCATTTTTTTAGTATTTTGCAACCTCAAATTTTGTGTTAGACCTGTTGTGGCTTTTTCTCAACTTCTTACAATGAAGACAGCTTAAATTTATTTTTACACAGCTTTATTTTTATCCAGCCCATGGCTTCCAAAAGTCCTGTAAAAAAAATCACTAAAAAGTATACATCTTGCTCACCACCCATACTGTATTAGTAGCTCTGCTGTAGTTCAGCTGTTTTATTCCAGTTGATTGTGTTGATACAGTGTAGATGTATGATAACATTTCTGTTTCCTTTCTTTCTTTTTTTCTCTTTCTCTGTTTTTGTCTTTTGCATCCAAATCAAGTTAGCCCCTGCAGCTATGGCTTGATGCCAGGATAACGAACATCATGACATTGACTCGATCTTTGGTGGTAAAACACGTCTGTGCTGGTTTAAAGTAGTTTGTACCTGTAGTGAAATATACCATATCCTTCTTTTGTTGCGTCCCAAAGTTACTTTTGTCTGGCAGGCTTTTTAAACATATGCGCTCACAATCTTGAACTGCATAAAGGTATTTTTTCCTGAAATGTACATTGCACAGAAGAACACACTTGGTAATTTAAGATAAACATTTTTGATAGACTGGTAAGAATAAATCATTACACTTTTGATTCAAAACTATCCATTGGTTGGCATTTGTCAGCGCAAGTTTTAATTGTACTCTTCTCAAGCAGGGGCACAACCAATCAGCAAACAGAAGTTCTAAACACAAACATCGCCTTACATCATCAGTTACTTTGAAGTACAATTAAGACATGATAATTATTCAATAGATTCCCCGACATCTGGTGCAGCAAATGGTGATGCAGAAGACCAACCTATTGACGATGGCTCCAAAGGAGAGCTTGTAGTTGGACCAGGTGCAGGCGGCATGCAGCCACGCCCATCTGAAGTTAAGAAAGCTTTGCCCCCTCTCACGTATCAGCAGGAAGAAATGCTCAAGAAAGCCAAGAGATTTGCTATGGAACAGTCTGTGCAACAGGTTGGCAATTTAATAGTCTTACAGACTGATGTACATGTGTACCAAACCACTGGCTACTAGTTGCAGAAATGAGTACCATGTGTCTTGTCTGTCTCCAGATACACAGGAAGCCATTCCGATCAGAATGTGTTTTGGTTATTATTTACACATACATGTATAATTATATTAAATATAAAGCTTATCAGTGAGTGGTTGATACAGGTGGGTAGGGCAGGGTTTTCAGAAAGTTTTTAAGTAGACAGCTTTATTATTAAAGTAGTTTGTTGACTTTGCTATCTTTTTTGAAAGAGTCCGGCAAATACAGTAGCAGAATACATGTTATCATCATCATTTAACCATTCTCCTGGAGGAGAATTGGGCTGTATGCTCTCTGCTGTCATGTCCTCTGCAGTTAATGCTGCCTTGCCCAAGTTCTTAATCCGCTCTCCCTTTAAAATAGCTCCCTTTCCACTGTTCGTCTCCAAGCAGAGTACATGTACAACTGTAGCTGATTGAAATATGAAGTAGACAGTAGTTTTTCTCTGCAGCCCTGTAGGTGGAACCTGGTTGCTATTACAATCTAAAGACAAGTGTTTGGTTTGCAGGTGCTGGCAAAGCAGCAAGCACTTCAGCAGCAACAGATGTCCGCACTACAGACAGCTGCTCAGCGACAAAGAGCTCTAGCCCTGATGTGCAGGTACTATCACCAATCACATCTTCCTGTTAAATCTACAGCTTGAGTTACTGACTGAGGAATGGCTTTCTTAGACCACAGACAGTTTTTACTTCACTGTAGGATAAGCTTCTTTGATAAAATTTTTGAAAGACTATTAGTTCATTGGCTGAGAACTACAGCCAATGAGAGTACAGACTGAAAACCTGTAACATAACACAAGATACAAGTACATTGTATTAGCAGTAAAAATGAACAACATTTCAGAGTCCTCACGACACCATGACTACTCTGAAACATTGTTTGCTTTTATCGCTTAGTTGTACTTGCTTTTGTATTACAAAATGTTTGGTTATAAGGATTAAGGTACAAGTAACTGTCAAAAAAATTTCAGTTGTGATAATTAATTTTGGATTTCTGAAGCATATTTTTTAAAGAACTCATGCTTCAAACAATATATATAGGATATATATATAGGAATGTGAGTACAAATTAAAAATAAATGCTTCAAACAGAGAAAGTTATCTTGGTAACCATCATGCACTCACATATTCGCACTGATTTTTCTTCTAATTTGCAAGGGACACTTGCATGTAGCTGTTATTGTAAAAACAAATCAACCTCTGTCATTTTACAATGGTCTCTCACTTCTATACCTTTAATGAAGTGACATCAGAAAATGTCCAAAATGTTGCAGTGGAACCACACCCACAGGTTGTGCATCCAACTGACATTGGACATCTCTTAATGCCATTTCTGAGGTCTATAATAGTGTAGAACATGGAAAAATATGTTCATTTTGTTAAATGTTCTATTCATGAATATGAAAATTGTGCTTTTACAGGGTCTATGTTGGAAGCATCAACTTTGAGCTGCGTGAGGAACATGTTCGACAAGCGTTTATTCCTTTTGGTCCAATAAAAAAGATTGACTTGTCATGGGATCCTCTCACAATGAAGCACAAGGTAGGTTCTTAATCATAATCACTTAATCAACAATACACAGTGTTGACTAATAGGCAATGCTGGACATGTTGATATACTGTAACCTGATTGCAGAGTTTTAGAGTTTATGCAAGGTTTTACATGTACATTAACTTTCAAACCTTGCAAACTTTGTCTCCTACATGTACATGTACCTATTTAAATGTAAATCAGGCTATATAAACAAGACACAACCCTCTTTTCTCTCTTTTATAAAATTGAGCCCAGAAAAATGCAACAATAGGGCGTTTTCACTCACATGGCCTGCAGCAACCATGCAATTAATGTATTGTCCAGAACAAAAGAAAGTGTTTACATTGTACATGTACATACTGCAAGAAAAGGGTTCAACTCCCACATGATTGGTTTGGAACACCAGCAAAAATAAAAATAAATTATACCTTATCCTCGGCAGTGTTTATAGCACAGGTAGTGTGGCCAAGCAAACAACTGAAACAAATAATTTAAATTGAGCATAACATTGTTAAGAATCCCAACTTGCTGTCCAAGGCAAACCAGTTGGATATTATCATTGCCAGCATGGCTGCTATTTCATTGTTTCGGAACACCAATCTTCAGTGGTGTCTGTTACTAGATTGAAGTACATGTAAAGAGCTTCAGCTGCTGTTTTTCTTTCTACAGGGCTTTGCCTTTGTGGAGTATGATTTACCTGAAGCAGCCCAACTTGCTTTGGAGCAAATGAATGGAGTTCTACTTGGCGGGAGGAACATTAAGGTGTGTATCTACATGTATGTCATTGTTTTTTATTCTTTTTTTGAGAAAATACATGTAGGTTGCATTGAACTTTGTTCTCTAAGTTTGGTCAAATTATGGCAGTTACCAGTATGTAGACTAAATCTGTGTATTGCTACCCTGGCTTCAGGTGGGTCGTCCAAGTAATGTTCCACAGGCAGCGCCACTTATTGAGCAGTTTGAACAAGAAGCAAAGAAGTATGCAAGAATTTATGTTGCCTCAGTTCACCCAGACTTAGCTGAAGATGACATCAAAAGGTGATTATAACTACATTCCAGCAGTCCTTTTGTTAATCCTTCAATGCAATATTGCTTTTTTAAAAAATGTTAATGTCATGCTTTTTAAGCAGAATATTTGTCTAGCGAGTTTTGTGAGTTGTGCCATTTCTCTGTTTCAACTGAAGGTTTTCTTTTTGGTAGCATTAATTTTGTGTGATGTAATTGCTTGCTATTAATTGCTATCAGTAACATGACAATTAAAAACCTAACTGAATCTGTGTAATTTTCATATTGTGCTGTAGGAGAACAAATTAAAATCTCACTTGCTTACACCTGTATATTTTTTTACTCTCCCTTCAGTGTATTTGAAGCATTTGGTCGGGTGCAGAGCTGTACTCTTGCTCCAGACACTATGCCGGGCAAACACAAGGGATATGGCTTCTTGGAGTATGAAAATCAACAGTCAGCTACTGATGCTATTGCGTCTATGAACCTTTTTGACCTGGGAGGACAGTATTTAAGAGTTGGCCGGGCCATCACACCCCCAGCATCTGCACAGGGCAGTAATGGCACACTCCCTCCAGCAGCTGCTATGGCGGCTGCTGCAGTGTCTGCAAAAATACAAGCTCAGGAGCAAGGGCTGGCAAGTACATGTAAGAAAAAACTTTAGTCTTATGTCATTTCTGGGAGGGCTAAGTACTACATACATGTAGTTGTGTTCTTGAGGTGTCTACCATTCATTAGGAAGTCTGTTCCGCAGAGAGGGTTGAACGTTAACAATTATTATTGTTTTTACATCAAGTCTTCATTGTGCCAAGAGCTCTTTATTTTTCTTTCTCAGTTCCAGCAATAACAATTGCCGGTAGTACAGTTATAACTTCCATTGTGGGTACAGCAGGCTTGGTGGCTTTACCAACTATGGCAGCTGGCACTTTGGCACCAGGAACCCTTGCACCGGGAGTGATGTCAACCAGTATTGCCGCTCAACCAATCATGACAGCCTCTACAGCACTGTTGGCTGGTAAGGTGTCCCTGGTTGTTGTTCAGTACATTAAGGTGTATGCTGTCTTGCTCACTCATTGGTTGTTTACCAGTATTTGGAAAACCCGGTTGGTGGACAGTTGTAGCAAATGGGACGTGTCAAATCCCCTGAATGGAAATTTTCATTTAGGATGCACTCATTCCATTTCCACAACTTTTTCTTAGAAGATAGGATCAAAGGCCATTGAAGCCAAAAAGACCTGGAACTAGTAAAAACAAGTAAATGGCTCCCACATTTTCCATTTGGGAACTTTGTCTACCTCTCAAGAAACCCTGTTTTCCCGAGAAAATTTCCTTTTGGGGAGACTAAATTAATCTTTCCATTTACATTCCATTTAAAATTTCCAGATTTTTTGGGTAAATGGTAAACAACCATGATGTTATTCATTTGTTTTGAATGTTTGACTGTTTCATTACTGTGCATAAATCCAATTTTACTCTTTGCATTTTCAGGACCACCAACAGCAGTAGTGACACCAGTTGCTGCCACTCCTGTGGTCACAACGACAGGTCTTCCAGTCCAACCAGCAGCCGTTCAGCAGTTACAGCTTCAACAGCAACAACTTCAACAGCAGCAGTTACAGCAACAGCAGCAGCTTGTCCAGCAACAACAGCTACAACAACAGCAACTGCAGCAGCAGCAGTCGGCCCAGGTCATCGCTCAGCAGCAAGCTGA
The DNA here is from genome assembly GCA_964020085.1 of Micromussa lordhowensis. Classification (NCBI taxonomy): domain Eukaryota; kingdom Metazoa; phylum Cnidaria; class Anthozoa; order Scleractinia; family Lobophylliidae; genus Micromussa; species Micromussa lordhowensis. The sequence goes on from OZ026595.1 coordinate 616,841, forward strand.
GGTGCGTGCCAAGATCGAGGAAGAAACACAAAGGAAGGTGGCAGAAAGCAGCATAAGCCATGAGGAGAACATGTCAATTTCGGGAAGTAACGCAAGATACATGGTCATGCAGAAACTGTCACGCAAAAGTGAGGTGAGTACAACAGTTGCCTTCACTCTACATGTACTGTAGGTGTTGTGACATGTACATTACATTACTGTGTCAAAGCTTGTTGAGCAGTCTTAGCTTTAGTGTTCAGGTTGAAGTGTGCATAGTTCTGCTTGTGGTGTTCATCATAATTATATAATGCAGTTTTGAAGAAGGCAAAGTCCTTGATTTTTGGATGAGGCTCCTGATTTTGCCATCTTTTTTCCAAAGAATAGCCTTGAAGCTAGAGCTAAGATCACCAAGATGATCATTTTTGGCTGCAGGCTACTTTTGAATTCTGAAAACCCTGGGAATGAAATTACTCTGTACTACTATTAACTAAGGCCTTTTAGGTGTTACACAATACATGTTTTACATGACATGTTCATTCTTGGATACTCATGGTGTTTTTGTCTTCAGTCCAAAGTGCTTGTTCTGCGTAACATGGTTGGAGTTGAAGATTTGGATGAAGACTTGGAGCATGAAGTGACAGACGAGTGTAGCAAGTTTGGCGCGGTCAATAGAGTTGTGATCTATAATGAGAAGCAAGGAGAAGAAGAGGATGCTGAAGTCATAGTCAAAATCTTTGTGGAGTTCACACAAACTTCCGGTAACTATTAAGTACTTTAAATATCTACAAGTGTACAGGTGTTTGTACTACAACATACATATACAGCCTAAAAATGATGAATGTTCATAACATACTGTAGCATACTTGTGTCACAAGAGCACACTAGCCAAATGCTGTGTTTTGGAGTTTACCAAAAACTTTTGAAATGTAAGAAGTTTAAAATCTTGCTGCAAGAAGCTGGAATCTAGCTGCAAGCCAGAATACAGTGTATGCGCAATATTTCTTGGTTTTCAGTCTGGGTACTGGCCATTAAAATTCCCTCGCCAAGAGTTTATTAGCAGCAACTGTACAATGTGCATACATACATTATTTTAATTTGTTATGGCATTCACATCTTCACATCAGTCTTGTTTTGGCCTCTACTAGCACTGCATCTTCATTGGATGTAGAAAAATAATGTATAAAAGCCAAGTGTGACGTTTACTTGCACAACATCTCCTCAATTCAAAATCAGTCATTTACATGTGGGATTAATACTTTCAACTGTTTCTTGTCTCTACAGAAACAGAGAATGCAGCCAATGCTCTCAATGGGAGGTGGTTTGGAGGTCGTGTTATTAAAGCAGAGGGATATGACGAAATCAAATTTGGTGCGGGAGATCTGTCTGGATAGTACTTGTCACTGTGTACTGCAAATCTGAACATCTCAAAACATACATGTACAGGCATTGCAGTTGTCGAAGAAATGCAAAGTCCTCTGTTGCCTTGCAATAAGTACATGCAATACAACCTGCAATAAGTACATGACTTGGTTGTCAACATGACTGTGTGTTGTTTCCCAATTCTTCACAAAGGTTGCTCTAACCTAACCAATACCTGTAATTAGAGATTTTATTGGTGTAGACATACATGTAGCACAGGTTACAGTATAAAGAGAGTATGACAACAGTATCTAAAAATAATTTACATTAGAAGCCTTGACCAACATCTTCATGTACATGTATAATATATATTGCTGACATTTTGCTGGTTGTTAAGAAGAGTGCCATTGTACATAATTTTCATAAACTCAGATTTCAGTAACCATTAGTTTGGGGCACTTCTTTGTTACTTTGAGATACTCGAATAATATGTCATTTTCAAGCAGTTGTAGTTCTTCTCTCATTTGTGGATCATTATTGTTATTATTGAGCAAGTGAAGACCTAAGGCCTCCAGCTTTCCCTTGCTTGAAGAAACCCAACAAAGGTTTTGGTTTAGCAACCAGTACCATTATGCTGGGTGCAGTTGTCATGTTGGATGTAAGTTAAGCGGCATAATGAAACTGGAATCTTCGACCTTGGCAGTTTGTTATGCAAGAACGTGTGCTGTTGACAATTTCTTAACACAAACATACTTGTGTAGGTTTCAGGCAGTTAACCCGTAGATAAACAACAAAAACATTGATACACGATGACTGTGTATATGAATACTTCTATTCTGTAATAAAAGAAACAGTAATGTTATAGTGGTTGTTGTTGAATGGGTTTTCATAGGTGTACTTTTTGTTTTTCACCCCTTATTTTCATTAATCCCCCATCATGCAAAAGGTATGAGGCAGCCTTAGTGACCCAGGAATGAAGTAGACGGGCAACACCAACACTGCTAAAGTTTGCTGACTAGGTCTCTGAGGATGTATCTGAGGAATAAAGGGCAGTTGCTACATTTGTAGTTGTGTGGTATTTGCCTTGACATGGTGTTCAAGGATGGTTGGGGGAAAATAATGAAGATGGGACAGAATAAGTCTTTTTTGTGGATGTATTGTCTTGAGAAAGGCCCTATTACCTTCTGGGGAATAAGAAACAATACTGGGAGCTGGGGAATAATTCCAGGACATGCTAAAAACAATCATTTTACTAGGGTACCCTTAGGAAATGGATTAGCATCCCAATCAGGAAAATAGTTTTATCAATATGGCCTGGAAACTGAAGTGCAGATACTGAGCTGTATTTTATTGGCAAGCTTTTAATGTAACCCTTGCATGAATCAGACAAATGAAACCAAAGTCACTGCTGATGTAAAACTAATCTTAAAAACAAGGTCCTATTCTTATTTTTAGCTGTTTTTTTTCCTTGTTGCTCTGTTCCAGAATCTCATGAACTTCAAAACAAATGGTCCTGCTGGTAATTGGGTAGAAATTATCCATAAGCACTTGTTCATTTATTTTAAATTAAGATGATCTTGCGGCATGCTTCCCAATCATGGCCAATGCGAGCTGTTTTCAACCAGTCAGTGAACTTTCAAGCTCTCCCTCTTGATCAAGTTCCTATAAAGACAACCAACGAATGATTAATCAGAGCTAGTGCTTAAAATGGTGGCCTTGGTTAGGTTGGTTAGAGCCACGGTAAAATGGTCTGGAGATGAATCATTCAACAGAAAAGTGTAATCAGCATTCAAATTTGTTATTTTTACTTGCATGTACAACTGGACATGTTCAACAATCAATAAATTGAAATGTTTTGTCAGAACCTCACTTGTCAGTAAATTAAATATTTTTTTCAGCCTCTAACAGTCATTCCACCCACCGTTATAATATCCAAACCACCAATGAGCTCTCCCTTCACATAAATTTGTGGATAAGTCGGCCAGTTAGAGTATGTCTTGAGACCTTGGCGAACCTAATGAAAAATAATAAAACAATAATATTCTGGTCAGATGTGCTGACAACCAAACTCCATCAATTTTTGATTAACTGCATTTGCAGGCTAACATTACTATTACACAATCTTTTATATTATTGCGCCCTTCAATAACATCTGTACTCAATTCAAAGCTCAACCAACAAATGCATATTTTGCTACCGTCGATCAAATGTGGCAGCTCCTTCCAGCTTCCGACTACTGCTGAGCATGCGGTTAAAAAATCAAATCAAATAGTTGAGCACAGTTAAGGCAGCATAATTATTCCGAAGCTGGGAGGAGCATTTGATTGACAGTAGTGAAAACAAATTTGTTGGTCGAGCTTTGGATTTCAGAGTCCGCATGTTAATGACATGAAAGGCGCAGTAATGATTGCAGAAAGCACAAATTTAAAACAACATGTGCAATCTCCTTTTAGGTACAAATTTCTACTAAAGTTAACTAAATTTAAAAAGAAATGATAATCAATTTATTGTTCTTTGAAAACTTAAAAGAATTTCCTTGCATGTTAAATCACAAAATAGTAAAAAAGAAACAAATGTGCAGGGAAAAGAAACATGTTTTGCCATAGATTGTAAAAGGTATGTTGTAGCTCTTTCTTAGTCACAACAGAAAAAGACTGACCTCTTGATCTTCCAAAATATCAAAAGACTTGAACTGGATGCTAAAAGAAAAAAGGATGAATTAATCACAACAATATCACATGCATCTTTGCATCACCATGCCTAAAAGTATCATAAATATCACATAATTAGCTATTAATAATAGATCGTTTTCACGTGACGTCATCACTTTCTAAAACCTTAAACTAAAGATCCACCAAAGTTTTCATCCTCATCAGGTATAAGAGGTGACATATTTATATCTGTTTACAACTTTACAGCTCAATAGCGTGCTTCGTTTGGAAACCAGAGCATTTTGAATTTCCGGGTTATGGAGGTGCGTGACACAAGGCTACGATCAAATTTGTTGAAAAATATATACTTATCTCATGATTTTGAGCCCTGTTAAAAGCTAGAGCATTAGGAAAAGTGCTTATGTAAATACCTGTTTTTTCAGTACTGATAATCAGTCGCCTAGAAAGCCAAAGTAAGTTCCAGATGTTTACACTACTTTCCGGCCGCCATATTGGTGTACCATGGAGGTACACCAATATGGCGTTTTCATACTGGGCTCTGTAAATTTCTGCGAAACGTTTCGACGAATATCTGAAGTTTGGGGAAACGCACAGGGCTAAAACTTGGAGAAGTGTCTTATTTTTTTATCTTCTATAACATCACAATTTCTCAGCTTTTTCCACTGGATAGTTTTCGATTTATTTTTTTATTGCGTGACAGTGAAAACGATCTATACTTATTATTATGCAGACTTTTTCCATGTTTGTAAGCATAGCCTCATCTAGACACGGGGAGGTTGCAGAATTTGAAAGTTATGCAAACCCAACAAACACAAGAAGCAGTCGAGGGTTTGCACAACTTTTGAGACATAATTGGCTCTTTACCCACCTGGGATATTTTTTCAGGATCTCGCATATCTTTTTACTGAAGCCACATCTAGGAGCCTACAGAATAAATCAATGAATATTTCATAATTTTTTTAATGACAAACTAATATGTCACACAACCAGGCTATTTCATTCAAAGCTTCCTGGACTAAAGTTTGTTGGTTTTTTTTTTCTGTGTGTTGGGTGGGGCCCGGAGGCTAGGGGGTTAGACAACAAACACTATGTTACACGTCCAGATCATAGCACAGGGCTTGAATGTGCTACTGTAGGTTTATAAAATCTAAAGACGGCTCTAACCAGTCGGTCTCAACAAACTGCACAAAGTTACATGTAGATGAAAACAGTCAGTGTTCCAAAAAACTCACGTCTGGGTTTCCTTTCATGAATACCATCACAGGGGCAGATGAGGTCAGTGACTGTAGCCTTAAAAATACAATAACAATAATAATTATCAATAACAAATGCTTGTATACTGATGTCATTGATTTACTGATTCTACAAATACTAACTCTAAGGTACATGTAAGAGCACTTTATAATCTTACTCAAAAAAAAAAAAACTTTAAACTGAATAATTTCCACTTTTTGCAATGCTCATCCTCAGGAAAACTAAGACAATTACAACAAAACATACTATAATTACATGCTATAATTGAAATTTCAGTAAACTGTTCCATTAACTGAGTGAAGCTGGACAATAAAATCTAATTTAGTTCTCTCGTTGTTATTATTATTTTAAACCACAAGAGTACATGTACTACTAAACAGTAACTCTAGAAAACTCAAGGAGGAACAATATCTGGCTAACTGACACTGTCTTGAGCATGTTAAATTACTTTCTACATCTGCATTATAATGGTAAAACACCTGACAGAGGTCATTACCTTTTATTAAGATCATCATTTGTTGGTAATGTTGAAGTTAGTTCTCCACTCGCTGCAAGTTCCTACAATGATAAAGAAAAACATAGTGTCAGCCAAAAACAACTGTAGCAGTAGCTGAAAAGCCCACTGTAACAAGACAGTTAGTACTTTTTTCACCTTCACAATGTCAAGGCCTCCTATTAATTCACCACCAACATACAGCTGTGGATATGTTGGCCAGTTAGAATATACCTTCAGACCTGAAAGAAATTACATAATTGAGAGTAGTTTGGCAGTGTGCGGTTGTTAACAAAATAATATATAATTAAACCGCGGGAAACTTCTTTGGATATTTTTCAAAGTGTCTATGAAGAGGATTTAATGATAAATTTTTAAATGACTTGATAGTTGGATTGTTACTTCTCAATTTCTATGCTGTGTCATTGTCAGCAACGTGTATTGATCACGCAATAGAAATTTCAAGCTCATAATCTCATTGTTAAATAGTGCTACATGAACATTTGTAGCTCATCAGGGACAGAATAACTACACAAATAATCTTGATCACCCTAACTAACATTTCACCTGTATTCCTACAAGTGGATGGACCTTGCAAGGTGTTTGTGAAAGAAAATTCTTCTTTTAGTGAGGAATATAAACCATGTCCTTTTTGGAAATGCAGAGTCCTGCTACAAAAACCTTTTTCTCACAACTACACAGAGGAAACCTAGCAAACTCTTACCAACCGAAAACAAGGGCCTTCCTGCGAATATTGGGACTGATTGCAGCAAGGTCCGTACAAAAACAACTGAGGGCCAATATTCCACAGAATGGAACACAAAACTTATGACCCTATTCATGGAAATCGTCTGTATGGCAAAATCTCGACCAAGAAAGAACTCAAATCAATCTCGCTCAAATTTTTTTTGCTTGATCTAAACAACCATGTATGATGGCAGCATACTTAACCTTGTCTGATGTCATTGTCTGTGAGAATATCAAAGTGACTGTATTTTGCTCCGTGTTGATTTAACAAATCCACAATCTGTCTGCTGAATCCTAAAATCAATTGAAGTGAAACGTACCAAATGCATTTATTATGTATTATACATTCATTTATTTAAGATCATTTATTTTTCTGTTAGTTTTTCTATTGTTTTACAGGGCCTCACTGAGTTTCACTCTTTGTGAAGTGAGCTCCCTGTATAAAGATATCCTGCGCTATTTACCTCCGAGTAACTCGAGAGAAAATGGTGTCCGGTTTGCACCCGTGAAAAGTGAAGAAATCATCCAAATTAATTTGTTTTTGGTGTTTATTATCTCAGCTTCGCGGCTCAGTAAATATCCACCGCTTGCCACCTCCACTTTCGGTGAATAGTTGTTAATTATTATTATTATTATTCTTATTATTATTATTATTATTATTATTATTAATATTAATATTAATAATAATATTATTATTATTATTATAAATGTACATTTATGTATTACTCTTACTAGCAACATCTAAAATGAACAGTTTTAAACCCACAAAACACAAATTATTAATTTCAATTGTCAATGTTCAAGCTGTGAATTTCCATTCCATTTTCCTTACATATTAAACATAATCTGAATGTTATTTTTTCCTCCATCAAAATTCAGCTGTTCGCTGATTCAGAATAAATATCCTTAAATGTCCTTATTTAACATGTACATGTAGTTTAGTCATTCAGAAACAGTGAATTTTTCGCAGATTTCACTTTGAAGGGGGTGCAACCATTTCAAACCGAACAACCCTTTTCTTAGAGGAAATGCACAAACTAAAGGTTGATGTAGTCTCAAAAAATGTTCTCTGTAGTGGTCTTCAAAGCTTTGCAGATTACAGGGTGTGTATGTAGATATCAAGCAAAACAAATAAATTGCATTTCCAGTGAGCCAAATGCCAGCTTCCTGCATGTAAATTATTATTAATTTAAACTGATTAGCTACAGCTGCTGATTAACTACAGCTAATGACATTTAGCACAGAGCTCTTACTTGAGAAGTGTAAGTTTAAAAGAAAATATGAAATCAAAATTTTCATTTCAACAAAACACAATGTAATTGAAGGGGTGAGTGCAAAACCATGCTAAGTGACTATTTGGCTGAAAAAAAAAATGTTCGCGAAAGGGCCTGAATTTTGGCATGTGGGTTTCGTTTCACCTGAGAAACATTGCTCTGAATTTTTTTTCGCTGGGTTGCTCTTCGTTGTCGAGATATTACGTATGCAAACAACCCTCAGTTTTCCAAGCGGTATCTATTGTTAAACGAAAAACAAAAGAAACCTTTTGTTTCGCTAAAGCATGAAGTCACTATAACGCAATCACTTCTCACCTCTGCTTCGTTAGCTCAAGTGGATAACGCGCCGAACGGAGCTGATTCGAATTTGTTTTGTCGTGACACTTGAGGGTTCAATTCGAGGTCGGTGAAATGTTCTCTTTCTTGTTCTGTTTTTCTTCTTCTTTCAAAACCCTTCTTCGTGTCTTTGTAATTGAATTGCCGTTTTGACTGGTAAGGATCTGGATATGTTTTTTTTTTAGCTGCCATTGTGACGTTGGCTTTTGGCGCGCAAAGCATCGATTACTTTGATAACACAAATTCAGAGCTTACCTGTTAATTAAGCAGTGTTTGCTGGTTATTTCCACCGATATTCGAAGCTTATTTGAGGATATTTGCGACCACCTGGTAGGAGATTTGGCATCATTAAGCCTTTGATCCTCGATGAAAGTCACCAGCATGCCTCAAAGAACCGAGGCGTGTTTTTGTTCCGAGATGGCTAAAGTCCGCCGTTAACTTAGCCACTGAAGAACAAGTGAGCCAGGTGGTAGAGTCTAGAAAGGATTCTTCTTCCAAAACAAAGCATCGGTCGCGGACTTAAAGCTCATTTGCTAAACTTCGGCATGTGTCAGTATTGGAAATTAGAACTGCTTTCTAGACTCTTAATATTTTCTTGAAATGGGCGGCCTTAACATCCTCCGCTGCAAAAATTCCTGGGATATCCCATAATAATCATACGTATCGTGTGTGCTAGCGTGATGCGTGACTCAGACACGGCCGGGAGGGAACTGGCGAGAGAGGCCAGGCAGCAAAGTCGAAGACCTTCCTTCGAAGTTTCTCAGCCATTTTTACGGGACTCCCGGCCAAAGAGAAATCGCAGGTCGGTTAAATTCGCAAGCAAGCGTTCCGTGAGTGTGTATCGTGGTTTTCCAAGCAGATGTACTTTGAATTGCAATAGAATCGATCCCGCCGCGAAGAAAAAAGACAGAGAACGCCTGATCGCAGGTTTAACTATAGCAAGAAGAAAACTTCAGCTCAAATGTGAGTTTTGCTTTGTATTTCAGCCTTCCTTTGCTGATAAATTTTATGTTTCATGGGCTTTTTTTCTGCACGAGCAGCGTGTTAGCTTAAGGCTTGCTCTTTCTGTGTTGTCAGATATAATCATTTCACGAAACGAGCTGAGTTTTTATTTTATTTATTTCTTTATTTATTTCTTTATTTATTCCATTTTCACTGCATTAGTTTTGTACCAAAAAAGTAATTTCACGTAGAAACATTTCAATCACTGACGCAACCAATTTGCAAAACGTTCAACCTCTCTCTCTAGCCACTATTCATTGACTTTATTTAGGTATCGATTCGTGCAAGTCGAGATTGTTTCCCGCGGCCTAACACCGCTAACTCTAACGTGTCCTGACCTTAACTCTCGCCTAAACCAAAGCGCTAGCCCTTACTCTAAGCAATAACCCTAATCCTGAGCGCTAGCCCTAACCCTAAGCAATAACCCTAGGCCTGAACGTTAACCCTAGTTTCAAGCGGTAATTTGAGTGAAATTAATGTCTTTGCGGCCGCACGTTAACGTGAAATCAAAGTTTTAACGCTTTTTCTACCTGAAATGAACACTTTTTAAGGTTGCGCGTTGCAAAAGATCAATATTTTGCTTGATTTTAAGTGAAATTACCGTCTTTGCGGTCACGCGCTGACGTGACCATAAACTACAGTTTTTTTTCATACGTAATATTTCGAAAACTAAGCAAACTTCAGCAAGAAAACATACAGAACATTCTTTAACGCACCTAATCAAAACTACATGCGAAATTTGGAGCGTTTCTGACAAAGTTAAATTTTGAGTAAAACACCTTCCGCCCTTTTTCCACCGAAGTCTTCAATTACAAAGACACGAAGAAGGTTTTTGAAAGAAGAACAAAAACAGAACAAAAAAGAAAAGATTTCACCGACCTCGAATTGAACCCTCGAGTGTCACGACAAAACAAATTCGAATCATCTCCGTTCGGCGCGTTATCCACTTGAGCTAACGAAGCAGAGGTGAGAAGTGATTGCGTTATAGTGACTTCATGCTTTAGCGAAACAAAAGGTTTCTTTTGTTTTTCGTTTAACAATAGATACCGCTTGGAAAACTGAGGGTTGTTTGCATACGTAATATCTTGACAACGAAGAGCAACCCAGCGAAAAAAAATTCAGAGCAATGTTTCTCAGGTGAAACGAAACCCACATGCCAAAATTCAGGCCCTTTCTCGAACATTTTTTTTTTCAACCAAATAGTCACTTAGCATGGTTTTGCACTCACCCCTTCAATTAATAAGTTTGATAAAAGAAATTTATTCCTTACCACAACGAGGCTCCTGAGGTGAGCCCTTCATGAACAGAATACAAGGTGCTCCATTTATGATATTTTTTAATCTTGTATTTATGTCCTGCAAAATGTAACAAGAATTAACTACAGTACATCCATACCAAACTAATGATCAAATTCACTGGCTGAAGGTTCAAGTTCGCCACCACTAACAACCATCATGGTCAACCATTATTTTAGTTTCATGTCTTACCAGTTTGATTTCTTCGCTATGTTAAACTCACTGGCAATATTTGTTACAGAAATGAACACACAATTAAATTGTTTTGCCATACATGACATGGACACTGTTTTTTTCATGAAAATAAGGTAACTTATTTTTGAAGGAATTCATTAAAGCACTGAAAAACAGTAAAGAAATATCATAATATTATATTTCAATCTTGGGATTGACAGTCTAAATCACTAATTATAATAAACACATCAGGTCCCAAGCATAAAGTTCACCTGAATACATTAAGAGAATACTAAAAACCAGTATAAACCTGTTTTGTGTCTTGTTCTTTAGTTGCGGTAATTGTGGGTGTGATGACATTTGCATGCAGTTGTACTTTTTTGGTCAAGCTGGGAGCATTCGCTCCATCCAACCGATCCACACACTTCTGGTTCTAAAGACATATTATAAGGAAAAAAAACTTTAAAAATTGGGAAACAACACAAAAACAAAACCACAGAAATTATTTCACTCTTTCAAGTTTGGCCAAGCAGGAAGATACATCGGCGTTATCATAAAGTTTCGAAGTAGGTAGCTTTACGTTCAAACCTGATACTTGCTAAACTAAAACACCAGAGTTCAGCAAGACCAGGGTGGCTTTTTTTGTTTTACCCATTATCAGTTCTTGATGGGAACAAAGGTAAATAGCCCTTGCTTTGTGGTAACCAACATAACAATGCAGCCAATTTAAGGTTCACCTTCCTGTTTTATAGAATATTGCAGAATGGAATGCGACATCACTTGCACATTAATTTTGTTACCTACCTTGAAAAGGAGAAATGTTGGCACTGCACTGATTTCGTATTTATGGGATACTTCAGGAACATTTTCAGCTTCAAGCTGCAAAATAAGAAAGAAATGTGATTTGAAGAGAGTGGTTTAAATATGTGGTTATCACAAAGTATCGTCATTTGTCTGAGTCTAGCTGATCAATTATTTGCTTCTGCCTTGACTTCGGCAAATAATTGATCTGCTTCCCACTGACAATATTTTGCAACAACCTTGCCCAATAATTGTTAATTATCATCCAATAATTGTTAATTATCACAAGATACTGTACATTCCAACAAACCTCTACATGTACCTTATAAAATTTAACGTGTGAGTTTTCTGTTGCCAGTTCTGTCATAACATCATTCATCTGAGTACACTGTGGAGCCCACGGTGCATGGAAATGGACCACTGTGAGAAAGCTATAAAGACGATAAAAAGTCTTATTACCTGGGTTGATAATCAAGAATGATAATCAGGATTTATAATTCATCTCTTCTGCCTTTGATGGTTCACTTTTCTTTTATGTTAAATTCCTTTTAAGTTGCAACCACCACACTTCTGACAATACTTCACAAATACACAATACTACAGTCTGTACTATATTCTGCTTAATCCACTTAAGGATTTGAAATTAAAATAGAAATGTAGAGGAGGGTTCTCTTTACAATACTAAAATAAAAATTCACACAATGTACAGCTGTATGAAGTTTATTTTGAAACGTACATGTTGCATTTATAAGACTCCAGTCTTTTTACGTCCCGTCCACGCTAAGCCGGAGGAATTTGAAAATGGAGGTTTCATGCTGAAAGCTCATCAATCACTGGTCATTTTGGATTTGTGTTTGAAGGAAACTCGGTCAGGAAAGTCACATGATTATCGTGACGCCATCATTTTCAAAAGGCTGCTTTTTCAAAATGTTTCCGTCCACAAAAACAAAAAGCCCGCCTTTTCAAATTCCTCAGGTTTGAAAATCGCTTTTGAAAAGCTAGATCAGTATCATGGAGAGAAGGCCTTAGCATAAAACTCAAACGTTGAGTTTTCAAATGTCCCCAGCATAGTGTGGATGTTGCCTTATTTTCATTTGAAAGTTGCATATTGAAAATGTTTTTTTTCACTTTTTTTCCTCTGTGAGTTGACATTGCAGATTTTTTTCACACAAGGCCATGTAGGGAGGATTGTTCTATTTTTGATAAACTCCTACGTTGAAAAAGATTATACCTGAATAGGTAAATTGTTTGTGAAACGTGATCGTGTTTCTTCCAATGAATTAAATTACATAGAACATTTTTCTTTGTATTTACCATGACAATAACAAGTTTATAGTCTAAAAATAAAACTGCTCTCCCTCTGGCTACTGCATGTCTCTATGTTGACAAAAGGAAGCAGTAATATTGAAAGGAAATAGTTCTTCAGCATGAAATAGTCTAGAATGAAAACAAAACATCCTAAGTCCATTCAAATGAAATGTGCATGTTGACAAAAGCTGTGCATTATTTATGATGCTAAAAAGACATTTACACCCCACCCTTAACAGCATTTCTATAACAAAATGTTTCTCACAGAAAAAAGATAGGTAGACAAATATTGCCAGGATTATACTGTTTCTAAAATGCATGCTTAGAGTGTGTTTGAAGGAATTCAAAACTAGCCAAGTTTTAGGCTGGATAATTTTATTTTTCCAAAAAAAACTGAAGATAAGGTATAGGAATCAATAAGTAAGGAAATAAGTAGATCTGCACTAATGAACCCAACCTTATGAAACATTTTTTTTTAAATGATGTACATGTAAACTTAATTGATTACGAAAACCACAATAATATTCTGCTATGCTTACATGTATATCTAACAAAACAGCAGTTAAAATCTGCTTTGGTGTGTTGCTTTTTCACACATGCAATATAAAAAGTTTACGAATTGAAGCTGACTGACTTACCCAGCTTAAGCCTAATGTTTTGTAAACAAGTTCAACACTGTCAACTTTCACTGCCGATCTGACCAGATGAATCGATCGATAAAAAGCAAACTTCGCACGCAAACATTTATACGCCTTGAAATTCTGTCGTAAACTGGCCCTTGCACCTATATAGCTACACTTGAATTAGTCTGCAGTGTGTTTATGCTCTAGCATGCTTCAGCTTCGGTGACATAAGCTTAAACTTAAAGCTAAGCGCGACAATTTCGATCTGCACAAAGTGTTTACTTATTTACAATGTAGGTAATTTTAGTCATTTCATTTATTGCGAAATGCAGAAGAAAGCTGGCAGAAACCAGATCTGTGCTAAACGAAAAATACTCTAGCTCTACTCGGAGACTGCTTTATACCGACATCAAACTGAAAGAGACGGCACAATTCTAGCAATTAATAATACAAGAGGCTCAAATATATTTTGTTTTACATCTAGTCCTGCATCGATCTAGATTTTATACATGGACACATTTTGCCTTTGGTATTTTACAGGACTGTATGGCGTGAAAGAAATGTTTCGCGTTCAGCACAAGTTAAATGAATGGATAAGTTGAAAAACAGTACACTCACCTGGAAGAATCGGCCAGAATTTGGTCAAATTCCTCCTTTTTGTGAACCTCTTCCAATGCCATGATCTTTCTTTCTAGTTTTCTGCCATGCAGCGACCCAACTTATACACGCAATGGGTCAGCAGTAGTGTAAAAACAGTCATGCGCATTTCCCCTGCAAGAGGAGGAGAAGAGACTGGAGACGATGCTATGATGTGGCGGGAAATATGATCGCGTGATCAACCTCAGGTGAGTGAGTTGACTTCAGGTGGTTTTCCTGACTTGTCATTGGACAGCATGAAGCGACTACGTTTTATTTTAGTTTTCCAATTATTTTTCTGTTTTTTCTTGGAAAAGGACCCACTGTACTGTGGAGACTTTCACACAGCAGTGTTTCGGTAAGAGGGTTGATCCTTGATTTTGTTTTGACAACATGGATTTCAAAGTAATATACTATACCTTAAGGCGGGGTTCTACCCGAAAGCCGTATTTTGGCTGGGTATTATGGATTTGACCCAGATATCTCGTTCACGTTTCAAGCAGTCAAGAATCTCTCCGCTCATCCCACATATCTATGTTCTGGGCTGTTTTGAAAATTTTTCGGCGAATTTTTGGTATATTTTGAGATAGATCGTTTTTCTCAAAGGATTAGTTAAATTTATGGAAAAAGGACATTTTGAAGATTTGGTGTCGTTTTAAAATTAAAATTTGAAGTTAAGAATTGGTAGATGCACACCAAACAGTTGTCCACCAACCTGGGCTGCCATTTTGGGAGTGGTCAACTGTCTGGTGGTGTTCTATAACCTTTCTTTTTTCCTTTTAATCCCTCTTTAAACTTCTTAAAATTTACCTAAATTCAGGTAAAATCCAGCTACAAGTACAAGCGCAAATTCCATGACGACATGGAATTGTCAGTAGGTTCTCTTACTTCGTAGGATAGAAACGTCCAGAAAGGAATTTAGCCCTGATTTAATTCCTCGTCTAATTTGGAGTCTATTTTGATCATTTCTTACTTATTTCATTTCTCGAAGATATAAGCCAGTCTTGCCAACTTAAATTGGAGATAAAATAAAGGTTATTGAATTGTAGTGTATAATACAGAGACTAGCAAATCTCAATAGACGATCTATGATCGACATCTTAGCCCTTGCCAAATCTTTATTATGACAGGTCGAGGTTTTCTGATTCAACCACCTGTGGACAAAAAAGTGAAATGGTGACTTGGATAAATACTGGTAATTGAACTGATCATGAGTGGAGTGCAATTTGGTCTGAAATTATACGCGTGATTTCAAAATCGAACAAGCACGCAGCGCGAGTTCGATTTGAAATCACAAGTATGATTTCAGACCAAAATTGCACGACCCGAAGTTCAATTACCACTTGATTAGATCCATTTTTAAATCGCACAGTTTAATAGCCTAAATACAGTAACAAGATTTTGGTCAGGACCACTGAATATTTATTGAACCAAGTTGCCAAATTTTCCAAACAATGGCTTTTTGTCTTTTATTTTCCTGCAATATGATTGGTGAGTTTAAAAAAGCCTTAAAATCTGATTGGTTGTTTTGTTTTACTGTTCCATTCTCATTGGCTGAGAAAAAGATGTAATTTAGAGCAAAAGATAGTGCGTTTAGTGAATAAATCGCACCGCTGAGAACCAATCACATTACAAGGATAACCAGTGATTTCAAAATGGATTTAATAAACTGCAATAAATGACTTGAGAACACTTCTTCATTTATTTCACTTTATCCAAGTCACCATTTCACTTATCATTTATCCACATCTATCATTTCGACATATCGAGCCTTGCAGTATGGCAGGACATGTGTCACAAATAAGAACCTAGTTTACGACCTTGTTCGCCATGAGTCCTCCATAGCTCAGTGGGTAGACCGTCCATCCGATATGCTGGAAGGTCATGGGTTGGACTCCCGTTGGGGAACTTAGAAAATTTAGTAATTTGACTTGAGAACGCGTCTTCATTTATTTCAAAAGACAGAATATTGTTTATGTTATAGCATCTGTCATTTTACAACAGTTTCCCGATCTCGAGATTTTCGTAACGTAATTCGAAACTTGCAGCTTACTGTCAACAGCAAGAAATTCAAAGATAGTACACTTAAAGTAGTTTTAAATTGAAAAATAAATATAACATACATTCACAGTGTACATGACGTTGTTAAGATTAGCAACATAGGACACTTATTTTGTGTAAACTTGACATTATCTTCGTATATCCACGATTTAATTTAGAGTCGATTTACGTTTACAGGTAGGAATTTTCTACCGTAATTAGTTTGTAGTAATAATTTCGGAATGAAATGGGCAAGCGAAAACAATGAAAACTGACGTTTCGGTGTCATTGTGATGTCATTGACAAAGTGATTACAGATTCTTCGATTCCGCCAGCCCACTAAATTTGCATGATAAAAGGAAAAGTTGAATTATATAAACACGTTCGCCCGAATGGAGTCTGATTCCACGTTAGACTATGTTTTATACAGAAATCTGTAAATATCACAGTTAGGAGAACTCTGAAAATCTAACTCTTTTTCCTAAAATCGTATTCTTTACTTGCTCTCTGCTATGCATATTCTGAGCAAGCTTGCGATACGAGAACTCTTTGAAAAAACAGCATAATGTGGCTTATACTATGAAAATTAACCAAAGCATAAACAGAACGTCTGATATTAGGTTTGTTTTATAAGGGATATAAGGGTTTTTTTTTTGCAAAATTAGTGGACTTGATTAAACAAGCGAACAAAAGCAACATTTCCCTCTTTGGAATAAGGGACCGTTCATTTTTTATGAGATAGGGGGGGGCTGGTGGGATTGAGGGGGGGGCATGAAAAAAAAACTGGTCTTAAAGGGGGGGCCATCCAAAAAAATATCGTCTGTAAGGGGGGGTCACTCAAAAAATTACCCTAAAATATTGTAAGAACAGCATCTATGATGATGCAAAATTTTCTACCAAAATGCCCTAAAATTGCATTTCTGAGGTTCTAAAAATCTAAACTTTCCCGGGGGAGCATGCCCCCTGGACCCCCTAGTTTGTAGTGGATGGAACAATATCAATTCAAAACTACTTGAGAATGTTCACTCCCAACAACAAACATTACCTTGTTTATCAAAGGAAAAGACAGATTACCATGGCCAGTGCACATGTAAATATTTAAAAATTATTTCTACTATTTTCAATTTAAACTGCAGTAAATCTACAAATGTTACAAAAAGTTTGCCAGAATGGCGTAAAATAGCGTTTCTGAAGCTCTGAAATTCTAAATTTTCTCGGGGGAGAATGCCCCCGAACCCCCCTAGTTAGGGCACGTGTTGGGTTAAAACAGGAGCCCATCAATCAGATTACACAAAGGACATATCCCATAGCCGAAAACGGTGATTCAGAAAGAACTTTTTGAAACTGCAGTTTTTGTGTTTAACTTATAAGGTAGACTTTACTTGATCATTCTTTTTGCTTTGCTTTTGACTTCTTTTTTTTTTGGGGGGGGGGGTCATCAAAAAAATTTAGGTTTATGAGGGGGGGCCAGGGAAAAAATATCCGGTTAAGAGGGGGGGCCATCATATGCTACAGAGACTATCTACCAAATCCCACCAGCCCCCCCTACCCCATAAAAAATGAACGGTCCCTAATTCCCAAAAACTGCGAAAATCTTTACAGTTCTCAATCCTCCCCGCATAAAAAAACGTACTGTCTTCATATGAATATAATGCTGCAGTTCCTGACCTCCTTATTGCATGGAGAGTTGTTTTAATTTATTTTAATTCTTTCTTATAAAATGTTTATCTTAATTCAGTTCGTTTATCTTATACTGTGTATAATATTTTTGTAGATTTTATTTGTCCATTTATTTATTTTGTAAACTGATTAAATGCAGATATTCTGTTTTGTCAGACAATAAAGTAGATGTAGGTGTAGAAACAGCGAGATGAATCAACCCTTGAAGAAAAAAGTTCACAAATTAATAGTTGCCTTGTTGTAAATTCAGTATTCAGACTTTTGCTCTTTTAGTTCAGTTAAGATATACATGCTTCAGTATGCCAAAGACTGTAAGAAATTAGACGGGCCCCATCCAAGCTCCTCTGATGTTCGTACGAGCCACCAGCCATTCTCGCTTCGTTGAATCACTTCTACTTCATCTCCCTCCCTGAAGCCAACTTCACCTTCGTCCTGAGAATTGTACGTGTACATCGCTTTGTAGAATCTTGGATAAGCAAAGCGTTTCTCAGGCTTTCGATTCTCATGGTGGAAATCATTCTCAATATCTAAACGGGACATTCTGGGTGACGTATTATACAGCGATGCAAAGCCAGAATCGCGACGTCTTTGGCGTAAACTGGCTTGTGAGCTCCCTCTGTTTGAGGAAATCTTTCTTTGTGATGGACTTGGACTGTTTCCTCCTGAAGTTGATTTTCTGCCTGTTGAGTAGATACCATTCAAGTTCGAATCCATTTCATTCTTGTAGTATTCCATTGAGGAGGCAGATTTTGAGCGACGCATCCCTGGAGAAGGTTGCAACATTGCCAGGCCGCCTTCAGTAATGTCTAACCGAGGAAGTGATGCGTACTTCTTGATACCAATAGTAGAATGTTCCTCGGTGAAAACACCAGAGGACGCAAGGGAAGAGAGGCTAGCGGTTGGCCCGTTATATCCACCACTTGAAAAGAAGAATTGTCGAGATTGGAATGGGTTGTCCAATTCACCTTGACTAAACTCGCTGGATAGGAGCCGGGGCGAGGATCTTGACAAGGACACGTCTGTGGAAGGTGTTGAAACCTTCCTATTTAAGGCCGAGGTATTTATCGTTGTTGCTTCTGAAACAGATGGGCTGGATATCTTTCCAGAAGAGGTGATGGTCTTGCCACTGCCATCTTCTCCGCCTAGTGTACCATTAAGCTCCATAGAGTTCCGGTTTGGTATTTGGCGAACTGTTCTTTGAACCTATAAATAATTAAAGAAAATAAAGACAGATACATAAGCCTCCAAATCTTCATTCAAATCAAGAAGGAGAGGATATAATGCATGTCTCATTTACCATCAGACAGTAACCATGCCCTGTCATAAAAGTAACAACTCTTTTGTGTTCAAAAAAGGACTAACGGGCTTAAAGGAAGTATTTGGACCAAGTTACTGGCAAACAGTTTTTCTCACAAAGGTTTTTATTCTATGTTGCCATTGACGTGTTTATCTAAATTCACTCCATCACTGCCAAAAATGCCAAAGTTCCAAATTTATATAAAGCGGAACAAATTTTACAAATTTCTGAAAAGCAAAAGGTACACGAAAGTATTGTTCAATCTGAACTGTCAGAAATCAGAGTATCATCCACAGACACAGTTAAAGGTAAAAACACTTGGAACACTTTGATCTGACTAAGACAAGTTAACGGAACTCGTCATTAAGAATTCTCACCATGCTTCGTCTTGTAGGAGGTGTACGCGAGATTCCTTGGCTCTCGCCCTTTTCCTGAGAATCTACCAATTAGAAAAAGTTCATTAGAGTTCAAATGGAAACAGCTTCATGTGCACGGTTTACTAAAATATATAATATCAAAACAACGTCTTTGTGTTTGCAAAAACAAAGGACTTGCGGGTTAGAACAAGGGTATCATTTTAATGTATTTAGCATTGATTGTAATTATGTTTTAAAACCCATTTAGTGGAAAACTAATAAATCTTATCTTATCATCAAACTCCCTTAAAAACAGTCATTAGATATTGCTAAATATCTGCAATTACAATTGGCAAAAGGGAAATTTTGAAAACGAATGCTGGATTAATCAGTCTATTTTCCAGATCGGTTAGGTTTTTCGCTCCTGAGACCACAGTCCAACTGGACACAACGCCATTACAGATGTTTTAAGCTCAGCCCAAAATGAAGACAATAAACTTGGTAGCCTACCTCCGTTGAATGAAATTCTATCCAGTGTATGTTTTTCTCTCTTTGACGTGAAAGGTTCATCAGAATCAACTCTTTTTAGGAACATGGCAGGAGCCCAGCCTTCCTCTCCTTGATACCTAGCAGAATATAATGTTCACACTGCATTAGAGTGCACCTTTTTTACTCAATGCAAGGAGTTAAATAGAAAAACACTAACAGAAAGGGCAAGAATTTTGTTTGAAGCCTTAGGGAAACTCCTATAAGATTTGGGTAAAAGGTCTGCATAGGAGCCCACCAAGCCGCAGTTTATCCCGGTTTCTGTAGCATGAAGCAACAAGAAGTATTTCTACTACCCCCTGGATGGAATGCTAGTCAAATCGCAGGGTTACCCCCAGCATTAAGTTTGACGGTACCCATTTATACACCTAGGTGGAGAGAGGTGGAGAGAGGTACTGTGAGAGCACCAAGTGTCTCGCCCAAGAACACAACACAATGTCCCGGTGAGGGCCAGGGGTCCTATAAGATTAGAAAAAGTACAATGTTCAACACGCACAACAACAACGACAACGACAACATATATCAAATTTATAGTAACTCTGTAGATTGTTTACCTTACAAGCCACCATCCATCTAAAGTCTTTTCCACCACTTTGAGCATCACGTCAGCATCAAAAGACAGCTCATCTTCAGCCTTAGCCTGATAGCTTGTTAGTGAAATGTATATTTCCTCTGTTGAATGCAAGCATGGCCAACATATCAGCGCCTGCATCAAATGTTATAGATATTGCGTTGCTGGCAGACCGGGAGTTATTCTGTGGTTATAAAACTTTCACTGTAGCTGTAAATTTATCTCTCTAAGAGATTTTGATGTGTCAACTGTACTTTTTCCAGGTTATTTGGTAACAACTTCATTTTAACATACAACTTAATTCAAATTTCGTCTTTTTAGACATAATTCGTCTATATAATTACAATTTCTCTCACAAATCCCACCAGCTACGGAGGCTAAAGCAGCATTGCAGAATTTAGTACTTTTTAATATTTCATTTTCATTTTGGTTTAAAGGATATGCGTTATTTTCTGAGCTTATGAAACAAGATGGTGTATTTAATGATGTCATATGACGAAAAATGTCTTTTCTTGTAGAGCAAGCTGAGGGTTACCTTGTCACAACAAAATAATTTTGATATGTCTTAACCGAACGAAGACACAAGGGGGAGTTCCAAACATTGTTCGTCCGAGAATTAAAGAAACCTCTTTTTGTCATGCTTTTTAAAAGCCAGTAAATAAATTTATTTTCATGCCAAACCTATTCTTCACTATCCCTCTATTAACTCTGACACAATTAAGCAAGCTTACCTTTTCCAGGTTCAAAGACGTTTGACGAGGTGATCTCTGACCCGATGTCCATGGGCTCAAGATGAGATGCAGGAGCCCAACCTAACTCTCCTTCATGGTCAACAAGCCACCAGCCTTAAAGAGAAAAACAAAACAAGAGAAATGAAATGAATAAAGGCAATAATCACTTTTGTCCAGGTCAATAAGTACGCTGTAGTGTTTGCGAAAAGGACTTGGTCCTTCAAATCATGTCTCACCATAATCGTTTCTTTCAATGACATCAATGATATCACCGGCTGTCAGGGAAATATCATTCTTGTTTTTCTTCTTGTAGTCAGCTGTCACTAGGTATTTTAAAAACATCATTGGTGCCGAGATCTCCATATTGTCGGCATCATCTACAGTACAAGCATAAGCATTTTATTATCACCAATTATTTTGCCCAGTACTGATTATTTCAACATCGAGTATCGTAAAAATCTTATCACTTTTTGCATCGACTCTTTTAAGATGTAATTTAATTCAAGGACACATAGTTAGTTAAACAATATCTTGTCCTTGTCCACTTTTGTTTTTTACTGTAATTGCTTCAAACTGTTATGATTCAACATGAAGTGGAAGAATGATATATTTACCAATTATTCCACAAGCGCGCGTTGGATATGAGATGGTAGATAGCCAACGAGGCGCATAGTGCCGAGTTGGCTATAATCATCTCATATCCTATTGACGCACGGCCGTGAGTAAATACAATGGCGTTAGCTGCAAAATTTCTGTCAAGGTTTAGCTGTGCGGTTCCTTTTGTTAAAGTTTCGGCAATGTGAACATCATTCTAAGCAATCCATAACTTCGAGCCTTTGACTTTTATCAACCAAACGCGGTATACTAAAAGTTGAGTATTTTGACATTTTTGATCAACATTTTCATTGAGTATTTCATTAGCCTACTTTTTCATTAATTCGAAGAGCGAATTTTGACAATTGACAATTTTAGGAAGCAGATGAAACGTTCTCTTTCAACTGATACTCCAACTGATTGTGGCGTGTTTCCAGGCAATAGGACCTCTGTTCTCCTTCGCCGTAAATTGTGAAAACTTTGTAGTTAATCACAAATAAAACATGTTTTAGCGCCCACGTTGTTGTAGCTATATAAAAAAGAATTGGTTCATGCTTTTAGCTGTGCGTATATCGAGTTATGGATGCACTTGGGAAGTTTGGAGAGCACTCAAGAAGCTAGAGTTGCTAGTCTTCACTGCTCCTTGAGCAACTCTTACGCTTCTCTCGTGCTCTCCAAACTTCCCGCGTGCATCCATAACTCACATACACACGCTAAGCATGAACCATTCTTTATTTTATAAAGCTAAATAAAGAGAATTCCAGTGAGTTGTCAATGCTAACGAGTCAAACCAGAAAATTAATTTCTACTCTAGACTTACTGTCTGTTGTCTTGCCATCCTTCTTTGCAGACCTGAGAACAAACAAGACAGTAAAACAAATGTTGTGCGGAAAGTTGTATGAAGAAATATTTTAGGATACTGTGTGAAATACTGTTAACAAATATCTTAATTAAAGTAGGTATTTTCCGCTTTTCAAGATGACTTCCGGTTCTTTTAATGATTCCGTTTGCCTAATAGTATATGACATTGAGATACAAAAATTCAAATGTTAGGCCATAATAATAAATAAGCAAAGCAAATGAACAAACCAACGAACTAACAAACAAACCGACGAACGAACGAACGAACGAACGAACGAACGAACGAACGAACAAACGAACGAACAAACAACGAACATACGAACGAACGAACAATCGAAGGGAGGAACAAACGAACAAACAAACAACGAACATACGAACGAACGAACAATCGAAGGAACGAACAAACGAACGAACGAACAAACCAACGAACGAACAAACCAACGAACGAACAAACCAACGAACAAACCAACGAACAAACGAGCAAACGAACAAACGAACGAATGTAACAAACGAACGAACAAACGAACAAACGAACAAACGAACGAACGAACGAACGAACGAACAAACAAACGAATGAACGAATGAACGAACGAACGAACGAACGAACAAACGAATGAACGAACGAACAAACGAACGAACGAACGAACAAACGTTCGCACGGACGGACGGATGAATAAACTGAGTTAAGAAAATTTCAAATTACTCACTCTCCATGAGGATAGACATCACTGGCACGAGATCTGCAGAAGTCCAGAACAACTTTACTTCTTGAGATGTTGTCTGGTGCGTTGATTAGTTCCTGAAAACAAAATCAAAAGCTTTAGAGGAACTCAGGCCTTAGTTCCCTTGGGCAGTTTTCTGTGCTGACAGTGCTTTCTTTCACAAATCTGTAAATACGCCTCTATTTGAAGGTTAGATTAAAACCCTTTTTGACTTACGTTGGAGAATTGGCTCATCAATTTTTGTCTTTTGCATGTTGCGTCTTTGAAGCAGAACCGACAGTTTTTACTGAATTTCCTCCCTAGAAAAATAAATAATATGAATAAAAATTTCTTCTGAATATTGCAAACTGTTGGCTCTGTTAAGGAAACTTAACACATATTTTGAGCTAATAATTTGAGGTTTTTGTTACCTTTAAGCGCAGGGATTTCCTTTCCAAATTCCTTTCTGAGATTTTCCTACATTTAAGGACATCAAGAACAAAGAATATCAAAAAGTTTTTCGATTTTCCCATTGCCCTTATTACACCACGACCATCATGATCAAAACCTATTTTGTCTTGTTATAATTCGTAGACTGCGTAGATGGAGGGATTTTGCGCCTGGGTGCTTTGCGCAGTTAAGTACTCGGAAGGGTAGGGGGTGGGGTTTCGAAATCTGTCCCTCCTTCTTTGATCTCGCCCAGGTTCCTTTTTGAGAATTAACAGCTAAACAAACTCCACAATATAATAACGTATGTGCAACAAAAACCTACGCCAGTGGTAACTTTGGAAATTCAATTTTGAAATCTGCGTCAGGTGTTTGCTTGTATTTTTTCTTACCTGAAAAAAGAAAAAATCACTGCATGTCCTGTAGATGATGTTAATATTTCCATCTGACCACACCACTTTGAGAATATAAACCTGCGGGACAAAAATTTGAAACCAAATGTTAGTAACTTGTTAAGTTTTTGTATGAAACATCTGTTATCTGCTGCAGGACATAAGTTATGAAAAAAGGCGAACAATAAAATATTCAATAATTTTACTCACATAGTTTTTATCGGGATTTTTTCTCTTTTGTATTCCTTCGACTGAAAGCAACTTGACTTGTTGGTTCGTTTGAGATGTTTTCGTCTGAGCGGCTACTTTCGCAACGATTTTATCTGGAGACTGAAAAAGAAAAATACCAGATGAATAAAGGGGGCAAGTTTCTAAAGAAACTGTGGTGCTGCGTCGGTGGGGAGTATTACAAGATAATTTCGTTTTATCAACTGAGTTGATAATGTGAATTGGCCACCGTAAACTGGGAGATTCGAAAGCTTTCGAAACTCTTTACGGTGGCCAATTCACATTAACAACTCAGTTAATAAAACAAAATTATCTCGAAAAATACCAGAGCCTGGTCTCAAGTGGTGTCACCTATGCCTTTTTAGCGTTACTTAATTATAACGGGTTCCACTCCATCTGCGGAAATGAGGTGTTGTAAAAGTGCTTCCCACTTTCGTTTGCTTAATTTGTTTTTGTGGCCGTATCAAAGGTTTTTTCTGTGTGTTTCTGTGTGTTTCTGTGCATGTCATTGAAATAGTCTTTTTCTGGTTTCGGCGATTGTAGCACGTTGTCCTAGCACGAAGGAAGAACTTCTGAGTTTTGAGTGTCGTGGACATTTTTCTGGCTCCAAGTTCGGCAACTCAAATCTGTCTTGTTTCTTTTGTTTTTTTTTAAGTTTGTTTTCACAATCTCACTGTTGCCTGTTAATTGAAGAATCTAATGAGTCTATCACGTAGTGAAAACACTAACTACCTTCTCTTTTCCTTGAGGGGTGTGTCTTTTCACCTCACCACGTTTCTGTTTGGCGCTTCTATCCACATTTTCTTGGATTTGCCAATGTTCGTCTGAGACTTGCGGCTTCTCTATGGTCTGCATAGATACTGACTTGGATCTCCCAATGGCAAGAAAAGCACTCGGTGCCCACCCCTCACAGAAATCATTTTTGACGTACCACCACCCACTGAGCTCTTTCTGTAGCACGTCAACCTCCTCGCCTTCCTCCAGAGACACCTCACCGCTTTCCTCAGCAAAGAATGATCGAATAACGACATGCTTCTTCTTACTGGGGCGACCTCTTCCACGGTTATTTCTTGCACCAAATTGAAATGGACTCTCCTCTTCCAAATTGAGGCGAGACTCCTTCTCTTCAGAATTCTCAGAGTCCATGGCTGAACTATGACTTTGCGCTGAAAGGTTCTCACTCCCAGAATACTGCTTGGTTAACTCGTCACCAGACTTCAGTTGTTCTCGTTCATTAAACAAGTTATCAAGACCAGCACCAGCACTTAATGACCTCGTCTTCAGACCAGGCCTTAGAAATGCGGCGTTTTTGTCTAAGACTCCGTCATCGAGGGAGATCGCTCTCGTCTTACCAGTAATCATTGGGATCTCTTCGCTTGGATGCCTGTTCAGCTTTCGGTAACGTTGGTCTCTCGCTTCCCTGCTAAGGACAGACCAGTCCCCTGCAATCTCCTTGGAGCTGTCCCTTGTTTTTTGCTTTGTTAATGGACTCTTTTCAGGTATATTTCTAAGCGGATCTCGGCCTATTAAAGACAAACCCAAAGATATACTTTTTCAGATCACGATTCTCTTTTTTTTCATAAATCCGAACTTGGCTGTTGTAGAAGAAAGGTATATTCTTGTTTCAACAAACTCGAAGAGTAACACTTTTTGTTTGAGTGGAGTTAACTAGAAATCATTTCCTTTAACTAAGGACCCGTTCACACTTATCCAGATACTTTTTAATCCGCAACTTTTTCTTTCCGGATTTAAAATATTCCCGTCCACACGTAACGTATTCAAATCGAATTCGCCGATCACAATGGCACGCATCCGATGGTGTCCGGACTCACTCCAGAGAAGCTAGGCCTTCACGTTGTGCCGCCATATTGATTTATTGTTCGGTAAGAGACTGGATACAAATTTGCTACGTCATCGGATCGAATCCGGATTCACCATCCACACGTTATCGGATTCATTGAGGATTAATTTATTTTTACCACTCTGGAGAGCGAATTAAAAATTATAGTTCCCTTACCGCTTAATATTTCAGCCACTTTGTTGACGTTTTTCAATTTTTCCTCCTCTGAGGACCTGCAGAAAAGGAATTTTAAGTCAATTCCTGAGAATGGTTTAGAGTAATTAAAACTTGGGTGATATTTTTCATACCTGATAATTGTTCCTTTTTGCCCGTCGAGGGCAGCGAAAAATTTCAGGACAACTTCAGATTTTTGCACCAAACTTGGAAGGGCTAACAGCTCCTGTTATTATACAGAGATCAGTTAAACACTGTATTTAAGAATTTGTTAATGTACGTTTACAAATATACCCGATCACAAGACATTGTGTGAAAAGAGCCCGCGCTTCTCACGTAGACTGGACTCTAGTCGAGCCTAGTTTTCAAAGCGACCTGTTAGTGAAGACGCTTTGACTTGGTTAGAGTTGCTAGATTAATCGTGTAAGAATTTACCTTGATGAAATTATCAATTCTTGCCATCTTTTTCAACTCACTGTCTTTAAACAGAATGCGTGAAAGCGCTGAGGCATTTTCTGCAAAGCAAAATCTTCTGATCAGTTAATGAATCTAAGGCGTGTTCTAGCAGGTGAGATAAAAATAGCACGATACGCAGTGTCATCGACTGAAAAACACTATTCACTTGACTCTGAAGATGACTTCTGCTCACGTTGTCGAAACGTCAGTAACCAACAACAGTTCTTTTCAGAACTACCCTCACCCGGACGATCACACTATACGAAATACGTAGTGAACTCACCCAGATAAATTTTTATTGATACTTTCAAACTTTTATAGTTCTGGCCAAACCTCTAGCGTTTGACCACTGAATTGTGTATAAGATTGTTCAACAACCATCTCAATTTGTTCCGTCAAAGTCAAAATCAAAGTCAATGTCATCCGACCAGTTAGCTCAGCAGGTAGAGTTGGGAGGTCGCGGGTTCAAACCCCGGCCGGAACAACACTCAGGGTCTTTAAATAACTGAGGAGAAAGTGCTGCCCTTTCTAGTCTTCCCGGATAAGAACGATAAACCGTAGGCCCAGTCTCATAACTCTTCATAATTAATTCTGTGGGAAGTAAAAGAACCCACACACTGTTCGAAAAGAGTAGGGGACGTAGTTCCCGGTGTGGTGGTGTATCTCTCATCTGATGGTTAAATGCTCGGAGATATTAGCTGCATAAGCTACTCTAAAAAATCCGAGGGTAAATAAAAGTGATGTATGATGTATCCTACTTTCGAATTTAGGGGATAAAGCATGCACTCAAAATTGGTCAAAAAACAATTTCGGATAAATGTGAGTCACCATCGCTATTAAAAAAACGTACCTGGAAAGCAGGAAATAAGAGTTCTTGAAGCCTTTTTTGAATACCCACCCTTATGTCTGAGTAAGTCATAAACCGTAACCTACAAATGATAGAAAACACGTGTGTTTAATCTGTTCTGATGACTTTAAAATATGGTTTGCGAGCGTGTGCAGTGTATCCCGATATGTTGCTGTCCAACTTTACAACGATGTAAACAGGAAGAAGCGAAGACCACATTAGCAAATATGAATTTTATATCATGCATTTGTTTGTCACTAACTAATGATAGCAATGAGGTTTTAATGCACGTTTTTTTTATTTGTGAAACAATTTGTTTCTCGAACGGGCCATTCAGCGGATAGAAACTAAAACTTCAACACGATGAATATCATCACACTTACTTGTAAGTCAACAAATTCCTCGTATTTCTTTAGAAGTACGGACTTGCTTCCGTCACTATAAACAACGGTAATCTTGTATGTCTGTAAGGTATTAATCATGAAAAGTAATTTAAAACTGCACTTTCTTCAAGAGCTCCTTCACAAAGGGGGGCATTGGGGGGTATTCAATACCGCAATACCGCGAGAAAAATGGGCAAATACCCAAATACTCTGTTGAAAATCGATGCCTTTATAATCGGTCACGCTTACTAAAAGTTGCACCATCTAGCGTGTTTATTTATCTCGACCTTAATAGCTTACTTTATATCTTACTGTATTTTGTTTTGCATAGTGTATAGAACTATATGAGACAGGAGAGTGCAAAAGAACCGTACCGCAATACCGCAATACCGCAATACCGCATACCGCCGGGCTAGATGATTATGCCGCGGTACCGCACGTTAAGATTTAAATTACCGAAATACCGCACGAAAAAAAGCTTAATACCGCAATACCGTGACCCCCGATGTCCCCTTCTTCACATGTTATGTAACAGTTACAGTCTAAAGGGAACTGCTAAGGCAGTAATTGACAATCGACGCACGTGCGGATTACACGTGAGCCGTGAGTACCGTGACATCCCGAAAAGAGCGAGCCCCCGAGAGTAGTGATCCCCGCAAGCCGATGAGCAAGGTTCAATGGCATATTTATTTTTCAAGTGTCAAATGAAAACGCGCGTTAAGCCAATAACGATACTGAAGGCTCTCTAAAAGAAAGGTATCGCTTGTGCTACGACATCAATTCATGTGCACATTGCGCCCGTAGAAATTTCGTCAAGTAACAGGTCTAACAAGACGTATTGACAGGAAGTTTGACCTGAGATATTGATACATCACGGTAGTAGTGCGTAAGGAAGTAGAAACAAACTGTCCGTGTTTTTGTCGAGTAATAGAAACAACAGTGGAAGTTTGGATGAACGAGAAATATTGTGGGAACACGAGCTGTAAACAAGTGTTTCCATAACTTTTTCGAGTCCTTGGCTCCCAACCATTCAAGGGTGTGTCCTAAACTGTAGAGAGCCGGGTTGTTCGAAAACCTCGAAAAATGGTTAACGCTGACTCAGGGTTAAAAGTTAACCGAAGTATTATTTTAATGTTTTCCACTGCTTATGGTTTGGGTAATTTGAGATTATGCAAACTCAAAACTGAAGGACAAACAATATAAACAGAAAAAGTCGCCAAACAGTTGCAAATTTAAACTTTACCAGGCTTTGAACAACCCAGCCCAGCATGATATTTAGCCTGAATCAGCACTCTGGTTAACCTCAAAACGCTACCGCGTGAATACTGACTGGGCAATACTTGGTCTCGATAATGTTAAGGGTTTGTTATTTCCACGTGAGCATTTACCGAGATTGAAATACGCCTAAATTAAATTTGTACAGTGTTTACAAAGGTTCAAATAGGTTTGAGAATACGAGTTACTAACCTCAGCGTCTTTTCTATCCTTTGGAGTTAAAGTTCCGGTTACCCAAGCATACTGAACTGTCTCAGTCTCCATGATGTGAAGTTGCAAATGACCCAAACCGGTTTATGTTGCCTTATAACAAATTCTGTTCTACATGTCTTCAAGCATGCATAAATGAAATTAACGGTACTTCCTTGTTGCATATGATTCCCATGTTATTTGCCAGCAGGTTGCTAAGTTTGGATCAGTTTACTATTTTTTCACTTTGTAGTTAAAGCTTCCTGTTTGAATCACTCATCTAGGTGAGCACTTCCTCATTTGTAAACTACTAGCCCGCCTGTGTTGAAATTCTTGGATTGCCCCGGTTTTATGCTTGGCAGAACACGCTTGAGTTAGCTAAGCAATTTTAGAAAAAGGGCTAATATAAGTTAGTATACCACACAAGTGAAAAATGCTTTTACAGAATTCTGATTGGTTAAATCGGAGGTCATTAATAAAGTCACCCTATTTACCTCCACCTAGGTGAAGAATTGTTAAATATCAACGAAATGGAAGGCGCCTAACAATAGCGTATGCTATATTTACTTTGACAAAGCGTGACACAGCAATGCAAGGGAAATTAATTTCACCGGAATCACAGTTTGACAGCAAGTTTACAGCACAAATCTCAAGCTTAAACGAGCTTCCTTATTATCGAGCTTCCTTATCACAGATGACCTTGCTTCAGCAACTTGTTCCTGCTGAACGCTAGCGAGAGAACGAACTACAAGACACACGACTTTGTGTTCTTTCGCAATTCGCTTATATTGTTGTTACGCATGTTCGAAACTATGACAAGCACTTTGCGATTTACCATCACGGGTTTCTGACAGCAAGCAAGCAGTATGCTGATCTCACTCGAAAGATAATCTGAGCGTTTGAAATTATAGCGCTTGCCTGTTCGCTAATCCGAGTATGAATCGAGCCGAACAAACCATACAATCAGTTTGGCGAGCACAAAGTTTATAAGTCTTTCCTTTGGGTTATTTATGATAATAAGCTGCGCCTTTTCATCGTGTTTCATGTTTCTCAAGTGTATGGCTATTTTAATTTCTCCCTTACACAAAGTGGCGTCAAAAGGCTTTCAAACGACGCTAGGGGCAAGATAGACAACAAATTGCAGTTTAACAGTCAATTTGTTGAAACATTACTTCCTTTTAATGACACTAGAATACCAATAGGAGTCTAAAAGTAGCTTTAAGTTGAAAACATAAGATATATATTCTCTAAGCTTAGTCAAATATGATTAATCTGTGTGTTCATGATTTAACAGGCGGCTCATTTCTAACCATAACTACTTTACAATTTAGGTAAACTCGGTAAATCTAACGTAGTTTATAAAAATTGTATTCTTAACTTGTGAAAGCCCATGATGCGATACCGCGTTGAATAAATGCTAAACATACATGTATTGAACGCACTCAGCGGCGAGTGCATTATCGGGATTTACCTGCACGAGTTCACTAACAATGAACGAGAAATTTCAATACCGTACGAGGCTTTGCGAGTGCGGTATCGATATATATATAGGTTTCAAATATTGTAACGGTCACTTTTGAAAATGTATGTTGACTAGCATACGAAACGTCAAGTTCTATAAAAATGCATTGGAATACAATGTTCATCACCGCTGTTTGTGTCATGATTTTCTTAACAATGTAAACATGTAAGACTACAACATTAAAACCAAACGTATCTTTTAGCTTACTGCGTTTTTAAGCTGCGTTTTTTAAGCCTCTTTCGTACAATGTTTTAAATATGTATTTGAATACCACATTTATGGCCCAAAGAAAGAATAGTTAAATATTACATAGCAAGGAAACTAAACATCTCTCTACTGACTCTACAGTCCAGCGGTTGTTTCCGTAATACAAGTAGAATAAAAAACGTGGAACTTACATAACTTAACTTGAAAAAAATGTAAAATTGCTTGCATTACACTAAGGAGAAACTGCCTATTACCGTATTGCTTTATTTCCTTTGTCGCATTGGAATTAATATTAGACTTTGTGTCTCTACTTTTATCATGATAAGATATGCATGCTTCAGTATGCCATAGACTGTAGGAAATTAGACGGGCCCCATCCAAGCTCCTCTGGTGTTCGTACGAGCCACCAGCCATTCTCGCTTCGTTGAATCACTTCTACTTCATCTCCCTCCCTGAAGCCAACTTCACCATGGTCCTGTGAATCATATGTGTACATCGCTCTGTAGAATCTTTGGTAAGCAACATTTTCCTTTTGATTCTCATCGTGGGATTCATTCTCAATCTCCAAATTGGACTCTCCGGGACACATCTTTAACGGCGGTATCGAGCCACAACTGCAACTTCTATACTGACTCGTTCTGCTTGCGGAAATCTTTCT
Source organism: Micromussa lordhowensis (assembly GCA_964020085.1). Classification (NCBI taxonomy): domain Eukaryota; kingdom Metazoa; phylum Cnidaria; class Anthozoa; order Scleractinia; family Lobophylliidae; genus Micromussa; species Micromussa lordhowensis. Next base: position 648,789 of record OZ026595.1, read on the forward strand.
TTGTGCTGGAATCTGAGGACTGCTTCTTACTGAGCTTGATATTCTGCCTGTTGAGGAGATGCCATTCACGTTGGACTCCATTTCATTCTTGAAGAGTTCCAAGCAGGTTGCAGATTTTGAACGGGGCATCCCTGGAGAAGGATTCCACAACACCAGACCACTCTCAATCATGTCAAACCGAGGATATGTGTTACACTTCTTCATTCCTGCATTAGTGCAACGTTCCTCGTTCAATGAATCAGACGACACAACGGACGAAAAGCTTCCGTTCAGCGAGCTGTCATACCCACTACTTGAAATGGAGAATTGGCGAAATTGGAATGGTGTGTTCAGTTTTCCCTGATTACACTCGCAAGATCGAAGCTGGGGCGAGGAGATTGACAAGGACACGCCTGTAGAACGCGGTGAATCTACCCTGATCATGGGCGGGGTGTTTGCTGTTGCTGCTACTGGAACGGATGGGTTGGATGTCGGTCCAGATGCCATGATTGTCTTGCCGTTGTCAACTTCTCCGTCTGGTATACTCTTAACTTTAGGGGGGGTCCGTTTTGGGTTTTTGCGAGGTGTTCTTTTGACCTTTTAATAATAAAAAAAGACTCCAAATCTTTATTCATATCAAGAGAAAATATAAAGCCGATTACTGGGAAGATCAGATCGACATACAGATTCCTTGATTGCTATTGATTAGTCAGCAAGTTTAAATTTATTGATTGTGCACGACCACATCAGCTTTGCTAAACTTTTTAATCCTATTTTTAAATAAATGCTATTATTACTATTACTATTACTATTACTATTACTATCATTATTATCATTATTATCATTATTATCATTATTATCATTATTATCATTATTATCATTATCATTATTATTATTATTATTATTATTATTATTATTATTATTATTATTATTAACAGAAACGTTTAAATAGCCTCAATGCCCATCAAAAGAGGTCATAGGACCACAACCTTCTGTTTGTAACTCTCTTTAGTACTCTTTCCCAGCTAATCGAAACTGCTTTAAATTTATCAAAATTAATATGGAGTCTCTGAACTCAATCAATAACATTATTTTGTCGAATGATGACTAAATGTTTGCAATTAACTCGTAAGACCTCGAATTTTTTAGCCTTTTAGATTTGTCATTCAATGAAACACAAAAGATTTGTGACTTTTCCGGTAGGAGACGCTTCAGTATAGGATATGATTCACATAAAACAAAGCAGTACTACAAATTGGAATATTATTCAGTAGCCGTAATTTTAGAACTTAACAGTCAGACATCAGAGTTTTATCTGCAGACACAGGTTGAAAGAACACTGAACACTGAGAATTCTCACCATGCTCCGCCTTGTAGGAGGTGTGCGCCGACAGATTCCTTGGCTATCGCCATCTTCAGAATCTGCCAAGGAGAAAAACTGATTAGTCTTCAGATGGAAAGCTGCTTTATCCTCACGGGCAGGTTATTAAAAGAAGACCAAGCAACATCCTGGTAAGTTAGTCAGCTAAAAAACAGCACTGGGTGGATTAAAATGAGTACATTACCCACCACAAAAAAAAGCTTTCAATCAATGTTAAATAAGTAAAAATGAAATGTTAGGAACGAATGTTTGATTACTATTAGCAAGATAAGTTAGACTCTTATAGCCATTTAACAACTCGCCTTCTTGATACAAGGCAACAAGGTTTGAGTGAAATATGGAGTGAAAGCAGCTTACCTCCGTTGAAGGAAACTGCATCCAAAGAATCTTTTCCCTCTTTCATTGAAGTGAAGGATTCATCAGAATCAACTCTTTTTAGGAACATGGCTGGGGCCCAGCCTTCCTCTCCTTGATACCTAACAGAATATAATGTTCACACTGCATAACTACTTATCCTTTTTACAGAATCCAAGAAGATAAACTGAACAATCCAGAAATAAATCTTAAGGGTGTCAGAAAAGGAGTTAGAAGCTTTAGAGATACCTCTATGACACAAGAACAACAACAAAATAAAAGAATTTGAATTTATTTTATTTACCTTACGAGCCACCATCCATCTAAAGTCTTTTCCACCACTTTGAGCATCACGTCAGCATCAAAAGACAGCTCATCGTCAGCCTTAGCCTGATAGCTTGTTAGTGAAATGTATATCTCCTCTGTTGAACATAAATGTGACCTACATATCATCCCCTTTATCACTGTGTTAAACTCTATAGATACTTTGATGTTGGCAAACGAAACGTCCTTAATTCTGATATAAACACTCGGATGTACCGGCATTGTAGAGTTGCTACATTTGTTCATAATCCATTCAGTTATCACTTTGAGATTAATCAATTAACTTCATTTTCTGACTGTCTGAATCGAAGAAATGAAATCAAATATGGCGGATCCAATATGGCGCATTTACAGGGTTCATATATGACATCATAATCTACAAACTATCTTGTATGTAGAGTAAGATGTGGGCTATGTGAGACGGAAAAATAACTTTGATGTACCTAAAAAACATCCTTGAGGAGTTTCCAACATGGTACATCGGAGAGAGTTAAACGCTTCCCTGGATTTAAGAGTACCTTTAATGAATCGATTGTCATTCCAAAAGTTGATTATTGACACCGTTCAGCTTACCTTTTCCAGGAGCAAAGACTTTCGACGTGGTGATCTCTGACCCGTTGTCAGCGGGCTCAAGATGAGATGCAGGAGCCCAGCCTAACTCTCCTTCACGGTCAACAAGCCACCAGCCTTACAGAGAAAAACCAAACAAGAGAAATGACAATGCAGGTGAAAGAATAAAGGAAATAATCGCTTTTTTTCTTGTCAATAACTACATTCTGAGAACTTCAAGGAATGACAGTAGCCCGGCCACATTCTTCACCCTAGTTGCTAGGCAACAAGCTAATCGTGGTGATGTCACAATGAACTCTGAACGATAAGTAACAATTTCTTCAGATCTTCCGCAAAAGTCAGAGGTCCTTCAAATCGTACCAAGATTTAATGATTTTTTTTTAAGTTATAATTCTCACCATAGTCGTTCCTTTCAATGACATCAATGATATCACCAGCTTCTAGAGAAATGTCATTTTTGTTTTTCTTCTGGTAGTCAGCTGTCACTACGTATTGTTCAAACATCATTGGTGCCGAGATCTCCATATTCTCGTCATCACCTGTAAAGCAAATTAAAACAATTATATAGTTTCTATTTTATTGAAAGTAAATTCAAACAACAATAATTAGTGGTAAATTGTCACAAATCTAATGAGAAAATGCAACTATTGAAATACACTTACTTTCTGGTGACTTCTCATCCTTCTTGGTAGTCCTGAGAATAAAGAAGAATTGTTAACACATGTTGTGCTCAAAGGCATCTGAACAACAAATTTATTAAGGTTCCGAATTGTACCCCAGACATTTCTCAATTTTCAATGATTCGGGATCTTTTCTTATGTAGTAGTGAGTGAGTGAGTGACTGACTGAATGAATGAATGACCGAATGAATGAATGTACGAATACATTAATCAATATTTGCATAAATTAATGATGAAAATAGTTAAACGCAAGTTTACTACTTACTCTCCTTGAGGAAGGACATCACTGGCACGAGATCTGCAGAAGTCCAGAACAACTTTGCTTTTCGAGATGTTGTCAGGTGCGTTGATTAGTTCCTGAAAACAAAATCAAAAGCGGAACTCAGGCCTTGCTTCCCTTGGGCAATTGTCTCTATTGAAGTATTTTTATTTGGTGGTTAGATTGAAGTTCTTTTGACTTACGTGGCAGAATTGATTCATGAATTTTTGTCTTTTGCATGTTCCATCTCTAAAGCAGAGCTGGCAGTTTTCATTAAATCTTCTCCCTAGAAAAATATATAATAAGTAAAAATTCTTCTGAATATTGTGTAATGTTTAATTCATTGAGGTAACTTAGCTAGTTAGTGATGAACTGGAATTGACAAATATTTTGAGCTTTAATATTTGTCACCTTTAAGCGCAGGGATTTCCTTTCCAATGGCTGTCGGAAATTCCTTTCGGAGGTTTTCCTATACGATTAACAAGAAAAAAAAGAACAAAGATACCAAAAGTAAGTTTTGATCTTGTCGCTGGCCTTATTTCGTAACAGCGTCTTACCAAAGAAGCACAGTTCGACATCATGATTCGAGTTAGCGCGGGTCATAGAGTTACGATGCACGTGCGAAGTTTGGAGTGAGGTGCGGGATTGCGGAAAATTAATTCAGTTTTCCAAAGAACGAGGCATCATACAATGAGCTCTTTTGTTTTTTAATGAGGTGTAAATGAGATGCAAGGTGGTTTTCTGCAATCCCGCACCTTAGAGGAAGTTTGGAGAGCAGGAAGAAATCGTAAGAGTTGCTGGACGCGGAGCGGAGAACAACGCTTGTTTCTCGAATTTAGTGCTGTAGGTCCCTAAAATATAATCTCCTGAATAAATAACGTACTCCTTCAATGCACGACCTGTGTGCCACAAAGAAAACCGCACCAAAAGTAATGAACTTTGGAAGAGTTTTCAACAGACATTTACAGTTACCTGGAGAAAGAAAAAATCACTGCATGTTCTGTAGATGATGTTAATATTTCCATCTGACCACACCACTTTGAGAATATAAACCTGGAGAAGAAAGTTACTTTTTACAATTTTGCTATAATATGAACATCTTAGCATAGGCTATGAAAATAATGAATGATATTTTACAATAATGTCAAATGTTTTCGCTCGCTCGTTGACTTACGTTTATTGTCAATAAGAGTACAAACACATGCAAGAAAACGAAGCCACGCGGATCTTAAAATTTGCCAAACTTTTTACAGCGTGTTCAGTTTTTTGTTATTTTTGAAAATATCACCATATTGAAACTAATCGAATCTCAGCTACAGCTTTGAGAGTTTCGAAAAGCATTTTACTTTCATTAATTGCATAATTTTACTCACGTAGTTTTTATCGGGGTTCTTTCTCTTTTGTATTCCCTCTACTGTAAGGAACTTTGCTCGTCGGTTCATCCCGGTTGTTATCGTCTGAGCTCCTCTTGCAACGCTTTGATCCGCGGGAGACTTAAAAAAAAATACCAGAGCCTGTCTTACACGTGATATTCCTGGCACTTTATTGAGTATAGCGTTAAACTGCCTTCCACTTCGAATCAAGAAATAGTGCCAGTCACTTCATGAAAATGGGTTTACCTCGGTGTAAAAACTTGTGAAGTTTTTCTTTGTTTTGTAGCTATTGTTAGGGTTAGGGTCTATTATGTTGTCTTCTTTGTTTTCTTTGTTTTACGTCACTGGTGAGTGTCACAGGTTTTTACACCGAGGATGAGTCATGAAAATAATAGGAATACCTTCTCTTTTCCTTGATGGATGAACTTTATTTGGTCATCTCCTTGCTCTTTAGGACAGGTTTTCAACATGATTTCTTCCTGGCTGTCTAAAACTTGCTGCCGATCTGGGGTCTGTGAAGATGGGGGCCTGGATCCGGCAGGTGCCAGAAAAGCACTCGGTGCCCACCCCTCACAGAAATCATTTTTGACGTACCACCACCCACTGAGCTCTTTCTGTAGCACGTCAACCTCCTCGCCTTCCTCCAGAGACACCTCACCACTTTGCTCGGCAGAGAATGACGTGATAACGACATGCTTTTCTCCATTGCGGCTCGTTGTTCCATGGCAATATGTTACAAGAATTTCGGGTGAAGTCTTTCGAGAGCGTGTCTCCTCCACTTTAGAGCACTCAGAGTCAATGAATGAATTCTCGTCATGTGCTAAAAGGTTTTCACTTCTCCCAAGCTTCCTTCCCTTTAGTTCCTCGCTTTGCTTGGCAAACTCAGCAAGGCCAACACCAGCACTAAATGGCCTCCTCTTCAGACCAGGTCTTTGAGGTGCCGCGTTTTTGCTGAGGATTTCATCATCCAATGAGGCTGCTCTCGCCTTAGGACCAGTAATCACTGGAATATCTTTACCTGGGTGTTGTTCATTCTGACTGTGACCTCTTGCTTCCTTGCTAAGGACAGGCTGGTCTTCTGCAATACTGTTCGAGTTATATTTTGTTATTTTCTTTGTTAATGGACTTTGCTCAAGTGTGTCTCGACCTAAAAAAAACAGCAAAATATGTTTTTGTAGGATCATGAGTTTTCAACAATTTCGTTTATTTTTGGATTTTGTAGAAGTAAAGTTATGTTCTTGCCGTCGCATATTCGAAATGCAAATTAAAGCACTTTTCATTGAGAGGTATTATTTCACCAAAATCACTATCTTTTCGGCCGCTCCATTAAAACACTAGTCACAATGAACAATAAGCGCTCTAAGAAAAAACTGGCAAAACGTCAGTTCCACTAAGAATTAGCACAACTGCATTGAAACAATATATATGTTCAGATTCTTTTGATGTTTTTCACTTACCACTTAACATTTCAGCTTCTTTGTTGACGTTTTTCAATTTCTCATCTTCTGAGGGTCTGCGGGTGGAATCGATTTTAGTCAGTTTCTGACGACTTGGTTTAATTAAAACTTGTGTAACAATGTCCATACCTACCTTTCAAATATTCCCTTTTTTCTGTCAAGGGCACCGAAAAATTTCAGGACAACTTCAGATTCTCGCACCGCACTTGGAAGGGCTAAGAGCTCCTGCAAATATATAAAGATAATTAAACACTGGATTTAATGGTCTGATATTACACAATGTCCTAAATGACACAGTAATAATACTAGGGTTACTAGGTAGTTACTAGAGTTAATGGCATAAGAATTTACCTTGATGAAATCATCCATTCTTGCCATCTTTTTCAATTCAGTGTCTTTAAAGAGAATGCGGGATAGCCTTGAGTTATTTTCTGCAAAGTAAAATCTTCTGTTTAGTTAAATAAATGAATTTCATCTAAAGCGGTCACCCAAATTTGTTTTTATCCTCTCACTCGAAGCCATGCATGTCAAACTTTACTCAGTGAACTTTGCTTTTCACTGCTATAGACCGGAAGACCATACGGTACGGTGTGACCATTAGCTAGTACATTCACGTTTATTACCGTACCCAAATTCGCAATTAGCCAATCAAAAGCCACGTACTATATATATAAAGTGTAAAGATATAAAGTCACTGGCCTGTGATCTACGATACTGTGGTCAATTAGCTAAAATTGAGTACGGTAAATATCTAATTCCATCGTGCCTTTTTAGTGCGCTTCGGGGACATATCAGACTCATTTAAGTACTTTGAGACGACTACGTCTCGCCAAAAAATATATATGAGCCATGGCTCGCTCAATCGTACCGAAAAGGTACGATTGAGCGAGCCATGGCTCATATAGCATAAGGTTAACGTATGTATATAACACGCGCACAAAGTCGATCAAAACAGAGTTACAAATGAAGACAGTCGTTCGTTTATCACGGCAAAGCTTTCCAAGTAACGCACCTGGCAAGCAGGTAATAAGAATCCTTGAAGCCTTTTTGGAATAGCCAGCCTTATTCTTGAGCCAGTCATAAACCGTAACCTGCAAATGATAGAAGGAAAGAGTGTTCATACCTGCTTCCGCAATAAAGCGAGAAAAAATCCTGCGGAGCAGAGTGTTTTACGGTGCTGATGTTCACTCAAAATTAAACACTGGGATTGTATTTAAAAGTTCACTCCCATGCAATGACAGTTTACTTAATGTTTACTCCTTTTGAATTTTCATTTGTGGTCGGAAAGCTGATAGTTCAAAGTTTATTTTTACGAACGAAAACGAAAATTGAATTTTTTTACTCTGGAGGTAGACGGTATTCTTAATATCTCACCTCGCTTCAGTTTTTCACTTTGGTGAATGATCGATATGCTTACAATAATATGGAGAAGAGAAAAAAAAAACACACTGAACCCTTAAAAAATAGCATGATATATTTCCTGTAATTTATTTCTTTTCAGAATACTAATTAATTTATGTAGGTGTTACGTTCATGGTTACTAAGCATGAAGTGTTCGCTGATTGGCTGAAAACCTCTCGCTTATGCTTACGTCATCATGTCCCCTCTGGACACATTAGCGACGTAAACATAAGAAATGACTCCTTGTCGCTTCATGCTACAGAAACCGGGATACGCTCCAACTTGATGGGCCACTTGATTCGTATGCAGAGTTTATATAATGAAATGTGAAATTTTAAAGCACATGTATTTGTTTGTCATTATTCACGATGACAATAAGTCTTGATGCATAAATTCAAATAAATTTATTTTCAAAAAGCCAGTCATAGAGAAAAATACTTCAACTTGCTAGACAAAAAGCGAAATACTGCAATCTAACTTACTTGAAAGTCTACGAAGTCTTCATACTTCCTTTGAAGTACACACTTGCTTCCGTCACAATAAACAACGGTTATCTTGTATGTCTGTAACATTTAGGGAAAAACAAAAGAATAAATTAAAAGTGTACGTATAATAATACGTATAATAATAATAGTGATAATCATAATCAAGATAAAATTACAGACCTAATGAAAAAGTTGAAAACTACAATGACATTCTAAAATTGATAACAAAACTACATCAATACGAATATACAATATAATAAAAGTTAAAAACCTAGAATTATGAGAGAGACGCGGAGAGTTAATTTACAATGATATTAAAAACTCGCTTAATGTAGATATAAAAGCTAAAGCCTAAAAATGGTCTAAATGTTGCGGCGCTGCGAAGATCGTTTAAAATAAATGAATACGTTTTAAGCACTTAACGGAGTCTGATTTCCTGGTATTTAGAGGCATTATTCCAAAGTTAAAGTACTTGCTTTTCAAGAGCTCCTTCACGTATTACGTCACAGACAGCCCTAATGTTACTAATTCACACCCTCTACCATACGTAGAGGGCGTGCAAGTGACGTAGAAAATGACGTGTTTGTAAAGTTGATTTTCCCGATTAAAAGGAGCTACTTCACGGCTTGTGCGTCTTGAAAAACTTATCCTAATTTTTTTAAGTTTGTCATTTAATGCATGTTAATCTTCTCCATCCTTCAACAAACTTCTGGCGTAGCAAACTTTTATTTTCAGGTTTCCTTCAATTTAAAGATAATAATTTTGTACGTTCAAAATAACGTGACTGATCTCCTTTAAATCCAGTCTTCAATAGAAGTTCTTTTTTGGAAAAAAAAAGATTCTAGGTTTCTCAGGACATCTTCATACAGCTTTCAAATTTTCAGATGGATTTAAGCCAAGCCTATACATCTATTCACTTTGTAAACCACTGTAGTAGTAGTAGTAGTAGTAGTAGCAACTTTATTTAAAGAGGGTAACACATAACAGTTTAACACTGACAAACTAGTGGCCCTCTAAACTGTCGACTGTCGTCGAAGACAACGGATAAAATCTGTTACAAATTGTGAAACCGTAGTGAAACCGTAGTAGAAAAAAATCAGCTGGCGTAACACACGCCTGAAAACGCACGTAATGGCAACAAGGCCATTAGACTGCTGTAAGTCCCACTAGGAAGGGAGAGCGGATGTTGGCAAGGTGTCCTTAACAACCTGAGGAGTCAGTTACAGCTGTATGTTAGATGAAAGCAATCGGGAGAGAAGCTCGGTTACTAAAACACGCTTCATGAATGAGCAGAAAACAACTCTACCGGCTTGGAGAGAGAACAAATGTAAATACATTTTAAAAAAAGCCGAAGAACACAAGAGGTAGATTTTTCAGCAAACGGAATGATGTACCATAAGTTTAAGAGATACCTTAGTTTTGAATTTTCAAGTTTTGAATTTTCAGAAAATTGTTTGAATTTCTCTTCCAGACAGGTCAAATGTCCTAAAAAATATTCAATAAAAAAATGTCCTCAGCGAGGTAGCCTTGCACGTGATACACATGCCGCCACAAGTCACGCAATTCTCACTACAACTGGGATCTAGGCAGAGTTATTTAATCTCCGCCGCACGTGCACTGAAAATCAACGTTAACAGCAGGAAGTGCGGCTAAAAGCTTATTCTGCGTTTTCATCGAGTTAAAGAAATATCAGTGAAAGTATGAGAGATCGAGGGGCGAGTGTTTCCACAGCGTTTTAGAGATGTCGCGGTGTCTCGCGCAATTTTCGCCGACGTTTCCTAGAGAGAACAATTACTTAGCACTGCAATCCGGACCTCTGTAACCGTAATTCATTTAGCCTGAATAGAACCCGGTTATAGCCTCAAAACTGAGCTTTTCGGTTACCATGAAAAGTGCTGGCTAATTGATAAGAGGTCACTTAAACAGTACGCTTCTCCGTTACAGAGTAAGTGCAGCAATTTATCGGCGTTTCCTCGCTTAGTTGAATGACTTGAAGTGGCTAAGTTAAGAAAATACAAGCAACTAACCTCAGACTCTTTGTCATCTTTTGAAGTTACGGTTCCAGTTACAGAGGCACACAGAACTGACTTTCCCTCCATGGTGCGACGTTGTAAGTGAACCAAAACGCTTTACGGTGCAGTGCCTTATAACAAATTCTGTTCGAATCAAGCGCAAGCCAATCGTAAGCCACTTCCTCGTTACGTATTTCCTTTTTATGTGACATGCACTATCTTTAGATTTGTTGCAGCTATTGGCCAAAACGGTATTTTCATCAGCTCAAAACAAATAACTTTATTGACTCATCTAATTTTGTCCAAGCTAGCCATAGAGTTTTCAACAGCATAAAAGAAATAAAAAATCACCATAACACAATCTAACACATAAAACTGACCGCAAAGAACAGAACAAGGGGTTGAATTCCACCGGAAAAACACTGTTTGACAGAAGCACTTCCTTAAGCTCGTGTGAGCCGGTAACAGTTATTACTGATGACCTTGCTTCATCAATCTGTTCCTGAATAACGCAAGTAAGAGGACAAATTATAACAAACTGTCTTCGTACTGTATCGTAGTTTTCTAACCGCACGTCTGAAACACGAGCACGCTGCGATGATTTAGCAAGCGCGCTGATTTAATTTTTTAAACCAGAATCTCACCGTCGGAAATTAACGTTCACCCGCTCGCTAAATACGAATATGAATCCCGCCAGGCGAGTAAAACCACACATTTACGTTGTATAGTACAAAGTTTATGTTGTGTTATTCCAAGCGACCTTGTTACAGCTATCTGTTCCTGAATATTAAAACCGTCTGGCAACGCGGTGACAAATCGTTACATAACAACTCACGCGACTTTGTGTTGTTTCGTATTACGCTAATTAACTTGTTATTGAGCACGTTTGAAACATTACAGAAGAGCGTTGCGAATTGCCATCAGGCGTTTCTGAGGGCCTCTTTACATAAGCCTGGTTGACTGAGCTAGCGTGGTTACTGAATTTTTGTGTGTTTATAATTAATGACATGAAGTTTCCGAGATATCGGTAACCCGGATGAAAATCCCCCCATATGTACACTACAATTGCCAGGCACAAAACACCTATTTAAGTTACATTTGTAATACGTTTGTCAAAACTTGACGTGGAACCTGCTTATTCGGCACTGATCTGAAAGTCGGGATTGAACTACAGCCGTAATAATTCAACGGGGTTTCAAGAATTTCTGAATTCTTAATTGCTTTCTGCGAGAAAACCAAACTGATGGGCCTTTTTAGCAATATTTTGCAATTTACATCACTCTTTCACTTAGGGCCTGATTACATGGCGAATTTCAGCCCGGGCTGAAATTTCAGCCCAGCTAACCGGGCTGAAATTTCAGCCCGGTTTCTGAAACAAATCCTCTATAATTCAAATTGTCGATTACATGGACATGAATTCAGCCCGGGGCGCAATTCAGCCCGGGCTAAGAATCCTAGCCCGGTTTTCAAAACCGGGCTAGGATTTTCAGCCCGGCCAAACGCGGCTGAAAATCCAAAAAAATACCATGTAATCGAAAAGGGATTTCAGCCCGGGCTGAAAAGTGATTCTCCGGAGCCTCTTCGCGCGCAATTTCATATTTAGCGCCAAGGCTAATATTTCAGCCCGGGCTGAAGTTCGTCATGTAATCGCAACAAAATTTCAACCCGGCCGGCCGGGTTGAAATTTCAGCCCGGGTTGAAATTCGCCATGTAATCAGGCCCTTAGATTTAGCTCCACAGAAAGACTGCGTCTATGAAAATGATATCTTAGAGCAAAGTAAAGAGGAAGCGAAGTTCACGGAGCCGGTGGAACTCCTTTCACACTATTTATATTTCAGAATTGTGACGTGTGAGGCCGGGCAGAAGCATATAGGCCTGTTCTCTCTGTTTGGCAAAAACGTTTGTGGGATCCACTCGACAGCGCGTCATGGCCTACAGCTTTTAGAGAATGTTATCACGCAATTTAAGATCAATAAAATAATGGACGCCATAAATGGGTTAAGTGTAGTCTGCGGAAGCATACTGACGTATGTTGGCAGGTTATAATTACAACCCAAACAAAAGATACACTTATTGCTTTGACATTTCTCCGCAATTTAAAACAATTTTAATTTACTTTAAAACTATTGTTAATTTTAAATTAACACTAGACTTGCAAAATAGTTTACCCCAAACCTATGCTCGACGATCGTATTACGCTTGTTATTATGTCATGAAAAATTTCCTATCTCCCACGCTTCCTCAAAACAAATGCAATTTCCATAAATTATATTGAGACAAACAGATCAGAAACACACTGTCAACATTCGACTTAAACGATAACAACTACCCTAAAATAATACTTGTAACAAATGGAGTTTAATCATTTTACTAAATAAATAGATGCTAGTGTTATCAAAAGCTATAAAAAGCATTTTTATTTTAATACAAAGGAATTGTTTTATCGCAATGGCACTCACCATTCTGCTGTCAATATGGGGTTAATATGCCGGTTAATGCTCGACTTATTTTACTTGAACCTGCATGACGGCATAACTTGTCAACGCAACTGCAAAATTCTAAAGAGAAAGTAACTTCTTATTTATGCTTTTTACGTTGATATATTCTTCTCTTCAATCTTTGCGTTCAAACCGGAGGAATTTGAAAACTCCAGCTTTTCGTTTTCGAGTAGGCAGAAACTATTTTGAAAAAGGAGCTTTTCGAAAACGCTCTGATTCAAGCTGGAGGAATTTGAAAACGCCGGCTTTTCGTTTTCGTGTGGAGGGGAAAACATTTTGAAAACGCAGCTTTCGAAAATTTTAAACGATAGCGTGAGGATACCCATGTGATTTCCCTGACCGAGTTTTCAATCCAAAATGACCGGTGATTGTTGCGTTTTTAAATTTCTCCGGCGAAGTGTGGACGGAAAACATTTGATGCGTTTTCAGAGTGAAACCTCTGTTTTCAAATTCCTCCTCGTGGTGTGGACCGGACCTCAGTAGCTGAAAGGACAAAACCTGGCGAGCGACAAAACATTTTCTCACATGAAACAATTAGATTATGAGCTCGAGTTTTCTATCGCGTGATAGCTGACGAGGGCGAAGCCCGAGTTAACTATCACGCATAGATATCGAGTATTTCCACTTCATAAAGCTTAGGCTCTGTCATGTCACGAAAAAGAAAACATCGAAACCATTGAAGAAAAGAAGGCAAGAATTTGAAATTATTGAAGGTTAATACATAAATAATCAACTTGTCCGAGCGTCAGGTCTGTCAGATACTTCATACTCAAGTTATCCGTCACAAAGTTGCACATATCAGTCTTTGTGGACCTCATCTGTATGGATCAGCGGTATTTGTGTATTTTCAACTTTACTCCAAAGGATACTATCAATCCGAGAGCTTGCAAGGAAAATACATTCTGGGTCTTAGAGACGATGAACATTTTTCCTTTTGGTATGTGATGACGTCGAGTAAAAACAAAGAACTGATCATGTCACAGCTGGAGCTTGGGTTTCCTGTGGATAAAAGTTGCCTCATTTCCGTTGCCTAAAAGTTGACATCAGCACCTAACCCGTCGGGCGCTCTCAGCGACTTTCGTACGCTCTCGGTGACTATCGTGTGTTCTCGGCGACTTTCGTGCATTCTCGGTAATCCTCGTGTGTTCTCAATAAATTTGGATTTGTTCGCATTTTACCTTGGACCAATAACGAACAGCAAAAAGGGAAGAATACGAAATACTTTGTGAAGGAGTTTTGTTTGTCTTAACAGGCGCCGCCAAAACGAAAACTACCGGAAAAATGCAAGCTTTATTACTTTTCGACCATCGAACTCGGGTTCTCCATTTTTCAATATAACACAGGTTGATAATGCCGCAGATATATATGAGAAGCCAAGTAGCGAACAACACGTTTTATTTCCTGTGCTCAAAGAAGCGTACATACAATATAATTTATTACGATCATTAATATACTTATTTTATCTCTTACTTCAACTATTGAACTTTAAAAGCAACTTCAACTGAGGTTGCTGTAGACTTTGACCTTTTTTAATAATAATTCACATGTTCTAATAATTTTAACTTTATCTCTGAATTATCTCGTATAGTTCTAAATATATCGGAATTTGTAACAACACTTTATGTGCGCTGATTGTAAAAGCTCCAACACGTCTAACGGATACATTTGCATCGCACTGCAGAAATTCTCGCGCTCTCATTGGCTAATTTTCACTGTCAATAAGCGGACAGTCACATAACTTATGCGATGCGTTAACGAGCCAGAGCGGACAATTTGATAATTTGTTATCGTAAAATGCAAATTGAAGTCAGTTTTTTATACGTCTGTCCTGTTATTGACAATTAATTTCTGCGGATCCACAGCTACTGCAATAACACCTTGTAACCCTGCCTAGCCTCTTTCATAGGAGAGGACCTGGGGAGGAGATGACGTTCAGCCTCGTTCTGGGTCATACATGCCGTAATATAAGGGGAGGGGTACGTGGGGATGATAAATACTTATTACAATCTATGAAAACCAGTAAGATACTGCAACGTCTGCACTTTAAGTTACATTTAACTAACAAACGTGTGGGAATAAAATTTACATCATTGGAATAATAAATACTTCATTATACTCTGTACAAATAAAAATCTCGAATAAATCAATCTTTTAAATTTAAATTCTTCTGCTGACAAATATTAACTCCTTATTAAATAAAGAGATATAAATTAAAGAGAATAATTTGATTTATACATCATACTGTTCAATTTCGCATAACAATTCTCAATGGACCCAATTGTCTATTGTAGTGTACAAAGTTGGAAGTTGCTCCAAACTGCAATGAAGCATTCATAAATCGTCAAGAAAAACTGGAAATTCTTGGCCTTGTAACAAGTTTGTTCATTCAGTTTGTTCATCGTTAGCTTGACATCGTTAATTCCTACTGGCTCTAGCTCTGTTCTCAAAATTTCTGGATATCCTCTTAAATTTGAACTGGTGACAAAAAAGACTGTATTGCAGTCCCTGAGTTTGTGTATGTTGGGCTCTGATGGAGCGGGTATAGATGCGTCAAGCGGGTCGACCCTCGTGTATCCCGATAACCGTTTCGAGCATCCCGCTGGCCTGTCGCCGCACGTCCTCGTGGCTTCCCGCGACTAATTTCTGCGAGACTCGGAGAATAGACTATTTTGCTCCATGACTGTAACCTTTCAAACCTCGACTGCGAACGCAAACCGCGCAAACCATAGCAAATTAAAAACTGTTCATTTTGCGAGTGTCTGTAGCTCTGGAGCTGATGTATTGCCGTTTCCGCTGTAGAGTCCGGAGCCCAAAGCTTGTTTTTGTTTCAAACCCGGCCAACAAAGCACATTTCGTTGAGATGATACAGTCCAGCTCTAAACTCCTCCGGGACTCTGAGCTTATTCCTAGAGGATGACAATACCTTTTTCTTACTAGAAGTTCCAGCTCATCACTTTCCTTATTTTTTTCTTTTTCTTGGTCTTTTCTTTTGAGATTCCTATACTTCTGTTTGATCGTGTTTCTTCTTCGACGCTTTCATCGACTTCTTCTCCACCGGTTACGTCTATAAAGAAAAACAAAAACAACATGAGTGCAAGAAAAATGAAACAAAGACAAAATAAAGTTGCGGTACAGGAAACTACCACAAGAAACGGTTTCTACAGCGAGAAATAAATATCAGCGGAGCAGAAAGGCTTTTGGGGAACCTCTTCATGCGGTCAGAACCGCCACCCCATTCCCCCTTGGCCATTTCCACTCTCAGCCAGTTCCTTCTCGGCCCTTCCAGCCGCGGACAGACCCTTCTAGCCCTGTTCACAGGCTAACAGTCTCTGTAAGTATTGCAACACGTAGACACCACACGTACCTAACAGAGAGGTACCTGTTACGATTTCAACATTGACTAAAACGTATTCAAAAAGAGCATTTCAAACAGGTTTTCTAACTTGCAGATATACCTAAGTCCTCAGGAATACTTCGGTTCTTCGACGTTTTCTTCTTGTTTTTCTTTCTTGCTTCTGAAAAATAACACGGCCAGTTGGTCAGTGAAACAGATTAATTACAGCGACAAAAATTACTTACAAGGGAACTCTAACCCTGACATTTAATGGAGCAACTTCTACAACAAGTAACAGGAGGTGATATTTCTGACCTCCTTTTTCAGAAATTGCCCAACCCCCAACCCTTCCCCCCTCCGACAAAAAATAAGTGTGCGCCTCTTACCTATCTGATCCTGTCTGGAGCCCTGAACTTGTGTCACGTGACTCGACTTATCTGAAATGACTGGCAGGATCTGACCAGCGGTGCTTCCCGTGGAGGGACGCTTGTCTTTCACTTTACGGAAAAAGTCTGGCTCTATTATGTCACTAACAAAGGAAAAAAAATCAAAAAAAGCAAGCAAATACTGTTTCCTCGTGATGATCGTTTCCTTTTTGTGGGGTAGTGGGACAGATGATAAGATTAAAAAGAATAAAGATACAGTTGAGCCTCCACTAAAGGCCACTTTCCTCTGCCCGCAAGCCGGCCGTTGTGAAGAGGTTGGACTGTAGTGATAAACTACTACATGTAAATAATGTTCTGGAATCAATTCAGAAAATACATATGTTGGGCGTAGGGCTACAAAAAGACTTTCTAGGTGCACTGCCAGTACCAAGCCAATTTCAACAAATACCTGTAGATAACACACTAAGAATATCAGAACTTTGAAGTCAAAGCATGCAAATGGCGCAGACCGCCGTAATTTACCCGCGCTGGTCACGTTTTGGCGTTAATCTTGAATCCTGAAGAAACATCATGGTAAAGTCTGCATACGGGCCAATGTGGCTCATCAGGCCGGAGCTTATCCCAGTTTCCTTAGCATGAAGCGACTAGGAGTATTTCTACTCCCCCCTGGATGGGATGCTAGTCCATCACAGGGTTACCCCCAGCATTAAATTCGCCGGTACCCATACCCATACACCTGGGTGGAGAGAGGCACTGTGAGAGTTTAAGTGTCTTGCCCAAGAACACAACACAATGTCCCCGGCCAGGGCTCGAACCCGGAGCGCTCGCTCCGGAGTCGAGCGCGCTAACCACGAGGCCACTGCGCCTCCCTTGAAGAAACATCATGCTTTCTCTTAATGGTTGACAGAGAAGCTTTGAAAACCAATTCTTGATGTCGGCATAAAACTGAACCCAGCACAACAACTTGGCAATCGATTGAAAGCCACTCAACATGTTGCTTATCTCAGTGAACAGCTGAATAATATTAGCTTTAGTCGCATACATAGAAACATGCCAGCCACTGAAAAATAGTTTATACATACATATTAGTTATGCAACGCTTCCGAGTGGTATAGCAGGCAATATCCCATCAGTCACTTGTATATACCAAGAAATACTAGTGACAAGTGGGATAATCCATGGTATACCACGAGAAAGCGCATAACTATTTTATACCATGCCTTGGCAATTACAGTGGCCAACACAATCAATTCGACATACGGGCACCGCACGTATAATACCATCCCATATACGACGACTATCCTGCATTCTGATTGGCTGTACATGTATATTCTCTGGCATGGTATAAATACGTAAACCTTCACTCTCTATTCCCAACATTTACAGCAATAGCATGAGCAAAAACAAACCCAACAGGGGAGAGGGTGAGTGGATCAGTCTTGACTTTTCCTTTCCTCGCCCATTGTTTTCCTCCCTCGTTGCTCTCTGGAGTCCCAGCCTCCCGCGGACTGGATGACGTAGGGCTCGTGTGCTGCGTTTTCACATTCAAAGGGACTGGGCTCTGCTTTGCTTTAGACACCTTGAGTGGAGCTAAGTGAGTGTCTACTGAGGGGGAGGGCGGCTTCACATCCACTGCTTTCACAGGGGTGGGTCGGTAGTTATTCAGTCGTAATCTCTCTGGCATTGTCTTGGATTTGATTGGCGCCAGGGTGGAGGTTGTAGTAGCTGATGGCCGGACAAAGGGTGCTTGATCCTAAAATGGAAAACAGAACATCTAACTTAAATGTACTTACTAATAGCACAATCACCTCCCCCTTCAACTCTAACGGGATCTCAGTTTATGCCGGCTGTTTCTGACCCGTAAATTAGCATCAATTTACCAAAACTGAAATCTAGTCTAGGACACTACGATGGCCACTGTGTCATTTATGACCTTCAGCAAGT
Organism: Micromussa lordhowensis; assembly: GCA_964020085.1. Taxonomy (NCBI): domain Eukaryota; kingdom Metazoa; phylum Cnidaria; class Anthozoa; order Scleractinia; family Lobophylliidae; genus Micromussa; species Micromussa lordhowensis. The sequence continues at coordinate 667,226 of OZ026595.1, forward strand.
ATGACTGGAATGTGTTGAGATTGTTGATAAATTGACAGATGTTTGTATGGCCACGCAGCGAGAACTGTCATGTGACCATCTGTCTGCTAATGCTGCATCTAATACATCGTGTTGAGGAGGTTTTTACTTGTTTCCTTGCCTGCAATGCAGGTACCCCAGTAATGACAGGGGTTGGGTTGATGTAAAGCGAAAACAACCCACGCCCTATTATTACAACCTAACTTGACCGCCTGACAAGGTCCAAAAACAAATCATGGCTCATGTTACATGTAAGTTGGGTCAAATCATAATACTGTACACAAACTTAACTCAGTGATACATTATAAACAGCTTAGTATTAAAGGAAGCCTCTCCACAAATGAAACATACATGTACCTCAAAACTAAACCTGGGCAGAATGGCTGGTCTGGTGGGGTTGTTGTGGTTGAAATCCTCAGGCGGGACAGGTGAGCCCGGTATGGGGGTAAGAGCCATCTGCGGAGGGTAGCGACTGTCTTCCTCACTACTATAACCAGCAGCATCACTCTCGCCATTCATGCTGGGATGAAGGAAATCTAAACAACAGGACACAAGAATTTAAAAACATCACTTGCACTAGCAAGGGAGAACAAAGACATCTTAAACAAAGAAATTGATTGTTCAATGGGAGTCACATTCGTCAGGACACTACATTTACAAAGGAGTGTCTTTGTGCTGATGTACACCTGGGCCCATATACAGTTAGATACTTAAAATAAGTGCTGATCCCAAAGAGCATCTATATCCAAAACTATTTTTGTACATTTTTTTAGTCAATTCCTAGTTGTGTCAAGTCACTTACTGTAGCTAACTTTAATATGACACTATCAATTCAAGTCCCTCCTTTCACTTTGTCAATTCACACCAGGAGTCATGACAGAGGGGTATGCTGCAGCAGTGACTCCTCTCCTTGAGTGCACTGATGCTTTCCAGCTTGTGCAACAAAAGTTGTCACTGTGACACACCCCTAATTATATTTGCCCCCCTGCAACATGATCCTGTGTGATGCAAAAATCAACTTTGTAAGGTTATTTAGCATAGTGTTTATAGCATTGGTAAATAAATAAGCCAAGGATTAATTACAATGTTAGTCTATCAGATTTAACTTTCATTATTCCACAAGTTACTGGTAGAAAATGTGTGCCATTTATCTTTACTGTAAGTGTACTCAATTACATAAAACCTGCACTGTTGGAATAAACTGGCTTCCAGTTGTTGGAAATGTCAAAATGTCAAAACAAAATGACAAAAAGCTATATAGACCAGACTTGGATAAAACGTGGACAAGAGTTTAGAAGTAATCAAATATTATCATTTGTTTTCCATTCCCTGCATTAAAGCTGTAATGTGCAAAATCCAAAATGGCAGTGAACAAGTACCACAATATTGCTAGCCTGCATGTAACAGTACAAGAGTAAAAATAGAGCATGAATTACATGTGTGTGTACAGAAAAGAAAACAGTTACATTATGTAAACAACTGTACAACAATTTTCCTATGAGTCTCAACCTGATCACTCTGTGCCTGCTATGGCCACATGGTAAAATATCTGCATGATTACAAAAAACTTTTTTTTCTTTTTAAATAATTAAGACAACATTTCCAACACTCTAGATGCAATGCATGTTTCAACAGTGAAGGTTTCAGACTTTAAAACTAGAGGATGTCATCTTACAGGGTGATGTCGGGGGTGTTAAACTGGGCCATGCACTAACATCATGCAGCAATGAAATCATGTCCCCTGTGCAGGAAATACCCGATATATTAGTCACCATAGAGCATGCAATATCAACCGGTCTTAATTATTATTTAACACCATAAAGGAAACTTAGCATGCTACCGTAACATTTTTTTGGTTACATGCACGAGGATATACATTTCGTGTAGAAAGTTGCCAATAGTATCCATTTTGTAAACAAGCTGCCACTTTACTATATAATAGGATAAATGAATGACCCAAGTTTTGGATTTAGGAACAAAATGCAGTTTCAGAAAAGCAAAAGATGTTTGAGTGGAGTAAATCAAATTAAAAAATATCTTTTGCCTCTCAGTCTATCTACGCCAATCTTGATGTGCAGTGTAACGTTTTTTGAAAAAATAAACAGGTCTGGGACATTTTGTAAGAAACATTTTATAAAAAAAACAGTTGATTTGTAATGATTCATGCATTATTTTTCCCCTTCAACATAACATAACATTATTTTCTAGCAAGGCAAGTAACAATATTGTGAATGAAAGCAATATTAAGCCACAGAAATAGATCAAATATGTTGAAAATACAGACAATCACAAAAAGGCCCAAATTGAACAATTCCACAAAGAGTAGTCCATGTAAGGAGAATCTATATTTTGATTTTGTACTGAAAAGGATTTTTGGAAAGGTTTTGTGACCAAGGATTCAAAGAAAATCTATTAAAACAAGTCATCCAACCTGCTTCAGTAGACCCATCATCCCGACCGTTCATCTCAACAAGAACCTGCACAGCTGCAGTGTCGTTACCAAGGATCTCCTGTACCTCGGAATCACCAAGATCTGCCGCAGGCTGTGGGTGGTAACCATTTGTTATTCTAGTGCCACGGATGCAATCAAACAATTGCACACCATCACAGCCATGCCGACTATTGTCGGGAACAGCAAGATTCTCTATGGGAGATTCTGAAAAATGAATACAAACAAAAGAGACAATTTTTATACACAACAAAGGGAAAGAGGAAGGCACAAACTGCATGGTTAAGAGCAGACCGAACAAACTGCATGGTTATTAGAGCAGACTGCATGGTTTTACTTGGAAATCCAACTTACATGTAAATGTTAATCTTCAGACAAGCAACATTTTAAAAGTGACTTCTGGATGACTAACACTACCATCTCGTTGCAAAAAGTGCATTTTTAGTAACCTGAGATCATACAGCTGATCCAACAATAATTATATGAGCATGCAAGCATCTTCCCTATGTAAAGAATGTAATCCTGGAACACTCAAGAGGTTCCACACATTTGCAACGTACTGTACACATGTAGTTACATGTCTGAGGTTTATATTGTGTGTGCCGGGAAAAAAATCAGTGTTTTGTATCCATCATCCTACATTTTAACCAAAAGATGCCCTGATCTACATCCATACAAAAAGAGTCAAATGAATGTTTTTGACATTTTTCAAAGCCTTAATACTATTACAATAACAGCCATGCAAATCTCTACTTGAAAATACTTTAACCTTGACATGTATGTATGTATTTTTTATCACATCCGCAACCAAATAAAAAAATCAAAACACATACTTCTTGTTACTGACAAAACTGCCTCAGGCTCTATTAATTTTAACAACATAAAATATTTAGTACAATCTATATGCATATACGAAATAATTATAAAATTGATACAGTACAGTTGTGTAAAACTTACAGAAACCTGTGATATTTTCCAAAAAGCAACTTCACACCACAATTTTCTGTAAAAATTATGTTTTTAAACATCATGTGGGTTTGAAATTGAAAGAAATGTAACACTATTTTCATGACAAAAACAAGTCACAGGAACCAAAAAGAGATTTAGTACACGAGGCTAATTATGACATTTTTGTAGCTTCCCAGCGCAGTAAAACACAAATCATGCCCCCTACTATACTCATTTAAACTAAAACTTGCGGCACCAGTTCGCTTTTTTTTTCTTACAAAAAAAAATTGATTGAGCTAAAAGCCATCTACAGGAAGGTGTAAGAGAAAAATGTAAACATGAAACCAAAACAAGCCTTATTCTGTGAACTTATGTTTGAACTGCTATAGCACAGATGTACTGGTACATACACTGTACATTGATCATCTGCAGTAAGAGCTTATTTGTGGTCGGCAAAGACATCACAGGTCTTTAATGACAACTGATTCCAAATACAGGTCTACCTGCTAGTTGACACGAGATCACAAAAAGTAATCACTTGCAGTACTTACACTATGACAGACAAAAATGAATCCGCTGTGGATGATATGCGCCTACTGATCAAGCTCTTAAGACAGGGGCCCAATAAAATGTTAATAGAACGGATAAAGTTTCCAGTTTCAAATGCACACATACAAAGAACGCAAAAGAACTTGTTCACTCAATCATCTTGAAAGACAAACTGACCACCAAAGCAACAAGGCCTTTTTTTATTTGCCACAAGCTGAGTGTAATTAATAATGTGTCTACTTTTGAAAAATAAAATGCAAATTTCACACCATATTGAATTTCAGTAGACAAAACTCAAACAGCACAGCTGAATTGATGAAACGATATGCATGCTCAGTGTTTTTAAAAAGAAATAAAATGTAGCAACACAACAGAATCATCTAAGATTTAAAATGTCTTACCCATTGTAATATTTTTGAAGCAGTAGACACAATCTCTGATATTATTCTCCAAACCAAAGTAAACTGAATGTTTAAGCCGTATATTCAGCAACAGAATATTAACAATTCTTTTGGGATATTAAACTGACAGTAATTTGTTGTTGGGCAGGTGTTCATTTGCATATTTTAAATCAAACAGAGAAACCCAAAAAAATAGGCCTAAAAATGTGAGGAAAAAGAACAAAACATTTTTATTTATTCAGTCAGTCAACATATATACGGTATGAACCTCTTCAGGTCAAGTAACTTCATCAAAACCACTTTACTAGAATCTATTGCACATGTACATGTACGTATACACGTACATGTAGCAGGCATTGTAAGTAACTACAATTTGTTATCTGTTAACCATTTCACTTTTACAGCCAATGTCCTCATCTCACCGAATCTGGTTCCAATTTTATCACCTACAAAAATGAAATGCGTTTCAAAGAAGGAGAGGAGATGTTTCATTGTGTTAATAATTTAACTATTAAGTAATAACATTATAGCTATACTTGCTGTACACGTACATTGATTCTAATTGTGAAGCCTGTGGATGACAAAATGCACAATACATGCTAGATGACTGAAATAAAAAAAATTACAAACATGTTTGTGTAATCTCTTATGCTGCTATTTAATTTTCAGGTCTGTTTTTATACAAATTAGAATCTGGTAATTTGAAAGTGTTAAATTTCTTTTGGTTACTGAGTTCAAAAAAAGAGAATCACTACCACATACATGTAGGTATTTTTAATTATTTATTTTGAGCTATAGATCTTTATTCATCCTCACATTTAAAGGGATGGAGAATGGTAAATGCACAACTTTGCCAGGAGATGAGACAAGCGTTATTCTTGGCAAGCCTGAGACATTTTGACTTCTTCAATTGCGAGATCAAGATTTCAAAATGTTGAAATCCGAGAGCAAGACATTCAAAATCTAACATGTTTTAGACATCATTTCTAAAAAAAAACAACAAATCAGAACCTCAGTACTTTCTTGGCCTTGTTAAAAGGAATAGAGACTCTGAGACAGCCTCATGAAAATATTGAGACTGTGAGAAGCACGTAACTGAAAATATCGAGACTGTGAGACACACCTACTGTAACTACTAAAAAAACAAGATTCTGAGACCCGTGAAATTCCACAAAAATTCTTAAAGATCCATGGTTTCTGAAGGACAATTTACCACCATGAACCTAAAATGAACAAGCACAGTATAAAATATCATGTTTGAAATCAAATCATGTGTTTGATGCCAGATCGAGAAACAGAACAATACTTAGAATTGATCGCCTGGTATTAGAGTACAGCTGTTTATTCTTAGATGCCTATCACAGACTATTGACCAAACAGGTACAAAACAGTTTGTCTCGGCTGTTTGGGCCTGTGTCATGAACCTTTGAAAGGTATTTCTTGTAGTCCTTTAAGATCTCTGAGCAATGACATTACAGTATTATTTGCCACATTTAACTTTTTTCTATCTGAAGGTATGAATGTTATTAAGTGTACACGTACATGGCGAGGAGAAGGAGTCCTTTGGAAATAAACATGTACAATTAATATTAGCACCTGATCTTGTATAAATTGATTTTGTGAATCATTTTTTTAATAATTATTTTAAGTACAAGCTGAATAACTAGCAGACCGAGACTACAAAGGCTAAATGGAAAACTATTCACCTGATGTATATGGTGTATACTGAAATGCAAATGAGCTCACAACTACAGTTTTTGTATTTTTGTATATAAGGTCAAATAATTTATGTCTTCAGTCATTAATGCTTGTGAAGACAGAAGTTGTTACAGTTTTTGGAACACAAGTCATGATGAGCTATATAACTCACAACTGATACTGGTACAGCACCGGTAAGTTGCTTCTTTATCAATGTAGAGCTAATAATTCCCCCCCCCCCCCCCCCCAACTCATCCATCTACGGATACGCCAAACTTAAGTACAAGACAGTAAGTGCTCTATTGTTTTTAAAAAATATTTCTCAAAAATACACGTAAATCTAAAACATCACTTAGAAATACCTACTCTCATCTACAAACTGTACATTAATTATGTAAACACACCTATTGACTAATGAAAGTGCACATACACCTGTAGTATCTCAGTTATTTTATTAAAATAATATATAATACATACTGCTCCCGCACTACTGTAGTTAATGTCCCTGCACCTCTGAATGGCATGTACAGTACTGTCCTATCCAATTTATTCTCTTGTTTCATTACAGTTAACCTAGTACAGTGCATGTATAGTTACCGAGTCACTAATTGTTAGTCTGTGGGCACCAGCTATGGCTTCACACATTTTTAATACAAGAAATATGTTACTTTTAAACAACACAAACAAGTGTTACCTCTTGTCGTTGGTACTTCTGTGGCAAGAGGGTTGTCTGGATCATGATCTATTAACAGCTGACAGCACGCAGAGTGGTGACCCTGTTGAGCATATTGAAATGGTGTTCCACCGTGCCTGTCTTCAGCATCCTTGTGGCTTTCAAGCCTCAGCAAATGAGCAACACAAGGGGCATGTCCAGTAGCTGCTGCCCAGTGAAGTGGGGTCCTACATACAACACAGTGAATGTAACATGACACTTACAGGCTAAAATTACAGCTCTAAGGTATGTAAGCCACACTAGGGACCATGCAATCGGGACATATATACCACTCTGTCATAACAGGATAAACCTGTGTTCACAAACTTTCATGGCTCGGAAAATGTGCTGTCTGGTCGTCTGGGACAAGTAGATTTTCCTGCCGGGCAAGAGTCCAGGCAAGTCATCTGCCAGCCAAATCAAATGATAATGATGATTTGATGTTATATTATGTCTATATAACAATTATTCCATGAGCCCGAGTTGGATATGAAGTGATAAAATAACCAATGAGCGCCTAGCGCGAGTTACTTATAATCACTTCATATCCAACAAGGGCGAATGGAATAATTGTTTTAGTAAATTCTCAAACCGGGTTTTGCCGCCGATTTTTATTTCGGCCATTATAGAGGGCTGAAGTTAAAACTTTGTGCGGAAAATTTTTAAACTTGGCGCACTATTTTCCATATGACGTAAAACTTGGACTATTGGTTCATAGTCTGAGTTTTTTAGCCAATCAAAAAGCTAGAAATGCATTAGTCGGAGCTGAGAATTTATTAAGTTATAATATTATTACAAACTTGTACATAGCCAAATGTTCAGGCAAAGAAACAACACTCTGGCAGTACAAAATATACTGGTTTGAAAAAACAAATAAAGCAGATTGGGGTAAAATCAAACAATAACACAATTCTACAAATGTGCATGTACCTGCCATCATTATCCAAGGCTTTAATATTTGCAAATGCTACTGAAGATAATTCAACCAGGACAGAGTATTGTCCAGCGGCAGCTGCTAAGTGAATGGGTGTCCGTCCAGAGAAGTCCTTTCCATTGACCAGGTTGTGGCTGTCACTTATTTCTAACATTACTTGACATGTTGGTAAGTAGCCGTTCTATTGAACCATAAAAAGTGTCAGTTAAAAAAGCAGTTGATGTCTGCTCAATAAAAATTAGTCACACATAAATCAATCAATCAAACAGTAAAACAGTGGGTGACTTGTTTGCATCTCCACTTCCCTGTTAGCCTACACATAATTAAAATATGGCTACAGGTAAACGTAGGGAAGTACAAAACTGTACACTTCTAGGTAATATTTTACAGGTTTGGTGCATGCCTACGGAAAACAAAACTTTGCACATCTGTTAAATATAAAAAATATACTACTTCAGTACATTGTCAGTACTACACCGTCTGTACAGACTGTTCTTTTAATATGGCTACCTCAGTGAGCAGGAAAGACAAACCAAATCTTGCACTGTAATTGGCTACCCAAGCGGGCAAGATGGCGCTTAATCCTGCCAGCTCGGGACTACCCGCTACATGTATGTCCTGCAAGAAAATAGTGTTCTTTTTCCATAACATACATGTAATAAACCCTTTATTGACCAAGCTTGTTTGGTTAAGATGGCTAGATATTGGCCTCTCTTTTGCATATTCATGGACCTTGATACTACAACTGTATCTTTGTCCAGAAACAGGAAAAAAAAGAACTCACGCCTGGTCAATAACCCATATATTCATGCAGAACAGTTGAAAATTTAATACCTGAGCTGCCCAATGGAGTGGCAGTTTTCCATCAGTGTCTCGTGACAGTACATCAGCTTTCTTTTCCATTAATAACCTGACGTGACCTGTTCGACCATGGAAAGCTGCCCAATGAAGAGCAGTCATTCCCTGGAGAAAATATAATCCACATTAATTACACTTAACATTTCATTAAAAATATGCAATATGTAATGTACTGTTACCTGTACAGTACAAGTGAACCCAAGTGTGTGACCACTCAAATGCAAGTCGTACTTCATTTCTTCCATGCAGCACTGATTATTACATATAACGCAGCACTTCCATTTATAAAATAACTGAGCCACTATGCATGCTCTCATTGGTTGATAGGTGTGTTTAGATGAGAGTATGTAAACACGGTTGTGACATTTCAGATTCGCGCATATATTTTTGAGCACCACAGGTTAACCTACACACATACCTCATTATCCCGAGCATCTACATCTTGAAGTGACAGATGCTGCAACAGAACTTCAAGGGAACTATCAGAGCAAAGGACATGCAAATTCCGGTTAGTGCACACAGAATGAGCAAGACTGAATGATCAACAAAAATATTACTTTGTACTACCATACATTATGTAGGCAAGACTAATAGGTGAGTGAGACTGAGGTCTATTGTTTTAGGCTGAACTTATTATTATTGAAATAGGTCTATGAAACTGATGTCTCTACTCCTATGATAAATTCTTCTCATAATAATGTTTGAAACAGCTGAGATTTGGCCACAAAATATTATAGTACTAATACTAATAATAAAAAACCAGGAGGCTCACATCACCAAAGAAAAATGTTAAATTTGGAATAGTTAAAAATATTTAAAGTTAAAAAATACAATCAATAATTAAAATTACAGGATTGAAATTAGTTTTTTTCTACGGTGTACATGTATCAGTGTGGTGAACATTTTGTTTTGATTGTTGTCCAGTTTTGAATCTTCACTTCATGTCGTAGCTAGCTTGACATAATACTTGCGTTTGAAACTTCATGTTAATGTAGGTATTTGTATATTAACTACTGCTGCAAATTGTCAGTATTAAGAAACTCATCCTTTAAGCCAGGGATTAAAAGTCTAGTTGTATTTACTCAATCAGGCTTCAAACAAGCAAATATATCACGTAATGAAATTAAAAATAAGTAGCAAACTACTTTTCATTGCTGAAGTATGTTGCCGCATGAAGAGGAAGCCTGCCACAGTTATCGGCGATCAAACAGTTAGCACCTTTTGCCAGTAGGTAATACAATCCATCATGCCAGCCCTAAAAAGTGAAATATTACATGTAATCCATTCTAAATTTGAAAATGATAATTTTCATGTACAGCCCGTACCAAAGTTATATCGTTATAGCAAATTTAAAAAGTCAGTCCATGAGCAAGATGAATTTTAATAGCTTTAACTAACCTTTGATGACTGCATTGTATGCAGTGTATCTTCAATTTACAAACTATGACAACTTTCCATGGCAAAAGCAAAGGAAAACAAAACAAAACTGAGCTCGGACATACTGCACCCCCAGTGTACATTTTGTAATGGTAATGAGTCAGTAACAGTACCTGATAAGCTGCAAGTGCAACTGGAGTCCTTCCAACATTGTCACGGGTATCAATAATTGCACCAGATGTAACAAGATACTGAACGCACTCCAAGTTGTTACAACTGACAGCTTGGAACAATGGCGTCATGCCCTGGCTGTTCTTGCCTTCTAAAAGATCTTCAAGGGAAATAAAATCTAAATTTCAACACATTAATGCATACAGGCCTTCTGACAGGGTGCGATAAAAAAACAGAAATTACGCGATATTTTCAGGGCAGATTACGCAATAAGAATGGGCTATTATGCAATAAATTATGCAAATTATGCGATTTTTTCCTCAGCTATTTTGAGCACATTCTACTAGGTTTTACAGGCCTTCTGACAGGGTGCAATAAAAAAACAGAAATTACGCGATATTTTCGGGGCAGATTACGCGATAAGAATGGGCTATTATGCGATAAATTATGCAAACTGTGCGATTTTTTCCTCAGCTATTTTGAGCATATTTTACTAGGTTTTAGAGGACGAAAACCACTTTGGGACTGCTCCAAAGACAAATTGAACATCAAGGGACAAAAATTAACCATCTACGGATAAACTGCGATAAAAAGGACTTGAGGTGCTTGCCCATCACGGACTTCCGGCTGCGAAAGATCATCGATCGTAGCGTTGCATCTTCAGCCTATCGTCCACGTAAAAACTGTATTCTCTTGCTCTATCTTTGGCCGTTAAATCTGGCAGAAGGTGTGATTTAACCTTTTCTGTCAAAGAAATCACTACAAACTTATCCTCGAAGGACGTTTGTTTCGAATTTCACGAAAGAAATTACATTTTGCCATCGGAATGCAATACTGAACATCGCTTGGATCGTTACGTGGTCGATATATACTGGCAATTCTGATTGGTCAAAGCAAAGAAAGAGATGGTTTGCATTTTTCACCAATAGGCAACTCTTTAAGAATGAGACTCGTACCAGGCCCCCGACATGCAAAATAACGCCTTGAACTTCGAATGTTTACGAAATCGAATGTGACAGACATTTTGGGGGCTTTTTTCAAGGTTTACGATCTTAAAAAAGGCGTGTTTATGCGGGACTTTTTAAGAAAATTGTTTATTTATGGTTGATTTTGTGAATGTGCGATCTTTTGTGAACTATGCGATTTTTTGTGAATTGTGCAATCGGATGCGATCTAAGGTCGATTGTGCGAAATCGCACCATCGCGTAATATCAGAAGGCCTAGCACATTGGTTTAATTAGAACACTGAGACAACATATTAGGGAGCCATCATCTGGCACACCCATGCCGTACAGACCTGAGATTTCAAATAAAGGTATCATTGCATGATCATTGCACCATTTCCATCTCCCATGACCGGGATATTAGCTGAGGAGTGACCAGTTCTATAATGTCTCCGTAAATACATACACTGTATAACTTGGGCCCAGTTTTTCAAAGGCTGGATAATGCCATTTACTGGATAAATCAGTTAATACAAATAATAAAAGTAATGTACAGTTTGAAAATACATGTATGTTTACCATGAACTGACCTATATCCTTCGCAATCTCCTTCTTTAATTCTTTCAAATCACCCTTCAACACAAGGTGGTGGATTAACATCACTCTTCCTGCTGTTGTTGTCTGCATCAATGGCTCACAGATGGAGCCTCCTAGTCAAATCAAATCAATTAACAATAATTTTCAACAGAACATGTACATGAATATTGTGACGGATGTCAGTCAACGGTTCAACAACAGCTCTTGAAATTGAGTTCTATCCAAGTTTGTGTTATAGTAATATAATGTACATGTGGCTAGAGTTTTCTCCTACTAGACAGGATGTCACCATCATTTTCATAGTACAGTCAAACCCCTGTAAGGCATCCACCCTCGGGGAAATGGAAGCTGGGGGCTTCATAGGGGTTGGCTGCTTAATACATGCAGGGGCTTGTGTACTTTGAATAGTTCTTTTTTGCTTACAAGTGAATACATAGTAAGGAACCATGTCAAGACAATCATAATAAACAATAATATACATGTGTTTGAATGTTTTTTATCAGTTGTCACTTTTATTTTGGACTCAATAGTGCCTTTTCCAAACCATTTAGCCAACCTATGTGTGTTTAAATTTTGGATGGTCCCTCAACAGGGACAATGAATGCTCATTAGAGCATGCATCACCATAAAAACACTGGTCAGTACTCAATCATTCCAGTAATATCCAATGTACAGGCCATGAACTTTTCTTACAGAAAAATAAACAAAAAATTAACTTGTCAATTTTGACAGAGAAATGCATGCCAGGAGTAATGCTTTCCCCCTGGCATACATTTCTTTGTTAGTGAGGGGTCCCATATTCTAACAAGTTATGAAACTTCGTAGATTTAATTAATTCTGCATGATTAATTGAACTACATGTACATGTAGGGAGGTGTTTTTTTGTTTATTTGAAAAGTCTGTAAAATTGTTGATATTGCGTGACATCAAAAAATCTGTCATCTGTCTTTTGCAAAGTTTACAAAAACTAATGTTGGTAGCTAGTTCAGAGCCACATAAATGTTCAAAAATTTGAAATGGTTCTGAACTACCCTACAGAATTTTGGTGAACTTAATTTGCAGGAGCCCAAAGTTGTATGTATGAGTTTCACCAATCCATTGAGCACTTGAAGTTTAAGTTAAGGGTGCTTTTAACCAGTTTTTTATCATTGCTATGGTTACTTATTATGCCATGAAGATTACCATAACTCATTTACCAATGATTGGGCATTTGTGTGATACCAATATTGTAATATCAGTTCACAAAGAGTGGAAGTATTGATCCAGCAAAATAATGACATGGAAAGTGCTAGAGTTTGTTCTATTTTTCTCTTTATAATTTTCGGAAAGATTCAAATAAAAATTATTTACAATGTATTCTTCTTCAACGGCAAAATCCGAACTCCCGTTGAAGAAAGTCGATTTAATAAATAAATTACTGGAAACGGGAATGAACCTTGCTATTGAAAATTATAGCACGTAAATACAATACAACCTTAATAAATAATATGCGTAAAATTTGCCGTGAAAAACGAAATTGGTTTCGCTTATCTCAAACAAACGAAAATAATTCACTCAAAAAAAGAATGTGAAAACGGCAATTTCGGTTGCGGTGAACTAAACCTTCTCTCTGTAAGTCGTTCCTAAACACATCTTTGAAGAAATGGTCGGGAAAATTGAATTTTCCAAAACAAAGACCCCCAGGTGACATCGAAATCGCGCGCGAAGGGATTTCTGAACTCGGAGCCGTTTTCCAGCAATTTTCCTTAGCACAATCTTTAAAAGGCTTATTTCTTCAACAGTAGTGATCGATCTTCGTCGAAACTAAACGTCTGTGAAGAATTATGAGCGAGATAAAAATTAATTGTCCTTTTTTCTTCGCATCATTAAATCGCTTGTCATTTTGCTTAACAACCAACCACACATGCAAGTTTTAATATGCCGTACACCACGCAACGCCACATCATGAGACGAAATGAAAAGCAAATACATCGAGCATATACAGAATAACTACGTCAAACTCTATAAACTTGAAATGCCACGGTAGAGCTAAACATCCGCTATATGTTTTTCAAAGGCGCGCATCGCTGGATTACAACATCGCTCAACAACAATCTGAATCAGCTGTGTTGTAAAATTGAAAATACACTTCGGTTATTACTTACTCGGGCGGTCTCTTGGGCCTCCGAACGACGGATTCGACATCTCTAATGACAATCAGTGTTTTCAAGCCTATCCTTGTCGATTAACCAACATCACCATGCAACACAGAACTTCTCCAACGAACAAGATATGTGAACGGATGTTCTCTGTTGTCCGCCATGCACTAGCCGGATAAAGTCTTTGCTGTCTCAAACCAGCAAACCGACCATGGCGTTGAACTTCCAGAAAGCCCAAACAAAGACAACAGACAATGCCAAAATCAAGCTTAATGACTGTAGATTACATAAAGCCGCTCAAATTTATCGCACTTGTAATTGGAAGGAGATGCAAAATGAACGAGGTTTTGCTCTGTTTGGTCACACTCGATTCCCGTAATAGCAGCTGCTCGTTTTCCGATTGGTCAGCGAACAATGCCGATTGTAAACGACTCGAGACACCTGCTTGAAAATCTTACAATCTGACAGAAATACAACATGTTCGAAAAGCTGAAGAGAGAGGGCGACAATCTGTAGGAGTGCCAGTTTCGGAAACAAATGCCTCTTATGTGCGACAGCTATCTAGTGGTTTCATTGCAACAACAGAACGAGTTTCTCTCGTACGATAAGCTGTCAGAGTTAAGCTGAAAATTAGTTGGGAAATAGGCCATCAGTTTTCTCGCTGATCTATTTTAATTTTATACGTGGTGATTTTACATTACAATTTTTTTGTTAGTTATATGCATCTGACAAGTAAATAAAAAATACAGCTTCGACGCAAGCACCAGTTAGTGAAGATATAAAGAAAAATCGGGTTAAATCATGTTTTGGACACACTGGGGAAGATACAATAGCTTACAATGTCTTTTTAGCTAAAGGAAATTGAAAAAAGGCCTTTTAAAGACGAGGAGTATACATTTAATTTAGAGATGCGATCGATCAGACTTCGGTTAAATAAACAGACAGATCAGTTCACAGGCATAGACTGAGTTGCTGCCAAAACAAAATTAAATATGCAATTCAAGGGCTGAAAAGCAAGATTTAACAGAGAACATATATATTTATTTGTAGGAGAAATCGTTTTTTGTCTATAGGAACAAGCGCGTAAAATTTCCGTAGGGCAACGCTAAAACCCTCTTATTGGAAATTTTACGGTATTTACCCACCGTAAAATAAAAACAATAACGCTTTCAGACAAGCGATATTGTTAGTATCTTGACTCAGTCGCACGAGCTTCACCCTACCTGTGTCGACCCGTATGATCACACCAAACGAACAAGCATTCGAAGAGACGCACTATATGAGAAAGTGCTTCTGGAAGCCTGAATTTAAAGAAGTTTATTTAAAACTCCTGGGATAATCCAACAATAAATCTATTCTTAAATTAGCGTTGTCATCAAGATAGAGTAATCAGTTGCTAAATAAATATCAGTAAAGGTGAAACTTGGTTCGTAAGAAACAAATTTTATCTCAGTGGTAGTTTGATTTTTTTTCTTTAGAATGCTGAGATCCGTCTGGAGAGTTAAAAGCTGATATTTATCTAATCGAAGTTACGAAGATTACGGTTGTGCTGATGTTTCGACAACCTGTGCAGATGGTGTCTTCAGGACTCTTCAGAGTCAAACATAACTGACGGTCAATGACGTTTTCAAAGTCTCTTCAGGGGTAGGAGATGAAAACTGATTGGTCAGTTTCGCCATGATGGTGGTTAAGACTCGATCGTGTAAAGATCGTAAATGGTGACTGGTAAGATAGCCAGCTTTATCATTTTCTCTCCGTTTATTTTGTTCTCAGCTCTTGAGTATCAGTTGAACGCTTGCAGACTCATCGTTCTCGTTTGTGACCCAAGTTACAAGATGAAAGAAGCTCACCTCCCTTGGTCATGAACAGCACATCAAATTCAGGGGCCAATCTGAACGATCGCTAATGACGTAACGGGGGCGTACTTAATCAACCAATCAGGACCGCCTCTTTTTTTAGAGAAACGTGCAACTTGTTACTAGGGCGGAAAAGCAAACGAAAATACGAAACTATTAATTTTCATCTTTTACCAAATTATTTTTTTCCTTGATCTGTTAAGACACAGCCCTGCGGTGAGTAATCCCCGACATGCATGTAAGCTACACTGCCGATAAGCTGTTTTGGTCAGAAATTAGGTCAAATGATTTGCAATTTTCGTCTCTGACGTCCGTATAGGTTTTAAGGGAACAATATGCATGGAAACAAATTAACTGTATTTCACATCTTTTCACCTGGCGTTTTGTTTCCAACGAAAAAGGAAGACTGATAACCAAAAAAATTCCATTGGATATCATTGAGGGCAACGTACTGCTTCAGATACACCAGCAGGTCTGAACACATGTAATGAGGTATTTTCTGAAATACGTCTTGATTTGGAACATTAAAAATTCTAAGGAGCACCCACAAAAGGAGGGGGGAGGGGAGGGCAAAACAACACTTCTCTAACCAAACACAAATATTCATAACTCGTTGTAACATCTATGCCACTTTAATCACCAGTTATTCCGTCAAAAAACGTTAAAAGACTTTATAACTGAAAAATTAAATTTCTCCATTGAATAGCAAGCTAAGTTTATCGTCCCGTTTCTCGTTTCACGGGCGGCTGGAGCTGGGCACTTCAATTAACCTGAAACAGAAAAATGAAAGGGGATTAGATATGAAAACCAATAACAGACGTGTTCAAAAGCGTCAGTTGAAGAGGATATCAAACAGTACTTACTACAGAAGCCACAGGTGAACTTGCAGACCTCCTTAACATAGTCCAAGTAGTTAGGATCAGTACACAGGCCATTCTGCTTGTACCCTGGGCAGTATTGAGGGTAGACATCTTTACAATTTCCTGAGCCACCTCCGCCTAACAGAGTATAATAATGATTATATCAGACCTGTCATAATCCTAATGTCTGCAAAAGGTAAATTCATCATTGGACAGAGAAGCTGGATCACTTCAGTCATCGGAGCATGTCTGAAGTAGGAGTAACACTGCCCCGCTGGATCTGATATAAAACAGGTCATGGGCTCATGAAAGGGCACCGGGCCCTTCCAGCCCAACCGGCCTTCAGTATTTATTCAGGTCTCTTGGGCAAGTACATAGCCATTACAATCAAGAAAAAGAAAACATATTCCGTGTTTCTATCGAGTTACAAAGCACGAGTGGAAGTTTGGGAGAACAAGAAATTCTTTGGGAACAGAGCCGGGGGCGAGCGATTCAACAGCTTTTTCGAGTTCTACTAGACTGGGGAAGTTATTTAAGACAAAGATCACGTAGTTCCCTATTTATATCTTATATATTCTGTTGGGATAAGACAGTTCTGACATGGCCTGGTTATACGCCCGGTTGAAGAATGCAAACACTCCTTACTCTGCCCTCTACACTAGGTGTCTCCCCTATCAGTTACCATGGTTACTCCGACTTACCACAAAATCCGCAGGTTTTCTTGCAGACTTGCTTCACGTAATTCACATGTGTTTGACACATTCCTCGTTTCTTATAGTCAGGACAATACTGAGGATAAACGTCATTGCAATTTCCAGGTGCCTGAGTGGTGGGCTGGGGAGGCTGAGGTCCTTGAGTTGTGCCAGGGGGAGGGGGAGTAGGTGCCGCAGTAGTTCCAGGGAGGGGTGGTTGAGTTGCACCTTGAAAAAGATAATAAAGCAATGTTAATGAGTCCTAGTTGAGTTTAGGTTAAAATTTGGTGTTTGTGAAATATGTGTCGGCATTTGGCGAGCTAGGTGGCGATCTTTCACTGTTAGGGGCCAAACACGATCTTAAAACGTAATGGAATTCAAACGTACGAAAGCTGACACCATAAGAAAGGGAATTTCCGCTCGCCATTTGTTTCATTTGTCTGTCTTTTTGTTTTCATTTATCGCGCTTGAAATGAGATGAAGCTCCCATGTTCTCACTCCCTTCAAACTAATATAATAGAGAAATCTGTTTTTATATCGCTTATAAGTTGTATTGATTCTATCTATCCTTTAAAAGACAGTTATTACCGCAGGGGTTAAAGGCTTTATGTAAAGACTGCTTCAGGTTTCCCAATATTTATTTTGATGGAAATAAAACAACATGTACCAAAGTTGTTCCGTATAGATTGATAACAGAAATGTTAATTTTAAGAAGTATAATATGCTTCCTGGGTATGGTATCAACACTTGCAGGAATCTAAGTCAAATAATGCATCAAGCACGATAGGCTGTAACTGGGGACACCTTATACTTCGAAGCCTAGGATTAAAATCTAGTTCCTGACAGCAGTTCACAACAGTTCCTTGCCCACCTCCCCACAGTAATTTTGTCAGACAGTACTGTCTATATTTTTAAGAGGAAAGAGGCACTGTGCATGTGAGATTAAAACGTCTTCCCCCAAAAAAACTTCGTGAAAAACCAGCCAGGATCGAGCCCGAATCTCGAACCGATACAGAGTACTAGTCTAAGGCACTAATAATTACACCAGCATGTCTTATTGATAAATAACACTATGTTATTCACCTGAACACTGATTGCACGTTCTTTTACAATGAGCATTCATCCAGATCGGATTCATTGAACATTCTCCACCCTTGCCCCAGTTCTCGCACGCCACTGGGTACAAGTCCTGACAATCTAAAAACACGAGATGTTTGTTTAATACAAATTCGCTAAGAGAAATAGAAGGGAAGAAAGTGTAAGTAGTTCTAGCAGTTGAAACGTTTTGCTTAGTACGCACTTGAGGTAATAGGGGAATTTATCAATCGTATAGGCGTTTCTAATTTCATTTAAAACTTGCATTGGTAAGAGTTCAGATTTTTAATATTAGTGTTATTAAGGTAAAAAATATTTTGTATATGAATTAACTATACGTGAGGGTTTTAGCATTAAACTGTATTTTTCTTTCTTTGGCTGGATTTCTTTTCATAATTTGATTAAATTCTTGGAAGAGACCAGTTTTTAAGTTATAAAAAGCAATTTATCTCATGGTCCTCGTGACTTTTAGAAAGCAATCTATAAAATGGCTAAAAAATAGCGCTCACCTGAAAGTGGTTCTGCAGAACAAAAAAAAAAAGATTCAAAACGAAAGGAAAGTTAGTCAAAAGAATGAAAGTAAAGTTTAAGATAGCAGCTTTGAAATCACCATTGTTGTGTTCTAGTCACATACCACCACATGTTCTACAGCTCTTTGGACAGTTGGTGCTCATCCACATCAGATTGAGGCCACACTCGCCCGAGTCCCTCCATCCTGGACAGTCGTTGTATTTATCCTGACAGACACATTCTAAAAGAAAATGACATAATTAGTCTAATTACGGCTTGAGGAGCAAAAGGACGGAAAAGATAAAAGACCTTTTCATGTACTTGTTTCTAAGAGTGCATTTTTTTGTCGTATCGCGAAAATTATATTTAGTTGCCGCAGTGATTTCTACTCGTAAAGATTTTCCATTGTAGTCGTTGAGGAAGATTCGAGAAACGAGAATTAGATTAAGTAAGCAAATATCTTGTTTTGTTGTCATTGAAGGAATTAATTAGATGTTAAACACCGTTACGCTTAGTTTAGTCGGGTACATGAAAAAGTGTCGCTTCAGTTCGTTTTGCGACATATTATTTCCCTTTATTTAGCCGTCTCCTGTCAAACCAGCTGTTCTATTAATTTTAATACTTCAGAAGATGAACACAGAACTTACGAGATGGGTCCGGATTTCCATTTCCAGGTAAAACTGCAAGATAGAATAAATCAAATCGATTAAAACATTTGAAGTTTTCATTTTCTTAGTATTGTTCAACACTAGTCTCTCAAACCCAAGCAGTTGACTGTGTATAGTCTACCATCAGACCCAGCTCCCAACAGTATTCTCTTGTCTCCAAGATCAAAACGATCGATAAAATCTTACTATTGATGGAATAGCTACGATGAAAATTGCATGCCCTTGTCTTGTGCAAACTGGACAAACTTTACGACTCATCAGCATCGATACTAAATTTCAGCTTCTAAAACAGGTACTTGAACTAGCTCCTCTAGTTAGTCCACAGGAGGCTCTTCAGAACCAGCATTTTTTTCCCGGTTTTCCCCCTCTACACCTGGGTGTAGGCAAGAACACCCTACGAACGGAAGCGACCTTGGCACGAATCCAAACTGAAATCTGAATCCGAACTTAAATCTTAATCTGAACCAAGAATCTGAGTCTAAATTGAAATCTCACTGTGGTGTCTAACAACTGTCTAGTCTATGGACGAAGGGGGAATCTAAACTCAGCGCTGTGTTTTACCTGTAGGCGGTAGCTGACCAGTCTGGCAGCTGTAAAGCTTGTTTATTTTCTGAATATCCTGGGGGCTGAATTTCCTCAGGTAAACAGGTGTAACTTCGTACGAGGGATCCTTCTTAACAAGCATAGTTGGACGACAATAACCATTGGTGAATGCGGTGTTCTCGTAGTGCATGATGGAGGTCAGATCATACTTGAAGCCCTGTACATCAGCCTGGTCAAAAGTGTACTTGTAGAAAGCATCCTTGAAACCTGTCAACCAAAGAAAGGCAGGTAAAGTATTGGCCATTGAATGGAACAACACTCAGCGATTAAACCCGTCAGAGTTCATTGACTATGAAGAGGTATTGTATGTGCACTTTTTATGTTGCGTACTATTTTTATTAAATGCTTTCATCGCATTCATCATAGAATGAAATAATTTTAATAGTTTAGTTTGGACAGCGGTACTTTTCGCAAAATTTTGTATGCTGAGGTAATTATAAAGACTCCGAAGAATCCGAACTCCGAAGATCGAATGCTAGCAAAGTGGAACGGACAACTTCCGAATAGTTCTAAAGAGGAGCCAAAGAATTTCGAAGACGCTCGAAGATCCTCCGAACGCTTACGAAGATTGCTAAAGATCTCCTTAAGATCTAAATGATTTTTTAGCGTCATCGGGAGGGTAAGTAAGAAAATCTCCCGAAGACTGTGGACGACCACCTGGTGCAATTAGAGGGCGCGCTGTTCGATGAAAGAAAAAGTTCAAGCAATACTCAGCTGGGCAGCCGATGGTGACGGTGATTGAATCAGTCACCAGTTTTAGACAACTCATTCACTCACTGTTTTATTAGACGAAAAATCTTTTTTTCTTACCATACTGAATGTTATCCCACATGATGTTGACCGCATCGTCACGGTCAGGTCTGTTGTGTTCGTGGAAGTAGCCGATTGCGTGACCGAACTCGTGGAGAACGAGCCCTACATACTGACAGCCAGGTCCCATGTTAAGGATTTGTTCTCCTCTAATGGCGCCCACCATTGAGTTACAGCTATAGAACGAAATTAAAGAAAACTGTGGTAGTGAAAAACCTGTCTGCTTAAAATGAAACATCACGGGACCATTTCACGCTCAAACCTCGTATTGTTTTGGTCTTTTTGGACTGAAATACGTGTTCTCATTTAAACCACATAGGCACGCCTATCAAATGAATTCAGAAACAGGCCCAGAAGAGGCACAATAAGAAACTAGATATCTTAAAAGGCAATTCTGATATTAAATAGGCCACACATTTTAGAGGCTGAGATCGGTATCTAAAATAATAGGGTAAACGTTTTCCTTCAATGATCGGGCTGCAAATCAACAAACATTGTTGGCAAGTGAACAGTTGTGTTAAAACACTAACTTACCCTGAGGCTGGCTTCATAACCCTGATATAATCTTTTTCGTTTGTTCTCTTAACAAACCGAAGACAGGTATATTTGTGGTATTCCTTGATACCCTCGTCAATCTGGCTTCGTAAGTAATCATCTACAAAGACAAAACAACAGTTAACGATGTAAAATTCCAATTCCCTTTTTGCTACATTGTTAGAACAAGTCAAGGAAGAAAAAATGCAAATGCATACCGATGAAAAGGGATGTGGTTGAAATATTCAGAAAAACCCCTAAAGCTATCAGAATCCATCTTTTTGGTCATTGGTCAAGAGGTCATTTTTGATCCGGAAAAAAAAAATATAACCGTTTTCCTCAGACTGATTTAGTTTGATGGAAGACGCCTGACACTAATTATACGACCCAATCACGAAATTAAAAAATTCTTATTCAGTCCTTGACATCTCAGTCTGGTTCCAGTTTATTTGTAGCTTACTTTTAAAATATTCCCAACAGATACTTGAAATGATGAAATGAAATGATGTACCTCAAAAGGTATTCCAAAAGACGATTTTCAACCCCTAAAAGATACGATTAATGTTATGTCATCGCAAAATAGGCTTCCTCCCGCAACTCCCAATCTCGACGGGGATTTTCAGTATTTAGCTCTCTATTTGTCCCTTACCCACGCTTGCATCCAGAATGTAAGGCACAACTCCATTTTTCCACAGATTCACGTTCTTCATGGCATTTCTCGACTCTCCTCGGTACAGAGCGGCAGTTTTGCTATCCAGCATAATATCTCCTTCAACAATGTCTGCGAACAAAAATTTCCTAGGTCAGCAGATTCAGTAATCATTTGGTTAACCAGGGTTTTAGATGAAAATGGATGTAGATGTAAATAAAACGTATTTTTGAATCTAGCCGAGTCACCTCCTGCCTGCAAAGATGATCTCTCTTTGAAGTTCTTCGTAAAGGTATCGTATCCAGGAGGCCTTGGAGACATCTGGTCTCCTGTGAGAAGAAATTCTAACAGTTAAAAGATATTTAATATGAACGACATCCTGTAAAAATTATCAAGAGCAAGTATTAGACCTCTTCGGACAGGCCCGCACTGAACTCAGTCGTGTTCCTGGCTACCGGCGACCTCACATTTTTAACATCACATTAGCGGACATTTCTAGTCCTGCCCTCAAAGATATCCACATATGGGTCATGGAAATAGCTTTGTTAGTGTAAAGCGTGATAGTGGCTTTGGGCTAGAAAGACGGACAGACGGTTGCTTTCAAAACTGAGTCAACCATATAAGACCATAGCTTGTTGAAAGCTGTACTTGAATTTGTGGTTGGGGAAATCTTTATCGTTTCAGTTGCTGTTTTATTTTTTTTTTTGCCTCACTCAGTTTAAATTAGTTTGATTGGGCTTTCTGCTGATTAGCTTATCGCTCCTTAAATTATTTGGTGTCTTCTTATTTTTAGGTGGAAAATGACCTCCGAAAAATTAATTCAAACGGTTGTGTAAATCTGCAATTGTACTTGTTGAGATTGCCCAGCAGGGGCGGGCCCTTTTATTTTCAGTGCATTCCCCCCAAGAAAGAAAATTGAATAAGTAAGATCAAATCAGTTTATACTTGCCGTGGGCACACAAAACCATGAGGACAACGACGAGAAACGCCTTCATCTTGACTTGGAAAAAGAATTACGTTTCTTGTTAACGTCTATGCGGCTCGCTGCCGCTTACAGAGTAGGTGCAAAATGTTGGTAGGAAGTTATCTTTTTATGAGGCGGTAGTCCAATATTTATCAAAGCCATCTGTACGGTTGTAATAACAAAAAAGAAAATGAAGAATATCTCAAACTTTTGTCAAAGCACCATTTCTTTGTAATGTTATACAACTATGACACGATGAAAGCAGCTGCTCATATTTTTGGTGAAAAATCATTTGCAGAGACTTGACAAAGCCATGAAAAGCTTTGCATATTACATAATGAATCGCAAATCATACTGTATAACTGTTTACAATTAATTGCGTTTTACATGAAACCTTCTTGGAATTACATGCAGATTAAGAAAGAATCGTCTTAATTTTGCTTTGTGAACGAAGATTGAATTAAATTAGCACCGAAATTAACAGCTTCGTGAAAATAAAAATATTTTGTGAGGCAGCCTTGCAGGATTTCCACTTTATAAGGAATTGACGAGCTTGCATGGCCATGGATAAGATATTCCTGGGAATATTCTCTAGTCACTGGGAACGTTTTATGCTGAAAACTACCATGTTCACAATTCCCGCGATTCAACAGTGACTCAGTTTAAGGTAAATTAGCTCACCTGGCAGGCAGTAACTCCACCTCCAATAGCTTAATGAGTGGAGAAGTAAAGTTGTTTTCAATGGACTAGATAATAATGCCGAATCATCGAAGGTCGGGATGATTCCTGAGCCTCTTACAGACATTAGTCTCTAAGTTTTTTCCTAATTAACCCAAATATCATTGTAAGGTTCCAATACACTTATATTCAGTCATTTCAAATTCACTGAATCGCCAAATTTAATGAAAAGACTATTTACTTATTTATTGCCTTTATTCACTGAGAGTGGTTTATTACGCGACAAGAAGTTCCTTTTTTTATAGGTCCCATCAACTGATCTAGCTTGTGGTGAACTAAATTCACCCCACTCATCTCTATTAGCAGGTCCCGGCGTATACTGAACCAAAGCCCCTGCTAAAACAATTCGTTTTCAAGACAAACGTATATTCTAAGCCCTGTAAAATACTTCTAGGGTTACAGTATTTGCAAGATCAGCTGCGCAACAGGGTTTACTGTGCGAACCTAAAGTGTTTCTCATGTGTATTCAGTGATCGCTGAAAACAATACCTGTATTCAGTATTTACACAGAATAATTTGTCTAGTTTAATCTGAATGTATTGTTACTCGAGTTTCATATGATCGATAAAGATTAAAGCTTAAAGATCTCTAGACTGCAAAACTCCGCCCTTTATAAACATCGTAAAATCAGGATTTATCAGGTTCCGAAGCACAATAAAATTTCTTGCTATTAGAACACTTTACGATAGTCCTTGTTTTGTATATTATCTTTTTGCAGTATTCTCAAAGACTTCAGTAGAGATTGCTTTTTATGTATCGGTTTTATTTAGACAGTTTTAACATATACTTTATTGTTATAAGCACGTAACAATCTTCACTTGAAATCATATATTCCTTTATATATTCTGCCACGACATCCGAATTGTTGAAAAATGTCTCTTCTTCCTTAATTGAAGCAAGAAGTATATCTCTAACCGCCGTTTCCTCCCTTCTGACGCAGAGGAACTGATAGAGGTGCCCTTCAAATAAGGACCTCCTGTCGTCAATTATTTTACTAGTAGTCCTACATCGTCCACTCTTTTTTTTTCTCTTGATTTAAAATCACGGCTTGTTTGTATGTGGACACATCTAAAAAGGCACTGTTTCCGAAACTTTCACAATCTGTAATGAACTCTTTGCATAACCCTGTCACGTGACATTGCCTTTGCATAACTTTGTCACGTGACATGGTCAATCATAACTTTGTCATGTGATCGTTGTCAATCATTTAAAGAATGCCAGCAGTTAACAGACGCATCCTTACCACTGCACTGTGAATAGAAATTAGACTCAACATTAGTTTACCCTTCTCACAAACGAGGAAGTCTGAAAGAACAAATTTACGTATAAGCGCGAGCATATCTACTCAACCGAAGTGATTTCATAGTTTTGGCACGCTCAAGCATGACGTTGAAAACCGTGTTTAACGTGTTGATTTATTGCGCTCTTACAATAGTCGCTTTCCTTGGCAATCTCCTAGTGCTTTTAGCCTTGAAAAAGAACCGGCATATGCACACTACAACAAACTTTCTGCTGGCCAGTCTTGCTGTGGCTGGTATATGGACGGCAATATGGAGTGTGGCTTATGTTGTGTTTACTTCTTAAAACTCATCCATAAGAAAAAGTTGGCGAGTTCTCTGCACGGTTTTGTCCATGAGCGGGTTAATTGTCAATTATTTATCGGTTTGTACGATGATGGTGCTACCGGTTGAGAGATACCACGCCTTGCTAAAGCCGCTGAACACGCGATTGAGGTTTTGGCATGCAGTGACCGGGTTTTGGTTCTTTGCTGCTCTATTAAACATGCCCACTGTCCTTTATGCTGTGTATGACGAGAAGACAGGGCAATGTGTGAATGCCTGGAATGAAATCACGTATGCTGTTGCTATTGTTTTGTTCGCTGCACTCGTCGCTTTAAGATCATGAAGGAGCTTTATGTTAGCAAAACGAGGGAAGGTGTCGGTGAAGATTTGGAATCCAAAAGTAGGATTGTAAAGCTGCTACTGATTCAATTTGTTGTTTTTTTGTGTGTGTGTCATATGTGCTAGGTAGGGATATTACTATCTAAATATTTACTTAGCAGCCCGAGAACTTGAGTTCTTTATTCAGTTTAACCTAATAAGGCAAACAGGATGTAATTGTGCTTAAGAAATGGAGCGACTACATTGCAAACTAATGTAACTCTAATGTAGTAATGCGTTGTTATAACCGTAAATGAGAACATACGTTTTATTAAGGAGGTCCACTGTGTATTATGTGTGTATGTATCTGTAAGTGAGTATTGTAAGTAACTTCTCAGATGAAATAAATAAATAAAATACAAAAAAAAATAGTTGTTCGTGGTCGTTTGATGCCAAATTTTCACAAAAAAGAATGAGGTACTTGCAAGTAATTCTACAATCATATTTAATGTACAGTCATGATAGCAAATGACAAAACTTTGATAAGCTATCAAACGCTCAAAATGAAGCAAATCTGATGCAATACTGACAATTAAACGGTTAGTCTTAATAGCTAAGTTCTGTAACACTGTTGACTCAGAATTATGTCTCTTACTCTTTATCTTTATAGCTGTCTTTTGCTGTACTGTTTGGTGTTGTGGTACAACAAGTGCCTTGTATCGTACCGACGAGGAAAAAAAATATTGATTAAGCAACGAGACCTTTTTTTCACAACTATCGGCTGAAAAAACACGTTGTTACACTGATCTATAAGTTAAAGGAACGTAGCAATTTTATCATTCTTGATTTTACTACGACGCATGCAAGGAAAGCTTACAAATGTCATTCTAGAACAGTTAATTATGAAGTCGTTAGAGCGGCATTCAAGCTGGGAAAGTCTCCATGTGTCCCCATGTCTGTCCAGTACTGATAGACACAGGAAGAGGTACCTATAGGAGATTAAATTATACTGAATAGGTTAGAGTTTTAAAATGGATTGCGTACTGGGTTGAGCTATTGCTTGGTTTTAACAAATTTCTAACCTAATGAGTGAGACGAGTACAGACTCTCAGTAGAAATCAAACCCTCAGGAAGAACTCGATGGCTTTCTCCCACTACTCCATCCTTTTATAACAAAGATGCCGGTTATGTGTGGTTTGTAAATAATCCGTTGTATTATTTATTATTCAGAAACAAATGTTGTTGTTGTTTGTAGAATAACTGGGTTCCATTTTGAGTAAAAACAAACTGCTCAACGAAATCCTTTTACTCTCGAATTTTATAGCCGATACCATTAATAACTGTGAACTGATAGGGCTGTACAATACAGGATAATTCCAAATCGTCCCTAAAACCACTTTACGCCAGGCTACTTTACGCCTAGTTTAACATTATCCGCCCAATTGCGCCATGGCATGCATGTACTTCATTATCTATCAGTGAAAAAAAAAACCTGTTTTCACTGTGTACATGCAGTATAAGCCCTATAGACGTCCGTCAATATAATAATACTTTTATTACCTTCAGCTTCACCTTCCCACCACAAAGTTTCTCTGTAGACTCCATGATTGACTTGATGCTTGCTGCAATCATGAAAAGAAAGTTGACATCATTCTACGTGTTTGGTAGATTATCAGGGGTCGAAATGTTCAAAGCTGCGATCCGTGGGAACAGGAATGGGGTTCCGCCTCGGGGGGTACTCTCTTGCACGGGCTTATAGGTATGTGCGGCCCCAAAGGGTATGGTTCTTCAGCCGTTTTGGTCATAAATAGCGGGTATGGTTTTTGCATCCTAATCTTGAATCGGGTATGTATTTTTTAAGAAGCTACTTTTTAACTATTTCAATTACACCAATCAACAAAATATTTTTAGACACGTGGCTGAAAACATACACATGGCTGGCGTACAATGGAAATTTCATGTATTGTAAAATCTGCACGAAAATTAAGAAGTCTAACGGAGTGAGCAAGGAGTTCCAGGGCAGAAATTTTCAAAACTCTGCGCTCTTTCAACAAACTGGTCTTCAAGAACACCAACTTGTATCCACATGCTATTTGTCACCAAGAGTACGGGACACAAGTTCATGGATCTGGGACTCAACAACTCTTGGGCCCGGGCCCTCTTAATTTCCTGGCTGTGTGAGTCCCTGTACTCACTACAGCCTTTTTCTTGATGGATCATGTAATTTTCTACCTTTATTTAGGGATGGGTCACTCAGATTTGTGCCAAATGGAATGGGTGGGTCATGTGTTTTCTAACTACCACATGTGATAAAGCAATTGATATAAAAATAAAACAACTGAAAGAGATACGCTACTTGTCACTTTCTTAATTTCATCCTCAGGGGTCTCTAAAAGAAGTTCATCATGTATTTGTAACAGCAGTCTATGAACAATAATAATAATAATAATGCTAATTAACACACCAGCATTACAAGGCGGCGTCACTTTGTCTCACTATTTTAGTGCTACAAGTTTTTAGTGGCTTCCTTAAAGACACAAGAATATATAAAACGCTGACTAATAACTGTTTACCCTGTTTAATGAGAAAAAACGCGTAAAAGTGAGACAGGGTGCCAAGAGGGGAAGAACGACTTGACTAAAAAATCGACTTTCTTGCAGGGAGCGTCAAAAGAAAGGGACAGCATAAATTATCTGAGGATGGCATGAAGCTTGAAAGTCAGTTTCAGGTCTATTAACATATTGCAGACCAAGTTAGTGTGAACACTTTACCTAGCGTGCAAAGAAGAGTCCTCGCTTATGGCACTTATCACCTGAATCATCGCTGCTTTACATATATCGGCGGCAGAACCTTCAATTCAAAAACAATGTTACAAATTAACGAGATATCAGTGTTCATTCTTAAACAAGAAGAAAAGCCTTCTGCATTTGGTTTAAAAGTAATTTGGATCGTGCCAGTGAGGTTATTTCTGAGAAATGAACGAAATTGGCGAAATACTCGCGATGATAGAAATAGTTTTTTTCAAATACCAGGATTGTGCAGTCTGAAAGGGGAATGTTAACTTCAGATTTAAATTCAGCATCCAGGGGGAATTTGATAACCACTTTTAAGAAATTTGAGAAGTAGACACACTTTGCAGACATAGAGAATAATGTCCAACAGAAGTGATTGCTTATCTACACATGCACAAACCCTGCACAACAAAATTGACAGCCTGTCGTTCAGCCTGCGATCTTTGGTTGAAATCATAAGACTTGATATGTGGCAGCCATCGCCTTCTGTTCAAAATGGTGGACACGTAACCTGTGTACGGAAAACAAATGTATGATGAGGCCACTGAGAAAGTGTAGTTGAGGAAGGCTCTGCTAAGAAGAGTGAACTAACACTCAAAACAAGATATCCTAACGTTTCTGGTAAGGTCCATAACACTTCTAAAGGCAAAGATCTTGTCCTTTGTGGGTTGCTGATTCAAACTGGAACTCAGCGAAGCAATTCGGAACTTGATACACTTGCTATTCTATTACAAACCGTTTCTTTGACAACTCTCAATACTGCGTCGGGTAAATTCCTTTATTCTTGGAAATCTCCCTAAAATAATTCAAAGGATGCGTAAAGACATAAGTACAGTATGGATATTTAAAAGCACGAACCTAGTGACAGGAATTGTCAACACACCTAAAAAGCTCTCCATGAATCCTTTTGCTTCATCAGTACTCACTTTGAGGGTATGCCCAAGTTTTTCGCTTCCTGTAAAACCAATATTGATGGATTGTTAACCAATCATATGACTATTCTGTCAGGTGCCACTCAGAAAGTAGAATATTTGTATAAGGCTCTCCTTACCAACTCCGTAGATAACAGAATACACAATTCGCTTAGTCCTTTCTCTCTCATGAAACTGAACTTGCTCACAGCTTTTGCCCAACCTAGACATACGGTTTTTGTAATACATAAGAAAACTTTCTAAAGCATAAGGAGAAACTTTCTTTGAGTTCAAACTTATAATTATCTCATTCAATGCACGATGATCGATCCAGGTATATATCAAAAATAGCAAATAAAAGCAACTTAAGCAGATGATTACATTACCACTGTGAGGCAAGTGTTGTAAATACGTCTGCACATTGTTTGTCGTTGAAGATCTGCATCAGCGACGGGTCCTCAGACAGGTGTGACAGTAAGCGAAGTTCAATTGACTGAAAGTCTGGAAAGACGGCAATCACAAGTCAACCACTGAAGATTATTTTACTGTGCGTAGTCACAAGCAGGCTTGTATCTAAAATAACATAATAATTCAGTAGCAAATACCTGCTGCAAGTAATAACCAGCCTTCTCTACTTTTGTAAGCATCCCGTGCATAAATGGTTATCACTTCTTCCGGTTTGCCTGAAGAATATAAAAATAAGTGTTTTCAGAATAACCAGCGTCTGGAATTAAGATGGAAACTTTCCTTCGGCGTCAACTTGCTTTGCTTTGTCCATGCATCCGCTTCATCTCCTCGAAGCTCCGTCCTTTGACAACTGTGTGCCTTTCTTAGCAATAAGTACCACTCGTTCGAACTGTGGCAACCCGCCTATATCCACCCACTTACCATGGCAACAGGACGCAGACTAGTGATCCTATTTCCGAATATCAATCAAGCCAAAATTAACTCATTTGAAGAACTCTAGCTAATTCTGATTGTATGAAGAGAAACTCTTTGAGCATGCCTTGTTCGGTTGTTCGGTTTTCCTCAGAGACTCGTAAATATATATACCTTCACACCTATTTTGTTTCAAGTTGTCGAAGAGCATTTCTTTCGATACTGAAGCCGGATTGGAAAACAATCAAAAATCGTACCTACGATGAGCTGTTTCTTGATTCCAGACACTTCTATAACTTGTTTTGGGATGGCCTGAAGGTTCTACAAGACAACCAAACATACACGTTCTTTAGCACTTGTATAATGTAGACCCCAGATCGAGATTGTAAAAGGATTACTTATAAATAAGTTCCCTTGAATTAGAATTGCTATACAACAGCAAGTCACACGACACTTACTGGATTTGCTGAGGTAAGTCGCCCAGTGGCCGCTGCTATTTGGTCCCTGTAAATAAGGAAAGTTACTTAGCAGGTTATATTGTGCATATGCACCAACAAACAAAGGAAAAAGGTTTCTGATAAACAGTCCATATTTCTCGATTGTGAGCCTAACGAGTGATTTTCATTTTATTTAGGCTTTCCAGACCTTTTTTTGGCATTTCCTCTTATCTCTAATCAGCGTCAGTTGAGGCAATTGAAATGTTCAAATGATCACATATATAAATCCTTACAAAGTCGTACCAATCAGTGAGTATTTGATTCATCACTCAACGAACTTACCAGCTTGTTAACAGAATTCCCTACAGGAAAAAGAAGATTTCAGCAATAAAAAAATGAGTATATACGGGAACCGACAAAAACGTATTGATGCAATTGAAGAAACTGATGACGTTTACCTCATGGACATGAGAAAGTATTCCATCAAAGTACGTCGACTTCAGTTTAACTAGCTGTTGACAAAAAAAAATGAACAGGCACGTAAACATGGCCACTTACATGAACAGAAGCACGGCTTGTTGCAGTAGGTATCACGCTTGCTCTCGGGTTTACTAGGTACGCGTCATGATATCGCATCATCTTTCAACTGCAACTATTCTAAATATTGCAAATATTGTCGCTTAGCTCGGTCAAACGTGAGCAATTATTCACCGCAGTGTAGGCCTGTGAGTGGTCCAGGCTCTGAGCCTTCCCCACCCCACCCCACTCAATGAAGGTATTCAAACATACATGTCTGTACTGCAGAACAAGCTTTGGTAATGGATGAAACTCTTGCAGGTGAAGAAGCTGTAAGGATAAGCAAACAAAATAGAAACAGTAAATGTGCATATACATTCACTATTCATTAAACACTGAAGAACTGGACTAAGCTACAATGTGTAATCAAAATTTGGTTGGCCGATCACGATCTGCCGGTTCGGAAGAAAGAACGCAAAGCACAAAGATCTGAATTTCAGGTAAGAGGCATGCAGCAAGGAAAACCGCAAGGTAGGCCGTAATTCAAGCAACTGGTAATTTATAAGAACTAAATTCAGTGTGCTACAATATTTACCACAGCTTCTGAGGTGGATTTATAATTCTTGATTGTGGTTCTTGCAAGCTTCTTCTTGCATTTTTGGTCGAGTCTCAGCTCCTCAAACAGCACCTTTAAAAGAGGCAGAAGAATCAAGCAGAGGAAATGAAGCTGTATAGCTTTCAACGTTATCATACTCAGATTCAGTATAGAAATCCTAGAAGATGTTTACCTTACACTATTAATAGTAGGCATTAATCTCATTTAACAATTAGGTAATCGTATGAATGCAGGTGCAAATTAAGGATTTACAGTGCGAGTGATATTTGAAAATGCTCTCAAAATTGCACGAGCCTTTAGATGAGTGCAATTTGAAAACATTTTCAAATATCACGAGTAGTGTAAATCCGTAATTGCTCGAGCGTGTATAGAATTACTCATTTATTATACGCCAGTAAATAAGACAACGCTTGAATCAAGGCACGACCGGTTCGTGTAAGGCTTTAATCAAACAGAAGTGAAACTACTAGCAGGCGAATAACAAGGCAATGAATCGGGCGCCACGCTACAACAACACTTCAAGAGCATGCTCAACTCTAGTACTGCTGACCGGTACTGGCGATATGACGGAGAAAATAACGAACTCGCGCGTTCATTTAGTTGCACTGCAGTGCAAATTAAGAATTAACGATAAATTGGCCTGCTCTCAGCCAAGCACAATACAGTAATTTTCTCAGCAGTATAATAGTATCTCTAATGAGAATGGATACTAAATTTCTGAAATCATTATATGAGTTAACCCACCTCTCTCAGCTGCTGAGGACTGTTGATGAGAAAAGGATGCCCTGCAGCCTGCCAAACAAGAGAACCAAGTACACTCATTTTATTGTTGCTTTGAACGAAATGTTTGTGACGCAGGAGGTTGCAAAATAACCGGTTTGGTCGTCATTGTTGTATTCAGAATAGGCAACGCGAGTTAAACCAATTGAGATGAGATTTCGCTGTGAGATGAAAAGGTCTTGAAACGTATGTTTAATTCTAACTTACCTTGTGGGCTTCTGCTTCGACCTTTACAATTTTCATCTGAAAATAGAAATGTGATTCAATTAACTGAAATGGAATTTATGTAGGTTGGCTGTAGAGTAATGAGTATAGAAATTTTAAACTACAAAATTGTAAACATAAAGCTATGAATTTACCTTAAGAGTATTGCTGGCTTCAATCAAGACTTGAGAGTTGATTTCGATTCCTTGAGTTTCCATAACTTGGCAAAAGAAATACTATTAGTATAGGTAATCATACGGTTTCGATTATTATATTAGTTAATTGTTGGTTTCAAAAATATTGCCGCCAGTGAAGAGAGTGTTTATTGCCAATTCGTCGGAATTTTGAATGAAACATTCCTCCAACCAAACTAGCTTTTGCATTACCTGCTAACATCGAACAAAGCGGCGTCTCGATGTTGATGAATAAGTCCCAGAGTGACAGGGCCTGGAAGAATAAATTGCAATGTAGTTTAGAAGTTACAAGTAACTCAGGTGTTGTATTATGTTTGTGCTGTACCTATCGGTTGAAAAAGACAGAGTTTGACACCTGGAGTTGATTTATTTTCCCCCTCCTCCCGACATAGTTCCTACTCTTTCTAAAGATGAGGACAGTGAAAGCGACAATTTCAGAACTTATTTAGTCTTAGCTGAACTTACCTTAAGCTTCCCATATTGTTTTACCATGAGAGGTCCAAGCATCGCAACATCTTGGCAAATCATTGAATCATTCTCCTCCCCACTCTGTGAAATAAGCGACATAGTAATCTGAGACGCAGATTAAATGGTAAATGGTAAATAGACGCATAGTCAAGAGATTTAAAATCATCTTTAATACTCTCTTGGGATCATATAAATGTAGCCAGTGTACCTCTGGAAGTCTGAGTTGGACGGATGTAAGAACTTCTGCAAAGGTTCCTGGCGGGTGGTCCGGGCTCAGTAGCCAAGCAGCTATTCTAGGATCAAGAAGACGCCACTTGAGACAAACTGCAAAGTATAGAGAGACAAAACAAAGTTATCTGCACAGGCATGATTATAAAGAGAACGAGGCGACGTCTTAAAAAAAAACCCTTGAAACAGCGTGCATATTTATTGATGTCCATTGTCCGTTGATTTTGTTGTCAATTAAACACTACTTTGGGTTGTTTATCTCAGCCACTGCGATGAAGGCCACAATGTCATTTTTCAAAATACACGAAGGCTGCTGCTATTCAGTTCATGGTTACTCTTGAATGTCTAAAGTAAACACGGACGTAATCTATGTCTGCAATAAGCACACGTTACCTTTTCTGACGTCATAATGGGTTGTCTCCACAAGATACCGAACTATTTTCTGGGCATCAAAGCAAATTTTTCTTGTCGATGATGACGTCATTAGATCATCCACGACTCTCCTGTTTAAATATAGTATGCAACGATGATTAACTTCACAATAAAACAACGTAACAAGAAAATAACGGAATGCTGACTTTCGTATTAGACGTAGTGTAGTGCAACAGGAAGGGAGCAGATAGAAGGCTGGAAAGGCGCGCATATTGAAAGATAATAACGCAACATTTCGCATTTGTTACAGCCCTCAGTTGTCTCCCGCTCCCAACTTGGTTAAACTGCTGCGATACCATGCGGGTTGAATACCTTGACTGTATGGGGCGGGCGGTACATAAAGAAACACAAGTTATTTGGTTGATAACTCACAGTCAGTAAAAACTGCAACATATACTGACTTTGAGGCTGTGAACGGATTCTTAATATAGCATTACGCTGCATAGTTTATAGATCTTTATAAGCCATAAACTAACTAGATTTCAAACAAGGATACCTAAATAAACTGCTGAGGTGCAGGAGGTGCTTTATAGCTAGAGTATCTGTTCACGTCAACAAAAAAGACCAGTTTATTACATTCTTTATCAATGTTCTCCTTCTACATTTTAAGTTCGCACTAAAAACATTATTTTCTATCATACCTGCACCAGTTTGTTAAAGAATCCTCCGTTGTGTCTACAGGAATCTCCACGAACCTTAGTCGATTTTTAAGTCCTTGTGCAGACTCAGTGGTACTTGAAGTCTTCTCAGACCAAGGTAGTGCAATAACCAGGCAAGCAGCCTGTAAGTTCACATTCACAGCTAAATCAAGGTTCTTTTATGTATACTTTAAGGAGTGCTTCGAACCTCCTTTTTTAGGAAAATGCACTGAATGCACTAAAGCAGTGAAAATGAGTCATAATGTCTTATTGGTACCTTTCTGCCAGCGGTTTCTTTGACTGGTTTCTTTGTCTTCTATAATTAGAGCAAACAACACAATAACCACTGTATATATAGCAGTTGACTGAAATTTTCAAGAGTGAGATTTACCACACTCAATAGCCTTGAATAGTTTGCGTTCCGCGATCATCAACCGTGCCAAAATAGGCCAGCGCTCGGAACCCCCAAAGCCACCTCTTATGTGATAGACACAAGAAGTCGAGCCAAGTATTAAAAAAGTGGCATTATGCCTAGCTACAACCACCTAATGGCTCAGAAAGTACGACACATTTTGATACCTATGCAAATTCGTTATATAAGATCTAAGCAATTTATTGTTTCTGTATACTGGCAGTATGCTTTTATGGTTACACCACGATATCACATACTTGTTGTTTCTTCGGCCTTAGCAGAGACCACCCGTCCTCATAAGCCAGAGTACAAGCGACCTCTTCCGCTGATTTGAGGCTCTGTTCAAACACCTCTCTTTTACCCGGACTCATCAACGAGACTTTCATAAGGTGATTTTTACTCCCTCCCTTTTGATTCTTGATGACACTGTTATCCTTCGGTGTAGTTTCTGCGGAAACAGTTAACTGTCGATAAATTCTCTCTTAAAAAATGAAACCAAGCATTAGCATCAAATATGCAGCTGGTGAAAGCAGAGCTTGATCATCGCTATAACTGAGTGAGTGAGAAAATTCTCATATTCTTAAAGTAGGACTGATCTTGAAGGTCTGAAAATGAGCGATTTAAATTAAATTTGTCGTTAAACGCCCTAGTCGCACTATCAGCATAAGCAAAGGCACATTTTTTTAGTGTTACAAGCGCCTTGAGAGACTCAGGTTTGCTATTTTGTAGCGCTACTGGAATGAATTCATTCCAAAGGTAACTAATCGAATATGGTGTAAGTGACAAGTCAGTTATTAAGTTTAGTTACCTGTGTTCGCCTGTTTTGCTCTCTTGGCCTCGTTCCCTTGAACAGTTTTCCTTTCTTTGAAATAACTGGTGATTGGACTCTGTTGCGCTTTCCTTTTGTTTGCGTTTCCAGTATTTCTTCTTGAGTCGTTGCGTTCCGTATGGTCTTCAATGTCAAAAAGAAAGTGCTCAAGATATTATTTTCTAAAACATGCAGCTACTGTTCCTTGCCTTAACAGAAAAAGGTTTGGAAAGGTGATACAGAGGGGAGTATTAAAAGAGGGGAGACTACGATGCCCAGGAAAAGTTCTTATTCATAAGCTCAGTGGAAGCCGGATTTAAATGATCCAGGCTTAATGTCAAAAGCTGCTGAAGTTCTCATCTGGTTTCACTTATGTAATGACATGAATTTACCTGTTCTAACAGAGTAAGGTGATTCTAGATCTTCTTCCTCAGACTGGGGTGAAGACAAACTTCTAACAAGGCAAGTGAAACGTTAGTCTAGCTTAACCTAAGTTTTTACCCCTGAAGAAATGGAGCCGACAAATGCAACTTGTAGTAGGCGAGGCGTTGCAAAGGGAAACCTTGAATTATTAAAATAACTATATCAACCGAACATGCAGGGAATGTAGTGCTCACAATTCATAAGTAACTTTTCTTAAGAGAAAATCATTATTGCGATGAATAACATAACCTCGTTTACGACAGAAAAACACCTGTGTATACCTGTACACATTTGTACACCTGTGTGTACAAATCTTTTTTAACTGTACAGTGAAACCTTCAATCAGTCCTTGATCTACACTGAGAACACTTATCATATTGCTGACTTTGAATGGTCACTGAAGTCAAATACGACCACGAGTGAAATTATGACGCCGGGACCGTTCAAAACATAGAACAGTATGATATAACTTACACAAGCGGAATATCTGCACATTATGGCGGAAAAACTGATTGATAATATCAATTTATATCAAGTTTGTATTGTTCTTCAAGTAGTTTGCTTTTTGTTAGCTAGTGTAGGGCTAGTATCGGCAGTTAGACCTGGAGGGTGATAGTTGTAGGTTTCATTGCAGGTTGCTTTATTGATGACTTTGCAAAGGATAGTGGACTTCTATTGAGATGCTTTTCTGAAGTAAGGGTGAAGTGGCGCAAATAAAACTGTGTATAAATTTTCCCCAAAATCTTCAATGCACATGCATGCTGTTTTACCTTAAGGCTGTCGCATTTGCTTGTAACCTTTGCTGTATACCGCAAAGAGGTACCGTGCTTAGCTTCTGCAAATCGTTTCTTTCTTCAAGTGTGGGATCTCCAGTAAAACATAGTTGTCTCCTTGGTTCAGCCTTTCTCTCCTGAAGGTAATATTCTGAAGCTACAGTAGGAATAATCCAACGAGAAAAGAAAGTAATATATATTTTATTTCCAGGAACAAATATCTGGCTGGTATTATACTTTAGTCAGTTGAAAGGCGATCAAAAGTTGCTGCAACATGCTGCAAAAAATTCAGCTGGTTTGAATTCGTGCGTCATGAAGCAGAGATCTCAATTTTCATTGTCACATCGTTTGCACTGCTCTTACAAACTGTCCCCGCAACAACATAGAAACGAACCAATATCCACGCTAATCATAAAATTACAATTTCCTCGATTGTGATTGGTTTAAAAAACTCCTATTTTCCACTAATTCACTTGCCAAATTGTTATCTGACAGTTTGTTAATTGGACAGTTTGATATCGGACAGTTTGTTATCGCACACAATAAGCCAATCACATTCAAAGTTGTAGTTTTTAAAAATCAACCAATCTCAATTTCAGAGCGACATGAAACAATTTACGCGTTCTTTGTCAGTATTTTAATGCAAGTTTTCCCTTTCTTTCATAACTTGGCAATTCTTTTCTCGAAAATTGTAGTTTTATGACTTTAAAATTGATCGTTTCGTGCAATTCGGTCTGTAATCATACTCGTGATAAACAAATCGGAATCCCGCAGCGCGGTCGTCCGATTTTGGTATCACTGGTACGATTACAGACCGAACTGGACTCCACTCAGTCCTATTGCTATTACTTGTTTTCGCACCAAATTATACAGCCAGCTCCATGAGCAGGCAAGATGAACCAAATTCTGCGCTGTGATTGATTACTTGCCAAATGCGTCCTGTTCGTACACACGAAGGGTCTTGTCACGAACATGCACCCTAGTGTATTACACGGCGGTGATTTTTTCGAAGATGTCTTATGTCTGCCGATGAATTTTACTCTAAAGCTCATTCGAGGGATGCTGCTGCAACGGGAAGCGTATAGCTGTGATTTTTTTCTGCCTTGAACTAGCAGATAGGTCGTAAACTCTTTTTATAGTAGCAAAACTGCCTGCTTACTAAGACTAACCTTGTTGTGGGGTACACTGATTAGTCACGCCTTGACGTGGTCCATAAATTTCTCTTATAGCTCTGACAACTTTCTGGCCTGGTTCTGACAGTAAAATAGGATTTTTGCATTCTCCAGGACCTTCTAACACTTGTTTCCAAGCTACAGGTTCATACTGGCTTTGCCACCTTGATGAACGAGTTGGTGCTTGAAATGACCTCCGAGGGAACTGATCTGATCCAGTGGACTGTTGTGCTCCATGTAGTGTTAAATTGTGGAAATCCATGAATTCCGTTAAGCTCAACCCTGTCTATGCTACCATTAGGTTGAGAGGCAAAAGCTGGATTGAGCCTGAGTAGGAAACTTAAAAAAAAAGAAACCTTCTGAAAGGAGTATTTTAGCTTAAGTTTTTTCTTTTTTTTTTTCGCAAAGTGTGACTTTGAGGGTTTTGTTTTGAATAATATTATTAATATTTCAAGAGCCTTTTGTCCTTTCTGAAGTGAGAGAAGAAACAAATTTTGTGTGAACTTGAAGGTAAGCTTATTGTTTTTAAAATATTACAAGCTTAAACTTCGAAAACCTTTTGCCCTCTCTGAAGTGAGGGAAGAAAGAAATTGCGTTTAGCTCTGTAAAAGTACAGCGAAATTAATGGTCAGTGAAGCAGATTCTGGTTTTGTATATTTGATAACTGAATTTAAAAAAGCAATGATGAAAGCAATTTTGTCAAAGAGCTCAGATAAGCTAAATTTTCAGATCGAAACCTCAAACAAACTCTATTTCTAGGTGTAAAATTTACTTACCAATCGGGTCAAACTTCGTTCACTGCCGCCATGGCCAGATAGGAAAACGATAGAAAAATAACCTCCAGATGTTATCCAGGAGCCAATTCGATTCTATGGAATTGCTAATTAATCATATAAACCACAAAAGTTACAGACAAAAAAGTCGTCTGCGGTGCTGTTTGCTGTGTGAAAAATATCAAAATGGTTTTGGCGCGGGCACCCAAGAATACTTTCCCGCCAAAACGCCGTGATGAGCGCTTTGGAGCACTGGGAAAGATCAGGATAACCATCCCCAGATGGGAGGGGTGGGGTGATGTTGTGCTTGGTATATATAATCGCAAGGTCTTGCCGTCGCGTAAACAGGCTTGTCAAATCACAGGGAGCACACGATCTTAAGAGAGTAAATAAAGGAATGAAAAGAATGAATAGTTTACCTTTGTCTCCTGCTGTCTTTTCTCACGCGAACTTACAGGGAAAACCGCTACCTACAAGTCCTGCGGAACAATGTAGCACTAAACTCATACCTAGGCCCTTTCGCACTCTGCAATTTACGCTGATTTTTACACCGATAAGCTGACCCGTGGAGACCCGTGGTACTAATAAGGCAACCCTAAGCAAAACGAAGAAAGTTTGGCAGCCATGAAGTTCTGTAACTGTATG
Organism: Micromussa lordhowensis; assembly: GCA_964020085.1. Taxonomy (NCBI): domain Eukaryota; kingdom Metazoa; phylum Cnidaria; class Anthozoa; order Scleractinia; family Lobophylliidae; genus Micromussa; species Micromussa lordhowensis. The sequence continues at coordinate 706,980 of OZ026595.1, forward strand.
CTTCGTGCGACACCAGCCGTCCCCAATCAAACTTTTTCAGGCTGCGAATCAAAACACTTTTTGATGGAAAAATTATTTTGCTTTTCCACGAAAGGACTGCGCTTTGCTGCCCCATTTACCCAAAAAATCCGGAAATTTCGGATGGAATGTAAATGGCAAGATTGATTTTTTTTTTATCTCCCCGAACGGACATTTTCTCAGGAAAACGGGATTTCTTGAAAGGTTGACCATAATTCCCAAACGGAATTTCCGAATGGAAAATGTGCGTTCCATTTCTTAATATTTACTCAGTTCCAGGCCTTTTGGCTTGGATTGCCTTTGATCCTATCTTCCGGGGGGCCCTTCCGGGAAAAAGTCGTGGTAATGGAACGAGCGCATCCCCGTTGAAATTTCTATTCGGGATTTGACGCGTCCCATTTACTAAAACTGTCGACCAACTGGTTTTTCCGAGTAAATGGTCAACAACCAGTGCCTTCGTGATTAAGAAAAAATACACTCTGTCTCAGCCAATCAGCATTCAGTAATTTTGCCCTGTATATGATAAACGGTTTTAGTAAACTCAATTATTTTGATTTTCTACATACAGTAAGCTAACATTTTGATAAAGGATTTTGACGTTTAAAATCTCACAATTTTTTACTACGATTATCAGTTGAGTGACGAAAGTTTGGTCAACAGGTTTTAACGTGATAATTGTGTTGTTGTCACGGGAAACTGGCTCCGTTTCCAGTGACGTCAACAATGGCAGCAAAGCGCGCGAAATAGTAGGCGACGAGACAGGCGACGCACGGCTGACAACTATTGTTACCAATGGAAACGAGGTAAGTTGCCCGTGACATCAATGTAAATTTTAAAAGCCAAAACTTCCGTCGTGCCTTACTCAACTGATAAACGTGGTATAAGTTAAAGGCAAAAATTACGTCTTTACTAAACGTACCCTATATATATGATATATATGTTTCAATGCTCCGGGTGATACGAGAAATAAACTCAGAAAAGAGTACCAGCTGACCGTACAATTTTTATTTGTATTAAATGAACACAGGGGAGTTTCTTCGCAAGTCAGTCATATCACACAAGTCATCAATACCAGTCCGTCGTTTGTAAACATATAAAGTTTAATTTAGTGAAAAGGCGGCTGTTTGTTTTTCTTCGGCCGATGGTTTCAACTATGAATAAATTAAAACCGATTCTGAAACCGTACGTAAAAAAGGAATATAATCTTCAGAACACTGCAGCTGCTAGATTACATCGAACGCAAATCAAAGATAAAAAGAGCCGAAGGATAATCACGGGATTAACTAAAATAGTAGACGTGTTTTCTCGGGTTTTTTTTTCAAACTTTGCGTTTGTTGAATATTTAACCAGTTGTCTAGATTGTTCTAGCTTTGTATTCACTATGAATTCAGGTTCCACGCTGTCAAGTTTGGAAAATTAAACTCTTCAGTCTTCAAAAGTTCTATTATTAGTTGCTAGGCGAAATATTTAGCCGGAGGCCATCGGTTTTGTCAATATGATTTCAACGACTACTTTCCCAATAAAAGTAAACTCAGGAAAAGTTAAGTTTTTCAGGATTCTAAAAGAATTTGAGTTTGTTAAAAATATTGCCCCCAAAAATGATATAAATATCGAAAAGATATTTAAATTTTGTTGAAATCGCTGCGCGGCAATATTTTTAATTTCCTTGGTCGATTTTTCTACGTCATATAATAAAAATCCGATTACCCAATTACCGTGCGTCAACAACAATGGCCATTGTTATTAACCAGTTCAGTGCATTGCGCGCGTGGCAACAGACGCGGCAATGGCAACGAGGATAAACAACTTTCTTTTATGCAACTTGAAGCGATGAGTATTGTGGTTTGATCGAGTCTATTTACTGAAATTACATGCAATTCAAGTAGAGGACCTTTTCCAACATGGTCAAGCCGCTGTGTATTTGCCAAATTTGTACCTGTGGGTAAGTGAAAATGAAGCTTTTTAATGCGATTCTCGATGTCCGATTTCTGGCCTGTTGCTCTTTGCTTTCAATTCATCATCGAGGCGCGTGCTTTCAATGACTTTTGGTCTTTTTTTACAGATAAAATGTTAAGCCGAATTCTTGGACGAGTCAGAATTTATTTTTGTATTTTATTTCTCGTTGTTTAGGAGGCATCGTTGTGCCCACAGGCCCGAAGCAAAAACTCCAGTTCATCCTTGTCGATTCACCGAATATCAAGATCGCTACAAGGGACATGCTCAGAATCGCCGTTTACCGTTTAAACCGGAGTACTCCGTAAAAGTTTCTTCGCAGCCAATGGAGGAACGAACAAACTACATGACGGACTATATTCCACATTCGTACGCTCCACCAACGAAACGCGATAAAGCGCAGTACGTCAAACCCCCGGGGCAGATGGCGGGGCAAAGCAGTTACAAGCATGACTATCCCGGAACTGTCGTCCCCCCTGCCACATCAGCCAAGCCTTTGGCGACGTTTAATGCCCACAGTACTCCGTTCGACAGCAGTACAGTCCATCAAGATACGTACAGGCCGTGGGACTTGAAGCTGTGTAAAATGGGAAGTATGAAACCGGACGCAACGCCAGCTGCTCGAGACGGGAAAATGGATGGTAAATCGATCTTTCAAACCGACTACCCTGGGTATTTTGTTGGTAGGCGTCCTCAGATCAGGCCACCGGATTCAGAACTTCGTGTTAATAGAGGCCCTATGGAACAAGACACAACCACCAGGCTTGACTACACCCGGAAAGAAGTTCTCCCGGCAGAATCAGCCAAGCCACTTGAGAAACGCCCTTCCACTAGCCAACCCTTTAAAGGAAATACCACCTTTATGGATGATTTTGCTTACAGAGGTGGCCGACCCGCCTCTAGTTTTAAGCCAATACAGGATGTAATTAAGTCAAATAAGCCATTTGAAGGGGACACTACTACTGGTGTAACCTACAGGCGGTGGGCTATTCCAAAACGTGAGTTGCGTGCTAAGGAACCTTACAGGCCACCAATAGCAAAGTTTGCCACAGATACTACTTTCCAGCATGACTACCCAAAATGGGGAATACCACCAGCTGAAAGTGCAAAGCCTCCCATTACTTCGTTTGCTTCTGGCAAACCTTTTGATGACAGCACAACACATAAGGATGCATTCAAAGCATGGGAGATGCAGGTGACACATAAGAGTGGCCGACCAGACGAGTACAGACCACCGTCTGGAAAATTCCAGGGCGAGTCCACCATGCGAAGTCATTACAGAGGGCAGTATGTGCCACCTGCCAAGCCTGCACGTCATGATGTTCACCGAGCGATAAGTGGGGATATGGAGATGAATACGACGTACAATGACACCTTCACGGGTGACCGTCCAAGGAGTTGTCCTGCGCAGGGAATCCAACAGTGGCTGCAAGGTCCACAGAGAGGGTACTTCTACACTCATGATAAACGTGGTCATAGTTTTTATATGCCAGTTTCTGAATCTGTGCAACCTCTTGCTTTATCAGCTTAGATTTCCAACTTCACTGTACATTTGTACTTACCTGATTCCAACCAAGTTCCTCTTTATCAGTTTGGTTTAACTTGTCTTTGATATTGTGAATATACATGTATTTGCCACAATTACCTATTAATGTCCACAATCTAGTTCAACAGTAGTTACAACTCACTGTAGGTCAAACGCTTTTCTGTTTGCACAAATTTATTATAAATAGTGGAAAAGTAAGAATCACAATTTTACCAGCACAGTTAAAATTATGTGTAAATATAAAAAAGATAGCTTACTAACCAGATAAAAGTTTACAAAATTATTTAAAAAATCTTCCTGCACATCAAATATTTACAATGTTATTTGGGCATTATGTCTTGGAGAAGTTAAGGTTTTTATGGGGAAAATACTTTCATAGAATGATGACGTTACCTTGGGAAATGGTATAAAACAGCTATAAATATAGAATGGCTGAAACTATAGAATAGAAAAGGTAGAACAGCTGCCGTTTTATATTTTCCACTACTGTTAAGGTGATGTACAATACACATCAGTGCTTTCAATAAGATTTGAAGTAGGTGGCTACCTTGGAACAGCACCCGCCGGCGTAATATGAGAAGCCCAGGAGAATTTCTCTCTGGAGAATTTTTAAAACTCAAATATACCTGCTGACTTTCAACAGAATACCTGCCTGAGCTCTGGTGGGTGCTAGGTCCTATTGAAAGCACTGCACAATCGTAATGAGTTTTATTTGAATGAGTATTCCCCTTTTGTGAATTTTAAAATTATGTAATGTAGACACAACTTTCAATTCTGTGGATGGAATCCAACAATTTCAAAATGTTCAAGTTATTTGAGCAGTATTTTCATGTAGACTGATATTGTTCATTTTCCAAAGCTGAAATTTAAAGGACTTAATAATTTTGGACAGCATGTTAAGGTGAAGGGTTAATTTACACAGCTTGAGGCCAGGAAGTATTAAGGACTGTTGTCACCTGTTTCTATTCCAGATTCAGAATTTGAACGACATTCTAATGACACTAATTTTCAAAGCAAACTTCAGATTTTTCACTACAGTTTGATAAAATGAAGTTGGCAGCATCTATCATAATAATTTGTAGCACTACCAACTTCATAATTATGTATAACTTTTGTTGAAAACCAAAAATCGAGATGTAATGGTGCATCAACATCTTTTTACTGCTTCCTTTGAGAATAAGGTTTATTATTATTGCAAGGAAATATTCGTAGAGTCTACCTGCATTAAGCAGGAAATACACTTTGATTTGGGGTTAACGATTTTGGGTATAGCAGCTTTAGTTTATGAACTGGAAAGCTGACATGTCATTTAAGGGAAACCATAAGGGTTATTTTCAATCCTAAAGGTTTAGCAAAAGACAACAAATGCTAAAACCCTGGCTCCAACAGGGTGGGGTGAAATGTGATTATACAACAGAAAAATGGTATTTAAGGAAAGGTCTATTGATGACCATCATTGCATCAGTGTCATTATAAAGGCAAAATAATATCATTAAGTAATAATGTACATAGTTACACTGTCTTTCATTTTCGTTATATTATTAGTGTAAGATGTTTGGTAAAGTCGACATCACCGAGGAGCTAGCCAGTGATTACGGTATAATGACATCTTAACTCAAGGCAATTCTTGGACAAGGAGGCTATGAATGTCACCTACTTGGGACAGTTTATTATCCTTACAAGTTCCACTTGTATTATTAATTTGTCTCGGAGAAAGAACATGGCTTTCAAGATACATTATGTTCTTCTGCATGTAACTCAGTAAAATCCTGTTCTAATGCATAAAAAGGTTGTAGGCATAACTTGTACCTTACGTACATAACTGTTCCTGTCTCTACAACCTTATGTAGAAAATAATATTGAGTCTTTAGGTTTACTAAAGGATGTAAATAATGGGAATGAAATGTCTTCATCCAATTATTTTGTTCTGAATAAAGGTAAAAATGGCATTACAATCAAATTTCATTTCTGCATTTTACCCTTATTTCGTATTTAGCATGTAAGACATCCCCAATTGCCACTGGTTTATTCTGGACATTCTGTTGTGGTATAAAAAAAATCCCCTCACCAAAAAAAAGCAGTAGGAACAATTTTGTTAAGACTGTTCTAAGTAACAGCTACAAGCTAGCCATTTTGCATGCAAAGGGTAATTCCTTACAGGGCTGTGCTCTAAGGAGCACCTGGGTGCCACAGGTAAATACCTTTTGGCAAATGGAAAAAGTTATCTTTTCATACAAGCTGAAGTGCAGGGTACCCTGGTCTTGAGTCAGAATATCACTGCCACGCAGGTTTGAATATTCAAGTTACTCATTACAAGATGTTGAATCATTTTGTCAAAAACAAAATCAGATTTCGATAGGCAAATGTTGCAACATTCAGATATGTCGAACAGTAGGACTTTTTCTGAGGAAACAAATGATGACACAAAGCATACAAAATGCAATAAGGCTTTGAAGAAAGTTCTTAGTCCAAGTTTATTGTCAGTGCAAAACATGGAGTTCCTTGAACCATACATTATAGTTTCCATACAAGAATACTAGCTTCAATGGTATTTGTTTAAAAGCTGGAACGGACTTATTTCAATCAATTACGTGAATACAATGTTGACTTTTTTACAAGCAAATTGGAAAGAAATTATAAGAATATTTAGCTCTTTAAAAATTTCAATACATGTAAGTTCACTGCAATACTTTAGGAGGTTTGGGTGGGAGATTTGCAGTGTACAATTTACAGGATGGTTACTTGATGTTTATACAGTCAAATCGGCACAAATATTCACAACTTGCAGTTCCCTTTTTTCACAGTGGCCAAGCTTTTGTCATGACCATGTTAATTATGCTAGCCTGTGGGTCAATTCATCTAAAAACTTCCCTTCCTTGAGTGGTTTGAAGGACTGTCCTAGAGGTGGTCTTCCTAGAGAGGTTCAACACTAAGATAATGGTCAAATCAGTACAATGCATTCTTTGGCAATGTGCAGTTCCAGATAATATCCCTACATACACCACAGATGGGATTTTTTTCATAGCCCCCTCCCCCCCCCCCCCCCCCCACCTCTCTGGAAATTCCAATTAAGTTTCATGCAATTCTTTAAATTTTCTGTCTTAGAGCACCTCCCACCGCCCAGAAAATTCCAATCCCTTCTGTCGGGTATGGATATTTTCTGGAACAGCACAATATGACAAAGACAATTTCCAACTATTCCCTGATTGGTTTTGAAAGGTAACATACAGGTCATGTAAAAAAACTTGATCTATTTAAGTTAACACTGCCTTGTATAAGCTGGAGTGAAGAAGATAAAAGCATTAAGTTAATGAATGTCATTTCGGTGACCCTACATTATAAAAAGACACTGTTCAAGCTAATGGATCTACAGTAAGAAGAAAAGTCAAGATCAAGGTATTTTCCATGTTTATGAGTGGATTTTGGATCTGTTTGATGGTGCCGACGCTGTAGGAGGTGGGGGTGGTCCAATTTGAAACAATTCCTCAATGTAATTTTTAAGTAGTCTACTTCGCTCCTCAGGAACACATTCCAGTATCAAATATCTTTTGTCTTTCTGCAAGGTGAAAGAATAATAAAAATTATCACATTATCATGAACTATTTACAATATATTAGGGAAATATTAAATTAAGAGGGAATCCACCAGAAGTTTGAGTAGCAAGTGAGCAAAGACTCTATACTGAGATTATTTACATCATATTGCAAGCTTCTGTACAACTGTTTTAAATAATTATCTTCTCAAAAGAAATAATTTCTAACAACACCAAATGTCAAACACAAATTTTGAAGTTTGATATGAAACACTTGAAAGTACTGGTGAAATAAAAATGATCATGAAATTTTAACTACATTTGCACAATTTATCTGAACTTTGAGATTATTTCGAAGAGTTCCCACGGGAAATTGCTTTTGGTGTTAATTCAGGCAACGATTTATATCTTTAGCTTTTAGAAAATGCAAAACGAACTGCAATACACGAAAAATTATTCTGGTACAAGGTTTTGGTTCACTTGAAACATAAATAATTGCTAAATTTCCTGTCAGATTTTGTCTTAACAACTTTACTGAAGTTAACATCACTGTTCTCCAAGCATTTAGTTGCAAGCATTTGATATCACTTTTCATTGTTGAAACACTCACCTTTAATGTGTCTTCAATGTTTCTTAGATGTTTATCTGATTCTTCAACAAGTTTCTTTGTTCTAAAAAAGTAAAAGACACAAATGAATCTTTTCAGTTATTTTGATAAACAGCAGGTTATGCAGTATACTCAATGAATTACTTTAAAAGAGAAAAAAATTAACAGTTACAAAGTTAATAAGTGACAAGAGATAACATATCGTATTATCTTACTTGTATGTAAGAGAGTGCGTTTCTTTGAGAAGCTGCCTGAAGTCACCTTTAGCATCTGCCAGTTTGTCACGGAGATACTGGTTAAACTCTTCTTCACGCTTCTACAACAAATTAGGTAATTTACTATCATTAAATATAAAAGGCAATGTTAAATATATTCATTTAGCATTATTAACAACCCTATGTCTGCAGATGTATGATCTATTAGACTTAAGTATAAATCTATTAGCGTTCTATCACGAATGCCGTTCTCTGATTGGCTACGCTACTCCCTCTCTATTCTGTGATAGATAGTGAGTAGCATAGCAGTGTGCCTTATTAACAAAGTGACGGCCACTTCTTGGCATTTTCAAAGTGTCTGTGAAGAGGACTTAGATAAAGTTTTGAATGACTTACTAGCAGATTTATACTAAAACAATTAGATTATACGCTCTAGATATCTATGCATGATAGTTGACTTGAGCTGCGCCCTCCTTAACTATCACGCGATAGAAATCTCGAGCTTATAATATAATTGCTTAATAGAAGATTTTTCAACTGGAAATTGGGAAGACAATGGAAGTTTTGGGTGATTGTCAGTTATCATCAGTATTCCTGAAGAGACTCCAACAATGGAAATCATTAGAAGTTGATATCATAATGATGCTTTGGACTAACTTTCTAACTAACTATCTTTCTCTGTCTCATAACATTCATGTAAATTTCATTTTTGCACTTGGTTAACACTGTTTTGCAGCAGCCTTGCACTCAAAATCTTCATCCCTTTGTTCTTTAGCTGGTAAGAACTAGTAAAAATATTATTTTCTCTTTATACATGTACATGTAAGTCAACTTATTGACTTACTCTGTCCTGGCTGGAAAACTTGGAATATCTTGGGTCTTCTTTGATAATTTTTCTAATACTTCTCCAGGATGATGTAAGAGTCAACTGCAGAGTAGAAAATTATGAATATAACATTAAGTCAACAATGTCTGTTAGAAGGTGATTTCCAGTCTGTACTGCACACTCTCGGAAGTTTGTTTACTTTTTTTGTTTTGATTCATGTAAGATGTCACAAAATGTAACATTTTGCAACTACATGTACTTGCGTGAAGTAATTTCCAAGTTTCATGTCAACAGTTGGAAAAAGAACTTCAAATGCCTCAGAGATAAGGTGTGTGGTTCATAACGAATACCATTGATTTGCATTTCATCATGTGAAACATTGGGGTGCTGAGACCGAGCAGTACAGACTGGAAAATCTCACGTCATTTGGAAGGTTATTCATTGAGAAATTACATGATAACATTTACCTCATGAGTATCATCCAGTAGTTTTCTAAACTGCTCCTTTTTTCTCTTGTTTAAACTTTCAATGTGCTCTTTAAAGAGTATTTCTTTGTCACTTTTACTTAAAGCATCAGCCATTCCCCAGCGATGATCTTTACGCAAACTCTTTTTGGTCTCCTTCCAGCCGACATCTGCATTGCGAACCTATGGTGCCAGGTGAAATATATATTCTTTCAAAAAACAATATTATTTTAGTTCTACACTGTACATGGGTCTACACGATTATTTTAAAAAGTCAACCAGTTCAAAGTAATTTCCTGCCAGACCTTACTCCAGTTTCTTTAGCATCTTTGCCTCCAATGGTTGGGTGCAAAAATGCTTAGTTTATTGAAGGGTTACCCCACAGCATTAAATCTGCTAGATCCACTGTGAGAGTGATTTGTCAAAGAACACAAAGCAATGACCCCAGCCAGGGAGAAACCCACACTGCTCAGTCTGGAGTCCAGAGCACAAACAATTGGGCCACCTCCCCCTTAATGATTTATACCTGATCACGTTCTGTTTGTGTGCCTGAGTCATGTGATCTAATTTGTGGAGAAAGTTTTGCAAACTGTCAATGGAATCCTCTATGGGCCAAACTTGAAAAACAGCTGTACGGTAAGCCTCATATTTTCATGTCAGTTGAGCACAATTATTCAAATCTACTTTGACCATATTAATCACCATTAACCATTCCACCTAACAAGAGATCATTAGTCCCTGACATATACTTTTAGTACTGGTGCAACTTTGAACTCACAGCTCAAAATTTACGAATACATGACAGTCTCTTACCATATCAGCTAGGAGAGCATGAAAATGTTGTTCCGCCTTATCCCTGAGGTGCTGCTCTTTCTCTTTCTCTCTATGCTTGGCAAGTTCAGCTTGACTTGCTCTGACTTCTCTCTCTCGCTCTCTAAGACTTGCTTCTATTCTTTCTTGTTTCTCTTTTTCTTTCTCCTTGTCAGCATTTTCTTTCTGAAAGTTGACGCGAATATCAGAGCTGTGTTTCAACTTATTACCTACCAGGTGTATTACCATATTTTTCAGTAGCTGAGAGTATTCTACTAACTCTCAAATAATAATAATTCATTTATATAGCGCTCACATCCGGATTGATCCATTACTTGCCCGGGGCGCTTTAGAAAATTATCCCTAAAACTGCAATTATACTCTAAGAAACTTAAGAATAAAAATCAAAAATATGATAATGAGCTAGTCTCAATAAATTTAGTAAAAAGGATGGTTTTGAGTTTTTTCTTAAATAATAAAACTGTACTGGATTGATGTCTTTCCAAAGGAATAGTGTTCCAAATCTTTGGAGTGCAAACAGAAAAGGCTCAAATCAGCATTTTGAAATGTTTTAGATTACAGGAATGGAATTATGATCAAAGAAACAAAATTTGAGGTGTTTGGAAATGTGGTAAAACACTGTCTTGTGTGTTTGATATACATGTATCTTCTCAATCACAACTAAAACTTAGGAGAAAACGGACAAATAAAATCCTAAAAATCCATGCTACATGTAATCAAGATCAGATATCCAAACACCGTCATGGTCATGATTTCCTTTGTTTAAACTTGATGAATTATTAATAACTTTGAGAAGAGTACATGTATATTCCATGTCACTATTGTTGCCACTCCTTTTTCACCAACAACAGTTCTTTTCAAAACTACACTCACCCAGACAATCACACTATATGAACTACCGGTAATAATAATCATAATAATAAAAGCAATAACAATGACAATAACAATGACAACAACAACAACAATAATAATAATAATACTAATTAACAACAATTCGCTCTCTAATAATATAGTATAAATAAACACAAGACAAATCTGGCAGTAAATGGGACTATGGACACTGGGTGCTCCCTGGGATAGCAACGAGAGTGGGTGGTAGCAACACACCCTGGTCGATACTTGGGTGGTTAGCGGACACACCCTGCGAGCAAAGTGGGGCGGTTAGCGGACACGAACCCCAAGCACAATGAGAAAGTGGGGCGGTTAGCGGACACAAACCCCAAAGCAGAAACTCAGGTGGTTGGCGGACACACCCAGAGATAATTAATGAGGGGACAAAACCCTTAGGCGGTAGCGGACACACCAAGTGAAAGAATTGGGGTGATAGTACACTCACCCAGAGAAGGAAGCCCCCCAACTTAGCTATTTTTAGGTAGCTGAAAGAAGGTGGGTTAAGGGACCCACCCAGCCTGATGCAGGCGATAGCTAAGTGGAAGGTGTGCACCCAGGCCAGTAGTCCAAGTTTATTAATAGGGAGGGAAGAGGGGGGGGGGAAGGAAAAAACTGTACACTAGCAAAGGAAAATAAGTGACGTGCCTAGCGTGCTACTAGTACAAAGACTGGTGTAACATAACATGTTCGTGAGTACTGTTAGTGAGACCGGATATACAACAGATGGTAAAAACTGATAGCATAGGGTAAGGATACAATAGTAATGGATAGGAAAATAATCTTGACGTGAACCTTGTTGGTATAGATATCAAATAAACATAGCTAATAATGTTCATTGTTTATGATATCAAGTTCCTTTGCATGTTTGTAAATCGCTTGCGCAATAACGAAATAGCATCTCTGGCTGAGACATAATGATTGATAGTAATACAAAGCTCTTGTAGTTAACCATACTTTACAAGTAAAGTTTACATTAACAACAATTCGCTCTCTAATAATATAGTATAAATAAACACAAGACAAATCTGGCAGTAAATGGGACTATGGACACTGGGTGCTCCCTGGGATAGCAACGAGAGTGGGTGGTAGCAACACACCCTGGTCGATACTTGGGTGGTTAGCGGACACACCCTGCGAGCAAAGTGGGGCGGTTAGCGGACACGAACCCCAAGCACAATGAGAAAGTGGGGCGGTTAGCGGACACAAACCCCAAAGCAGAAACTCAGGTGGTTGGCGGACACACCCAGAGATAATTAATGAGGGGACAAAACCCTTAGGCGGTAGCGGACACACCAAGTGAAAGAATTGGGGTGATAGTACACTCACCCAGAGAAGGAAGCCCCCCAACTTAGCTATTTTTAGGTAGCTGAAAGAAGGTGGGTTAAGGGACCCACCCAGCCTGACGCAGGCGATAGCTAAGTGGAAGGTGTGCACCCAAATTATGCCCCAAATACTGCCAGGTACGTAGGAAAATAATTATTACTTTAACTTTATGAAGGTCTGCATTGTCCTGTGCTTGGATCCCAGGCTTGGAGTGGGATACTATGAGTGGCAGCTAACTGGGCCGGAACTGCGAGGAGTATGGAAGCAGGTGTCCTGATGTATTGCGTGTAGCAATTGCTAGACCAACGACCCAGGGTTTGGATGAGCCAGGGGGGCAAACCAGCCTCTGCAGCAGTAGTTGCAGCCCCAATGCGGAAACTGTGAGATGCATAGGACTCTGTAGCGAAGCCTTTAGCGTTGGAGTTGGGAGCGCAAGATCGAGGTGACTTTGTCCCTGGTAAGAAATTGCCCTGTTGAGAAGAAGTAAAGAGGAGTGGAATTGCCGGGAAGCTGGTGGGCCAAGTAACGGTGCATTGCCCGGACTGCGCAGACCGAACGGCCAGACGGAGACAGCGTAATGGAGCAGCCCATCCGGAAGGGATCTGTTTTGGATGCTTTCAGTTGCAATAATAAGGATCCGTTGGAGGTAAAACTGATGTCAGAGCGGGCCAGTGGATTAAAATGGGTTGAGGATGGTGAGGTGAACTCACTCGAACGTAGGAAGCCAAAGAAGGCCAAGGTAAAAGCTGACCAGAGCATTAGTTTGTCCTTTGATGCGATGTGAGGGTCGTCTGCCAAAGCTCCTTTCAGCTGACGCATGACTGACATGGTGATAGGTAGACGGCGGCGAGAGGAGAGCCCAATGGTCCGCTTGATGCCTCGTAGAAGTAAACGAAGGAGGGGGGCATCCGCAAACGGGTCTACGAGGCTGTTTTCAATGTGGGCAAACCGAATACCAGCCAGATAGAGCTTAATGGTTGGGAAGCTGACATGATCGGAGAGCCAAGAGGCAAAATAACGTAGCTGTAACTCCGATGCAGGGAATGGGGTCCATTGTCTTGAACGACAGAAGGTAGCATACTGGTGAATTCTGGCGGAGTAGGTGCGGCGTGTGGAAGGTGCAATGGCTTGAGACTGCAGAAAGGCTAGGCGACTTGCCAGAGGGTCGGTGCTGAGGGAGGCAGGGGAGTGGGTTCCAAATCTGCTTGCGGGACGAGTTGACGGAACCAGAGCATCTGAAAACGGGACAAAGCATCAGCAATGGAATTGTCTGTACCTCGAATGTGAGAGACAAGAACAGAGAACTGGTGGGATGCAGCGCAAAAGAAGATGGAACGAACGAGGTGCATAAGGAGGGGGTCGCGGGAAGAACCCTTAGCCCAAATATCCACAACGGATTGGTTATCGCAGTGGAAGAGGAGTTTCTTGCCTTTCCAGAGTGCACCCCACAGGAGGCAGGAAAGAGCTATGGGGTAGAGCTCCTTCCACTGGATGGAGCGGTCAGACAGGTGGGAGGGCCAGGAACCATTGAGCCAGCGACCTTGAAAGTAGATGCCAAAGCCAAGACCCCCAGAGGCGTCGGTGAAGAGCTCGAGATCAGGAGATCTTGACCAAACGGGGTCAGGGATAATAGCGCGGCCGTTCCAGAGGGGGAGATACTTCAGCCACCAAGCAACATCCCTGCGAGCTTCGGTGTTAAGGGAAACGTGATGGTGGGGTAGTCGAGCGGTGGTACTAAGGTCAATCAATCTCCTTAGGAATATATGACCTGCTGGGATGATTCGGCAGGCGAAGTTAAGTTTACCAATGAGAGAGAGAAGTTCTCTTTTTATGCACTTTTTCCGGGAAGACCAGGTAAGAAGTTCAGCCACGAGCTCCGAGAGTTTATCAGGAGGTAAGGAACATTCCATGAGAGTGGAATCAATCAATATGCCAAGGAACACCAGACGAGAGGTTGGGCCCTCCAGCTTGTCAGGGGCCAGGGGGATGCCCAGGCGGTCAGCGGTTTTAACCATGATGTCGACTTGAGATGCACATAGTGGTGACGAAGGGGGTCTACAGTAAAGTAATTGTCGAGGTAGTGCATGAGGGCAGAGATAGCGTAGTTGTGCTTAAGTATCCACTCGAAGGCGTCAGCTAAACGATTAAATAGGAACGGTGAAGAACGCAGGCCAAAAGGTAGGCGGAGATCCACATAAAATTTGCCTTGCCAAAGCATACCAAGAAGGTCCCAGTCGCTGGGGGACACAGGACAGAGGCGAAAGGCGTGCTTGAGGTCCAGCTTAGCCATGAGAGCACCAGTGCCAAAGGAGGAGACTAGGGCTAGGGCTTGATCGAAGGTAGCATAGTGTAAGGTGTAATCCTCTTTAGAAATAAAGTCATTAATGGACGAACCTCGAGGTGAAGAGAGGTCCATGATGATACGCCAGGAGCCATCCTTTTTAGGAACTAGGCCTAAAGGTGAGCACTGAAGGGTTGGAAGGGGAAGAGACGAGAAGGGGCCTGCCGTGTGGCCCCTACTGACTTCTTTCAAGAGCGCCTCGGTGACTGCATCTGGGTGAAGGAGAGTAGATTTTAAATTCGGGGTGATTCTGTGGTGGCGTGGACCCTGATAGCCAATGCGACAGCCAAACTGAAGATCATGGACCAGGTCTGAAGCAAATTGACGGTCAGGGTGATTGATAAGTTCTTGAGCCAGGTTGGGGATACAAACAGGGGTTGACGGAGAAAGGTGGGAAAGACTGAATGGCACGTTGTTAGACTCCTTTAGGGCACTGGGTACTGGGATGGATGCCGCCGCAACCTTGGTTACTGCAGATGTGCTGAAACTGGCAGTTGACGCGACGGCAGAAACGACGGTTAAAGTCACGGCAGATGAGGTTAGGCGGAGAGGCTGAGAGGGTGGCCGGTGGGGTGGTGATGGATGATTTAGGTGTGCTTGTTGGGGAGGAGGTTGAACTGGCGGTAAGTGGTTGAGGTTGGGCTGGAGAGCGACGAAAGGACTGGTTGACCTGGGGATGAGTGGGACAATTGGTGGTGCGGTGGCCGTAGGAATGACAAGAAATGCAGAAAGGGAGTGTTTCCTCTTTCAAGATGTCAATCACACTATATGAACTACCGGTAATAATAATCATAATAATAAAAGCAATAACAATGACAATAACAATGACAACAACAACAACAATAATAATAATAATACTAATAATAATAAGTGTCCACACAAAATAATGGCTCTTCATCTGTTACTTCTGTAACTAATAAATTACAAAATCCACTACAATTAAACTGACTAACAAATAAATAGAAGAAACTTGCACTTGCAGTGTGTAGATGTTGCAGGTCAAAATGAAATTCAGGTTAAAATGAAATTCCTTTGTTCTTTACCCTAATTATTCATGGAACATGAATAATTAGGGTTAGAAGACAAAGGAAATTGAGAATCAAACTAGGTTAAAATCATTTTAACCTGAATTTCATTTTGACCTGCAACATAGACACTAACTGTATGTACAAAGTTAAAATATTTACAATTAGCATGTGAAAACCTAGAATGAAGTAATAGATTGCCATGTTACATTCTTATTTCTCACCCAATTCTTATAACAGAATTACACATTGTACTACTGTTTTTACAAACTGTAAAATTGATGTCACCTTATAAAGTTGTTCAAGATGTTCTTTAAACCACTCCTCTTTCTGTACTGAGCTTTCAACAGCTTTGTATCGTGGATCCTTCTCTACCTTGCTGCGGATCTTGCGCCACTGTGATTTGCTGTCAAGCTTCTGTTCAGTTAGTAACTCCACAAAGTCATCGTGAATCTGTAGCAATTAACATAACAAAACAGAAAAACAAAAGTCAACTTTATATACTGCTAAGTGAATGTTTGAATGCGGTTTACGATTAAAATACTCACAGTGGCATCTTAACCCTTTGAGTCCTAATGGTTTAAACCTCTTTTCTTCATGTATTTAAATAAGAAAGCGAGTATGGACATTATGAGAATTTAGAAACTGACTACCAATGATAAACTGTGTTTTTGAAAATAATTTCTCCCAACTAGTCATTCTAAAATGAAAAGGAGAATTAATGTTCATGTTGATACCAGGGATTAAGTTTGCAGTGTTCATGTACCTTAGCATCACTACATGTACATGTACATCGCAAGCACCGATAGATTATTGCCATTTTCGTTCATTATTTTTCATTGTGAAGTTTCTTAAGGACAAAGCTTTCACCATTAATAGCCCCATTTCTTCAAGTGAATAGCAAATAATTATAGTGATATGGTTTGCGCAGTGCATCTTGAGCTAAGAAGCTGTGATAGTATATTTAAATTTCATTTAATGTTTTTTAGTTTTGTTTCCCTAATCAAAAAAAAATCCCAATTAATAAAATGTAATTTCAAGACTTTTGGATAATAATGTGACATCTTTTTAAGATAACATCATTAAATTGAAAACCAGCAAAACCAAGTGGCAACAGTAAAGACTGTGAAACTTACAACATAAGAATGTTAGCAAACAGTCCTCTTTGCTAGAAAATCAGCACAAACAACATGTACATTTGTACATGTAGGGCACATCTCAAGTGTGAGTACTACATAGTTATAAAGTAATGGCTAGGATGTTGATCTGTCAACTTCACTTCACAGTTTGTTTTCATGTTTTATAGACTAGCTGGATTTAAGCCACAAACAGAAAGTCTATGGCAAAAAGTTTCCTAGATCTGAAAGAAATATCTTCATTGCAGTGCAAGAAGTGTGACAGTTTGAACAAAGCTTGTACCAGATTTTAAATGATTTAGTTTGGATTTGAATTATGTGACTGTATTTTAACAATTCACGGTTGGGGGGCTGGCTGGCTGTGTTTTACATGTAAGGGGGAAGAGTGGGAGAGTGGAGGGACAAGGCTTTAGCCAGACAGCAGTCAATGACAGAAAACTAGTTATAACAAGTTTACTTTCTTAAACATTTACAGGTGGATGTAAAATTCTTTTTCAAATCCCGTGGGAAGCATGGGTAAGAGAGTAACAAAATCTACAGCATCTGGAATAAAGTACTTGCTTGACACAAAAATAAATATATTGTCTGAACAAGAGTACTTTGCAGCCTAAATATTTTGAGAATAATGGTAAAAAAAGGAATCTGTTGTGCAAAGATGCACCCTAAGGAAAGATCTCAGACTGTTTTCTCTAAGAAAATAAAAGACTGCGACTGCAGTAATATTTCCACGACTACATTCTGTTAAAACACCGATTACTACTGTAACGTACATAAAAAAAATGCAAAACACCTCAACAGAATGCTCATGTACCGTGAAAGATAAACAACATCTTGGTTATCATTACAGTACATGAACAAATCTAAGCACTGAAGATATAAATGCTATGAAAAGACTCAGTTACCTTGTGGGGCAGGTTAAACACTGAACAGACAGATGAAAAAAGAAGCAACATGATAATTCACTGTAGGCCAAGGCTACCTTGCCAACTGTACGCTGTGTTGTATTGGACGGACGGACACAAGGTTAACATAATACTGACAATCATTATGAAAAATGCCATAGTAGGGTTATGGGGACAATTCTAAATTTCATGGGAAATTGGAATTTTATTATTTTATGGTAAAAAATAATGTAGCTCAGATGTACTGCAGTGTATAAATGTAGGTGCAGAATATAATTTTAAGAAAAGATAGCTGCAAGGAATTCTATTGATTATACTCATGGGCTCGGGAAGTGTTATTGTAAAATAATTGCATTTTTCAAGGACCTACTACATTGTCATACATGTAGCACACTAGAAATACAAGGTTGGAATGCAATCAGAAAACATAAGCATCTTAATAATGCTTTATAAATAAAATAATATTAACTGTCTATCCTACATACATGTACACATTTGTAACATAATAAAGAATTCCCCAAAATGATTTGTGGCACATGTACATGTACAGTAAACAATGATACATATAACAAGAACTAAAATTAATTTACTTTGTTCATCTTAAATTAAAAAGAATGACATTCTTCAAAAAACAACACTCAGCCACTGCAACACTCTCCTAACATTCTGCTCCACTCTGGTACAAGCATTCCATTCCCTATTTTCCTCACGAGAATCAGTCCACTACCTTTCAGTTTCAGCATTCATCATGGCCTCACTCGTCCCCTTCATGGTACATACTGTATTTCACTTGCAACTTTCTTGCTCTTGTCACTCTTATCTCACCCCCTCCCCCACCAAACTACAAGATCCTCTCACATGCCTCTCCAAAGGAACAAAAGAACCAACCTTATCTTGCTTGAGTTTCAGACTCTCTTTTTCCTTCTTCTTCAGCTCAGCCATGAACTCTGTAAAGAGACTCTCTCTGTCTTTCATTTTTTCTATGCCTTTGAATCGATCATCCTTTCCATACTTCATGGCAAACTCACTGAAAGTTGATCTTAGGGAGAATGTACAACAGTGTTAAAGGTAATGCTACTGCAGTAGTTATAATTGTCAGTATCCACACAAGTACATGAACCTCCCACTCTTTGCACTCTTCTGAATGAACTACAGTTGTCTTGCAAAGTGTCTGCAAGATTTGCTTGTATGCTGCAACAAATATGAAAATTTTACTTACTTTCCTGCATTTCTAGCCTCTTCCACCAAAGCTTTAAACTCATCTTTCTTGGCCTTTAGTTTGCTTTTTCTTTCTTGCCTCTCCTCATCAGCTCGAGTGCGCACAAACTTTTCAAAACACTGCTTCCGTTCCTTTTGGGTTAGCAGTAAAAATCGGGGATCAAATACTATTTTTGGCAACTCCTTTTTCCCAAGTTGAAAATGCTGACACCTGGAGAAGGCAATGAAAAGAAGTGCACAAAGGTTTGTACTGTATCATACTTTCTTGTTTTTAGCTGCAAGTTTGCTGTTTAGAATAATAATTAGGTCCCTGAGTTTACAGACAGATATAAAATCATAATAATTACTTTGTGTAGTACTTAATTAAGTAACAGAACACTAAACATAATGTATTTTACACACAATCTTTTGATAAATGACAAAATTAATGTTCTTGTTCGCTGCCAGATCCCTTAGTTCCCTCAATATTGAGTTTCACCAAGCCATGCCTAAACATGTATTTCAATATTTGTTTCCATGGGGGAAGGTAGGTGATATTTAAGGGAGGGGAGGGGAGTTGCAAGTTTGCTGTTTAGAATAATAATTACATGTAATTAGGTCCCTGAGTTTACAGACAGATATAAAATCATAATAATTACTTTGTGTAGTACTTAATTAAGTAACAGAACACTAAACATAATGTATTTTACACACAATCTTTTGATAAATGACAAAATTAATGTTTTTGTTCGCTGCCAGATCCCTTAGTTCCCTCAATACTGAGTTTCACCAAGCCATGCCTAAACATGTATTTCAATATTTGTTTCCATGGGGGAAGGTAGGTGATATTTAAGGGAGGGGAGGGGAGGATAGTTTAGAAGCATTTTGCGCATGGAACCAAGTGATAACCTACCCCTCTTTCCAGCATCATATCTCTGAACTCTTTCATTCTGTCGTCAAGCGATAGCATTGTTTTCTTTTCTTTCACTGGGATATTTTTCATAGGTTGAACCACAACCACAGGTTGTTCAACTTGAACTATCTCTTGTTGTTCAACATGTTCTGGCTGTGGCATTTCTTCCTTTGTTTCCTTGTCAATCATCTGCACATCATGTACTTCATCACTCTGGCTTGCCGTCCTTTATTATTTCAAACAACCAAAATAATAAGTATTCAACAGAAGCGTCTACGAAAAACCAACAGAAAGGTTGAGGAAGAAATGGGGCTGAGAGTGAAGGAGCCAAAAACTTGATCCACTGAAAGTTGAGCATGGTGGCAACTTTTGTTGCTGAGGTGAGTGAGCACACATCTGTTATCTTAATGAACTAACTAAGTCTTCATACATTTTGTAAATTCTGCAAAACTAATTTATACATGTACACACTAAGCACACAAAAATGACATGCAGAACCATGTGCAATATGCAAACCATTATGCGACTTTACTTAGAACTGAAACCCTCTTTGTATTTAAGCAAACCTAACTTTGCGAATTTGGAATAATTATTAGTAAAATTTCAAAAAAGCCAAGTAGTAAATGCTCTGACCAGGTACATCTAATGCCATTATGGTTCTTTTTATTACAAAGAAAGAAGGTTCATAATATACTCATGATATTTTTACCTTTGTTTTTTAGCAGGAGGGCCTTCATCATTGTCTTCAATAACAGCAGCTGGGATATTGTTCTCTTTTTCTGTGTGAGCAGATATTATTAAACAAAAAATTAAACTTCTCATTTCTACATTGTAAGTTACTATGAAACAAAAAAATCCACATCACATACTTAATTCTGTTGATGGCTGTTTTTTTGGAGGGCCCTTGTTAACGATCTCATCAACTTTTTCATTGTTCACAAGCTCATCAGGTTTCTCCCATATGGACAACCTTGTTGTGGGATTGAAAAAGAACATCTTTTCATCTCCTGTCCACACAACACACCAGCTTGTTCCTGGAATAAGTTGACTAGCCACTGGTTTGCTACTGTCTCCATCTTCCTCTTGATTTTCTTCTTTTTCTGCTTCTTCACCCTCCTTCTCTTCCTCTGCTTTTACAAAAAAGGTGAATGAAATACAGTAAACACAAGTACTATAAAGTAACATTTGACAACTAGAATATCACAAAAAGGCCACGTAATAAGCAGCACAATGGTTCTGAAAGCGTAATGAGACAAGGTAGAATAATTATTTCTTATGAAGCTTCATCTACATGTACATTTGTAGCAATCACCTACATACAGCTGCACATGTACAAAAGAAAATGAAATGACCACATAATATTTGCACTATGTACAAGTCGTGTAATGGTACATGTATAGCCACAACAGCATAATTTTCTTTCCATTTTAGAATTCAACACTGTCTTCACATGTTCAGCTGCAAGCAAGTCCAGGATAATTCTGGCACTAATAAGACAATGAAGTTTAGAAAGAAGTTCATTATAAAGTGGTAGAAAAATAATAGTCATGTTATGGAGTTAACCTATATAGCACAATAGAACACCAGTCCTGTCTAAACATGTGCCTACCTTTAGCCGCTTCATTATCTTCACTGTTCTCCTGTCCTTTGTCATTACCACCCGGGGGCTTGTCCTTATCTCCAGCATCCCCCTGAGAGGATGACTCTGGCAAGATACCAGGACCCCCTGCAGGCAAGGGCTGTTGCTGTATTCCTGGTCGAATGAGTCCTGGGAAAAGTACAGGGGGAAGCATTCCAGGAGGAGGCATTCCTTGTTAAGACAAAAAAAAAACATTTTTTTTAATTAAGGACCCCTGTTACCTCTTCCCAACATCCTTTGTTCCACCGTAAACCTTGATGATTACATTAGTACAAAGTGTACATATATAACAGTGCAGCTCAGATATAAGCGAACTACGCATACGCGTATTATACGAGCGTATTTTGCGTATACGCGTATGTCAATACGCGCACATACGCTCGTATATACGCGAGTATATGTCTCTTTGTTATGCATTCCCATAAGTTTCTTGTATGAAGCATTGTTGGTCGAACAAAAGACTTCAAAAACAAAATTTGCATATTGTTTAAGCGACATGCTGATCAGTGAAAGCTATCATATTTCAAGTGTTCGATCACTTCGCAAATTCACTGATACCGTTTCTTTGACACTTGCTTGATCTTAAGCTACCAAAAATGGGAAGCAAAATTGAAACAGTCGCTTGAAGTCCCTATTCTAACACGTGAACTTTATGTTTTGACAAGGAAAAATCTGTGTTTCGGCATGTGTCGGCAAGTCGTTTGCGAAATGTTTATCGTCTGAATTTAGTGTTCTTAAGATCCTTGTCGAAAAAATGTTATCTCCGGTTATATTTGACACAGATCATTCATTCAAACGATAAATTGCTCATTCTTTAACCAAATTATTGTTTATCAAAGTTTCTATGGTGCGCCGCTCACGTTTAGTTTGTTTTTTACTTCAAGGAAAAGTTCTGTGTTTCGATACGCTTCGGCAAGTCTCTTGCGAGATGTTTATTGTCTAAAGCGTTCCGAAGACCTTATCAAAAAAATTATATCTCCGGTTATATTTTGACACAAATCGTTCATTCAAACGATAAAATGCTCATTCCTTGACGGGAAAAATGGTTTATCCAAGTTTCTATGGCGCACCGCTCACATTTAGTTATTTTGTACTTCAAGGGAAAGTTCTGTGTTTTGGCACGCGTCGGCAAGTCTCTTGCGAGATGTTTATTGTCTAAAGCGTTGGTTCTATTTGACACAGATCCTTCTTTCAATTGCTCTTTCTTTAACCAAATAATTGTTTATCGAAGTTTCTACGGTGCGCCGCTCACATTTTGTTATTTTTAACTTTCTTCAAGGAAAAGTTGTTTGTTTGGGCATGTGTTTTCAAGTTGCTTGCTTGGTCCGTGTTTACTTGTGTCGAAAAAAATTATCTTTCGGTTGTGTTTGCTCCATGAAGATGGGATTGTTGAAGCATAAGAGCAAAATAATCTCCCTTTTAATTACTATTCAGTCAGTTAATTTTCTGTCAGAGTGCCCAATTGCAAAATATACGGGTATTCAAAATAATGAAAACTCTATCTCGCTCTGTGGCAAGCTGTCAAGCCATTGAAAACAACAATGACCTGTTAAGAAAAGAAGAAACAATAGGTTAGCTCATACATACTAATGAGGCATACGCGTATATACTGTATACGCGTATGTGTGTATATGCATACGCGTATACGCATATTGGGCTGATGCGAATTACGCATATATTTTGGTTCGGACATATCTGAGCTGCACTGTACACTATACACCTCATCAGCTAAGGAATTTGTCACATCAAACAGCTATCTCATTAACACATGCATGTGGCGTACCTGGTGGTAGCATCCCTTGCATTGGGGGTGGCATCTGGTCCATCTCCTTAGGCCGCTCCCATGTTGACTGTAGGGTTCTGGAGTTGTAGTAATACACTCTTCCATCTGCTGTGCGATGCTCAGACCACTCACTGCTAGGGCCAGGTGGCATTCCCAAAGGAGGAGGCATTGGCAGTCCTGGAGGGGGCATGCCTGGTGGAGGAATACGTGGTGGCGGCATCATACCAGGAATCATTCCAGGCGGAGGAAGTCGAGGTGGTGGCATACCAGGGACAAATGCTCCAGGTGGTGGAATAACAGGATTGCTAGGTTAGTAAGAAAAGTTGTCATAACGTAAGTAAAGAGTTCAACCAACTACTGATTTAAACCCATCACATGTATATGACTGATTGAATGTACAGTGTATAGTTAGTCAATGCACATTTCTGTCAGGGTTACTACTGGACTGTCCAGCAACAAATTCACTTTTCAAGACCTACAAATTATGTTTTTAAAATTTCAATGAATTTCAGTAATTTTTATAGACTTGTTTACTCTATACTTGTAAATCCATATCTTAATAATAGTTGGTATACTATACATTATTTTGCAATATACAGTGTATTATGTGGATACAAAAATTATACCTTTGTTGTGGAAGCTTATCAGGTGTAGCAGTTGTAGTGCTTGTCTGCTGCTGTGCACCAGTCTGTTGCTGGTTCTGATTCTGTTGTTGATCACTCGCTTTTGCTGTATCTTGCTCCACAGCAGGGTTTTGTTGTTGTTGTTGTTGTCCTTCTGTAGGAACATTCTGACCCTGATAAATGGACACAAATATTGTGCACATGTTATCTGTTGCGCCAAAAGGAAATCAAGTCAAGTTTGCAACACCTACATGTACATGTAACAATCTTGCCCAGTTTTTTACTGTCCATGCTGCATTGTGCCAAAATCCAGTAATACTTGTATTGTTTCAAACCAGCAACTTGCACTTAAAAGATTCGGCACTCGAAAGAAACTGCACAACCTCACACAGCTGGAACGCACAACACGTGTGACTCAAAAAACCCTGTATGTCACATCATGGCACATGGTCCCCTGTCCACAGCTTACATGTACATGTACCAGCAGTGGCTTGATTTTAAGTTAGCCTGAATTACATTTAGCCACATTTAACCTGCACAGGACAGTAACAGTGAACAGTGTATTAAGCATAAACTGTCCACTAAAATTAGTTATTAAGCAATAGTTTGAATTTATGTACATATAGACGTAATATATTATAGTAGAAGTTTGCAGTATTTTGTACTCGTATACATGTACAGTAAGTAATAATGTGTAGTTTAGAACAATGTTGTCAATATAAAGTTCAGTGAGACATTTCTATTATTACAAAAACAATTAGTCTTTAGATCACTAATGGCCAATAACTACATTATACACTGTTGTCTGGTCAATGTTTTAATAAAAATTGACAGACATACATGTACACACATGTACCTGAATCTGTTGTGTTGGTTGTTGAACCTGTTGTCCTGGTTGAGCAGAAGCAGAAGGCTGATTCTGTGTTGGGGTGGTAACTAGATTTTTTGGTTTCTCCCATGCCGACTCTCTGGTTCTCGCATTGTAATAATAAACCTTTCCTTCAGCAGTCTTATGCTCAAGCCACAAGTCTCCATTAGCATCAATCATGGGAGGATCTTTGTTCTGCAGCAGCTGCTGCTGTTGTTGCATCTGCAACTGCATCTGCTGCTGGTTCGGCATCATAGGAGGCGGCATTTGATTTGGCATCATTGGCCGTGACTATAATCATGTTTATTAGATGCAAAGATTAATTTTATAGTCATTATAGATTAGCAACTTAATGGTAAAAGTGTAAAGGTATGATTACATGAATGTAAACTCTCTATTTTCACAAGGCTTCTCTCTTCAAGAAATGGAAAACATTGGGTAACTTTTTTATGTGTTTAATGTTTATTTGCTTTATATGTACCAGCCCTGGAATAATTACACAAAGGAACCGATCATTAAATAAAATACCTGCATATTGGGTAACATAGGAGCATTCCCTTGAGGTCCTCCAAAAGGTGGTCTCATATTGTTCATCGCATTCCTTGGATCAAACGGTCCTCGCATAAAAGGGCTTGGTGGCTGTCCTAGGAGAGATCCTCTGGGACTTTGTCCAGCAGGCCCACGAGGTGGTGGTCCTCTCATGTTTGGTGGGAGAGCCCTTTGGGACATAAGGGGTGGTGGCATGTTGTGCCTCATGGTTTTCTACAAGAATAATAAAAATGTGGATAAATGATGAGTGAGATGGTGACTTTGATAAAGTGTAACAAATGAAGAAGCATTCTCAAGTGAATTACTCTGCAGAGAATTTATTTTTCTTAGTAATTAATTCACATGAGAACGCTTCTTCATTTATTTCAATAATAAAAATGTTGAGGTGTCAAACTGCCCAAACACACTGCATTAGAAATAAAGAAAAACACACTTTTCTTGGGAAAATATCACTCATTACATGTATATGCAATGGTACTTTTACATGTATATGCAATGGTGCACTCATCCGTTTAAAATCTTTAGGAGCTATAGCAAATATTCAAATGCGATGGTGATGACTATACTGTAACGGCAAGACAAATTTTGCAAACTACAGAAAGTGACATAAAAATGAAAATTATTGCGGAGTTTTACCGGCGAGTAAAATAAGAATCAGCTTCGAAGGAAGATCTTTACGTGAGCTTTTCACCTGTGTCATAACTCAACATATGGCTAACTGATCGAAGACGAAACAAAAGCTAAACTTTTACCCAATTTGTTGTGGACCGTTTCACCAATGACATGTAACATTGAATGCTTTTAACTAATTCCTCGCGACATATAGCGTCTTGAGTTGTAGTAATGCAAAAGACGTCAAGAGAAAGTCTTACCCTTTGAGTGAGTATCAATTACAGAGAGATCACAGGGAAATTCTGCTCGCAAATGTGCTAAAGATCAAACAGACTCAAACAGCAAGGAGGACCGCCATCTTTACTTCCCATGATTCACTGAGAATGATGTGAAACTCCCGGATATCCAACTCGCCCCAGCCCTATTCGGTATTTTAATCCAAGACAAACAATTTATGCAGGTGGTTTACCAGGTTTACTTTTAATTTCCCTTTTAGCTTTAAATTTACTTCAAGTATTTCATATTTGCTAAGATACAATGGAATTGCAGTTTACAGAAAGTGGAAAACAGACACCAACGGTTTCTGCATTTAGAGTTCACATGGTAATAATGTAAAGATTTCCTATAAAAGGTCATAAAACCCATCCATTTATTATTAGTATATACACACTCAGTGATCTTGGTGTTTTAAGCAATCTGATTGGTTCGCTATCTCTGGCTAATGAGCATTATTCACCCCCTACCGAGTGAATAATGCGTTTCGCGAATTCGCGCATGCTTTGTACCGCTTGCACGTTTTCCACGCATGAATTGAGAGATCAATTAAATCGATTTTTTCCTTCTGAAAATGTTGTTGAGATCACTTCCTGTGTATATACTAAAACAATTATTCTTCTCAATCTCGGTGAATAGTGGCAGAATATTTACCGAGCCGCTTCGCGGCTCGGTAAATATTCTGCCACTATTCACCGAGATTGAGAAGAATAATTGTTAAATGTATACGGATCTCTATTTCAGAATTGACAAGGGATATTTTTGGATTATTTTGTGGAAAAAAGGGATCAGTACCTGTCCTATGAATGGAAAAGTGATGCAAGTACCTGTAGAGAACTGCATTATCTATAATTTATTATAGAGAACAAGGGAGAAAATACAAAACAAAATTACCAAGATATCAATTCAGTACAAAGGAAAACTTATCCCTCCTCCTCCCTGAGAGTTCCTCAGAAGTGGCCCAATTTGTATTTTCAAAAAAAAAGCCTAATAGGGCAATTTCAATACATATTAATACCATCAGAGTTAGCTCCAAGGTGTGGTGAGTAATTTGATTAAGGCAAGCTAATAGCAGAGCCATGTTCAAATTCTTCTACCGTAAAGTGAACAGCTATCCTTCTTCACTCCTGAAACGCCACTCAGGGCGGGAAGTGAAGAACAACAGCTGCTTTTGCAGGCTAGGTGAAACTGGCCTATAAAAAAGCCCATCCACTAACCATCACATAATATGCCTAGTTTATGCTAAATTTGAACACAATGGAAGATTTGCTTCTGTCTAGGAGACTTCCAGATTATCTGCAAAGTGAAAGCTGGGTGTATGTTCGTCTTCAAGTGTGTGCAGTGTGCTGGGGGTGCATGTCATGTTAGGCCGGGGGGGAGGGGGGAATTGAACAGACCAGGATGGAGACTGACTGTGAGTTATCAGACTTAATTGAAACTAGATGCTAAAAAATTAAAGTCATAATAAATCTCTTTCCACAGACACATGCAAAAACACAGTATAATTTGTTTATTGTTTAGATAATAAGTGAAACAATTCACACTTGATTATCTACAGTTATGCAACTTATCACTGATATAATTATTTCAAACTTAAGTTTCATCTTAAATTGCACACTTCAAGTTAACTAGTTTCAAAGATTTTATATTAATTACAAACTTGTATATGTTGACCAGTAATACAATGTAGTTTTGTAAAATCTTGGTTCTGAAGATAGCACAAAATAATCATACCAGGATGAAAATGAAGTACTGTTTTCTTAAAGCTGTACAGTCTCCGAAGTATTTGAATTTCTCCAGTAAAATATCATCAAAAAACCTTGGGAATTGAGACATGCAACAGTTAAGAGCTGTGAAAAACAAATTGTATATATTTTGTAATTCCATTCAGTGCTTTCTTATTAGGTCCTGTATTTTATTGTGGACTTTTAATATTTTGTTTCTAAAACATTTCAGTCTGCAAGTACGCATAAGATTGCTATGGAGGATGTTACCAAACAAACTTTAAAGTCCCTGATTAACTATAATTTAAATCTAATGATATCAAGCCCTGATGAAAGCATTTGGAGACAATGTTTTTATTGTCAATTAAGTTGATATATCTCATTTCTGGGATAGTAGAGGTAGAACCAAGCCCAGATTAGTCAAGTTTCAAAGGAATGTATTACATCTCATTTCTTTTTCCACTGAAATTTTAAGACAATTAGCACCTTCCACCTTTAACATGGACGACAAGGAATGACAACTTCCTGGTCTGAAGTATGAAAAAAAAACCTGTAGTTACCAAACTGAGTCTCTGAAAAGAACACTTTGAAGGCCGGGAGTTCATAAATCTGATTCTAAACAATGAAAATTTTTTAAGTACACTCATCGACAAACAGCATACATTGTATGCTTATAACAGCCACCCATGTATAATGAAAATTACTTGGTCTTTATCAGCTGACCACATGCCCATCCTAATCACTCTTGTTAATTTTCTCCCTCCACTGGCCACCTTTCACCTTTGATCAGCTCACTATCATTTTGTTCGTGGTAAAATACAGAGTGGTAGTGAAAATGAAATGTTGCCAACAAAAATGGGAGAATCTGCTATCCGGTAGTGGCTGCTTTGTAATATTTAGTTCAAAATTCTGTTTCTAATTACTGCAGCCACACTTTTCTTTTTCACTTCCCTCTCCTGTACGACGTTGATCCATGCAATCTCCCAATACAAATGCCCGTTGTTCCGCATGGTTATCTTTAACATGTTTATTAACCAGCTCTGCCAGCATTGTAAATGCCTCAGTGACATTCACAGAATTTTTCGCACTAGTCTCTATAAAAGGCATATCATTGAGTGCTGCCCACTCTGCTCCACTCTCTGCGGAAACTTGACGGTGTGAATCAAGATCTGTCTTGTTCCCAACCAGTATCATCAATACGCCCTCATTGGCATACATCTCTACCTCATTTAGCCATTTGTTGAGGTTTGAAAACGTTTCTTTCCTCGCTATATCATAGACTATCATTACTCCGTGAGCTCCTCTATAGTATGACGATGTTATTGTTTTAAATCTTTCTTGGCCAGCTGCAAATACAAAAATAAAGCAATTACGACTAAACTCTTCGCGGTAATATACAAATTCTCCTTACAATCTCTGATATGAATGGTACCAGATGATTGGCATTAAATTACTGAGCATTTGAAAGCAAAACATTGTTTAGTGCCTGATTAGCAGGATATTTATGATAGTAAAAATACACCTCATTTTTGTTTTCCACCGGTCTATTACCTGCGAGCCCCTTTCCTTCACAGCAGCTGGTAATCAAGCTTATTCTGTTTTAAGGGGTATCCTTTAGGGATCAAATAAAGCTCCAGCCAAGCCCAGATTGGTCAACTTTGGGGGCTTAAAAATTCAAATTTTCTGACAAGCATTCCTGACCTTTTAATATGTGAGTCCACCCAACCTAACTCCCCTTTAGACAGACGACAAATCCTGAAAAACATTATTTTCACTTATTCAGGTCTTTGTATTGTATCAATTAGATGACAATGGCCCAGTAGCTGTTCAGGTTCATGACTATGTGGAACTTGTAGCCGCTGGGATACTTGTGTTGTTTAAGAATGCCACCAGTCTTTACTCTTATGGTAGCTAACTGTAATAGCACCTTCCTTATGGTGATGCAACCAGCGATTACTTT
This sequence comes from Micromussa lordhowensis, assembly GCA_964020085.1. Taxonomy (NCBI): domain Eukaryota; kingdom Metazoa; phylum Cnidaria; class Anthozoa; order Scleractinia; family Lobophylliidae; genus Micromussa; species Micromussa lordhowensis. The sequence goes on from OZ026595.1 coordinate 736,731, forward strand.
TTAGGCAAAACATGATGGTCTAGTGAAACATCAATTTCTCTTCATTAGTACACTCATCTGCCATCTCTGGACGTCTCATCTTTCTTGTTATAATAAATATTATTATTTTGTTATTATTTATTATTATTTTGTTAATGACATCACACCTTTAGTTTACACTCTGCATTGTCCCCTCCCTTTGTCAGACAATATAAAAATTAACAGCTGCATAACAGAGGCCACAAATTTATCTGAATCTTTTATTCATCACAGCATCGAATTAAAATTCCTGATGCTGATACAAAATTCGACTCATTTTCGGATTTTTGAAATGTGAAAAATAGAAAAGCCTTTAATGTCAAAATTAAGACGGCTAACTTTGTAAATATCTCGATCTTGCGAAATATTGTAAAAATAAAGTAAGTAAAAAAATACTCACAGACGGAACGCTTTCAGGATCTCGACATTTGTGAAAGATTATGCGGTACATTTGTTTGTTTGGAATTGAAGACATCGAGGTGAAACCGACAAATGGAATACATAATCAATTTATTAAATCTCAACACTTCAGCAATATTAATCTGTGCGAATGCCTCGCCATAGACGTTTTCCCTAGCTAATTGGAATAATAGTAAAGAGCTAGATTCTTAACGGATAACCTAAAAAAATCGCTGTTGTTTTTTATGTCTGTTACCTCGCTTGAATTATAGAAATGTTGAAGACTTCAAAACGGCGTGTTTACCTTTCAGGAAATCCTTTGTTTGCCCAGGCAGTCAAACACTCGCATACAATACTGTTTCCTGTACTTATCAACAATCACAATCGCTAGATTTATACTGTGTATGCTTAATACGTAAAATTAAATATTTCTGAATGGACGATTAACATGTCTTCGCCGGCTACACGACCTTTTGATGGTTTTTTTTCCCGTTCTGCGAATGGAAAAACATGAATAGCATGTTCTCGTTTCAGTGCTTTTAAAAAGTAATAATTCGACAACCCTGGGGTGTCATAGAGCCTCAATTAAAAATGCAAACATTTTTGTCCAGAGAATTTTGAGAAATTGACGGCTAATAATAATATTCAATTTAGTTCACGAAACCTGGCATTTTCGCCGCGACGTTCACCGGGTCGAGATGAAGGGCCCTTCGTTCAGGAAGAGTGATTTTATCATCGGCCAAAAGCGATCTCGTTGAAATTTCAGCAAAACTTGAACAACTCGGAAACCATTAATTTTTCAAGAGAACAAAACACAGCGAGGAAACAAAAGTATGATATTTAGACGAAACCCTAAGGGCAACTGCTTCAAAGAGTTGCTCTAGAATGGTATATACACGAACAGTACGGAACAGTATTTTTAAGTAAAAAGCCGTTACACGCTTACATGAACAAGCATGTGAACTCACCCGTATCCCAGACTTGAAGACGAATCCTTTTCCCATCGAGTTTGATCGTTTTTATTTTGAAGTCTACGCCAATTGTATTGAGGTAAGCTTCTCTGTGGGCAAAATCGACGTAACGAAGAAGAAGGCACGACTTTCCCACGCCAGAATCTCCGATCATAAGCACTTTGAACAGATAATCATACTGAAGATGTAAGTCGACATTCAAATCCGAATCCATTGTCGCAATATTTAAGGATCAAACTTTCTAGAATTATAGGTTAAACTCGATGTCCATCGTCAACTAACGCACTTTATCCCTCGAACGCTACACTCGACTAAGTTTTGCGAATCGAATCAATCAGCTGGAAGATCAAATGTTATTCTGATAACTGTTGTGATAAGAGAC